>CM076689.1:56663885-57356385 GCA_038501925.1 Xenopus petersii | reverse complement strand
TAAGGCCTCAGCATCAGCATTTTTTTCCTTATATTGTGTACACATGAGCTTCTGTATCAGACTTCCTGTTTTCAGCATAAACCTCCAGGGCTAGGACTCAGTTTGATCCACTCTCCCTCTACCCCAGCCTTCTTCCTCCTCCCCTTCCTGCTGTAATCTAAGCCTAGAGCTATGAGAGACTCAGGCAGGAAGTTATGTCACACCAAGCTAATATTGCAACTGCTATCCTAAACTAACAGACAACTTCTAGAGCTGTTTTCTCAGGTATGATAAAGCATTCTGCAGAACAAATATAGCATTCTAGCTTGCACTATTGTGGTTAATCTATTGGCAATAAACTGCCTCGGTAGCTTTCCTTCTCCTTTACGTAGCTAGAGTTCTAATTCTAGGATGAAGGCTGCTTGGTTCAGCTGTTACATGTGAAAATCCTTTCCAATTCAGTGTTACATCAGCTGCACTAAATATTAGTGTTAAAGGAGAAATCTTAAGTGACTTTATGAAAGTGTGCTTATTTTTACTGTGCATTGCTAACATTGACTATTTTGTATTTCAGGCTCTTATTCATGGTCTTAACCGGCATTACTACTCAATAACCATTAATTACAGAAAAAATGAACTTGAACAAAAGGTAAGTGTGTACATGAGGAACATGGGGAATCTTTTATATTCTGAAATTCACTATTTGAAGTCCTGCCTAATGTCTCCTTTTGTCCCCAGATGCTGTTGAATTTGCATAAAAAGAGTTGGATGGAGGGCTTGACGCTTCAGGACTACAGTGAACACTGTAAACTTAATGAAACTGTTGTAAAGGAGATGCTGGAGCTGGCGAAAAACTACAATAAGGTAATAAATGTTGGCTGGAATTTCACTTAGGGGAATTTTTTTTCAATATAGATACGTGAGTGGCAGCTAACTTTTCAGAATATTTTAACCTCTTGCAGATAAGGTTAATAGATAGTTTAAAGTGCTAGACCAACCTACCTGTAATCAGAGAAATAGAATGTTGGACAGATAGGCCAACTTATTGCTATCAGAGCTAATGGAAACTTACCGTTAACCACATGGTGAGCCCAATTTTAAATCCTAATCCTTATGTTGAGAGTCAGTGTTTTATAGCTAATGGAGCAAGGGTCTTTCCCATGGCAACTAACGTTTAAGCTGTGGGTCCATTATGAAGTTTGTGCATCAAAGCAATTGGCCATCTAAAATTCATCTGGCTTACAGTCATCTGCTAAGAGTTATTTGGGATAAATGTCCTGGGCGGGTTGTTTTCCAAACCAGATATATAAAAGCAACAGCTTGTCCTCACTGGAGCAAGTTGTTTCTTTAAGGTCGCAATGAGCAAGTACACTGCATCCTTGTGTCATTAGCCTTATAGTTGAGAAAGGAACTATAACACTTTTGAAACTGTGATGTTTAAAGGAGAAATAAACCACCCATGGTGATAAGTCCCCACTGGCCCCCTTCCTGCCTCCCCCTGCACTGTCTTACCCCAGAATTCTGTCCCCTCTAGAAATAGCAACCGCACATGCAGAGTGAGTGCAGCGGAGCTCAGGGCACCATCTTCTTCTCTTCGGTAATCTTCATGTCTTCTTCCTCCCCTTTGGCAATTTCCGTATCTTTCTGCGCATGTGCAGTTGTCGCTCCAACTGCGCATGCGCCAATACGCCGCTCAATTCACAAAAATTACAGAAAAGAAGAAGATGGAGCCCATGAGCTTCGCTGTGCTCACTCTGCATGTGCGGTAACTATTTCTAGAGGGGACAGAATTCAGGGGTAAGACTGTGCAGGGAGAGGGCCAGTGGAGACTTATCACCATGGGGGATTTAGTTCTCCTTTAAAGGAGACATACAGTATAAATGAAAAACCGATCATTTTGTAGGCAGTAATGAATAATATATATGTATATGGTGCTGGTTTCACTCTGGACTAGAAATGATCATTATTGATACCTTTATTGGAGCTCCCTATAGTTCTAATATAGTCCCTGTGTGCGTTTCACATGAGGGGTAGACATGTACTAATGGCCCCTGCCAGAACATGTGGGAGAGCCAATCACAGCCTTGCAGTCACACAGGCAAAGACAGGCTTCAGTTCACTATCAGGTCAGCCTAGCTGCTGTCTGGTGCAGTGTGCTGAGTAGGGTTTTTGCAAAAGTTTTCATTAGATCAACCCAAAACATTAATTATATGAGCACTATTCCTTCTCTATGTAAACTAGTATAATGCATTGGCGCATTCTTATTTTTCACACAGTATTTGTCCTTTAACTATACAAAAGACCCACCTTTTCTGTATAAAACGTAGTTATTTTAGCTTAGGGGAAATTTCAGCTCTCCATGCAGTGGGATCTGATTAGTAAATGAGCAAGTATATTGCAGTCATTTCAGAGCACGTTATTCAATGTGGCTGCTGACATTTAAAGGGGCTGTTCACCTTCCAGCACTTTTTTCAGATCAGTTAGTTTCAGATTGTTCACCACAAACAACGACTTTTTCCAATGACTCTTTATCTTCTATTTGTGACAGTTTTTCTAACTGTGTAATGTTTCATTTTTTCACTTTCTAAAGCTGCTTGTGTGGGGGGGGGGTCACCGACTCTTTAACTCAGTGGTCCCCAACCAGTAGCTCGTGAGCAACATGTTGCTCTCAAACCCCTTGGATGTTGCTCCCAGTGGCCTCATAGCAGGTGCTTATTTTTGAATTTTGGGCTTGGGGCACGTTTTGGTTGTATAAAAACCAGGTGCACTGCCAAACAGAGCATCAATGTAAGTTGCCAATCCACATAGGGGCTACCAAATGGCCAATCACAGCACTTATTTGGCACCCCAAGAACATTTTTTCATGCTGGTGTTGCTCCCCAACTCCTTTTACTTCTGAATGTTGCTCACGGGTTCAAAAGGTTGGGGATCCCTGTTTAACTGATCTAAATTGATACTTTTAGTTGATACATTTCTTATAAATATTCTTACATCTCTTAGATTTGTAGAAACCCTGAATTTATACAATAGTTGCTAATATTCCATAGATACTGTGGAGAAATGTATCAACTAAATATAGCAAATTGTAACAGTTCAGCATTCTCCTGGATCACTGAGCTGCCACACGGAAACACTACATATAGGAACATTAACTTTTACTATGTTGCAGAATGACCAATTGTAAGCAACTTTTCAATTGACCTTCATTGTTTATTTTTTATAGTTTTTAAATTATTTACTTTCTTCGTCTGACTCTATCCAGCTTTCAAATAGGGGTCAAATGACCCCGTATAAGAACAAATGCCATGTAAGGCTACAAAATGTATTGTTATTTGTACTTTTTATTACCCATCTTTCTATTCAGGCCTATCCTATTGAAATCCCAGTCTCTTATTTAAATCAGTGCATGGTTGCTAGGGGAATTTGGACCCTAGCTGAAATTGCAAACTGGAGAGCTGCTGCTTAAAAAGCTAAATTAATCAAAAAACACAAATAATAAAAAATGAAAACCAATTACATATATATGCAGAATATCGCTCTCTACATCATTCTAAGCTTCAATTTTGGGAAAATGGTAAAAAATAAAAGATGGAAAGCAATTGAAAAAAGTCTTTGTTTATGGGGAAAAATCTGAAAACAACTCAACTGGAAAAGTTGTTTGAAAGGTGAACAACCCCTTTAAGACACGGCATGCCATTAAGAATGGAGCTAGTTAGCTTTGAATGACTAGAAAACCCAGCAGTTGCTTCAGTTAGGGCATATATTGGTAATTATTTGTCTTGAGCAGGAAAAACACATTCTGCCTGTCGGACTTGATTAGAATAGATTTCATTAATTGGAGTCACACATGTGCAAAGCGACACCTGGGCACCTCTGCAAGTTTTTTGTACTGGTCTTTATCAAAATGCAGTTTAATTGCGGGAAGGTTGATTTTGGGAATTGTTATTGTTCTAATTATAACAAAGTGCTAAAAATATATACCGGTAGTCTTAAATGCAATTGCAAATTATCTTAACATATTAAAGGGCAGTTTAAGCCAAATTGACAGTCAAGCTAAATGCTTTCATGCATCATCCCCTCATCAGCACAGTACCACCTCCCTGCCAAATTTCCTTAATTTGTATGTTTGTTATGTGTCCTTCTTGTCATTGTACATGCTTTAACAGTCTTAAAGGATAACTAAAGCCTAACTAAAGAAGTGTGCTAGAAATGTTGTACATTATGTTTTCTGCTTCTGTACCAGCCAATGGCAACCTCAGCCCTTTAGCAGGGAAGATCTGTGCCCCCAAAGATGCCCCAGTAGCTCCCCATTTTCCAAGATGGCGACTTCCTATGACAATTTTGAAGTCCTGGATCATTGCTGTTATTGAGAAACTGAAACTTTAGGCTGGTGCAATAAGTTCAGTATAAAAAATATGGCATTTTTAGCCACATTCATTTTTAGGGTTTAGTTTTCCTTTAAACAATATGAAAAAGTTGCTGTTTTTTCTGCGACTGGGTTGTCTAGGGGCTCTTAAAGGTATTTAAGCCCCCAGCCAATGTACAGTCTCTTTCCCAAATACATAGGGTCTAGCATTTTTAATAGTATTATTACTTTCCAAATGTGTTTGATATGTGTTTGATAATGCCCATTTGGTTTATATTCACTGCAGGCTGTAGAGGAGGAAGATAAAATGACACCAGAACAACTTGCAATAAAAAATGTTGGAAAACAGGTATGTAGTAACCTAGGTCAGGGGCTCTTAGCTTGTAGCCCCCCATGTTCTATATCTGATTTCAGTGCATATACTGATGTAGTTTTTGGATCACTTGTTAGGAGCACTCCAAGGCTAGCTAAAAACCATGGGTAAAACTTGCATGAAAACAGTTTGTATTATTGTATATTGTAATGTAATAGTGTATAAGCCATTGGACTCTTGGCTATGCCCTAAATCATTCAGGCACTGCCTTAAACGTTCAGCAACCACCCTGCATACTGACCACTGAAACATTCCTAATGACACACTCCTACACAGTTGAAAAAACAAGGCTAAAAAAAATCACCAGGGCCAGTTTGTTGTACCAGTTAGAGGTGCTATTTAAAGGCTGCCTTGTTTGAGATGCCCAAGTACAGTGTTAGCAGAGCAGATATGCCTAGATGATGCCCACCTAGAATCCATCCCTTAGCATGATATTCAGGACATACTGTCTTGTACACATCCTCCAATATGTAACTGTTTCAAGCTGTGTTTTTTACTAAATGAAAGTGAAATGAAAACTGTTACATGAATTACTATGATTTTACTTTTTCTTTTTTATCCTTCAGGATCCCAAGCGTCACTTGGAGGAGCATGTTGATGTTTTGATGACCTCAAATATTGTTCAGTGTTTAGCAGCTATGTTGGACACAGTGGTATTTAAATAATGGACTGAGCTTTACTTTGTGTCTGCTTATATTCGTGGGACACAGCACATCCTCTGGTCTTCGGGGTGATCAGTAGTCAATATTAGAGGATGCCTTGTACCTTCACTGAACTCATGATAAAGGATATCTTTATTTGCCTTTGTATTTGATTTATCTTATTACAGTTAAACAAGTTGCTATCAGGAAAAAAAAAACCTGTTAAGGATAAAGAGAAATAAATCCATCTTTGTTTATATAATCTGTTAGGCCTTTTCGCATGTTATTAAATTGCAGTTTCCATTATCCTTACCCACACCGCATTGACTGGTAATTACAGGGAGTTGTAGTTAAGCAACATTTGACTGACCTGTTTGGTAGTCTTTTCATAGCAAACGGTCTTACAATTAATTGCAATTCACTATGTGGCAGACCTCCCCCCCCCCCAGCTCGGTGCTAAGGGGTTAAAGCTTCACTGTCACTGAAGAATCTCCATTACAGGTGACTTAAAGACATCCAATAACATGAACTGTTGGTTAGTATGGGGGACAGCTGGCATCATCTGCAGTCTGGGAGCAGCGCAGTAACACCTTTTAGTCTCTGTTGTGCAATTACTTTTGTTCCTAGATATCAGGGTCTTTTTTAGACTGCAAGGTGGCACGGGAATACATCAGTGCAAATTTTATGAAGTTTGCATTTGAAATTTGAAAGATCTGTATCATAAATGTATTCTCTTTTGCTTTATAATAAAATACATTGACATCACCCTTTTCATCAGCTCCATACTGAGTTTGATGCTAGTGTGCATGTCAAAGCAACATATTTTTGTTGCTGTATCTGTTTGAATTTGCTATACCAATGGCCAACATCTGCCTGCATGTTTTCAGCAAAATAAGTAAATTGATACATGCTGGTAACAATGGTGTATTTAGGTACGGTGCTGCCCTTGGCACTGGACTTGTGAGTGCCTGTTCTGCACAAGCGTGGGGCATCAACAGACAAGATGTCACGGCACATGCACGTGAATTCCCTTCTCGCTGGCAATGAAGCATCGACCCCCCACCTCTGCTGCTTTTTATTTATTTTTAAACCATATTAAAAAAAAAATGGTATTCGACAGCCACCACCTTAAAGCCACCAACCTAGACACAGAGCCTCGAATGTCTATATGGTAAACACACCTCTGGCTGGTAAATTCCTTCAGCTGATGATATCAGCATTTGTAAATGATTATTGATTGAACCAAGACCCTTGGTTCCTGACATGATACAATTTTCTGGTTACAGGCTGCTATTGAGTTTAGGGGTGGACCGACTGGAGGATGAACCGGACTTGTTTTGTATTGGTGCTTGAACTGGCCACAGTAAGATTACATTATCTTGCTAAACAGAAACATACACATCATTGAGTTTAATATTTTGGTCTAAACCTGCCTTAACTAGTAGGTGATCAATAGGAAGACAAAAATCCCCATCTAAAGCCTTTCCAATTTGCCTCAGAGGGGGAAAAAAACTTCCTGAAACCAAACCAACCAGTACCTGGATAAACTTTGTGCTAAAAACTAATTTCAGTAACTCTGTAGTTTCTCACTTGCTAAAATGACATTGAACCCTTTCTTGAAGCAATCGTATCTTCTAGTACAACCACATGCCTCTTCGCCAGTGTAAACGTTCCCCAGTTGTCCAGTTTTTCCTCATAACTGAAACTTTTCATAGCTTAAACAAGTTTAGTTGCCCTTTGCACCTTTCTCAAATTCATAAACATCCCATTGTGTTTTGCAAAGGGGAAGTATTACCCTCTCCTCCCATGAATCTGCATGCTTTGTTTGCCTTTGCAACTGCTGACTGCCATTCCTTGCTGCAGCCAAGTATATTACTATATTATATTAGGAGTGCACTGAATCCAGGATTCGGTTCGGGATTCAGCAGGATTTGGCCGAACTGACATGGGCGGTGAGGGAAAGCACATGACTTTTTGTCACAAAACAAGGAAGTAAAAAATGATTTCTGCTTCCCACCCCAAATTGGCATATGCAAATTAGGATTTGGTTCGGTATCCGGCCGAATCTTTCGCAAAGGATTCGGGGGTTCGGCCGAATCCAAAATAGTGGATTTGGTGCATCCCTATATTATATAATTATAATATATATATATATATATATATCTATATGTATCTATATATATCTATCTATATATATATACCGTAGGACCCCACAAAGAACCCTATACAATGTAGACAATGTACCTTTAACACCCACCCTCTGTACATTATCCTGTAGCCAGTTTCCCATCCCACAAAAACATTACCGTTGACAAAATTTCGTGTTACAGTATAAAAAACGTTGGCAAATTCCAAACGGATCGCATCTTCTGCAACCCAATTGTCCAGCTTGGTACTTACTGTATCATAAAAAGTGACAAAATGTATTTGTTCTGTCCTTCATAAAGCCATGCTGATTCCTACCATACCAGATGAAAGTGTATGAAAATATCTGAAATAGTAGCCTGACTAAAACTAAACTAAGCTCTATAACCAAGGCTTTATTACATCAGGCCCTGGTACCTTGTTCACATTTAACTTTGAGGAAACATTTAAGTACCATATTCTGTGTCAGCCATTGATAGAGCAGAGACATTTGTGCCCTTATCCAGCTGGTCTTGAAACACTGGTTCCTTTTTTGTATATATTTGAAAAAAAGCAGGTTGGAATATCTGCTTTTCCAAGCCCCTAATAGCCAAACAATATCCTCTTTTAATGGAGCCATTTTCTCAACCTGCATCTTTTTACTGTTGATATGCTTTTTAATTACCACTAAAATTGTGGGATTAGTCTTTGCCTACGAAGCAATGAGTTCCTCATTTTCTATCTTTTCCTTCCTGGATGCTCTCTAACCATCCTTGTAGTTGTAGTTGTACTACTACTACTGTGGTGGAACGAGTGGACAGATTATTGGGAGGGGCTGGGGAAGACCCAGCGGTCTTGGTACACATAGGTACCAATGACAAAGTTAGAGGAGGTGGTGAAGTCCTCAAAAATGATTTTAAAAAACTAGGTTCAAAGCTGAGGGAGAGGACTTCCAAGGTAATTTTCAGAGATATTACCTGAGCCACGAGCAACGCTAAGGAGACAGAGGGAGCGTAGGGAGATTAATGCGTGGCTGAAAGATTGGTGTAGGGAGGAGGGTTTTGGGTTTTTTGAGAACTGGGCTGATTTTTCAGTCGGCTACAGGCTCTTTGCTAGGGATGGGCTGCACCTCAATGATGTTGGGGCAGCTGTTTTGGAAGAGAAGATGGCTAGAGGGTTGGAGGAGATTTTAAACTAGGTGTGGGGGGGAGGGTTCAGTAAAAGATTCACTGGTAGACAGGTTAGATGAGATAGTGGGCAAAGAAAGGGAAAATGGGGGAGGAGATTTGGCTGGGGGTACTGTTAAGGATAGGGAGGACCACATGTCATATGTTCAATATGGTGCCAGTATTAAATGTATGTTTACAAATGCAAGAAGTCTGGCTGGTAAAATGGGAGAGCTGGAGCTGCTGGCGATGGAAGGAAAATATGATGTGATTGGTGTGGCCGAAACATGGCTGAATGAGTCGCATGACTGGGCAGTAAATATCAGTGGCTATACTTTGTTTCGGAGGGACAGAGGCAATAGAAAAGGAGGAGGGTATGTCTGTATGTTAGGCAGGATTTAAAAGCTCATATAAAGGAGGAGGTTATATTAGAAAATGAGGGGGCAGAAGTCGTATGGGTGGAGTTCTTCACCAATTGTAAAGAATCCAGCAAATTAATTGTAGGCGTATGCTATAGACCCCCTAATGGAAGTGATGAGGAAGCGACAAAGCTCCTAATGCAAATAGAAAAGGCTACTAGTTTAGGTAAAGTAATGATAATGGGGGATTTTAATTACCCAGATATTGACTGGAGCAACGGTACTGCTAGATCAGTTAATGGGAACAAGTTTATAAACGTATTGCATGACAATTTTTTAGCACAGGTTGTTGAGGAGTCTACCAGAAAAAATGCTATTCTTGATTTAGTGATCTTAAATGACCCAGAACTTATAGCAAATGTGCAAGTCATTGAACCCCTGGGTAATAGTGACCATAAGGTTATATCTTTTAATGTCTGGTGCAAAAAACAAAAATATACTGGGGCAACAAAAACCATGAATTTTGCAAAAGCTAATTTTAGTGCCTTGAGGGCTGCCCTACAGAGCATTGATTGGGGCATTAGGTTTTCAGCTAAAAACACAGAACAGAAATGGTTGTCCTTTAAAATGATATTAAATCATTACTGTTCTCAATTTATTCCCTTAAGGACTAAACGTAAAAGCTCTATGAATCACCCTGTGTGGCTTAATACAGAAGTAAAGAAGTTAATGGGACAGAAGAGAAAGGCATTTAAAAACTACAAATCTGTAGGGACAGAAGCTGCATTTAATGAATATAAACACTGTAATGTTGTAAATCAGCAATCCGGAAGGCTAAGAAAAGAAATGAAGAGTTAATTGCGGTGGAGGTGAAAACTAACCCTAAAAAGTTTTTTAAATATATTAATAGTAAAAAGATGCAGGTTGAGAGTGTTGCTCCATTAAATAATGGTACCAGTATGGTTGTAACAGATACAGATAAGGCAAATGTGTTAAATCAGTTCTTTTCTTCAGTGTATACAATAGAGGAGTCTGGGTTCACAGGCTCACTTGATAACTGCACAAATGGTTCAGCTCAATCTAGTCAGTGGCTGACTCAGGATATGATTCAAAAAGCTTTAATACAAATTAATGTAAACAAGGCTCCAGGGCCTGATGGCATACACCCCTGGGTTCTAAGAGAGCTTAGTTCAGTTTTAGACCAGCCCTTATTTCTGATTTTCTCAGATTCACTGTCATCTGGTATGGTGCCTATGGATTGGAGAAAAGCTGATGTTATTCCAGTATTTAAAAAGGGATTATGATTTCAGCCTGGCAATTATAGGCCAGTAAGCTTGACATCTGTGGTGGGCAAATTATTTGAAGGCTTGTTAAGGGATCACATTCAAAATTTTGTCCTAATGAATGGCATTATGAGCAACAATCAGCATGGCTTTATGAAGGATAGGTCATGTCGGATGAATTTGATTGCATTTTATGATGTGGGAAGTAAGATTCTGGATAGTGGGGGGGCAGTAGATGTGATCTATTTGGATTTCACCAAAGCGTTTGATACTGTGCCCCACAAACGACTGCTTTCTAAACTAAGGTCTGTTGGGCTTAATGAAGTCGTTTGCACATGGATAGGAAACTGGCTACAGGATCGGGTACAGAGGGTAGTTAATGGGACATTCTCTACTTGGAGTAAGGTTCTTAGTGGGGTCCCCCAGGGCTCAGTATTGGGTCCACTTTTATTTACCTTGTTCATTAATGACTTAGGGGAGGGTGTTGTAAGTAATGTATCAGTGTTTGCAGATGACACAAAATTATCCAGCCCAATTAATTCCATCCAGGATGTGGCATCCTTGCAACATGATCTTGACAAACTGGCAATCTGGGCAGCTAAGTGGCAAATGAGATTCAATGTTGATAAATGTAAAGTCATGCACCTGGGATGTAAAAATATCCAAGCCACTTATACCCTTAATGGGACTGCACTAGGCAAATCCATTATGGAAAAGGACCTTGGAGTCCTTGTAGATGATAAACTTGGCTGTAGCAAGCAATGCCAGTCAGCAGCATCAAGGGCAAATAAGGTCTTGAGCTGTATTAAAAGGGGCATAGAGTCAAGGGAGGAGGGGGTCATTCTTCCACTTTATAGAGCACTTGTAAGGCCCCATCTAGAATATGCCGTACAGTTTTGGTCTCCATGACTCAAACAGGACATTATTGTATTAGAGAGGGTACAGAGAAGGGCAACTAAGCTGGTAAAAGGTATTGAAAATCTTAGCTATGAGGAAAGACTGGCCAAATTGGGAATGTTCACACTGGAGAAGAGGCGCTTAAGGGGTGATATGATGACTATGTATAAATATATAAGGGGATCATATAATAATCTCTCTAATGCTTTATTTACCAGTAGGTCTTTCCAGCTGACACAAGGTCACCCATTCCGATTACAAGAAAAGAGGTTCCGCCTAAATATTCGGAAGGGGTTTTTTACAGTGAGAGCTGTGAAGATGTGGAATTCTCTCCCTGAATCAGTTGTACAGGCTGATACATTAGATAGCTTTAAGAAGGGGTTGGATGGCTTTATAGCAAGTAAGGGAATACAGGGTTATGGGAAATAGCTCATAGTCCAAGTTGATCCAGGGACTAGTCCGATTGCCATTTTGGAGTCAGGAATGAATTTTTCCCCCTCTAAGGCAAATTGGAGAGGCTTCAGATGGGTTTTTTGCCTTCCTCTGGATCAACTGGCAGATAGGTAGTTAATAAAAAAAAAAAAAAAGGTTGCACTCGATGGACATGTCTTTTTTCAACCTTACTTACTATGTTACTATGTTACTGGTGTATTCTCTTCAGAAAATCTACTATAGTTTATATGAACAAGCTGCTTTGAAGCCATGGGAGCAGCTTTTCAAAGCTGAAAAAGAAAAAAAATGCACAGGATACACAGCAGATGACAGATAAGCTCTGTAGTATACAATAAAATTCTACAGAACTTATCTACTGAGTACCCTGTGCTTAAATGGCTGCCCCCATTGCTACACAACAGCTTGTTTATATAAACTATAGTTGAGTTGTTTCAGGAGCAAACATACCAGTTGTACCAGTGCAGGAAAACACTACATTATGGTGTTGTTCCTTTAAAACACTAATTTTTTGCTGTTAATGTAACTTTAAAATGAATGTCTGTCCCCTGATGTGTAGTTCTTTAATGTTTTCACCTTTATTCCTATTAAGCTCCGATTCAAGTCACAAAGGTTGGCCCTTAATGCTGTTACACATGCATTTTTAAGGGAATCAATTGAAAACGTTATTTTAAATGACAACCATTTATGTTCTCTCTTTTTAGTGGGAAACTTAAGCTTCTATACACTGAAGTACTGGTCTTAAATTGTTTTAAACTGTTTTTGCCTCAGTATAGCATGATTTCTATTTGGCCCTCAACAATTTGTGGCTTAAAATTGACACGTAACAAATGCCTAAACTTGTCCTGGCAGTACTTTTGCTCAAGTCAGTATCCAGGTGATTTGAAATCCCCATTATTAAAGGTAACCTGTCACCCAAACATAAGAAAATGTATAATAAAAGTCCTTTTCAAATCAACATAAAACCAATTTTTTTTTTTTTTCTAATCAAAACATCAATTCCGGTTATAGACGTGTTTAAAAGTCTTGGCTTCTGCCCTTCCTAGATGTCACTGCACTCCCCATATTCACCCCATCACCGTTAATTGTGTAGCCAGGGCATAGGCATCGGGTGCCACATTCTGCTGCAAAGAAGATTTCAGCATGATGCAAAGATTGCGTCAAAAACAGTGTCCACAAAATGGCATCTGCCCACTCGATGTAATTGTAATTTCAAAGATAAAAAAAAAAACAGATTGAAATAATTTATATAGTGTAAATGAAGTTTCTTCTGCTTGACTAACAAAATAGGATTTGGAATTATTTCTTAGGGTGATCGGTCCCCTTTAAAACTTTCTCCAAACTAGCAGCCTTTTCTATCTGCAACAAGAGATGAGCCTCTTCATCTGCACTTATTGCTGCAGGCTTAAACAACTACAAGATTGTGTTGAGGACCAGAAGGCAGTTAAATCTACATATCTGTCAGTCATATATATCATTTGTAGAGCTTGAAATGCACCCTGACACACACAACAGCTAAAATTAGAAGGGCTGGAGATGCTTCTATAAAAACATTATTGTATACAGTTCTGTTTAGTTGTTAACCCCTTTGCAGTTAAAATCACGTTGTCTAAATTGTTGGCACATTTTACTTTGTTTCACCCCTTAATGCAGTAGCACTAAAAAAAAGTCTTCAAAAGTATGCAAAAGTGGCTTGCATTCCCTTTTGATACCTTATTTTAAAGTGCAAAGAAAGTTAATCCGCTGAGGGGTGCCAATATGTTAGGCACCCAAAAGACACCAAAAAATTCAGATATTTTTTAATTGGGTTCTGATTTATGGGTGAGATTTTGGTGACAGGGCAGTTAGACATGGGTAGCTTTATAAGCACCCCAGTGGAATAACACATTAAGGGGCAAATTCATTAAGGGTCGAATATCGAGGGTTAATTAACCCTCGATATTCGACTGGGAATGAAAATACTTCGAATATCGAAGTCGAAGGATTTTGCGCAAATACTTCGATCGAAGGCATAATCGTTCGATCGAACAATTAAATCATTCGAATCGAAGGATTTTAATCCCAACGATCGAAGGATTATCCTTAGACCAAAAAAATTTAGCCAAGCCTATGGGGACCTTCCCCATAAGCTAACATTGGGTTCGGTAGCTTTTAGGTGGTGAACTAGGGGGTCGAAGTTTTTGCTTAAAGAGACAGTACTTCGACTATTGAATAGTCGAACGATTTTTAGTTTGAATCCTTCGATTCGAAGTCGTGGTCGAAGTAGCCAAAAAAAACACTTTGAAATTCGAAGTATTTTTTCTTCTATTCCTTCACTCGAAGTTAATGAATTGGCCCCTAAGTAATACGTTTTGATCTCCAATGTGTTTGCATTGTTCACTTTAATATCAGACAATTCAACAGAGTCCTTGTTTAGTTGGACAACCTGTTTAGTCTCCACAGGCAGAGCTATAGAATGTGGAATGTGCATTTTCAATTAAATTATTTTTATCTTCTCTGTCCATACTTAAAGGAGAATGATAAATGTCCACCTAAATATACCAGTAAACCCTCAACCCTCTGAAACATTGCATTTCTTTCCTTCTGTAGTGTACACATGGGCTTCTGTATCAGACTTCCTGCCTTCAGCTTAAACCTCCTTGCCCTGGGCGTGAGCATGCTCAGTTTGCTCCTCTTCCCCCCCCACTTCTCTGCTGTAATCTGAGCCCAGAGCTATAAGTGAGCAGGGAGAGACTAGAGCAGGAAGTGATGTCATGCCAAGCTAATACTGCAGCTGCTATATATTCAAATGAAGAGATTCTAGCGCTTTTTACTCCGGTATGGTAAAATAGTTTACAGAATAAATATAGCATTCTAGCTTGCAATATTGCAGCTAATCTATTGCCAATAAAATGCATTCGTAGCTTTCCTGTTCCTTTAAGATCAGGAGTGTTTAACTTACGGGACCCAAGAATTAGGCCATGTTTTGTTTTGGATGGGTGCCCATGATCCCTCTAAATAATGTAACAATGTTTCCTATTGTTAAACCGTGGTGAATGTGTGGTACTAAGCCATTTTGGGTCACAAACAGATAATTTAATATATTAAAAAAACCTAAAACACTGTTTTAGATCATTGGTTATCAAACTGTTAGACTGACATTGTAGCAGTGTATTTGGGGCCAAATAGGCTAAAGTGGGTTTTATCTGTTGTAGTTATTCTTGGACCTTTTAGCGGGACGATGGCAAAATCCATGTGTTAATTTATCTTTAACATTGTTATGAAGAAAACTGAAATTACCACTTAACTGCAAGATGACCAGATATACATACAGCGTGCAATTTGGGAACCAGTTCAATAGACCAGAAACCTTTGTCTCTATATCTGTTCCACATTTCTGTAGCTACTTCTACCCCCAATTTATTGACAAAGGCATGTCCTATAAATAATTTGCTGGAATTCTGTCGCATTGATCATATCTTTACCACCCCCCTAATAGGAGAAATAAAGCAGATGTTACTGGCCACCACGTGGCACAAGCTGTATACAGAGCAGTTGCCTGGTGAACAGTCTAATTAGATATGAGTCCTCTGACAGAAGTCAGTTAACAAACCTGCTAAGAAATATTACAAACAAGACTGATTCCACACTATGCAGTAGAGACATTTCAGTGGCTAAAGGCTCCCTCCACTTTAAACTGTTAAACATATCCAGAAGTTTATATATGTATAAGCAGATGCATCTGTTCATGAAATTAAACAAGAAAAGTATTTCACCCCGTGGCTTCAGTGTGTTATCATGGCCACCCCAGCTTACAACTGACCCAGTCTACAGGACGAATGAAAAATGCCTGACTCTTGGACATGGGGTTTTTTTTTGGATACACAATTCTACTATGTGAAACCATCAAACAAGTGAATTGGCATAGAAGACACCAATGAATAAAGATTTTTGAAAGGGTTTATTGGTTACATAGGTGGGATTATATGAGCAGCCATCACTTTAAAACCTAAACACTAAGGGGCCGATTCACGAAGGGTCGAATTTCGAAGTTAAAAATACTTCGAAATTCGACCCTCGAATTGAAATCCTTCGACTTCGAATATCGAAGTCGAAGGATTTAGCGCAAATCCTGCGATCGAACGATCGAAGGATTTTTCGTTCGATCGAACGATTAAATCCTTCGAATCGAACGATTCGAAGGATTTTAATCAAACGATCGAAGGAAAATCCTTCGATCAAAAAAAGGTTAGCAAGCCTATGGGGACCTTCCCCATAGGCTAACATTGACTTCGGTAGCTTTTATCTGCCGAAGTAGGGGGTCGAAGTTTTTTTTAAAGGGCAAGTACTTCGACTATCGAATGGTCGAATAGTCGAACGATTTTTACTTCGAATCGTTCGATTTCGTTCGACTTCGATCGAATTCGATCGAATTTAACCAATTCGATGGTCGAAGTACCCAAAAAATACTTCGAAATTCGAAGTATTTTTCATTCGAACCCTTCACTCGAGCTGAGTGAATCGGCCCCTAAAGGTGTTATAGAATCAATGATGTATATACTCTAACTACTCCACCCCTTGTGATACATACTGCCAAAAACAGGCAGCGCTGTATTCACCAGAAGTGGGGACCCTAATTACAAATGAAAGGGGAACAAGGTCCCATGTCTCATTCTAGTGACCAGCCTGAAACAAACATGGAAGACCTCAAATGCAAACAGGCCTTGTGTGAGGATTTACATCGTATTGCCAGATCCTAGACAAGGACAAAGCATTACAACATAGCAACAGTCACAGAAAGTGCGATAGAACAGGTTGAAGTTTGAGTATTAATAATATTATATAATCTACAAAATAACTAATGTCCTGCCACTGCTATTAGCCCTGCTATGAGTGTCTCTCTGGGTGTGTGCTCTGCTGTCTAACTTGTACTAAAACTTCTTTTTAAGATGAATGCCCCTTTAACGTGTTCTGGGGATACTCTAATGCAGGGATCCCCATCCTTTGGAAGCCGTGAGCAACATTCAGAAGTAACAGGAGTTGGGGAGCAACACTAGCATGAATAATGTTCTCGGGTGCCAAATAAGGGCTGTGATTGGTCCCTTGACAGCCCCTATGTGGCTTGTCAACCTACATTGAGACTCTGGCAGTGCACCTGGTTTTATGAAACCAAAACTTGCCTCCAAGCCTGGAATTCAAATATAAGCATCTGATGTGAGGCCACTAGGAGCAACATCCAAGGGGTTGAAGAGCAATGTGTTGCTCACAAGCTACTGGTTGGGGATCACTGCTATAATGGTATATACCAGGAGTGTCCAAAAGGCGACCTTTAGCTAATGATCCGTAGAGCTCAAGGCACTGTTAACAAACAGCTTGTCTAAATCACCTCTTGTTCTATTCCAATTTCAATTTTTTTTATGTTAAGGTTAGATAAGAAATACAGGTAGGGGATCCGTAATCGGGAAGCCCATTATCCAGAAACATCCGAATTACGGAATGGCCATCTCCCTTAGACTCCATTATAATAAACTAATCCAATTTTTTAAAAATGATTTCCTTTTTCTCTGTAATAATAAAACAGTAGATGATGTATGATCTAATTAATCCTTATTGGCAGCAAACCCAGCTTGTTGGGTTTATTTAATGTTTACATGATTTTCTAGTTGACTTAAAATATGAAGATCCAAATTACAGAAAGATCCATTCCACTCTTTCCTGCACAAATTAATATTATTGTTGCCGAGAATGTTTTCTTTGAAGAAACTAAACAAACAAATGCAATTTGTGAATGCAACACTTTATGGTATTCCAGTGTTTATATTATAATGCACTACATTTACATTAACATCTATTGGGGGTTTTACAAAGTGAACACTCAATGACAGATGAGATTCTATATGCACTGTTTCACCTGTAAGTTTGCAAGCTTGTTAAATTGGCTTGTTATATATATGGCATATTGGCATTTAATTTACTGTATGTAATAAAATTTAAGACTGAGGGAACCAAATCATTTCTGGGCTGGTGTGTGTGAGAGAGAGAGAGAATGTTATACAAAACACTGCAAAAACCTTGTCCCTATTAGCACAATGATAGGATAAAGCCAATAAATCCCCTAGTGCCAATGCAAAGTGCAGATGGATAAGGAACACAGGTCTGTCATTCCATAACCTTCTGCATTAGTGATTCCGATGAAATATTTAGTTATCAAAGATGTGGTAAACATCACTACAAATGCATCAAGTCACTCCATCACAGCAGCTTATGATTATTTCAAACCCCTTTCTAAGGTCCCTATATTCTGCCTCTCTATTGACATCTCACAGTCCAGCAGCTACAGCTTTCCCTGTTGAATAGGGAGCTTGCATGGCTCTGGACTCCTGTTTCTTACTAAAGTCAGGTTGTCCAGTCTGCATCTACTGTTGGACTACAACTACCAGAATTCCACTGACAGCTGGTGGTTCAGCAACTACAGCATCCACTACTGAATGTGGGGATGCCTTTGTCACAATAACCACAAGTCATAAATCTAACTTAGATTATGTTCATTCTGCTGCCCTCTAATTTGCTACCAACATTCTATGGATATCTGGAGGTCCAGCATCTCAGCACTCACTTCTGAATGGGGGGCTTAGCACTTTTATCACACAAATGATGTCAGTGCTAACTTGGAGAATTCCCCATGTGCACCCAAAACAGCTCATTTCTCTACAGGTGACGGTCCAGCAGCTTCCACATACCCTTATGAGTGGGTGTCTTGGTTTAGGAGGGTTCTATTAAGCTGTAAGGCTAATAAAGGTTGAAGGGGTGATTAGAGATGCCACATCTGCTTTTGCACCGGTGACAACAACTCAATTAAGGTCTAAAATCTGCGATATTCCCTCTGCAGAGCCCTAGCATTTAGGTAAAACGTTTTTTATTTGCACTTCATCAGAAGCTGGAGGGCTCCATGCTTGTAAAAAAGCAAAAGGTTAATAAATCCTGCTCAATGTTGGATAAGGAACGTTGAACATACAAACAATTGGCAGCCCTCCCCCACTCTGCACACAATAAACTACCCTTCATTGTGCCATCCCAGCGGCTGGGAGCCAGGTGATTATCCTAATTAATGCCTATCTAATTAAATTACTGTCAGCGGTGAACCAATGACAAGAGTCGTTTCATCAGCTCTAGTGGTGCAGCAGGATCAAAAGTGAGTCTTGTCTTATTGCTGCTTGGAGTCAACTGGCCAATCGGATCATCCCTGGATAGGGGATCAAAGCTCTGGGAAGCTCCAGAAAAGTGTCTTAGGCTAAATTGGTCTGTGATTGTTTCCCCTGGATGTCGCAGTTCATGTCAGGGCTGAGGGGAGTGTAGGGGACTAAAGTGTCTCTTGCTAGCGATGCAGGTGGATCACTGTCTCTCTTCATCTATGATGCTCTCCAAGAAATTCCTAAGTGTGAGCACCAGCAGCAGTTACTCCCATCCAGCAGCATCTGAGCTCGCTTTGCACGATCATCCTATTATCTCCACTGCTGACAACCTGGAGAGAAGTTCACCTCTGAAAAAAACGACTGTCAGGGGGATGACGAATCAGTCAGATGCAGACAGTTTCTCTGGCTCTAAGGACACACCAGGGGACGGCCAGAGGAGTAAGCTGTCTCCAGTCTTGGATGGGGTCTCTGAGATTCGTCACAATTTCGATGGATCTGCAGCAGATCGTTATCTCCTCCCTCAGTCCAGTCAGTCCCAGTCTGCTGCCTCTGCTCCTACTACTACTATGTTTCCTTATCCCAGCCAGCATGGAGCTGCTCACCCAGCCTTCTCCATCGGAAGCCCCAGCAGGTACATGGCTCACCACCCTGTCATCGCCAATGGAGCTTACAACAGTCTCCTGGGCAATTCTTCTCCACAAGGATACCCAGCAACTGGATACCCCTACAGCCAGCAGTATGCTCATTCCTACCAGGCTGCTCCTTTCTACCAATTCACTGCCACCCAGCCTGGACTAGTCCCTGGCAAAGCCCAGGTCTACCTATGTAATAGGCCACTTTGGCTCAAGTTTCACAGGCACCAAACCGAAATGATCATCACAAAGCAAGGCAGGTAAGTACAAAGTGCTCTGTGTGCCCTTTTGTGGGTGCATAAACCAGCATCCCCTCTATCAGCAGTCACTTATTATTATTATGATTATGATTATTATTATTAGTAATAGTATTATTATTATTATTATTATTATTAGTATTTGTATTATTATTATTATTGTTATTATTATCATCATCATTAATAAACAGAAGAACAAAAAACAGTTTAAATCACTTTACTGATATAATTCGCTGTACTTTTGCACACAGATTATAATTCAATTTGTGTGAGAGAGGAATAAAATATGGGTTTATTTGTTTTTAAATGTGTGCAGTATTATTTAAGGTGTCCATCATATTTTATTGAATTCGATGCAATAATCAGAATTAAATAAGGATTAATACAATTTCCAAACTTTTTCCAGACGAATATATCCGAATGTCTTCTACTTGTGTTGTTATTTCACCCATATTTCCTCTGCTTCTTATATATATATATATATATATATTTGTATATAGAATATTTTTTTCCTTATCATTAACTATATTTTATTTTGACATGAATTTGTATCAATTGCCTTTCTGTATTCTTCTATGCATCTGTCATTAATTTTTTATCTAGCAATATATATATTTATACCCAATTATCCTTTCTGTGCCTGTCCCTTTGCGATTCTATTTTATTTCTGTTCTTTATATTCACGCACATATTAATTATACCTTACGTTATTTAGTACGCCTATGCTATATATATATATATATATATATATATATATATATATATATATATATATTTTCCCCTTGTTTAAAAGTTTGATTTGCCAGTATAATGAATGATTTATTCCTAGTCGGTTTTCACAGTGCCAGTAGGATTATTACCTCCCTCTCCTAACACCTTTTCTCTTGTATCTGATCTCAATTCGCCAGGCGCATGTTCCCTTTCCTGAGTTTTAACATTTCGGGGCTGGATCCCACGGCGCATTACAATATTTTTGTTGATGTGATTCTGGCTGATCCCAATCACTGGAGATTCCAAGGGGGCAAGTGGGTACCTTGTGGCAAAGCGGACACCAACGTTCAAGGCGAGTCCAATTAACACATTTCCTTTTCATTCACTTTAAGTGAGAAAATATTCATGAAAAGCCCTTTGTGATGCGAATAAAGCGAATTGTGGGAGCAGATGATAGGGGAAGGCAGTACAATGCAAATGGAAATAGATGAAGTCAGTGGTGGAAACATCATTGTCATTTGTCTGATTTTATTTGATAAATTGTGCAGCTCTCCTGTAATATTTGTGTATCTCCTATAACAGGCAATAGGGTGTATATGCACCCCGACTCACCAAACACAGGAGCCCACTGGATGCGCCAGGAAATCTCTTTTGGCAAATTAAAACTCACCAACAACAAAGGGGCGTCCAATAACACCGGGCAGGTCAGTGGCATGGAGGGTAGTTTGTGTTGACATGCATGACTTTATAATTACAGAGACTGGTCAAACGTAGCTCACACTTTACAAGGGTACACGCTGTTGTCCTATTCACATAGGGCTCCTTATAGTATAGGGGCGAGTAGGTGGTTCACTTCTTTCCTGTGGATGGGGATGACTTGGACTGGTACACATTCCTGGTTCCCATTCTTACAAATAGTGGCGTCTGTGGGAATATACATCGTTTTCCCTTGGAAGATATAGGATGGCCTATGGGTGCATTGTTAACAGATAGAGATGCCTTTGTGTGCATTTGAATGGTCCATGAAACTTTGGCGCATCATGGGGCAGCCTTATAACCAGAGGTTACTTTGGGCACATAAATTGTTCCATGCCTACGGATGGATATAGGTCTGAGGATATATAAATGCGTCCTTACAGACTGATTAGATGGGACATGGATACAGAAACAAGGTGGGCAGCTGCATCATTAGCTGGAGAGCTTATCCTGGGAAGCTGCTGGATAGTTTTACAGATTTGGCGCTCGTGCATAGTTGATTATAGCTAGAAATTTAATTTTAGGCCAGAGGCATGTGCGGTCATTCCAGGGAAACAGGTATGATTCTTCAGGTAGGGATAGGCTTTTGCATGACCAACACTGATGGAACATACATCATCTCCCACTCACAAAGGTTATTTTGATGGCACAAGTATGGTTCCCTATTTACAGATAGAGATTATTCTGGAGGCACCTGCATGGTTTCCCACAACAAAGAAAAAAGTTATTCTTGGGGCACATGTGTAAATCGCCCCTTATACATAGAAACTGCCCTGGGGCACATCCATTGATCCCCAATTACCGAATATATAAGGACAGCCCCTCGTTTCTAGGCCCCATCGGTTTCTCACCCAGCATGGGATATATTTATACCATGTGTCATTACAAGCCATCTGCATGCACTTCGAACGCTGAAAAAACAGAAATCAGCCTGGAATAAATTAATGGTGTGCATGTTTATAATGTATATCAGCAGCGTTCTGTTTACTCATTGATGCAATCTCTTTAGAATAGTCAGATCTCCACCAATCCTCTGTATGCTTTATCCCAAGGGCATCCAGTCTGCCACCTACAATTTGCTGGAAGTTGTATTTCAACAAGCTGAAAGGCCAGCTATAAGCACTCCTGCAAAAATGCAAACTGCTTGAATTCAAAACCTTTTCAGTATGAAATGGACTCCTGTTTTAGATCTAATTAACTCATAAACCTTGTAGCGACGGGTCGTTATTGTTTGAGAAAAGCCTATCCTGCTGCCACTTTCCTCCTCTCACCCCTCCTTGTTCTCCCTTTGGCAGATGGTTGTCTTGCAGTCTCTACACAAGTACCAACCTCGACTACACGTGGTGGAGGTGAATGAAGATGGCACAGAAGATACCAGTCAACCTGGAAGGGTCCAGACCTTCACCTTCCCGGAGAACCAGTTCATTGCTGTGACCGCCTACCAGAATACTGATGTAAATAATGATATCAATGATAATCACAAATCACAGGGTCTCTGCTCTTTTTAGTGACCGATAATATTCTTTTGTGTATATATATATATATATATATATATATATATATATATATATATATATATATATATATATATATATATATATATATATATATATATATATAATGTATCTATAGAAATACACAATTTTCTTTTTTTTGTGGATAGAGTGGCAAAGGTAGAAAAGTTCGCAAATCCAGGCTGAAAGGCTCACTGACATTCTACAGCATTGTTCTTTTACAAATTCGTTCAGGGCTTTTTCTTTACCAAGCAATTCTTATAATTGTTATTATTGTTGTTATTAATAGCATAAGAGGGCAGTTTTCCCCCATTTTTAGTTTAGAAAAAAAAAACAAATATATGTGAAAAAAATATATATATATAGGTATGGGTTTTTTTTTTTAGTTTACGAAAAACTAAAAATAGGGAAAAGCTGTCCTCATGCTGATTCTACTTTATCCACAATATAAAGAAAATGTTGTATCTAGCTAGCTAAATATATATATATTTTTTATGCAGCGTATATATATGTATATATATAAGCTGCATATAAATATTATAGCCTTAATATATATTCTTTAGGTTTTTCATTTATTCTACTTCTTATATCCACCAACTGCCCGTTTTTAGAAGCATATCTGGAATTCCTTCCTGTATTTATCTGCCGATATATTTGGCTGTTAAAAAGTAGAATCCGCTGCAGCCTTTGTATGACCACCCCACACATATTTATTAGATAGAGAGAATAAAAACAATCTGATCTTTTACAACCGAATAGATCACTCTGCTTTTTTTTTTTTCTTAGATCACACAATTGAAAATTGACCATAACCCATTTGCCAAAGGATTTCGGGACAATTATGACACGTAAGTGACAGTTAAAAAAGGATATAATATCTCTTGTTATGTAATATGTTTATTTCACAGTGATGATTTTACTCTGCGCTTTATGGTCTCTAATTTTGCTGGGACTGCGTAGGAGAACGCATAAAGGGATATATTTGCAATATTTTTCATTCCGAGTTCTGTTTATACTGTCTGGGGACAAGGTGAAAGAGTGCCGAAACCATTTGGGAATTATCTGTAAGTGAGAACCATATTTATAGTTTATGCTTAAATTATATCTGCAGGGCAATAATTACAAAAATATATATTTGCCTTCTAGTTAATGATTAAAACCTTGCTTTTATTGTCCAGTGTAGTGTATTTCCTTTTTTGTTTCTTTATGTGCTGTGTGTTTATTTAAGATATGCGTGTTGGCATGCCATTGTGTTCTCATGTAGGATTGTGTGTGTGTGCTGTTGTTGTATGGCTGTCTGTATAAGTGTGTGCTAGGTTACTTTTGGGTTATGGGAAGATTGTTGATGTGTCGCCTTAATTTGAGTCTAAAATTCCCTGCGTTTCTTTAGATATGTGCAATATATCGATCTCTTTGCTCCATATAGGGAACTGATCAAAGGCCTCTCCTAGTATAGTTATAGGCGACAGTGGAGCTGTCCAGCGTCCTGATTCCTGCAGCTGCTCTCTGTATATGGAACTGACCAATGTACTGACACATAAAATCTGATTTGTGCAGGGATGCTGGCAGGCCAACAATGGCAATTTGAAGATAAGAAGTTAAGATTCTGGCACATGCCAGAGGGGCTACTGTAATAATAGTCACTATTTATTGGGCATGTGGGTAGCTGTTGGCCTTGGGCAGTTTTACTTGAAATGCCATTGTACTTATCAAACGTAAACAGGTGAAGGAAGCCACAAAAATGCAGAACGTGTACAAGTAATATACAATGACAGTGTACAACAAAACACTAAGCAGCAGCGTTCTGCATTTGTGGCTTCCTACACCTGTTTACGTTTGATGAATCCTGGGGTCTGTGCTGTGCGACCTTTTGAAGGTGAGCCGTGAGCCTACTATTACTACGAAAATTGGGGATACGCTGAAAGGCCCTTGTATTTCTGCCGTTGTACTTATGTCTGTATAGCCCCCTACTGATCTATTTCTCTGTAACACCAACACATGTGAGCTACCCTATACAAAAATAACTCATCTTTTTAACCTCCCACCAGTTAACCAACATATGGACCTTTTTATTGGCTGTATCCTCGCCCTGGCATAATGAAGTTGCCCACTTTACTGACACCTGTATAATTCTCTCCATTCCAACCGGTCAACACTTGGTTAGTCTGCGCTGCAGCACCAGTGTAACCCAGTTTATTCTTACGCTGTTCCAAGCAGATACCCCTCCTCCCAAAAGAATGTCATATTTGGTAGAATGATTGTTTTATAGACGTTATACAGTATTCCAGTCTGTATGGGTCATGTAATACACATTTCACACATAGTTACCTATATTTTCATGGATTTACTTGAATATGTTTTTCATAACAATGGGCATTATCATAGTTCATTTTAGTGTGTACAGTGCGCAACAACAGGGCGTGTGATCAACACTCTAAGGATTATTGTGCACTTCCTTTGCACTGGGCCTTTTTTATGAGATTTGGCTGTTGGGAATTCACTGGTAACAATGTTCTATAACTGAAGGCTGTAGAGGATGGATACTTTGCCTTGATGAAATATATAGACACAATTACCATTCATTGGTTGATTCGATTATTCTGGTTTCCCTGTCAACAATGTTGTACATGCAGTGATAGACTTAGTTCCCCTATTTATTGTGGTAGGTGGTTGGAAACCTGCCCTACAGAAGTGAGGAATGAATGGTCATTTTTTTTTTTTTTTGAATGAAGCGCGTTTTATAAAATGTGCATTAAATGGAAGGAATCAAACCAAAGGATTGCGCATTGATGTAAAAGAATGTGCAGTGCAGCTTTATCTATACATTTTCTTACTAGAATGTACACGAATGAATTTGTAAAGGCATCGAACCTAATAATTGTACAATTCTTAATTATGAAGCAGCTGTGGGAATTCTTTGAAGGAATTCGTTGTACCACAACTGTTGCAGCAACAATGTCAGGAGAGATCCCGCACCAGTGTAACCGTGCGCATTTGCCACAGTGTAACAGAATTATTTATCAGCAAATGAATCCACTAAAAAGTATTACAGAAATTGTCTGTGCAGCAGTGATACTGCAGAAATACCACTGAATGTCTAGGAAACAGTGTAAATGAATCATATTAGAACTATGCAGCAGAGCGATTCTGTGAGGCAGTTTAGCCGAATTATTGTGCTTTGGCTCTGCAGTCGTGAACCTGAATAATATAAGTGAATTATTGCGCAACAAGATGAGAGCGATTCTGCAGCAGTGCAGCTGAATTATTCTGAAACATTCGGAAAGTGAATGGATTTACAGAGTAACAGAACGATTTTCGCAAGCGGAATAGATACATGTATTTTTAATATCAAGTGTCCAAGTATACATTTGCTACAGGATAAGGAGATGTATCTGCAACAGTGTAACGTGATAAATCTGCAGCGCCACAGGCGCTAAATACACTGAGTTGAAGGTACAATGCGGTTTAAAATGACCATAACTGCTTAAATAATGGACCCTGTGCCTGCGTAGTATCATCCATGAGTAATCCTTGAGTAATCCAGCTGGGTATCAGAAAGACTCTATGTTTTGAATATTTATTCATTGCACATCGTATCTATATAAATGCAATGCAGCTGCACTATGTTCCCCAGGTTGTGATGGTAATGTAGATATGTCTGCGGTCAGTGTAAGTGAATTAAACTAAGAAGCGTTACTAAATAATGATGTGTGAATTGAGGAATAAGGGCAGGGCTTGTTATTCAAGCGAATGATCCCCTTTGCGGGATGTAACGGGTTCCCAATGCAAAAATAGTATTTCTGCATTCTATCTATCATCTATCTATCTATCTATCTATCTATCTATCTATCTATCTATCTATCTATCTATCTATCTATCTATCATCTATCTATCTATCTATCTATCTATCTATCTATCATCTATCCATCTATCATCTATCTAATCTATCCATCCATCATCTATCTATCTATCTATCTATCTATCTATCTATCTATCTATCCATCTATCAATCTATTATCTATCTATCTATCTATCTATCTATCTATCTATCTATCTATCTATCTAATCTATCCATCATATCTCTCTCTCTCTCTCTCTCTCTCTCTCTCTTTCTCTCTCTCTCTCTTTCTATCCTATCTCTATCTACATATATCGGTCATCTATCTTTTCTATCCACTTTATATTTCTCTCTCCTCTCTCTCTCTCTCTCTCTCTCTCTCATCTATCTATCTATCTATCTATCTATCTATCTATCTATCTATCTATCTATCTATCTATCATCTATCCATCTATCTATCTATCTATCTATCTATCTATCTATCTATCTATCTATCTATCATCTATCTATCTATCGCTATCTATCTATCTATATCTATCATCATCTATCAAGCTATCATCATCATCATCTATATATACACACACACATAACTTTTTCAGCAAAACTGAATACTGTGTTAATTTGTACTCTCTATAGCAGGGATCCCCAACGTTTTGAACCCATGAGCAACATTTAGAAATAAAAGGAGTTGGGGAGCAACACTAGGAAAAAATGTTCTTGGGGTGCCAAATAAGGGCTGTGATTGGCCATTGGTAGTCCCTATGTGGATTGTCAACCTATATTGAGGCTCTGTTTGACAGTGCATCTAGTTGTTCTACAACCAAAACTTGTCTCCAAGCCTGGAATTCAAAAATAAACACCTGCTTTGAGGCCACTGGGAGCAACATCCAAGGGTTTGGAGAGCAACATGTTACTCACAAGCTACTGGTTGGGGACCACTGCTTTATAGTAAGGGAGTGCTTTAGCTAAATAATTATGCTTATAATGTAAATTCACTGAATATAGATCTACCAGTTACAAGTAGGCTTAGGCTATGTAGACCCCTCAATAAACACATGTAAAACTGGCACTGTGTCTAAAAACAGCAGCTCACTCTTCATACTATTTTTCATAAATATTTCATATAACATATCCGAATTTTTCGAGAACCCCTGTCCTTTTTGAAAAGTTGGCAAATTATTGGTTGGTAACCACAGTTACTTGTTCTGCTTTCCCAGTATAATTTCCCACTAAAGATAGGCAAATAATGTACTTTGACATGAAAATTGACCACGCATAGAAATCATCTCTTTGTAAAGAGGGAATATTAGGTGTCATTACCTTGTATCTATTATAATTCTCCTTTCCTTCAATATCTTATACCCTGCAGAACACTAATGTGTTGGAGAATGTGTGGGTGCTGGGGAGAGTAGGTTGAACATCTCATCCCTTCCCTAGTGCAATAAGTAGGAGGACTCCCACAGGTAATGGAGAAGCAAAGTTGAAATATTCTATTGTAAAATGTACAGTACAATTAAAATATTACATGATGACAACTTTCCCCCCTAAAGAAATATTTCTAATTCTCCTTAACTAAGTTACAGGGCAGTAGTTACCTAAACAACCATCTACCTCCCACAATCCTTATTGCAGTATGGAATGTTTTGAAGTCTTTTGTTTTAGTTTATTTTTAATTCTAAGCAATAGGTCACATGGCTTGTGTGTGTGTGTGTGTGTGTGTGTGTGTGGGTGATGGATACTATGGGTAGTGGGTTAACAGTGAAAGGAAAAGAGAGACAGATAATGAAGAGGGTGGGGATAATAATGGGGTGGGGTAGATCATGAAGAGAGTGTGCTGGGGAGAAAGAGAGATTAGGGTGTGTGTGTGGAATAGTGGCGGTGGTTGAGACAGGCTTGGGAACTGGTATTAATCTGCACAGACTGTTGCCACTAGGGGACACTGATGCAAGTGAATTAAGAAATTAAAGCAGATGTCCCCTTGAGGTAGAACTTGTCCTACTTATTCAGTTCAAGTCTCATTTTGAGTGCCAGTATTTGGTCATACGAAGGTTGCTAATTTATAAGATGTTTAGCCATAGTTCCAAGGATTTCTGGGACACCAAATGAAAGTCTAAAAGACCTCCATGGTGGAATTCCAGGAGTATCTAATTCCAAATCTTTCCCTAACTGGCCTTCAGGTTGGTAACCGCAACCAAGACTTTTAGCCCCAATAGTGGCTGGGCACCTCCCTAGTTTGGGAAACGTGCCTGTGGGCATGCCCTGCTTTAACCAATAGGGCATATTTACTTATTATACTGTATGTATTAAATGAAACAAGTGATGTTACCAATAACAACAATTCGGTTATTCAATTTACTACATGACATGTTCAAGGGCCAGGTAATAATAAAATGACGATATGTTCCAAAAAGGTCAATTGAGCTCTGGATCCACAATGGACTGCATGTCTCCAGCTGGGCAACCTTCAGATAAATTGTGTGTTACACATATATTTTTTGGTTAAATTTGAGCCAAATGCATTGTTTTGTAACTTTGTCTTTGGTCAGATTATTCCTCTAGTCTTGATTTTATCCTGGGAAGGAAGGGAGACATATTCGTTTTGGGAAGCAACCATTAGAAGGCTTGCCACTGAATAAGCTATACTTATATTATATAATATATATTATTATATATGTGTATAGTATATCTGTTTGGGAAGGCTTAGGCTGGTGGCACATGGCTCATTTTGGCTGCTTCTGCCCTGCATCTGAAATCAGTGTTAGGCAAAATACCTGTCTCTGCTTGTGACTCTAGTTTGTGCAATTTTCATGCAAAAGTAAATTAAGGGAGTTTATTGCCAACAGGGGTAAAAACGTGTAGTATAATCAATCATTCCTCTGTTGATACATATGCTACACATAGTGTAAAAATAATATGTTGTAATATCAAATATATACTCCTAGATATCACTGGTCAGGACAGAAAGTCAGCCATAATGGCTTACTATACATTATCCCATATTTTTATCCCCTTTTCATACTATGCCTACATTGCACAACAGTTAAATTCCATTCCTCAATTCTATCTTGCCTTATTCTTCATTTTACCCAAAATTATCAACCGCTTGCATCTTGCTCACCTGTATGCATTATTCCTCAATTATATGCCCTTTCTCACTTCCTTGTTTTACAACATATAATAATATCACACTTATTGGCTCTTCCTCTGACTCCATCCAGCCTTATTATATACATTATGTATAGTAGTGTTCTGGTGGGGCCCTGTAGACGGGTGGTCTGTCCCTTGTTGTATCTTCCTTTTACCCCAGGGCAGTTGTGAATTAAGCTACACCTGGTAGGACAAACATCTCTAGTGTGTGTGTGATATTTACCCACACTCCTTCCTATTGCTTAGAGTCCCCGGACCCCGACTTATCCCGCAATTTATACCTGACTTTGGTTCTTTTTAACAGGATCTACACAGGCTGCGACTTGGACCGGCTCACTCCATCTCCCAATGACTCCCCGCGCTCCCAGATTGTGCCCGGGGCCCGTTACTCCATGGCCAGCACTTTTCTGCAGGACCAGTTTGTTAGTAACTATGCCAAGTCCCGTTTTCACACTCCGGTAGGGGTGCCAGGGCCAGGAACGGACCGCAGTGTCCCCCATACTAATGGACTGCTGTCACCCCAACAAGGGGAGGACCCTGGGGCTCCATCCCCACAACGCTGGTTTGTAACTCCAGCCAACAACAGGCTTGACTTCACCTCCGCCTCTGCCTACGATGCGGCCACAGACTTCGCTGGCAACGCGGCCACCTTGTTGTCCTACGCTGCGGCCGGAGTCAAGGCGCTTCCTCTGCCTGGGACTGGCTGCACAGCGCGACCTCTTGGTTACTACAGTGATCCTACAGGTTGGGGAGCACGGAGCCCCCCTCAGTACTGCACCAAGTCCGGCTCTGTGCTACCTTGCTGGGCTCCAGGGGGCAGGGTAACAACAACTAACCCTTACCTAACAGGGAGTGAGGAGGTAGAAAATCTGGCTACCGCAGATAGGTCTCCCTTGGGTGAGGACACAAAACCCAAAGACCTATCCGACTCCAGCTGGATCGAAACACCTCCTTCCATCAAGTCTATGGACTCCTCTGACTCCGGGATATACGAACAGGCCAAGAGAAGGAGGCTCTCACCCTCCGACCCCGCGGTGTCGGGCAGCTCCTCACCATTAAAGAGTGAAGTGGTGCCCCATAGGGACTGTGAGAAAAACTGTACCAAGGACCTGAGTTATTATGGTTTCTACACTCACACTTAGGCCACCACCTCCTCCATAATGTCAGACATTCTGAGGACAATCACTGGCCAATCTATCATTGGTGGGACACTGAGGCTCTGCCCTATGGCTTTACAGGCAAGAAGCCCTTTAACAGCACTAACACCCAACCTTTACCTTCTGTCAGGGTCTAGCACGGACCTCCCCTCAACTACATCTAAAGTAGCAGCTGTTTCACCTGATATATCTTTTCGGCCTGTGGATGTTTCAGCACCAAGGACAGCGCAAGGCCTCTATTCAATTCCTTTCCCTTGGAGCCTGGTTTGCGCCTGAACTGCAATATATAACGTGTTCTCCCATGATCATTCTCGTTTATGATAGGGATGTTATATTAACAAAGGACTTTACTAATAATGCTATTTTTTATTTGTCACCTTTAAAGCCGCCAGCAGACTTTTAATCCCACAGAGATGATCAAGCTGCGGTTCTGGAGCCTGTTGCTGAACTACAACTTTTATCCGCACCCAAGGTGCTGGGAGTTGTACTATATCAACAACCGAAGGGCCATGTGAGGTCTTACCTAAGTGAGAATTTATTAATAAACTAGTGGTCACTTATTTTTTTTTTCAAGTTATATTACAATCTTAAAACGTGTCCAGTAGTGCCCTGTCGAATTCCCCTCATATGTGTTTGACTGTGTTAGTGTCATCAATACAGAATTGATATCCATTCATATCACCTCTCATTTATTGTGCCAAATGAATGCTGTTGCCAAACTTTATATCCACCCTCATTTACATGCTCCAGGATTTTTTAAACTTCTGTAATAAGGAACAATATATTTAATCTATTCTTTTTGGGGGTGCAGGACTGCTGGCTGTGTTCAAGTCCGGTGAAATTGAATTGTAAATTGTATCATTAATGCTTTTTAGATTAAAGGCCCATTTTCTAAACGTAAGTGTCTAAGCTAAATAGTAGCCATATGTTTTCTGTGTTTATTTTTGTCTTGATAAAATGGTTCTGTAGAAGACCAGGCACTTTTTTTTCTCCAATTTATTTTTGTCTTATATATCAAGAATGTCCAGACCTGTACGCAATCTAAATTAAATACCACACAGTCCCTGTAAATCTCTGTTTGGTTCTCTTCTGTAAATGATGTGGCTTTCATTTTATTTTCTACCTTCTATTTGTATATATATTTGTTCTGTCGCTTAGACCGAGTTAGACGCGTCTGTGCTTTAGTTGCTTTGCTCGTTTGTATTGTCTGTATCACAACTGAAATAAATCCGGGAAATTGCTTCATACACTGGCGTTTTATAGTCACACAAAGAAACCTTTCATTGCCATTGAATTCAATTTTTTTTAAACCAGAATTTAATATAATGTTCTTATCACATATATATATAGTATGTCAATAAATGGGGGTTAGATATTTAAATTAAGACTTCGCCCTGTTAAAGTGATGGTTATTAATCCAGTTTTTGCAGAAAATGTGAAAGATGTACATTTAAATTCTTCACAAATTAATTTTTGTGTAGATATAGATCTCACGGTATCCCGACGCCACTTGTGTACCGGAATAATAGCAGAGTAGTTGTTTTTTTCCAGATGTACTCCAAATTAGAATATTGCCTTTTGATACTAGTTTCAAAATAGCGTGAACTTAAAACAAGTCAAATTGTTCTGGAGTTTTGTGTTAGGTGTTTTAGTCACTTATTAAAGGCTAAAGTATGAAAGTATGTAGTATGTACTCTAGTAATATTATATATATATATATATATATATATATATATATAATTCAAACAAAGAAAACCAGCACCAAGGGACTTGAAGTGAGCAAAAAATTGTATTAAAGCATATGTATCACCGACGTTTCGGTCCCCATTGGGACCTTTCTCAATGGGGACCGAAACGTCGGTGATACATATGCTTTAATACAATTTTTTGCTCACTTCAAGTCCCTTGGTGCTGGTTTTCTTTGTTTGAATTGTATACTAATTTATTCCGTGCACAGGGGCAGCCATCAAGAGGCTTACCTGACATGTGGTGCTGTCTACTACGAAAATTATATATATATATATATATATATATATATATATATATATATATATATATATATATATATATCCAAATACAATGATTTCGGAGGTAGCTGCACCCTGTCCAAGTTAACGCTTTGTGGGTGCTTGGTCAATTAATTATATATAATAGTTCAAGATGGACCAGCACACCAATTTCTTCAATCACCAAATTTCTATTGCAACATCACTGGACATCCAATGTTTCTGGCCATGAAATATATATTTATAGTATATATACTATATATGTATTTTAGCTGACCAAATGGAATGTCTATCTATCTATCTATCTATCTATCTATCTATCCATCCATCATATCTCTCTCTCTCTCTCTCTTTCTCTCTCTCTCTCTTTCTATCGTTTATCTATCTCTATCTACATATATCTGTCATCTATCTTTTCTATCCATTTTATATTTCTCTCTCCTCTCTCTCTCTCTCTCTCTCTCTCTCTCTCTCTCTCTCTCTCTCATCTATCTATCTATCTATCTATCTATCTATCTATCTATCTATCTATCTATCTATCATCTATCTATCTATCTATCTATCTATCTATCTATCTATCTATCTATCTATCTATCTATCTATCCATCATATCTCTCTCTCCCTCCCTCCCTCTCTCTCTCTCTCTCTCTCTCTCTCTCTCTCTCTCTCTTATTACTTATCCATCAAACTGTCTGTATATCTCCCTACTTGTATGTTTGTTTTACATATATGATCACTTAGAGCCTAGAGAGGCTTTCCATATATATATCATCAGACTTTCCTTTTTTTTAACCCCTTTTCATTTTCATTTTCATTTAAAGCTTTAAACCCTTTGAAGCTAAAAGGGGAAGTTAAGACTCACTGGAGCCACTTGCTTATTTACTTATATTTGGATAGTGTTTTAGTTATCTCTTGTGAAAAAGACAACACAAGTCCCCAAACTGCAGTTATTCTAGAGGCACACAAGGCACATTTCCTATCAGTTTTAAATCAATAAAGTTTAAATTAAAATTAAATCTCAAACCCAGTGTATCCCCAGTCCAACAATCCAATAAGGCTATATTTTGCTTTCAAAAGCGATTCTTACTGGAAACTGATGATTCCTATCAGATCAAGTGAGAGGCACATTCCCAAAGTCACTTACAGGAACTAATGATACCACTCTGGATATGGTAATAGGGAACTGGATACCAAATTGTAATGTTTGCACAGGAACTGTTATGTCACACAGTTGCATTGATGACCACCAGATAACTATACTCTTTTCAGTTTCATAAAGGGATACAAGACACAAAGAAACACCACAATTATTCTTTTAAAAAAATGCAGCGATTAGTTACAACCTAGTTGCCCAGTTATACTAGTATTAAATACTCATCCTCAGTACTACAACAAGTTGTTTTTCATTTGTAAAACAAACAAACACCAATGTGAAATGTGAACCCCACGTATAATGAGTGGTCGGTATCATTAGAAAGTCAGTGCAGTAAAAAAGGCGTACTACAAAAACAAGTAATTTTGTAGTTATTTCAGAAAAAAAAAACATAGGACAGTTGCTCAGTTTAGCCAGTTCTGCACAGGGCAGCCATCAGGGGGGGACAGGGGGGAGTGTTGTAGGGGGCCCGAGGGTAAGGGGGGCCCAGCCACGCCAGACTTACTTGATTAGCCGGACCCCCATCTTTCTGAGAGCTGCTGACTTCGGGAAGGCATGGACGTTTAAGGGGCCCTGGCCACCAATTTTCTTATAATGTGGGGGGGGGGGGGCTGGCCACCAATTTTTTTTTCTCATGTGGGGTCCTAGCCACCAATATTTTTTAATGGGGGGGCACTGGCCACAAATGTTTTTTATGGTGGGTCCTGACCACCAATATCTTTTTATTTTTTATTAACATGTGGGTACCCTAGCCACCAATATTTTTTTGTTTTTTACTGTGTGGTGGGGAGGGCGGACCTGTAGGTGGGGCTTGCGCTGGGCGCAGCCCAGGGGGCCCCCGGAAATTTTGTCGTATGGGGCCCTGCAATTTCTGATGGCGGTCCTGGAACTTCTGCACATCCCTATCTTTTGTATAAATGAATGCTGGCTTTCTTTTTATGCCTTTATACATATATTAAATTAGGCCATTGTGTATCCTGGGTTTTAGCTGACCAAATGGAATTTAGTACAATTGCAATAGTGGTTGATCTGCTGAATCCATAGTGCATATAAAATAAAATCTAGCAGTAATGTTAACAGAGGTTAGCAAATTATTATTAGACATAATTCTAATTTTTATAAATGAATTCAAGCTTCTTGTACTTGATACAAAACAAATTATATTTAATCTTTGTTATAAGCAAAACAATCCTATTGAGTTTATTAGATATTTAAATGTTTTTCGCAGCTGTAAGGTGGGTTGTAAACCCCCAGGTCCCGAGCATTCCGGATCATAGATTCTATACCTGAACAATGAATAGAAAACAAAATACAAAATAGACCCTTTATCATGACAGTTGCACATGCCATGTAACAAGAGCACGCTGGACCCCCACCACCAAAAAAATCTTCAAAGAGGCCAGCAACCTCCTTCCCAGCAACCTCCCTCCCCTGCCAGAGGGGGGATTTTAATGCTATAGAAGAAGCTGACCCCACAGTCTGGCCTCCCTTTCCCCAGGCCCCCCATGCGACCACAGGGTCTGCTTTTTCTATAGTTATGCCACTGAAATGGGCCTGAGGGGGGCTTTTTAAGCCTCTGTGTACTTGAAATTCCAGGGCCCATTTTTATTCTCAGTCAAGACTTGAGTGTAGTTGCCAATAGCAACCAACCAGCAATCAGTTGTGATCAGTCTATTGCATGTGTAGGATCTTTTATCCATTATGCAGAAAACTCTTAAATACAACACTTGCCATATTGCATAGTCCTGAAAGACCCTTTATCCAGAATAATAGATCTCATACCTGTGGAAAATGTAAGCAAAGATCCTGTTGCTATGGACAACAGCTCTGGTGCAATTAGCACACATTATAGTGAATGAACCCACAGGATCAGCCCCAGAGTGGCAGCTGATTAAAACTACCCTGAAAAAGGTGTTTTTAAAGAATTGTATGATGGAAATGAATATTGTAGCTATGAGATACAGAGGTAGAATGGAAACACATTGTATACATACACAGACAGAAGGATCACAATGACAAAGCTCTTTCTCCTTAGCAGAACATATGCAGCAGCAGTGCGTTTAACATACGCAAACAGTGGGTAGCGACAGTAAAATAAAAGAGGCAACTGCAAACTACATTTTTTCACCCTGGGTGCCTTAAGGGCCCAATCATCAGCATAAAAAGCTTGTTGTGAATGAAAACAACAATTATTCTTTATTATTGCAAGAACAGTGTCGAGAAACAATTATTTCCTTAAAGGAACAGAAAAACTGGGTAAATAGATAGGCTGTGCAAAATAAAAAAAATTGTAATATAGTTAGTTAATCAAAAATGTAATGTATAAAGGCTGGAGTGACTGGATGTCTAACATAACAGAACACTACTTCCTGCTTATCAGCTCTCTAGTCAGTCACTTGAAGGGGGGCCACACAGGACATAACTGTTCAGTGAGTTTGCAATTGATCCTGCATGCTGCAATACACTTAATGGTCAGAGATCAGAAAAGGAGTCAATGTACATACCCCAAACACAGGCTATGTGAGATTATAAAAAAGTGGGGGTTGTGGGAGCACTTCAAGGCTAAGTAAAAATATATAAATATAATGGAAGTGCTACTGATCTGGCCAAATTAACTAGAAGCACACAAAAGAGGGGGGATTGATCATTGCACATTCCCTTTTCTTCTGTTCTATAATAATATACTATATCTATGCAAAATGCAAAAACAGGGGGTTTTAATTAAAAAGTTATGATCATAAGATTGGTAAGCCACCATTCCATGTAAAGGTAAATCCTATATGGTCAGGCCCGGATTTCTACTTGGGCCGCCCTTAGATCAATGGGTCCCCCATGAATGTGCCCCCCCTCACAAGCGCAGGTGCAGCCGCCCTCCATAGTACTTGGGATTAGGCACCCAGCAGAGCGTCCCCCGGTGCTCCTGATAATACTGAATTGCGGCATGCCACCCTTATAATATTGCTGCCCTAGGCCCGGACCTTTGTGAACTTGCCATAAATCTGGGGCTGTATATGTTGGTCCCATAGTTTTCAAAGGCTGGCACCTCTCTGCATGCAGGTCAGGAGACACTTATCTCAAAATATGCTGTCATATAGGGAGGTGCCAGCCTTTGAATATTATGACCGGAGGCAAATAGTTCGGGACCACCACATGGGGATTACCTTAGTTTAGTGGCTTATATATTTTATGATCTTAAATTTGTAACTAAAAAAAACCTTTTTTTTGTAATGCACTTGCATAGATACTAGATTACTTATGAGACAGGGGATCAGGGAATGTGCGTTGATCAACCCCCCATCTTTTGTAAATGTGAGATTACACACTGGGAGGAGGAGAAGGGGATTTGAGGGGAGGGAAGTAGTGCAGTATGGGAAGTGATTGTTGTGCTATTGAGACCAGGAAGGCAACATATTACTGACAGCTGAAATCTTAAAAAAATGTATTTTGATATAAATATTTGTGGCAATTCACTCATTTTTACAGGTTTCCTTTCCTGGAAAAGAACAAAACAATATGGTAGAGACATGCCCATTAAAGATTATAGTGTTATGGGCTATATTTTAATATGGGGATATTTATACCTTGCACTCCCTGTTATTTGTAACTATTGTCAGGTATGTGGGATGTAATCACGGCCATTTACAACATGCAAGTGCAGCATGCAAAGTATGTTTTCTGATGCCTTTTTTTACCGACAATGCAGCACTTCCTCCCATAATCCTTAGTGAGATTGCAGTCACGAGGGGTAGAAGCGCCTTGCACAACTGCATTTTAACACAAATCAGACACAGTTGCACACACATTTTTTAATGTGTGTATGGTGTCATTTCATGAGAATGACGTGTGCGACGGTTCTTAAAGTGCAACGTGCTACAATGATTCACAAAGGCTGCTGTTGGGAACTTTGGAGCTACCACCACTTTTGGATCAACTTGTTTGCACAAAATTTGTATCAGAAGACAGCAGTGTTGAGTACAACTATTGGGTTTAAGCTGCTTTTGGCTCTAGTTGAAAAAATGGTGATTGTGTCAGGCATTGCACTTTTATACACTGCGGTGCAGTAAGTGAACGACCCCTTTAAAGTTGCAAAATGACAGCTTCACTACATAGAGCGAACCAACATTTTTGATCATATGGCCTCCAGTAAAGTATCCAGAGCATCACATCTGGCACATTAGAGTTTTCATGTCTGTTGGATGGAAGATGAGCTAAATATTTTCCTAGTACAGAAAGACTTGGTCACTTGAGCAGATTGGCCAGAGAAAAGACAGATGGCATTTCATGAAGATAAATGGAAACGTAGGCACCTAGGACACAGGAACAGGCAAGCAAAGCGAATGGAACATTATAAGGTTAATCAGAGATGTGAAATGATCTCAGAATAATATAAGAGGCCAAGTATTGAACAGCTGCTACAGTGGTCAACCAAATCTGACAGTGTAAAATAAGAGTAATCTTTAAAGAAACAGACAGAAAATAATATAATGCTGCTGTGTAACAAATATCTGGTTAATCTGGCTACAATTTGAGCACTAGGGCTCTGTTATTCTCTACAGTCTTTCTTGTAGTTGGAAAAGATAGAACAGCAAGCGACATCAAAAAGGGAATTACTGATTTAGTCTTTGGGAAAAGCAAATTAAATGTTTACCTCGGATGGGATGTACAGTATGCGCTAAGTGACAACAGGGACGAGGTAAGGGGTTTTCTGTGGGTGGAACTTCTGTTTCTCTTGATCTGCTTATTTTAAACAGTGGACACAGGGGGTAATTTATAAACACAAGGGCAGTGTCCAAAGTGCAACTTTTGTGTAATTGCATCTGCACTACAAGTTGCATCCACTGCAAGCACCAAACAAATTGGGAGCAAGTTGCATCTAGCAATTTCACAGTGGGGATTGTGTCACTTCACTTCACTGGGCTGAAGTCCCTGATGAACGGAGGTTCCCCCCCCCCCAAAACGTTGAATTACTGGTGGCATAATAAAAGGGGCATCTTCCCCAACTGCATTTAGTTGAGTGTGTGCGGATCTGTATACAAATTATCGCTGTTGCTAGGGGACCCGGCCGGGTCTACGGATTACCAGCACCACCATTGCAGTAAAGTAAAATACAGATGTGCGGCAGAATCATTAGATTTTGTACACCTATTGACATAACCTGCTGTTGGAACCCTATAGATGAAACCAGGACCAGGGTGGCAGTAGCTTAAGAGTTGCCCAGTGTCAATGGGGGCAGTTACACACATTGCCGTTTCTGGAGAATCGGCTCTTAAGATTACCAGAGGATACTCCCCTGGTAACCAGCCATTGCCTAATGGCAGGAGTGGCCCTGGTTATACACATTCATCAGTTGGGATGGACACATTGGTAACCATTTAATGAACTGCATCAATGCATGCTCTCCATTAGGGGTCATTTGCAACTGCAAGTCATTTTCATGAAAAATCACATTCTTTAAATGTACTTGCTCATTGTATCTCTGTGTAGTTGTGCTTTGCACCACCTCTTGCTCCTTCCTACTGCCTTCTGCCTCCTATTCCTTATTTCACACCTATTGATACAGGGGACCCTGGAAATACTTTGACCCAAATTTGGAGAACCCAAACTTGCAGGTAAATTTGTCAGTGGCCAGTACAGTGTTCCCTAGCCTGTATCCTATGCTACAGATGCAATGTACCAATCTATCCCTGACTAGATGCAGCTTTTGCTAAGATCTCTGCACATTTTTAAGGCACAGATAATCTGCATGCAGAGATTCCTTTAATGAATGAGCCCCAGGGGTTTGAATTTGAAGAAGGAATAGCGACAGCATATGTTCTTTTCCCCACAAAAACAAAAGATGAAATAAAAAAAGAAAACAAAGACAAGATCGTCTCTTTAACAACAACTTGCTGCACAGTTTAAGGTCATTTGATAAGATGTATTTTATCATCAGTTTAAATCTGTTATAATGAGTTACTGAATGAAAAGGTCTACAGAGAAGCTGATGAATAAATATGACCCAACTCACCAGTTCAGCTCTACACAATACTGTCTCTTAGTCATTATACTGGAACAAATATTCCTACGTGCAAATTGCCATTCTGATTTATTTTCATAAGGGTTTTTTTTTTTTGCAACTTACCATAAATGTCACTGATTAAACTGACTTCTAACAGATTGTTTAACATTAGCTTATATAGGCTCTCATGACAAGTTCATTTTCTACAGAAGAAACCATTTAAGAAAGGGAAGTTTCAGGCAATTTTTCCCTCTGGATGGAAAACATGAACTTATTAGCATTACTATTATAACTAATACTGTAAAAAAGGGCAACATATACCTTTTGTGATAAAATGCCTAAAAAGGATACATCTAAACAGCAAACATGTTTGTATGTATCAGATCATTTCTAGACCAAGAGGAGCTTGTTGTTATGTAGGAAGTGATTTTAAAATACTGGTTACAGTTAGGGTTGCCACCTTTTCCTAATTTTGTTACCCGCTGGTGGGGGGCGGGAACAAAAAGGGGAGGGTGTAATGTCAAAAGGAGGGGGCTTTGACGTAAAAAGTGGAGGGGCCTTGGTGCAGAGCTGTGTGATGTCAAAAAGGGGTGGGGCTTTGAAGTAAAAAGGGGCAGGCCGCAGCGCGGGGCTGTGAAGACAGAGGACTAAACCTAAAATTTACAGGGGATTGGCTGGTGGGCCGAGGGTCTTTTTAAGGGTATTGCAAATTTACCGGCAGCTACATTGCCGGTAAATTTGTAATATCAGCCCGGCCTTGGCAGGTGTTTTCCCTGCTAGGCTGGTAAAATCCTGGGCCAGGTGGCAACCCTAGTTAAGTAAGGGGTTTGTTTACATTTAAGCAAACACATCAGTTTTACCGGTGCATGGCAACACTGCATTATATTTGAATTACTTTAAAAGAATTTTATTTTTTGAAATTACTGTTCCTTTAAAAAAATAAAAAATAAAAGCAGAGCTAGGCAGGGCAGGAATAAGTAGGCATGGCAGGGAAAGTAGCAAAACATAAGGCATTGGGCAAGTAAAAGTGATCTCTGGCTTTTTTTGTAATGCACTTCCATAGATACTAGATTACTTATGAGACAGGGGACCAGGGAATGTGCGTTTGTAAATGTGAGATTACACACTGGGAGGAGGAGAAGGGGATTTGAGGAGAGGGATGTAGTATGGGAAGTGATTGCTGTGCTATTGCGACCAGGAAGGCACAATCTTAAAAATGTATTTTGATATATATTTGTGGCACTTCACTCATTCTTACAGGTTTCCTTTCCAGGAAAAGAAAACAACAATATGGACATGCCCCCATTAAAGATTATAGTGTTGTGGGCTATATTTAAATATGGGGATGGAATATTAGCCTTTTGTTATGATATTTATACCTTGCACTCCCTGTTATTTGTAACTATTGTCAGGTATGTGGCATGTAATCACGGCCGTTTACAACATGCAAGTGCAGCATGCAAAGTATGTTTTCTGATGCCTTTTATGTCTTTCTTCTGTTTGCCCGTAAAATTCTGGTATTGGAACAAGGGCCAGTTAACAACCAGGCAATGACTCCAATAACAGACTGGAACATGAACAGGAGAAGGTCATAAACAGTAATAAGAACATTTTTAACAGTAAAAAAACTACAATTAGGGATGCATTGAATCTGTTTTTCTTTGAAAGATTTTTTTTCAAATGCTAAACTCCCCCCCCCAAAAAAACCCCAGCATTTGAGGAAAATTTGAGGAAACACCATGAAAAAGAGGTGTTGACTTAATTTGCTGAATGCTTTAAATTCAATTGATTTTCAAACAATTTAGAACAGTTTACACGTTTAGCAACCGCCTTCCCAGGGCTGCTTCAGAAGGTAAAAAATTACACTTTACACTTAGAATATTAGAAAAACTGTCACAAATAGAAAATATAAAGTAATTGGAAAAAGTTTTTATCTCTGGGGAGATAAATACTTTTTGTCATTGAAAAAAGTATTTGATGGTGAGCACCCCACCCCCCCTTTAAGCAACAGATATTTTATATCATATTAAGCAGCCTGTTAAAGAATCTTACCAAACTGGAATATATATTTAAGAAAAGATTTCCCTTTTATATCTTTTCCCTTGAACCACCATTTCGTGATGGTCTGTGTGCTGCCTCAGAGATCACCTGAAAAGAAATACTACAATAACTGTAACAGGAAGAAGTGTGGAAGCAAAAGACACAACTCTGTCTGTTTAATGGCTCATGTGACCTAACGTTTGTTTTGTTTGGTTTGTTTGTGTGCACCGTAAATCCTAGAATCCCAGGGGGCGGCACTTATTTTTTAAAATGGCAATTTTCTATGTAGTCTAATCCTACATTCTACAATCCTATATTTGTATAGAGACCTACATTGTTCAGAGGTAAAGTGTTCCTTTAAATTCTTCTGGACCCTTATTACTTTTACACCACCATGTGCAGTCTTATTAAAGGCATAGTGGTACATTACAAATTTGGAACATTTTACTATCTTTTGCAGATCCTTACTCAACACATCTAAAAAATAAAGCAAGGATATGTTGATCTAATTCTGATTAATAAATGAGCTCCTGATCAGTTCTTTCACCTTATTCAAGGCAGTTAACTAAGCAGGAGAGAAAGATCCCCCCACCACTATTTGTAGCAGCTCTGCATTCAACTTCTCTACACCTCCACACTAATTACCATCTGGTTCGACTAAAACGAGGCGCTGTGACAAGCAGCCTTAGCTGGAGCTTATTATTATATGAAACAAGAAACCCTTCGATTTCAGTGCAATTTCTATGGTCTGTTCCCTTGCCTGGGAAAAAAAAAAAAAAAACAATAAATACCTTTTTTAACATTTGATGGCTTATTAAAATATTATTCTCTATATCTCAATATGGTAAAGTTTTTCTTGGAAACATGTGCTGCTGAAATGTGTTGAGTTTATTGTGCTTTGATAGAGCAAGAAACTAATGTGTTGTGTTGCATTCACTGCGTTGTTTCTCCAATATGTATGTTTTTTTTTTTATAAAAAAAAAGAAGTTGAAGGCATTTGTTCTTTCCTTCAGGCAGTGCTGCATTGGAAAGTGTTTACGTTTTTCACTTGAGCATATTGTTTGCTGCCTAAGTAACGTAATCTATTCTGATTTTCACACTTGCATATTTGCCACTCAGACTAGCGTATATCCTTGTGCCAGTATTTTTCTTAACACTCATAAATGTGTATATGTTTGTATTGTATCGCAAATTGGAATAGGACTGTAGCTTAGAAAAGGTTTTGTGCAAACTATTCATACTGTATTTAAAACAATAGGCCTCTGATACAGTGGCATAATTAGAAGCAGCACCATTTAAGGGTCATAATACAATAGAGATGTTTGTTGGTGTATAGATATGCAGGTAGAGGATCTCAGCAGTTTACACGTGGGGTCTGGGTGCACATGTTCCACGCCTACAACTCATGATGGAGGTACAGTATCAAACCATGGAAAAAAATGCAGGCACTCACAGATCCCAGGAACTACAGGCTATAGTGAACAGGGTCCCCTTAAGCTTTGGGAATAAGAAAAATATCAAATACATATTGACTGCATAACTGCCAGTGACCCCCATCTCTAGGCCATCAGGCAGCTGCAAAAAAATGGGGCAAGGAGCCATAACAGAAGCAAGGAGGCCTTTCTTCATGCTTTGCTCCAGTTGCGTCTTTGTGGTGCACCTTGTAGTGCAATTCTTTGTAGTTCTAGAATTGAGAGCAATGTGGTGGACATTTCTCTGTATGCAGCACTGACCAGCTTTGTTCTGCTTGGGATCTTGGTTCAAACCCCAGGGACCTAATTAACAACATTTATTATCCATCTAGCCTTGTTTCCTATAATGCTGCTGCATAAAAAGGAATATTTTACAAGCAGCAAAGCGGTACTAACCACTTATCCACCATGCCACTATAATCTATCAGAAGATAAAAAAAATCATTGCTCAGAATTCAAGAAGTGTCTTTTTTTATGTGACCCTATGGAACCAGGGTCAGTTTCAAGATGGAACAGCACCACTTGTTCTTTGAAGAATTAAAAATGCCTTCATTGCATTATTTTATAGGGCATTGCAGTGACATTTAGACCGGGCTTGGCCCTTTATCAAGCTACCTGGAGTACATAAACATCTAATCACTTAATTTGGACTTTCTGTTATTATTATTATTATTATAATTACTAATTAATTCCCTAGAAAATGGCATGAATTCTCCACACCACAACGTAGTACTAGCCAGAAAAAGGACTCTATAATATAGATATATGATAGATATGTGTGGCTATTCTTTGTTGAATTCTCTACAATATGGGTTATCATCATGAATCATAAACCAGTGGCTGAAAATATGAGCAGAGGGCTGGATGGTGAAGCTTTGGACTGGGAAGAGAGAGCCATTAATGAGGAGGCATCACACATCCATGTGTTTTTGACCTTAAAAAATACACTTTTTACTATAGATTCCTGGCTATTCTAGCAGATTCCTTTTCTGAACAATGAACTGCAGCAGCACCTGCCCTTGGGCATCTGCCCAGCCTCCAGTGTCTGTTTCAGTGCCAGGAGTCCAGCCTCAAGTACCTGTGCAAGGGTGGGTGCCCAGCCACCAGTGCCTGCTTCAGGGTCACTGCTAGTATGCAGTACCTGGTCCATGGCTGGTTGCTCAACCTCCAGTACCTATGCCAGGGCCAGCTGACTTGGCATGTGCTGCTTCTGCGAAGGATTGCCAGCCTGCAGTCCTGCCACCAGCCTCTTGACTTGATAATTATTCATCTGCTGATCCATGCAGTCCTCTAGATCCTGATCAGATCTAGACAGTCTAAATAGGCCCTGGCATTCCAAATACACATAGCCCAAAATAGTCCTCTACCAGCCCACTAAATAGTGACTATCTATGTCTATGGAACCTTACAGCAGCCCCTCTGGCATTTGCCAGAACCCACAGATTGCCAGTATGGGCTTTGTCCTGATTCTGGTGGTGGTGCTCATGTTTCAGATCCAGACAGCCCTTCTGATGTTTCTCCTCCAGGCAGCAATTCCACTGCTCATGTTCCTGCTTCAGACAGCCCTCTGACTGCTCACATTCCTGCTCCTTGTGACCCTTTGGCTACTACTGATCCTGGCTTCTCTTTAGCTCCTTGATTCTGGGGGCTCTCCAGCTCCTGTTGCTGATCTAGGTGGTCATACAGTTGCTCTTCACTGTTGCTTTAAGAATACAACACTGATGTTGTTGAACTACAGCTCCCAGCATGTCTCAACCTTCAATATATATTACATTATTCTGGTATTTGTAGTCCAGCAACAACTGAGTAAAGTTTGGTTTACAGTGCAGCAGGGTTTACTACCCCTTCTAGCCAAATCTCTCCTAACTTGCCTTTAGTCTGGGCACCTTCAGTCAAGACTCTGGGTCCAACTGGGGGGGGCAACCCCCACTTGCAGAATAACTTCATTTATGCTTAGTACTCAGTAATGAAGGCCAAGAATGGCTGTAGTTCCAGATTTCTAAACCTTTAATCTTTTTGCCCCTCCTTGACTCCAAATTTTGTTGTGTTATTTGTGGTTGTGTCCCAAGGTTGAGTGAGAATAATGGCTGCATAATGATGGGTTGTTCAGCAGTAGGTTATACGATGTATATTTAAATAAATCAGCACCAGGTCTACTGTATTCAGTGAAATGTTTGATTATTTTACTGTAGGAATCTATTGTGACAATTTATCAAGCACAAACACAGGTTGTTACATCTTCGTGACTTACCCAACTGCAATTTTTTTCCATAGTTATAATGGTTCTTCAACCTCCTATAATTGGAGACTAAAATATGCTGAAAAGTATTTAAAAAAAAAATACCAATCAAAATAGAAATTGAGAAGTCTACCTGAATAGTCACTGCAAAAGCAGCTTTCCTCTTGACATCAGGACTGACATTGGGGGAAGGCAGGTCCTATTAGGTCCCTTGTGGTAGTGGGGAGCCTGGGTATTACATGGGATTTAAAGACGTGATCTTGCAGGAAATTTGTGGATTTTGGAAGCCTGTGGGCTTGTTTGGTTGAAAAAGGGCATGGCCAAGGGAACTGGATTATGTTAAAGGGATTCTATCATCATTTTTATGGTGTCGTTTTTTTTTTCTAAATTACGCTGCTTACACTGCAAATAATTCACTCTACAATATACATTCCTGAACCAGCAAGTGCATTTTTTAAGTTGTAATATTGGTGTAAGTTAAGCAGAGCACAAGTCACATGACTGTGGGCAGCTGGGAAATGGACAGTATATCCAACCCCATGTCAGATTTCAAAATTAAATATAAAAATTTAATTGAGAAATGGATTTCAGTGCAAAAGTCTGATGGAGCAGCACTATTAATGGATGCGTTTTGAAAATTTTTTCCAATGTCAGTATTCCTTTAAATTGATATTTTGTTCTACTTAGTTATCAACTTGTCAGGGCTCACTGCTCAGGGAGTTGTAATAACATGGACCCCCCCTGGTGTGAGTCGTATGATTTCTGATGGCAGCAGTTTGGTTTCATCTTTGAAAATGACACCCTGAAAGTATTAGAAATGAAATAGAAATATTTCTTTGCATTTCGTGTTTTCAGCCTGATCCTCCTTATGTGAAAATACAGTTAAAGTAACAAAAGTTCAGTTATTTGCCATAAAATAATTTCTCAGCCATTCCCAGCGCAGTTTCCCAACGTTACAGAAGTTAAAAGTCATTAGTGCATGCGGAGCTGGCGCCAATTGTCTGTGCGGCAAATGAATGAGTTTTGGGAGAGAAGAAGTTGTTATTTTGCGCTCGGTGGAGAGACGGGAGGCACAGATGCTACACTGACCTCTCTCTGATGCTTTATAGCAGCCAGCTAGCATTCCAATTCAAATCCAAAAATATAATATGCCCTGCTCTTTGCTGCATTCTCTTGTCTCCATAGAATATTTTCTGGCAATTGTACTACATAAATACAGAATAAATAGAGAAAATGAACAAGATAAAGAAATAGCAAGTTGAATTATTTTATTTAACTTTTATTATTTGATAGTTTGATTTAAAACACTAAAAATGTATATGTTTACACTCACTATATACTATATATTCAAAATATTTAAAGGGAAACTAAACCTTACTGTACTGCACTGCTGAACTGCACTTTACTTGATTGTTGCTGGACTATAAACCGCAGCATACTTTAACATATTATCAAGGTTAAGGCACACTGGGAGAAGCAGTCCTGTAACATGAGGATTCCATTTTTAAAGCAATATTGCATATTACAATATTTCCCCAGGTCTCCAGGGTCTGCAGCTGCATTAAGGATCAAAAAGTTCCTCCAATGAGAATCCCAACTGAACTGCGTAAATCTGGCTTCATGTTCTTTGCTCCTGCATTTGGAGATGGAAGTAGTGATGAGTGATTCTGTCCCGTTTCACTGAAAAATTTGCGAAACTGTGAAAAAATTTGCGAAACCGTGAAAAATTATCAAAATTTGCAAAACGCATCAATTGGCATCAAATCTTTTTGCGTGGGACAATTTTTTACGCTCGCAAGATTTTCTCTCACTCCAATTGCATTAAAGGCAATGGGCATTATTTTTCTTTGTCTCAGCAACAATTTTTTCTTGGCGACTTTTTTCCCATTTTATTTTTGCTGCAGTTTCGCGAAAAAATTTGCAAATGCCGTAGTGCTGCATTTTGTCGCAAATTCCTAGCACTGAACAAGTCTGTCCTTTATTCTTATGTCTGATTCCAATGTAATATAATGAAGCCAAAATGACATAATAATCATTGTATGTAAGATAAGAGCCTGACATAGTGCTGGGATTAGCATTCTCATTGTTATATTCTCTTTAAATTGGTGAATTAGATCCATGTGTAATGAAGTTTTTACTCAACTATTATAGAGAACTACGGGAACAGTATAAAATATGGTCACCATGGATGAGCTACAGGGACATAACGGACGGTATAGGTAGTGGGCAAATTGGTTGAAAGCCAATTGCAGTTTGCAATGCTCTAGGGACAGCAAGGTTAAGGCCTACATGGCATATGGGGAAAATAGAACTCAGAATCAAGTAACATGACATTGGAACTAAGGATCGTAAAGCTTTATTGTTGTGAAAAGATGTAACTCTCTTCACTTCAGTCATTGTTATACATATTTTTTTGTGCTTTATTTTTCTTTTTCTTTGAATTTTACTTTATGGCTTTTTTACGCATGATGGTACAAGGATGATGGTACAGTGTTCTATATGTAAAAAAGAAAAAAAAAAGTATGATTGTATAAAAATGACATTACATACCACTTGTAAAGCACAAATGTTTTAAAATTTCAATAAAGATTATTGAAAAAAAATAAAATTAGGGTGATTGTGCTTAACCTTCATTGTAAATTAGTTGCAATAGCACTGGATATATTTGATATCCGTTCCAGCTTTTTGTGTGCAAGTGACATGTGCATCCTATTCTTTCAGCACGGCCCCTGTAGCAAAAGGTGCAGTTGCACTTGATTCAGACTGGGAGATACAGGGCTGTGCAGAGAGTGCACACAAGTACCTTGAACAAGTAGGATCATTTGTGCAACTGACTGCAGGAAAATATGTGTGACTACAATGCAAGTCAGCCCAAAGGCCTCTACTGATAAATGTCCAGCTACATAATAACATATATGTGCAATGGAAATAGGGTGATAACGAGCAATTTGAGTGTTACATCCTTTCTTCTCCTAAAAGCACAAGTAGTAGCACTTGTCTGGCCTTTTTCACATAAATGCATGCAATGTGACACATGAACAAAGGAGAGGTCACAAAACTGTTGGAATACTTGTTTAGATGAACTCATTTCTTGGGCAGTCAAACCCTGATGTTGCTGGACTATAGCTCCCAGTATATGTTAACTCTCAGTAACATGCTGGATTAAACTGGAAGTTTTTGAGAAGTCACATGTGACTAAACCATGATTGAACAGTAGTGTTTGCTTTCCCTCTTGGGGCCCCAGCAGGCCTGGACTGGGAGTCAAAATAGGCCCTGCCATTCCAAGTACACAGAGGCCCAAACAGCCCCCTACCAGCCCAAACAGCCTCCAACCAGCCCACTATATGGTAACTTTCTATGGAACCATACAGCAGCCCATCTGGCATTTGCCAGAACCCACAGATTGCCAGTCCGGGGGCTATAACTCCAGTAACTCCAATGAACTGTCACAGGTTATTGGGTGCTGGGAGTTATAGCCACGCAACATTAGGGGTGAGTTCCTAACATAAATGTGTTATAAGAGAGTGTAAAGTGTTTCAATTAAAGGGACCACACTCTCATTTGCACGCACTACCTCTCCAAATTAGATGACTAACCATCAATTACAGATATGGTAAAAAGCTGCCTTGTTGTTATTAAGCTGTAATACATTTTCAGAAGGGCCCAGCCTAGTGCTGCTTATGTTTATTGTCCCAAAATATGTTTTTGTCTCCAATGAGAATCATTGCTGGAGATTCCTCTTGTGTCAAACTGCCCTTCCCCACTGACACTGCTGGGTGCCAGTTTTATGGCACAATTTAGGAAAATATTATTGTTAGGACTGGGAGAAAGCCTGGATGCAGCTTAAAGACTACTTTTCTGTAAAGAAATAGAAAAAAATATAGTATTGTCTTTTGAACACTAGATGGCACCAAATGACATGCTTTATTTATCCCTAAACGACTGGACACATTAAAAAAAAAAAAAGGAAAATATGTTGTGTGTAGTACAGAACTACAGAATACAAATATTTCTCATTTAAGGAGCAGGACATTTGTGCCATAAATTAGTATTGTGTGACTGCTGGATCAATGTGTACATTATACGGAGCACAAGAAAATATTTTTAACTGAATTGCGCAACTGATCCATTCAACCACCTACTGGATATTTAAAGAAATCCCACCCATCTGTATGTCGACGGTTTAGAGCAAATGAATGTATAGTTAGAAGGTATCTATAAATATTCTTTGTTCCTGGACTTGTAGTTGCCCTTGCTAACCTGTTAAAGGAGGACAAACCTACAAAGAGAAAAGGTCTCATTGTATTCCTTATAGGACAAGAAAAGCTTTGCAATATAAAAGATATGAACAGATTTCAATACCTTTATCCTTTTTCCCACTAAAATGTCTTATTTGCTGCAATAATTGATTTAGTCTTGCTTTGCTTCTCAGTCACCAGCAGATGGCGATGCAGTTGCTCCTTAGAGTATATCTGAACTGATCATAACAGAGAGGCAATATGATTTGTTCATCATATTATAAATATTCAGTATCTCAGTACCAAATACTCAGTCCTGTCAATTGTCACTTAGTTCCTTGAGCTGCCCTCCTGGTTTATTCTACCATAAACATAGAACTGCCTGCATTGCCTGTGCTGTTTTCCTCAGGGGTTCCTCAAGGCTTGCACACCCTGGCCTTCAGAAAGTTGAATACATGGTGCACAGTAATGGAGGGATTGTCATCTAATTCTTAAAGGAAAATAAAATTCACTGGCACCAGAGGCACTGCTGCCATGGGATGAGTTGAGAAACAGTAGAAGCCCCAAATTACCAGGGGAGCCGAATTTCTGGTTATGAAACCGCAAATTCGGCTCTTCTAGTACAAAGAAATCAATTGCACTCTCTCTGCACTAGAAGAGCTGAATTTCCGGTTTCATAATCACACGTTACGCTAAAAATGTACAAGTAAAAAATAATTCTTCCCCCCTTCAATAATACTGACATCCTGGACAAAGTTATCAAGCAATGCGGCCCCCCTGGAGCATAAAAGGTAAGTGCTGGGGAGCGAGGGGGGCAGCATCGCAGGAGCAGCCTCAAGGCAGGACAAGTCATTGCAGAGTTTATTGTGAAAGTGCAACATTTCCGGGTAACATGCTTGATAAAGGAATATTACCCCAAAATGTTATACGTCTGCAAAAGACTATGCAATAGGTGTATATGCGTGCCAGCGAATTTTCTTTTTCTTTGCTGTGACAACCATATTGTCCTGGCATCCAGTCCATACACTGACTCATTAGGTAGCACTGCTGCCTTGCAGTCGTAGGATCAATTCCTGCCAGGGCTTTATCTGCAAGTAGATTGTATTTTCTCTTCTATCATTCTGCGGGTTTCCACCCACACTCCAAAATCAAAAACTGGCTCCTGATAAAATTTGGCCCTGCTGTGTGGGAATGTGATAGGAATCTTAGATTGTAAGCTCTGTGGGAACAGGAAATGGTATAAAAGTGGAAATGTGTTAGTGCTATATAAACACCTGGATTGGTTATACAGGGTTACAGGTGGAAGAAAAAAGAAGGGCTATATCGCTCTTAGTAAAAAAGAAGAAAATAGGCCTCTCCAAACTCACCCCCTGTGTGTTCTTGTTAGTGCAGCTCCATTGATTAATTTAAATCATCCGGGTGCTCTGCCATCAGCGTCCCCACTGGAATTATAGTAGCTCAAAAGATGAAAAGGCGGCACTCTGGTTAGATAAAAAGGTGCTTTATTCCAATAGGTCATAGGCTTCTAGACTTCTAGGTCATAGGCTTCTATGATTAAAATGTGACGTGGATCAGTGACCTGTTGGAATAAACCACCATTTTTATTTAGCCGGATTGCCGCCATTTCATCTTTTGAGCTACTATATCTCTCTTAACCTTGTAAAAGAAGTGACTTTTTAAAAAAAAAAAAAAAAATAGTTTTATATTTAGGATTGTGATTAAAAATCAACTGTTGAATGAGTTTGGATTTACACTGAGTCATAGACCAACTTTTCTGAGCACAATTCAGGAGACTTGGCAAGGGGGTCACCTCTAAAAGGCAGCAGAATATATAGGGCCCAATGGAAATGTAACTGATTTCAGTCTCTTTACGCCTGGGCAATACCATACAGGAACACTTTATTCTTTCGGCATGGCAAGGGATTAAAATAAACTCTCCTATATACGCAGGACTCTTTGTTCTTCTTGTATCAGATTATTCATGAGTCACTAGACATGCTGTGAGTAGGTGTCAGGAGCCGGCACAATGTAATGCATTTACTGAAAGAAAAACAAAAATTCTGTGTTCCGGGAAAGTCAACCAGCAAATAGCGTCTGGGAGGAAACAAAACTCTGGCAGCATATGTTATACATTACGATCATTGGAAATGAGATATTAGCAGTTTTAGACTGCTTATACCAAGTTTTGGCCCAATAGCTCTGTCAGCAAAACATCACCAATACATATTGCACTGTGAATTTTGGGCTTCGAATAAAGGTTTATAAAAGAGTTGCATCTGGGACTAAAACACGCTCTAGTGTTTTCTGTGCCTTAAAGGAGAAGGAAAACTACTGAAGCAATTTATTGCCAATAGATTAACCACAATAGTGCAAGCAATAGTGGAAGCTATAACACTATATTTATTCTGCAGAATGCTTTACCATACCTGAGTAAACAGCTCTAGAATCTCGCTTTCTTTGTTTATGATAGCAGCTACCATATTAGCTTGGTGTGATATCACTTCCTGCCCGAGTCTTTCCCTGCTCACTCAGCTCTGGGCTCAGATTACAGCAGGAAGGGGAGGAGGGAGGGGGAGAGAGACGCAAACTGAGCATGCTCAACCCTAGCCCTGGTGGTTTAAGCTGAAAACAGGAAGTCTGATTCAGAAGCCCATGTGTACACAATAGAATGAAAGAAATGCAGTGTTTCTTGTGACCGAGGGCTCAGAGCAGCATTACTTTGAGGGTTTACTGGTATATTTATATAGACCTTTCTGGTAAAGCTTACTTAATTTTAGCCTTTCCTTCTCCTTTAAATAATCCTTGATCCAAATATCCAAGAGAGAACATCACAATATCACAGTGAATGTATTTTGTGCCGAGGAGCAGACGTTACATTTCCTACTGATTAAATTGATTTCTAGCCAGATTTTCCCATGGATTTTTAGCAACCTCATGCAATCAAATCACACACTCAAAGCAATTCATTCAAATAATGCATTCTGGAAGCATTTAATCTTTGGAGATGCCCAGGGAAACCTTTCATTCAATTGTTCCATTTTTATTCTTGGTTGTGTTCATTTATGGGCTGCCGCTTGGCAATGAGGAATATTTCAATTTGTGCAAAGGAGATTGTACATTAAAAAGTCACTTATAGAAAGAAAATAGGAGGTTATAGTTTAAGGGTCAATAAACCCTGCTACACTACACTGATCAACAACACTTCACTACTCAGTTGTAGCTGGACTACAAATCCCAGCATACTTAACATATTATGAAGGATAGGGAATGCCGGGAGCTGTTGTCCAGCAACATCAAAGTTGTTTTCTTAAAGCAATATTGCTTAATAAATCTTTTCCCCAGGGCCTGCGGAATAAGGCAAAATAATCCTCCAATGAGAATCCCAGCTGATCTTTATAAATCTGTCTCCATGTTCTTTGTTTCTGAAACTGGAGTTGGAAATCTTTAAGCACAGTTTCCCATAATGATATAACAATCCCTGTATGTAAGATCAGAGCAAGATGCCTGGCAGTGCTGGGAATCAGCATTCTCATTGGTGTTCTGTTCAGTAGAATCTTCAATGAATTGGTTTCCATGTGTAATGAAGTTTTTCAACTTCTATATAGAACTAGGGGGCATGGGTGAGACAGCTTTATGGTTGAATTTATTTCCTGCAGAACTAGGGCTCCCATCATGCTTTTATACTTCATAAAAACAGAGAAAGAAATCACCAGTGCTCGGGCTCAGCCATAGTTTGCTGGTGAATACTGGAAGCTGGAGTCCAGCAATATTTGGGTGGAATAAAACTACTCTAAATGGAAAGTATTGTCAGTAACAGAGATGGATTGCTAAAACAGTTTCTCAACAGTGGCCAAACAGTTGCAAGAATATCATCCAATGGGTAACCTACCTGCTCTGTTTACACTTGACTCTCTACTGTTGATTTCAAATGATTGTTGGTAAAGGAATGAAATGCATTTATTCTAGTATTAAACAGCATTAAATCTGTGATATTAGCAAGGAAATATTGCTCAGTAATCCCAATATGTCACATAACAATGAGACCAAGACGACAGATGGAGCACTATTTGGGATGATTCACACTGGAGAATCCTGGTGTGTTTGTAATTAAAGATGAGATGTCTGCTTTACAACGAGGGGAAGGGGTATGATCCCTTTAATGTCACACTAAACCCTGCTGTACTACATTGCTCAACCACACTTTACTCAGTTGTTCGTGGACTACAAATCCCAGAATACATTAACATATTATAAAGGTTAAAGCATTCTGCGAGCTGTATTCCAGGAACATCAGGATTGTATTCTTAAAGCAATATTTCTCAATAAAACTTCCCCCAGGGCAGAATTTATAATCCTCCAATGAAGATCCGAACTGACCTGTGCAAATCTGGCTCCATGTCCTTTGTTCTTTCATTTAGAGCTGGAACAGTACAGTTTCCCCAGCACGGAACAAGTCTGTCATTTATCCCTTTGTCTTATTCCAGTTTAATATAACAGAATAAAAAATGGCACAACAATCTCTGTATGTTAGATAAGAGCAAGATGTCAGACATAGTGTTTGGAATCAGCATTCGTGTTGGTTGATTCTCTTGCATCTCAAGTTTTGGATCAGTTTCATATAAGTGAATTCGTTTCCATGTGTAATTATGTTTTTTCTCAACTACTATAGAGAACTAGGGGGCACAGTGGGACACATTTATGATTGGGGTCAGTGTCCCTTGAAAAGAAGAAGAATTAGAGAAAATGATTCAGGCAGTGATACATCTCTTTATTCATACATAATAATAATAAAGATTTCCCAGCAATGAACCCAAAAATACAACCTTAATAAAATATAGTGAGTTCCATTCAATTTTGCCCCCCTGCTATGCACAGTTTAAGACCCTCAGAATAACATACTGCACTCAAATGTCACTGTGTGTGCAGCAGCAGCAATTGTACGGTACAAAGAGAAAGATCATCTAGCAAAAATCAACATTTGTTTCATCTCCATGGTGACACAGTGGTACCTGAAGCCATGTACAAGAGCGATGCAGATAACGAAACCCTTTAGTGGAAACATACATCCCTGCAGTGTATAATACAAGAGTAACTTCATCAGGAGAATTACACAATAATCTACATATGTAATATAACAGAAAGATGTCTGGCTTCCTCATTTGGGAATTGGCCACAGTCTCTCCCCAGAGACTATTATCCCACTATTACTATAGGCACCATCTCTCCCTACTATAGCTGTTATCTTAAAGTCACAGTCCCTTTCCAGAGACTATTATCCCACTATTACTATAGGCACCACCTCTCCCTACTATACCTGCTACCCCACAGCCCATTTCCAGAGACTATTATCCCACTATTACTATATGCACCATCTCTGCCTACTATACCTGCTACCCCACAGCCCATTTCCAGAGGGTATTATCCCTACTGTTTAATGAGTTCTCCATACCCCTTATTTGTCATAAAATTCCCAGCCAGTGTAGACACCCATGTGGGAGTGACACAGTGAAGACTCTGCTGCAGGAGAGCATGTAGTCAGTGCTCAGTCAGTACACTGGGTTTAGACAACAGTAGTCAAACGCTCACACTTCATTGCCAGACACTGTACACTCAGCTGCAGCACCACCATGTGATTGGGAAGGCTCGCAGGGTGTTATTTCCTCCTACTCCAGAGCTACCTGATCAGAATACTAAGTAGAGCTGAGCTGCTGGAACAGTAAAGAAGACGCTGCAGAGAAAACCACAGTCGTTGCAGAATCGGGTAAAGCTTAAGACGTTCTGCAACATGGAAATCAAAGAGCAAGGAGCACAAATGGAACCCCTGCTGCCCACGGTAAGGCATTGTTATGCGCTGCACATCTGGCGAGCTGATCGGTTGCTTGGTCGCATACACCCGGGATAAATTGTCAGACTGCACATTATATTAGCTATTAAGGCCTTATTAGGATGCATGGCACCTGCCTAAATATTCAAATGGTCCCTAATGTTAGAAACATAGATTGTGACTGTGCCATTGCACCATGTGAGGATGGAACTATTGCTATAGGAATAGATGTGTGCCAGTGAAGATCTCATGTGTACTTGATGATACACCTGTGCCAGGATTAAATCTAATCATGGTGCCAGTTTTGTATGTCAGGATCATGTCAGTGCAGACCCAAAGGTTAGAATGGTAAAAGCTGCAGAAATTGGTTCCACAAATAGAATGTGATATATTAGCTCTAAGGCTACATACAATTTTTTTGCCAATCCTAGAGGTAAGTTTTGTGCCAAATGCCAATGCTAAAGGGTTATTGCGGAATATAGATCTTGTTGCTTCCAGTTATAGATACCTGCTTGGTGCTTGTGTCAGGGGTTGCCATGATGCTGGTGTTTGGTTTAGGATAGTACCAGAGCTTGGGTTTGGAAGACAGTGATGTTAGGAGTTAGCCCAGTGCCAGATCTAAAATTTAAGAATGTGAAATAAGAGGATCAGAGGGTGACAGTGCTAATGCCAGAACCAGACGTTGGCAGGGTGCCAGTTCTAGGTATAAGTCATTTTATGACAAATTAGGTTATTAGGATTGCATTTAGGGTTAGGAATTTACTATTGTTATTCCTGGTGCTAGAGATTAGAAGGGTACCAGTGCAAGGTGCTAGAAGGCTGTCAGTGCTGCACATTGCTATGGTGCTAACATTAGGGGTCAGGAGGGTGCCAGTGCTCAGGGACAGAATAGCTCCAGTTTGTGGTGTTACAGTAGTAGTAGAGGTTTGGGTAGGTACCAGTGTTAGGAGGTTGCTTGTCCCAGTTAACAATGGGTGATGTGGGGGTGGTTGCCAAAGTTAGCTCTAATTATATATAGGAGGTGCCAGTGCTAGACATTTAAAGAGTGGCGGGGATTAAAAGCAGATGTTAGGTAGCTTGGCAGCAGTAGCCCATGGCTGGCATATCAGTGCTAGAACACATAAAGCATGGTTCACATCCCAGCCTGCACCCTGCTCACTAATGGGGTTTGTGCAGGGAACAGGAGGAGGCCAGGGATGATTGCTGTGCACAGAAAGCAGAACTCTCTGTAGCAGTTGGAGATCTTTTGATCCCATACATTGCAGACATTGTTATTTCACAGCAGAGGATTGAAACAGTCTCTGTGCACCTGTGTGGGTCTAATTGTGCTGGTCACACTTTAGACTTCAAATTAGTCAAACCACAAAAAGACCAAATGCTTCCTCCTCTGTACAGGGGAATACAGTTACAATTCATGTCGTAGGGGGTGTGAAGTGAAGTGTGAAGCCATTTCTACTGCTTCTTAGGATCAGACTCCAGCCTTCAAGAAGAAGGAGGAAGAGAGATGTTCTTGCTAGGCAGCACATGCCGGCCCACAGCTTTAATGAACACGGCAGAAGTCTTACTAGGGCACAGGGCATAGCTTATATTATATACTTATTTGGTATTAATGTGGTGATCCCTGGCTACAGGTTGCTTTGGGCTGAGATATACCATATATACATTGTAAGGCCTTGCTACCACTTAGAGGCAGCTCACCCCCCCCCCCCTTCTCCATCAGCACTGCATACAGTTGATTATGCATCTTCATTGCTGTCACACTACATCCTTTTCACAACCTGATGCAGAAATGTTGCATCTTGCACAGACTTCCCCCTCACACCACCCCCTGCACAAAATGCTACTGAGTCTTCTTATAAAAATGATGATGACAAGCAGGGCTGGAGCGGGATGCTGGGAGCTGTAGTTTTTATATAGCAGCAGGACCACAGCCTGGATATCCATAACAGGAACATACAATATCAGATGATTGCTGTGTCATTTAACCCTGAATAGTTTACATTTCTTGGTCAAGGGATTCTATGTGAGGTTGGTGAGCACATGCCTTTATTGCCTTTATTGCCCTGCACTAATAATATCCCTATAATGGTTGCAGAACTTCTAAACAGAAAACAGACTAGAACAGGAGAAACCAGGGTATAAATATTACTCATAGAGCACATGGAAAATCAAGGTATTTAAACTGTGCGCATAAGAGGGGAAAATAATGGCAACTATGTTGTATTCAAATCAGCCAATTTGTACTGTATTCACAGCAGGGAAAAATAATGGCAATTATATTGTACAGCAGGGGAAATAATGGGAACTATATTATATGTACAGCAGGGGGAGCATCACTGCAGGTACAGCCTTGGAAAAATCAGAAGATTTACACTTTACGGACATCAAGGTCAAAATTAAAAAAACAATTATATGGCAAATACATTTTGGGCGATATTAAGATTTTACTTATACCTACAGCAAGGAAAAAATATATGGAATATATATTATGTACATAGATCTGGGTGGGGGAGTCCTTAAATGTATGTAGTACCTACTGCAGGAGAAGAAATCTATTGCATTTATGTTGTATGTACAGGGGGAATCATAGCATTTACATTGTACATACTGCAGGGGAAAAAATAAAGTTTTTATGAATAATATGTACAGCAAGAAGACTGGGAAATATTAACATTTATACTATATAAGTACAGTAGTGGAAACTCCCACCCCCACTATGTCGTTCACATCTCTATTGTAATGAGTGGTAGCATGGGAGAGTGTTCCATTGTGCCCAGACCACTTATTGACTTACAGATGGCTGCAATTAAACTGAAGTATTTATAAGCATAATTCATATGGAAAAGAACATTGCTTTTAAATGTTACCTCCATAAAGTAATGCATTAGCCTATCTCCCGAGGCAGTTACGATGTTTTGATAACATAATTCTATTATTACAAAGAAACCAGCCACCTTTTTTCAGTTAAGTTTCTTGTACTGAAACATCATTAAGGAATATCTATTATTATACTTTGTATATACAGAGTATTCAGCAGTGTTATCTTTATAATTGTTGATTGTGATTAATTCTGATACTAAATCCAACTAACATATTTCTAATGTTTAGGGCTCATGATTCAAACTAGGGAGCTGCCCATTTAAGGGGGGCAAAGTAGTGAATGGGGGGCCCAGACAGTTGGGTTATTGTTGCCCTATATGTTTCTGAAACCATAGCGGATGATTCATAGAACGGTGTATCCATGTTTATCAGTTATATTTGTATTTAAGAGGAACCCCAACTATTGAGCATCAATAACTCAAAAATCACAGGTTTGGGATTTGCAATTAGGGCTGCTTTAGACAGGGAATAGATTTGTCCTTGGACAGAAAATGTCCTTGAGAGGAAAGGCTGCTGGTTGGGCAGCTTTAATATTCATAATACTGTGGGGCTCTCAGACTCAGTGTCGGACTGGCCCACCGGGATACCAGGAAAACTCCCGGTGGGTCCAGGTGTCAGTAGGCCCTTGTGCTGCTAAACATTTGGCCTATTTCATGGTCATTTACTATTTCTATGAGAAAAAGAGGCTTAGATAGATGGAATAATTGACTATAGGATGTAAAGAAAAGAGACAAGGAGAATAGAGGTTGAGTGAGGAGAGGAAGAATAATAATATTGAGAGTGGTCTAAGGTTTTTGTGTGGGCCCCTGGTGTCCCAGTCCGACACTGCTCAGACTTTGTGCATTAGCAGAATAAAATATGTACTTAATATAAACAGTGATAACGTTTAGTTTTTTAGATCTTCTAACTAAACCTTAAATTGACTGATTTCTTTTCTACTCAAGTCAGATGCCAATTTGCAGTATGTAGCTCAACATGATATGGTTCTGTGGAAGGTGTCCCCTTTAATTCCATAGATTGCACTGTGTGTTGATGCTCGTTATCCAGATTTTTTATTTCTGCCCTATACATTGTGTAAAATTGTGTGAAATGACAGTAAAGGACAAGTAAAGACTTTAATGTAGAGGGGACAGTATTGCACCCCACAGCGACCCCAGTCTACATCCGCTGGTTAGAGCTTCAGACAGAATGAGTCGTCACTTATTGGTCTGTGTATGGAGCTCTCCAATTCGTTTCCCTGACTAATATCTGGCTGAAAATGAAACAAAAGTTGCATTGGCTTGTTCATGTGGTCCTCAGTCCAACCACCTGTATCTGCTTTGTTGTGATCAGCCTGATATCACCCACCTCAAATCGGCATATTGGGGAAAGATCAGTATGGCCAGCTTTAATCACCCATCAATCAATTTCTGATTACTCCTTTTGAAAGAATTGATCAGCTACTGGTGTGGAGCCCCTTATCTTCTAACTTTAATCCTATTCATATGAAGGGAATCAAGAAGGAAAGAGAAGGGACATAAAGGCAAACTGGAGGTACTGAGGTTTATTCTCATTTTTACCCCTCCCCACCCATACTGCTTTATACTAAACTCCTCTTAACTGTGTATTAATGTGTCTGTGTTTTGTCTTGGATTTAACTTCAAAATTCCCTCCAATAAGCAATAGTACAACAGTTTGGTACAATACATGGAGCTGAGTTTTTAGATTGAAATAATCTGCTATTGCTGTTGAACAGTCACCAGTATATGATCAGTACTTTTCTTGGTTTCTGTTTCTAGTACAAGACTACATGACTTCACATTACAAAGGTCTTATGGACACATCTAGCTGATGTTATTGATCTAATAAGGCTTTAGAAAAGTTATTGTCTCTGTTCCACACAAGTCTGTATGGAGAGTAATGTGGTGTAAGGCTATGCAATGGAATGGTAATGGCTGGCTTTTTCGAGCACATAAAGGACATGTAGTGTAGTACATATAGATTCCTTGATGTGCTTGTGGCCTACTCTAAAGGATGTTTAGATAAAGGACCACAGACACAGTATTAGAAGCAAATTATATGTTTTGTATAGATGACAATGATCTAAGATAAGCATATAGTTTAAATGCGAGATAAATAATTATTTTGGACTTTTAAATACAAAAGAAACTTGTGGTCAAAATAGTACAGCACTACTATAGCATTAGATCAAGATCACCTTTTCCCTCCACAGTCTCATGTCTACAGCTGAGCAGCACTTCTAGGACATAAACACAAACCCACTAATGTAGTGAATTATGTACCCCCTGTTGTAAAATATAAGGATAGTATAAGTCACCGAGGATTCCCATGACCATATAAAGGCACAGGATGGTACATTATTTTGTACATTACACATGCTTCAGTGAGTCATGCAGAACAAATTACAGTATATACAATAACTGAGCACCTATTGTACCTAATAACATCCTCAGAATAATAATCCTCAGCACTCTTTATGAGGATATAATTTGTGTATAGTTTTGTGTATATATATATATATATATATATATATATATATATATATATATATATATACTCCATAAGAGTCAACCAACCACAAATTTACTTGATTTTACTTGATTCCCCCTATTTCATGTCCTTATCACTGTATACTACATATATATATATATATATATATATATATATATATATATATATATATTTCATGTCCTTATCACTGTATACTACATATATATATATGTAGTATACAGTGATAAGGACATGAAATAGGGGGAATCAAGTCAATTTGTGGTTGGTTGACTCTTATGGAGCTCCCAGCTCTGTCTGCCACATGTAAGCATTGTCCATCAAGTTTATGTATTTCTGGCTGAATCCTAGTCAACACCAGTGTGCATTGATATAACTAGAAGTTACTGGCCCCCTCACAACTTCAGGATGGAACATGAACTTTTTCCACAACAAAATATACAAACTGATAATTAGTATCAGTAGTTTAGACTTGCGGACCATCCACAACTCATGTGGTTCCTAACTAAGTGCCTATTGTAAGATCTTTGCTAGGCTCAGAAATCACACTAAGTGATGTAGTAATAGCAACTACCTAATTATTTTTGCAGAAGGAACATCCATGGGATTTGCCCGCCTCCTGTATCTGCTCCTGGCGGTGAGTGACCGTGGTAACGCTACATCAGGCAACTTAGTCATTATGCCGAATTCTGCATTAGAGAGCTGCAAACTGTGCTGAGAACAACTTTTATTATATACTTTTATAACTATATATTTATACTTTTAGAAATCTAAATGCACCTTTCTTTTAGTCCATATACATCCTTCTGCAGTGCCATTGACATTTGTTGCTTCTGAACCAGATATTTGTTATTTACACAGGTTTATACCAATGTTTTCGATATATCTATATATTACATTTGTGTTTCTAAATTATACCCTCTCCTGTAATATTGGAGACTTATCGGTAATACTGTTTTTTAAGAGATTTCTTCCAGAGGCTAATTATTATAAACATCTCTAAATATAATATGTGCGAAATACGTTATGGCACCTTTTTTTTCGAGATATGTGCACTAGTGGCAGTAGAGTTTTTTTGCGTAGAAAAATCATTTAAAATGATTTAAAGAATAATGAATACTATTGTGAACACCTTTTCCCATATATGTATATTTATGTATAGAGAGAGAGAGAGCAGAATACAATAGAATAAAAAGATTAGTCCATAGGTATGTATAAATTTGTATAGACACAGCACTGGAAACCATCATCAGCAGTGTTCCACTATAATGTTCAACTACAACTCCCAGCATCCTTTAACATATTATATAGGGATTACTGTAGGGAGCCCAGAAATTACCAATATAAACCCCCCCCAAACTTCAAAGAGCGGAGGAGAGTGGCCAGGACCAGGGGATTAGAGGGCCAGGACTAAGGATATAAAGACAAGAGGTACATGCCTAGTGCTTCCCCAGTGTTGCACCCTAGGCATGTGCCTCTTCTTCCTCCCCCTAGTTCCGGCCCTGCTCATGAGGGTTATTTAATGTCTGCTGGTCATCAGCTCAAGATCTACTAGTTGATTGCAATTTAACACTAGGGGGGCAGATTTACTAAAGAGTGAAATGGCTAACGCTAGTGACTTTTCGCCAGTGTTGCCACCTGCAGGGACATCACCAATTTACTAACAGGCGCAGGCCCCAATACGCTAGTGAACTGGACCATCGGTAGCCAAATCCACTAAAATTCGCATTTTACTGAACATTACCACTTTCATCAGAGTGGCCTCGGCACTTCAAACCAGGTGAAGTGCATTAAAGTAGCTAGATCTTCCTCTATCTTCTGTCACTTACATTATATTCTGTGAGCTGAAAATGCATTAAAGTTCGAAAGACGCTGGCGGAAGCGGAGCAAAATTGCCTGCAAATACTTTTTTGATTAACTGGTTTTCTCCAGACATTTCATAACATATGGAACATTCATTTTACAGTGTATAAGAAAAAGTGGAAACATACAACTTTAAATTACCCGCCGTATGCAAATTGACCTAAGCGCAAAATCACTATCGAATTTTTGCTACGCACAAATGAACAGTATCGCATCTTTGCTTTGAAATGCTTGCACTGACGAAGTAACGCTTGTGAAAAGTCGCCAGCGTTCGGCGCCCATGTCAAAATTTGGCATTTTAGCGAATTAGCGTATTTGTATCGCATTTGCGCCTGGCGAAGTGGTGCAATTTGTGCGAAGCCGTCGCTGGTGACAATTCGCCTTTTAGTAAATCTGCCCCTAGGAATCTGTGGTTATAGCATGCTGGCATCAGGGCTAGATTCTTAAAGGGACACTAAACCCTGTGTAGACATTAATGAAAAACTTCATTAAACATGGAAAACAATTGAACAAAAACAAAATGACAGCTACAAGAGAATCCACCAGTGAGAATGCTGATTCCCAGCACTATGTCAGCCATCTTGCTCTTATCTTACAAAAAGTGATTATTATGTCATTTTGGCTTCATTATATTTAAATGTAAAACCACTGAACATTTTGTAACTGACTATTAACATATATAACATATTAGAAACTGCTTAGAATAGCATTTTCTTTGATCATGGAATATTTTCTTTTTGGTTCAGATTTTAAGGTTTCTTTATTTTTATAAGCCCTATGAGTACTATGGTCATATTCCGTGTGAGAGCTTTAGTGTGGACTATTTTCTAAAATCTTGCTGTTTCTGTATATGGAAAGACCTTTACAAATGATAAGCTAAAGGCAAGATGACTTGTACATGATTTGCTGATGCCGGGCCCTATAAATTATAATAGGCTGTGGCTGCCTGTATATCAAGGAAGATATAGCCTTTATAATTTATAGGCAGCAGTGCATGGTGTACTCTGTACATCAACTCTTGTATGAACTAATGTGGATTTTTTTCGTCTCCAGGTACAAATTTCAGGGTTAGAGAGCATAACTGTCATTATTGACTTTGCATTTGGATAGAAAAAAGCATATTTAGTGGAATAGTGGAAGTTTTACTCTGGCGTTTGTCCTGCTTGCTGTGTTCAGCATTGCTAAGTACATTATCCATTTAGAATATAATCATTTGTAGACGAGTGATGTACAGTATGTGAGCAATTAGAATAATGCATATAACTCTACTTCCCACTCTCCTTTTCTATTTCTGGACATCATCAAGGTTAAAATGACATTGGTTTGATAAGCTGGGAGCAAGATGACTTGTTACTCTAAAAATGAAGGTGCGCAAACCATTAGCTGTTATTGCAACAGGGGATATTCCTCGCTAGCCTGCTTGTTAGGCTTTGGTTTTGGTTTTGCTTGCAGTTATGACATATATTGTCTTATATTGTTTGTCCCTGTATAAACAAAAATCACTTAAAGGGATACTAAACCCTGCTGTTCTGAACTGCTCCACCACAATTTACTCATTTAGTAGACGGTACTACAAATCCCAGCAGACTTTAACATATTATCAAGGTTGCTGGGAGCTGTTGTCCAGCAATGTCATGGCTGTATTCTTAAAGCAATACTGCACAAAAAAAAATCACACAGCTTTCCTGGGTCCTCAGAAACATTAAAATAAATATAAAAATGATAATCTGTGTAAACCTTGCGCCATGTTTTTTATTCACTCATTTGCAGTTGGAAGCTTTAAGCACATTTTCCAAGCTCTAAGCAAGTCTGTCATTTATCCCCCATGTCTGAATCCAGAGTCATATAATGAAATAAAATAAATGACACAATAATCTCTGTATTTATAATAATCACAAGATGGTTAACATAGTGCTGGGCAATCAGCATTCTCACTGGTTGATTCTCTTGCATCTGTAATGAAGTTTTTGGTCAGTAGAATTCTCATAGGTGAATGTGGAACTACTTTTCCCCCAACTTCTATAGAGAACTAGGGGGCACAGCGGGACACAATTATGGTTCAGTTTAGTGTCCCTATATCCTTTGGGCATCTAGGCCCTCCATAAAACTGCCATAATGCTACCCTTAGGTCACTGCAAGATAAAAGATTAAATTACATTGTATTTTGGCCTCCATGAACTTGGTATACTTTATATGTATTAGCAATTTGACTTGGCATAAGGGTCCCTGTGTTTCATAGTCCTCTTTTAGTGTTTAAAGCTTTGAGCCACACATTAGGGAACAATCCAAGTAATCATTAAAATCGCCGTGGTTATGGACAGCAGCTGCCATTTGCAATACAATCAATCTGTTGACGTGGAAATTAAAGTGCATCATCTTCTACAATCAGGAAATCTGTTCCAGGCTGTTAAAATATTTTTGTGATTATTAAAGACCGGACATGACATATGCACTGAATTCTAATACTTTGTGTTGTTTTAACTACTGCCAACATTTCGAAAGTCATTTTTAGTAGATAGTAATAGATTTTCTTTTGTTTCTTTAGCTAACTATACATTCTTGCATGCCAAGAGGATAGCTGTATAGGCGTGGATATGTGACATTCAACAGCACTGATGAATTAGGGTAGGACATAGTGGGTGTTTCCAGACAAATGTATCTTTGCCTGGTTTGGCCACCTAAGTGGTGGATAGGTTTGGTAATCTAAACATTTAGCCCCCGTTCCAACTGTTGGAATATAATAGGGCTATATGTAGTCTAAAGTGTGCACAATTCTAGCAGTGGTCTTAGGGATGCTAGGAGATCTGGATGATCAGAATTATGTTGTTGTTTACATGGGTGACTACTTGAGTCTCCAGCCATGGTCAATGTCCGAGGTCCATCTGCCCATGGCATTCATCCTGGATTTTGTTTTCGCCAATGAGTTTATATGAAGCAGCTGACACTACTATTCTATTGGCTGGAGCAAGGTAGCAACCATTGCTGGACATCATTTTGCATCCCTTAGATGTTAGGGGTGGTTCACCTTTAAATAAACTTTAAGTATGTAATAAAATGGCCAATAGTGATGAGCGAATTTGCGTCATTTCGATTCGCCGAGAAATTAGCGAATTTGCGCGAAATTTGCGAAACTCGCGAAACTGCGAAACATTCACGAAACTGCGCCGGGGTCTCGTTTTTGATGCCGGCGCCCGTTTTTGACGCCGGTGCTTATTTTTTTTACGCCGGCGCCCGTTTTTGACGCCCGTGTCCGTTTCTTCGACGCCAGCGAAAATTTTTTTTTTCGCCTGTCGAATAAATTTGCCCATCACTAATGGCCAATTCTAAGCAACTTTTCCATTGGTGTTCATTATTTATTTTTGATAGTGCCTTTTTCTTCTGACTCTTTCCAGCTTTCAGATGGGCGTCGCTGACCCCATCTAAAAAGCAAATGCTCTGTAAGGCTACACACTTATTACTACTGCTACTTTTTATTGCTCATCTTTCTAGTAAGGTCTTCTCCTATTCATATTCAAGTCTCTTATTCATATCAATGCATGGGTGCTAGGGTCATTTGGACCCTAGCTACCAGATTGTTTATAATGCAAATTGAAGAGCTGCTGAATAAAAAAGCTAAATAACTCAAAAACCTTAAATAATAAAAAATGAAAACCAATTGCAAATTGTCTCAGAATATCATTCTTTTACTTAGGGGCCGATTCATGAAATTCGAGTGAAGGGTTCGAATAAAAAAAAATTAGAATTTCGAAGTTTTTTTGGGCTACTTCGACCATCGAATGGGCTACTTCGACCTTCGACTACGACCTTCGACTTCGAATGGAACGATTCGAACTAAAAATCGTTCGACTATTCGACCATTCGATAGTCGAAGTACTGTCCCTTTAAGAAAAACTTCGACCCCCTACTTCGGCAGCTAAAAGCTACCAAAGTCAATGTTAGCCTATGGGGAAGGTCCCCATAGGCTTGCCTGTGATTTTTTGATCAAAGGATTTTCCTTCGATCGTTGGATTAAAATCCTTCGAATCGTTCGATTCGAAGGATTTAATCGTTCGATCGAACGAAAAATCCTTCGATCGATCCATCGCAGGATTTGCGCAAAATCGTTCGACTTCGATATTCGAAGTCAAACGATTTTAGTTCCCAGCCGAATATCGAGGGTTAATTAACCCTCGATATTCGACCCTTCGTGAATCGGCCCCTTAAAGTTATCTCAAAGGTGAACAACCCCTTTAAACCAGGCCACTTCTAGGTTGTAATATGTGCAATATATATTGTTTGAGTTTAGAGCACACAGTCTTCAACTTAAAATAGTAGATCATTTTGCCTTTGTGCATATTTATGTTTTATCCAATTTACTGTATGTTTTAGGAAGGGTGAACAGAGAATCTGGATCAACTGGATACAATTCCAGTCTGTTTGATTACTCTGTATGTCATCAAAATGCACGTTACTCACTGCAATAATAATTGACCCATTTACAGAAATTCAACAGAAATACACACAACAAAAAATTAGTAGACATAGCTTGATGCATTTTTGAAGGTATAAGTGTTTTAAACATGAAGTATGATTTGATTTCTTTACTATGTGTTATATTATTTAGCTTAGTCTACTAGTCAGTGGGGAGCACAAACATGTTCCACTGACTAGTAAAAAAACCATATTCTGTAAACAAATAACTACTTCTAGTTAACCACACTGCACTTTAGAGAACTTTTAAAGAATTTATATTATTTTATGTATATGTTCTGCAACATGACAATAGCTTTGCTAAATGACCTGTATGAACATTACAGACAAACTGTATGCATATTTGCATCTATTAGCCTGTTCTTAGATTTCCATACAGATGTCAATTTATTAGCTCATGAAACAAACAAGTTGTTCACTCTTCATTAATAATCTTCTGCCTGATGCCTCCCAAAGATCTCCTCCCTTCACTGTTGCTGAAGTCACGTATCTTTGCTATTGAGACATAAGGTTGTTCAATTAGGCCTGTCCCACCTTTAAAACAGAAATATCAATAATAGGGGAGTCTATGTAATTGTATACAATTGAGTTATAGGGACTAGCCCCAATTCCCAGGGCATCGGCAGTTAACTGTATATATAAGATATATGTCCCATAAACTCAGTATTAGTTAAAATATCAAAGGTTTATCACATTAAAATGGTACATACTGACACCTTACGTGTTTCATACCATGCAGTACTTAATCATAGGTGTCTTTGTCAGCAACATATTAGCCACAACATTTAAACCCAGGGTAAAGAGAAAATGGGTGGGTTTACCCTGGTTTTAAATGTTGTGGCTTATATGTTGCTGTCCCACCTTTAAAACATGATGTTTTGTTAATGGCTTTATTAATGAAACACCCACCCTGTGTACATTCATTGCTCTTTGTGTTTATTTACTGCAGTGTTCCCTTTTTCTAGTATTATGTGAATGCATCATATACAGGGTCGGACTGGGCCGGCGGGACACCGGGAAAAAAACCCGGTGAGCCCCGGCCCTCATGGGCTCCCGACGGCCTAGACCCCGATCTGCCGGGCCCCTCCAAAATGTTTTTTGCAGTGCTACGTGCCGGCTTTGGCTTTTACAAACACATGGTATTTAAAGGGTATAGAATACAAGTATGAATAAGGGGTATACACTTTAAATGTTGATGAATGTTACTCACTCTTCTTACAGAAAATCTTTTTTTATCTTTATTTTACATTTGCTCCTATTCCCTGATGTTTAATTAATGGCTTGTGTTCCATTTTAAACCAGCTCCAAAGAGCACGGCAGCTCCTTAAATCTCACATCCCTCTACTGTTGGGGAGGCAATAGAACAGAGATTTTGATGGGTGAGACAGATCTCTCTTTTTCATGTACATATGCAAATTTTAATTAGGTCTGGAGCACTGGGGATTGGCAGGAAATGTTTAAAACAATATTATATTTCCCGCACATCCCCAGTGTTTCTAAACCAATGTGGATGTGATTGGATGTTATCGCTGCCCCCTAAAATCCTGCCACCCTAGGCCCGGGTCATGGTGACCTTTCCACAAATCTAGGTCTGACTGTGTGTATTATTTTTATGGTTAGACACTAGTGTTTCTTTGGATGTATTCTTTCTTTGCATTTCATTTTGTGTGATTTACACATGGGCTTAAATTCTATAAATGGTGCATTTGATATAAATATTGCATCATAGTTCAAGATTTACACCATGAGATACTCAATTGGGTTAAATGGTACATGGTGACAAACTGGATCTAACCATATACTGATCTGGTCAGATATCCACCCTTCACCCATTACCAAATGAGGTTCATACAATGACTTTTTATTTCATCACACTTTATTTTAGAAAACCATCCCCATAGGTCCAATGATTTCATACCATAGACATACAGGTATGGGATCCGTTATCCTGGAAATCCGTTATCTGGAAAACTCCAAATTATAGAAAGGCCATCTTCCATAGACTCTATTATATCCAAATAATTCAAATTTTTAAAAATAATTTCCTTTTCTCATTAATTGTCAACCATTGCCTTGTACATGAGCCAAACATAGATATCATTAAACATTATTGGAAGCACCAGTCTGTTGGGTTTAATGTTTACATGATTTTATAGTAGACTTAAGGTATGAAGATCCAAATTAAAGAAACTTAAACTTAAAGCCCCAGGGTTAGGGACTTTTTGTAATTTGGATAAGCTTACCATAAAGGGCAAGTCAACCCCATAATAAAAGTTTGCCTTATAAAAGAAAACATAATTCTAAGAAACTTTCCAATGTACATTTATTTAAAAAAACTGTGCTTTTAAAGTTAATTGTAAAGACAATTGCTACTGAAAACATCTGCCTAACTCCTGGTTGTTACTTTTCAAACAATGTTGCAAAAGTCTTGGTTCCCTAGCAAAGACAGGTCTGTTAATCAGCTGCCTTGTCTTACATTGTATCAACAGTCTGAGCCAACAGGGCAGAGAATAGACAGGGACAGACAAACACTGCTTTCAATAGCAATACAAATAACTTAAAAAACATAGAAAATATGTAAATGAGGTATATTGCTGTTTTCTTTTATCAGGCAAAAAAATGTTTTTAGTCTACATTCACTTAAAGGCCAATTTAAACCCAACAGGATTATTTAACTACCATTTTGGATTTATGTAATTTAATTGTAATCATGTAAAAATGGATGTTCTATCGTTACAGATGAAATAAGAATAGTTCACTTAAATAGGGCTCTAAATAGGAAAATGTTCCCATATTTTGTCTGGATAATGGACCACTTAAAACGGTATATATCTTATTTTTCAATTCTGATAAGATATAAACAGAGTCTATTTATAGACTACAAACATCCATTGAATAAAAAGGGATTCTTTTAACAGCAAGCCCTCGGGGACACAATGGCCTAGTTTCCAGAAGACGTGGCAGCAGCTCGGCACATGCACATCCCAGTAGCCTGTATATTAGAAATGCAGAAATAAATAATGCAATGTTTCTCTTCATAAAAAGAAATACAAGGGCTTATTCAAAATTGTTCAACTTTCTCATCATTTTTCTTGCCATGAAAAAAAAAGTGCTGTTTTTTCCTCTTTTTTTAATACCAAAGGAAAATCACTATTTGCAGATAGAGAAAAGAATCTCAAGCAGTGACGAATTAGCCTTACAATGTTGATAGCTGTATTTATTATGTTATTATTAGCAATAGGAAGAAGCTGTTAGTAATGCTACAAGTGGTATTCAACAGCCATTACTGGCCCATCGACACCATCACACAGGTCTGCAAACATTACAGTTATATACATTCATTTCTACATTTCTTTCAGATTAAACGTCATAACCTGAAAATATTTTATACTAAAGGATTTACTAAAGATACATTTATGGAGCCATGGTGTCATTTTCCATCATGAAGAAGAAGACAACATTGTTTGTTCAACAACATAACTTTTACCTTACCAGAGCAGCAAGCTTTGTAATAATAATTGGAACAACTCTCAAAATCCAAAATATTGTTAGGGCCACAAGGCCAAGAAGATGATTGAGGCAGAGGTGTCAAGGATGTTTCTTACTAGAGAATTCTCTTGCATCATAAGAGCAAGGTTTTAGGAGGTATCGAACCACTTGGGGAGATATAGAACCCCTTTAAAAAAATCTCTGTGGATGTTGGACTACAAATTCAATCTTATTTTAACCTTTAAGTATATTATGGAGAATACTAGGAGTTATTGCCAGCATAGTTTTGAACATTGCTGCTACATAAGGTTTATGTCTCTTTAGATATAGCCCTCACCCCATCATTGTTATTCAGGCTGTGCTTGAAGGCAGCGCTCCTTGAAATCATATAATAAACCTGATATGTATTTGTGGATTGTTTCTGTAGATTTTGTCGTGTTCTTCACAGAAGCCATTTCTTTTTCTATTTATTTAGGATTACAGGCACTTTCCAGAAGTAATATAAAAGTAGCGTTCCTTTAAAACTGCCATTTTTGCTGTAAGTGGATTCTGTATGTGGATCACTGAATGGTGTGAAGCTTTGTAGATTAGATTGTGGGTATAGCATGAAATCCTCTTACAATCAAAGCATAATAAGAAATGATGCAGTGTGAGGGATAATTGCATAGAGTGTGGGGGGTTGATTGGAAGTCTTGCACAGATTATTATCTATATCATTTAGATAAAAAGGGATGACATAGACATCAGTACTCTGTGGTGTCTTTAATCAATAAAGAATTTTATAAAAAAATAAAATACAAATATAAACTGGTTTGGTTTAAATGCTAAAAATTAAGCTAAAGATAAAAAATAAATTGCCTTTAAGACACCCTCCAACTAATTGCTTTTATAATATTATTTGCATGAGACAATACACCCCTTTAATTATTCTGAGGCAAAAAATTACTATGGCTTGTAAAGTTTCAGTGTATTCTTAGGGCAAAGACCTGTGACTTGAATGCTTTGCCACCCTATCATCATTGGACAAAAGGAAACCCAGAGAATTGACTTGGGTTAGGGGAAAAATTAGCAAAATGGTGCCGGCGTCTCGTTTTTGACACTCTCGTCCGTTTTTGCACCGGCATCCGGTTTTTGACGCCGGCGTCCATTTTTTTTGGCGCCAGCGAATTTTCACGGCGGTTTCGTGAATTTATTCGCCGCAAATAATAATAAATTCACCCATCACTATAAATTAACAGTAGCATTGAAATAATTGTCTTCTGCTTCAGAGGCAGTGCAGTTAACCTGTGAGAACCTACAGAACTGCTTCCTCTAATGTATGATGTCTGTGATAGGGGCAATTGCGATTATTGTGTGTGCTGTGGGGTGTATCTGCCATTTTGTATCGGCTTTGTTTCTATTTTTTTATTGTATTTGGATAGATTCGGGCTACTCATTGGCTTTTCTTTATTTAGCACTATCTTAAGGCTTCCTTTTTTCCATATCCAGAGCAGTGCAAACCTAAGGGCACAAGGCAACAGTGTAACATGTGAAAAGCATGAGAAAGCTTCATGTAGCCATTACGGCAGTAGGCATATAAATGTATTGCTTCTTCATTTCAGAAGCAACTGTCATTTTTTTAACAGTAAAAAAAAAATCTAAATTTTTCTTCTTTTTTTTTTGGAATTATTGGCCCAAGCCATGAATATGTATAAGTTGAAGGCCACTAGATTCTTCCCATTGTATTTATCTAATACAAATAAGGTAAATATATAATTATATTTCTTTACCTCCCTTCTAGTTAATATAACATTTTTTGTAAATTTCTCTCCATGACCAAAATGCACATGGCCAAACATGAACTCCTTGTGATTGTGGTGGGTGACCTTTTGTATATAAATAGGTTTTTTAAAAGCTAGAGACAGTTGTAATTGTGAGATCATTTCTGTGTTCTGGTATGAGCTTTTTGAGATTCTATTAATTTGGTGAGTTGACCATTCAAGTTCTATACAGTATATATTAATTCTCATGAGGGGCAGAGCTTTGTGTAATGAATGTGAATGTATGTGAAAGTGACAAGGGAGAGAATAATAACATCAGCATATACTTATTCCTTAAACATTCACTCTCAATGCCACAATCATCACGTTTACATATGGAGCTCAGAAGAATAATGGATAGAGCATACCTGCCCATTGTCCTTATGTTATAATGAATAAATATACAAGGAGACGTGAATTTGTGATTAAAGAGAATGGACAGACTGCTTTCATTGTAGCAGATACATTATGATATGGATACATCTAGTTGTCAAGGTAACCTTCCTGGTGACGAATGGCTTCAAATGGATTACATTTTCAGCAGTCCCATTTTGTCACATGTTCCTCATTTTTTGTGTTCTAACTTGAGCCTCATATAATTCTCCTTCCAATTGGACTTCAACTGATTTTTGCTTTCGTGAGTAAATTAAAGACTGTTCAAAGTCATCATTTCTTTTTTTTTTTTTTTGTCACATGAGTCTTGAGAATTATTTTTTTTCATAAAACAAATGTCATTAATAATAAGGGCTGTACAGAATGTTCCTAGTATTTGATATAGCAGACACACAGGGTATTTAAACTGCATTCCTATAATCTGTAAAGATTACACATAGATTTACATTAACAATTGTTCAGGCACTGTAGACCCTTGTCCCATCAGAGCTTACAGAATACGTACACTATATAAACACAATTCAGAATGTGTACTTGTTGGAGATAACTTCTATGCCACCATACCAGCCCAAGGTCCTTATTTTTAGATTCCCTAGTAAAGCAGTGGTGCTAAGGGAGTTTTTTCAACTGAACTAACCGTGCATTGTCGGGGGCCGACTAGTGATGGTTCTGAGCATGATCATCCATTTAACCATATCAGAGATTAGTCACATGGGCATGCATTGACCAGGCAGCTTCACAAGAAGTACCAGCCATATTTGCTGGGTTACATTATGCATGTCATTCAGTTACTTACACAGTGGTTTGAGTCTGTAGATACTCATTCCTTGCACACCATCATTTGCTTCCTTTCAGCTACATAGACTTACAGTATCTTCAACTAGACCTACATGTACCAAACCAACAGATGTTTGTATTCCATAATGTGAACATAAAACTTCCAAAGCATTGCAGCTCAACTTAAAAATATTATCAAGGGCTGACGCATTCTGTGTGATGTACAACACCACGGATAGATTCTTAAAGCAACACTGCTCAATAAAGATTTTCCCCAGTTTTCCTAGCAAATGGATCATCCAGTATGAATCCTGACTGCTCTGTGCACAGCCAAGTTCCTTGTATTTGTTCTTTTCATTATTGCTAGAGGCATTCCTCTGTCCTAAAAAACCTCACATCAACTCATCTACATGATGAAAATGGAATAATCAACACCTTTAAACTGCACTCCTCTAGCGTGAAATTCCGCCACTCTCCATTCATTTCTATGGGATTTTTAAAAGAGTATTTATCAATGGGTGAAAGTGAAAGCTCACCCATTGATAAATATGCCTTTCAAAATCCCATAGAAATGAATGGAGAGTGGCGGAATTTCACTCTAGAGGACTGTGGAGATCTCTAACTTCACTCTTTGATAAATATACCCCAAGAAGTAGCCTCTTCATCAGAATCAACAGCCACTTAGTCATCCTTTTCTGTATCCTTTCTTTTAGTTGAATAGTATAGCAATTACATCCTTTCATCTTTCATCACATACACTGGACTACAATGAAATAACCTAACAGTTATTAGCTAACAGCTCTCTGCTTACATTTAGTAATCTCATTATGTTATACAGGCATGGGACCTGTTATCCAGAATGCTCAGGACCTGGAGCTTTCCAGATAACAGATCTTTCCATAATCTGGATCTTCATACCTTAAGCCTACTAGAAAATTATTTAAAAAAAAATAAAAAACCAATAGGCTAGTTCTGGTTCCAACAAAGTTTAACTATATCTTAGTTTGAATCAAGTACAATGTACTGCTTTATTATTACAGAGAAAAATAAATCATTTTTTACATTTTGGATTATTTGGATAAAATGGAGTCTGTGGGAGGCAGCCTTTCTGTAATTCAGAGCTTTCTGGATAATGGGTTTCCAGATAATGGATCCCATACCTGTTTATAAACTTTTTGACTAACATACGGCTGGCAAGGATGGTTTTCATTGGAGGAATATCTATAATTAAGCAAATAAAGCTTGGGATATCTGGAGAGCTAGGGAAAGCAAAAGATTCAGTTTTAGAATATAATTCACCTACTGACCGAGACTAACAAAGCATACAGACACACCCAACAGCATGTGCTGTGATAAATGCTAAAGTGGAATTTTACTAGCAGGTTCATTACTCTTCTTGACAGCACTGTCCATTGAATCCCCCATCCCCCGATAAGAACTAAATTGGCTCCATGGAGACAAATGTGTAGTATTTAGCAATACAGGGATTATGTTTGAGATATATATAGAGTCCTTCCATGAGTGTTGTTACAGCAAATAAGTATTTATCTTAAATCTTGAAATATACACACAGGTGTGAATGACTGGGTGATACCCATAAACCCCTATTGGTGCTTAATCACTTAATGTTTCCAGAGATTCCAAAGGATAAAGACATGTTGGGTGTCAGTTAGTAATTGGGCAAAGCACTAGGAACAAAAACATTGGGGAAATCATTGGCTATCATGGCTATGAATCCTTTCAGAAGCAGAAACAAAATGTTTGTAAATGGTGTACAAGTTGCACTCAAGCCATTGCGAGCATCACATTGGCAGATATAACAAGTATTGTATGACCTCCTTCCTCATGTTTATTTACAGTATAATATTAAAATGTTTCCCTATATTGCTAACACTGCCCCCACCTGCCTATTTTCCAACACTGTAAATTTCTGTCTCTGTTTTGCTCAGTCGATATGTGAAGGTCACAGTATCAGATTGTTAGATTTAGGGATTTCTAGGAAAATAATGTTTGATGTATTTGCCTTATCATAATTTGTATTAAATGAATAAGCAGAAATCAGTAACCAAACCAAACCAAAGCCTTGAGAAAAGCAGAACAGTGAGACAGTGTTCCTTGAAAATACTACTACTATTAGTACAATATTCTACCAGTAGGGGGCACATAACTCAATTGAAATGTTAAAACTGAGCTCCCTGAAAAATCCACTTTCCCTTAAAGGGGTAGTAAACCCTGCTGCATTGTTCAACCAAACTTTACTTAGTTGTTGCTGGACTACAAATCCCAGCATACTTTAACATATTATCAAGGTTGAGGCATGCTGGGAGCTGTAGTCCAGCAGCATCAGTGTTGTATTCTTAAAGCAAAACCTTTCCCAAAAATGTCCCCAAATTTCTACAGCCATTGACTGTTTAAAATGCATAATAATGGTCCAATGAGCATCCCAGCTGATCTGTGTAAATCTGGCTCCTTGTTCCTGTAACTGGAGTTGGAAGCTTTAAGCACAGTTTCCAGTCTGTCCTTTATCCTCATGTTTGATCCCAGTGTAATATAATGAAGACAATGAAGTTGAAATGAAGATAACGGCAAGATGCCTTGCTTTGACCTGTAGTTCAGTCTGGCACAAAGTTACTTTCTGTCATTAGCAGTGGTGTAATTAAATGTTACTGGGCCCCACAGCAAATTAATTTTAGGGCCCTTAACATATCCAGAGATTGTCCTGTTTTACCAATAAATGTTGAAATTGCTCATTATTTGGGCCCCTGCAGCGGCAGGGTCTGCTTCCTCTATACTTACACCACTGATGGGCACAATGTAAAAGTAAATATCTTGATCAGCTATTTAAGGCATGGGCTTGTAGGTCTTTTAAGGTCATCACTATAAAATACATTCTTCTCTGGACTGAAGGCATGAGAGGAACTATAGTCCAACAACCATGAATTCTAAAATGTGACCCTTGCTAGGGATAATAGACCCTGCTGCCATGCACTGCTCAATCACACTTTACTCAGTTGTGGCTGGACTACAAATCCCAGCATATTTTAACATAATATCAAGGTTAGACATGCTGGAAGCTTTAGTGTAACAACATCAGGGTTGCAGTCTTACAGCAATATTGCTCAATAAAACGTCCCCCAGCTCTCCAGGGCCCACTGCAGTATTAAAATGCAAAATAATCCTCCACTGAGAATCCCAGTTGATCTGTGTAAATCTGGCTCCATGTTCTTTGTTCCTGCATTTGGAGTTGGAAGCATTAAACACAGTTTCCCAGCACCGAATAAGAACCAACACTGATTATTCTAATGCAGTTGTATTTAAACTTCCAGCAATTTATCACAGGTTAAATAATGGTCGAAAATGCACAATATGTCACTAGTAATAGAGAACATCATTAGGGTCAGAGACTAATTGGGATTGGTGTACGGTCAAACCTTTTTACTATTTTACTTGATGCTTGATATATAGACAGTTTGTTTTTTTATGTAGGTTTGCATGTGTTTGTGGGAGTTGTAGTCCAATACCATTGTCGTCAGTGTACCCCCAGTGTAAGTAGCAGGGTTTGTCACATATCCATGGATCCACATATCCCTTGAGTCTGCTTTGGGGTTAGAGAGAAGGCTCAGGTTATGAATAGCTATAAATAAAATGATATGTTTATATCAGAAATGAGACAGTCACTGTTAAAAATCACAAACACCTACCCTCTGCACCAAGAGATTCTAATTTAATTTAAGGGATCACATTTGCCAGACTGATTCTCCTCCATTGCCCCTTGCACAGTAGTGACACATGCTGTTAACCATTGTGGAGTGACGAGCCAAGGGAAAGGAGGAGGCTCTACAGTAAAATGAGAGCATCTGCCACACATACACACAAAATTTCACAAATCAGATCAGTGACAGAATACCATGTCTAAGGAGAAGGGGGGAGGGGGTGAACATTGTATTTTTATATTTGCCAAACTCCCTTAGACAGTCTGTTCCTTCCCTCTAACGCAATCTATAAATCCTCTGTGAGATGATTCTCGCTGTGCAGATTCCATCAGCTGACCCGTCCCCCCAGTTGTTTAGAGATAGAGAGCAAATCCATGGTCACAGGATGGATTTTGCCGTGATGATGAGCTGAGAGAGGCGACATGCTCTGCCTTTGCTGGATACAGAATAGCTTCAGGCAGGGAGTCTTGCCTGTTCACACAGCGTTAGTATCAACACAGGGCAGATATGGAGGACACCACAATGCCATTGGTCTGAACCTGCTCGTCAGAAAACAAAAAACCCTAATACTTCTCACTTTAATAAATTAAGTGATAAGAAAGTCAATGGGCTTTGGATGCACTGTTGAAGTCCTACATACAGAGTGCAGTGGATTCTGGGAGTAGAGGAGCCATGTTGTCTGGGAGCAATGACATATTCCATTCTCTCTGCCACCAGGTAAGGCCTAAGAGCTGTTTTCCTTCATCTTCCTATATCAGAAATCTGCAGAAATGTATCGGTAAATGCAATGCAAATAGGTAAAGGCACATGCCTTTACTTTGGCTCTTGTTGTTTATGTGCATACTAAACAGTAATATTCAAGGGGCTCTACTCAGTGTAGCATTGGGTTATGAAGCATATTATCTCAGGGTTTATTAACCAGCAATGCTTATTAGAAAGGTTAATTTAACATGGGAGTAAATATGCAACAAACACTTACCAGTTTTGTATAGATACATTGAGGCAGATGGCTTTAATCTTATTGCATTATGGTGCTGATGCTGTGAAATAGGACAAATAAAGGCAGAAGACCTTATTTTTAATCAATTTCCATTATATATATTCACAGGAGAAGTACTCCATATTAGAGTCTGCATGTGCAGATACTTTACTCAACAAATACAGTTTAATTTTATCCATCATCTATCTATATCTGTCAGTCTGCATTCTGGTTTAGCTGGTAAATTTGTTTCATTATATACATTCATGGAGTGCCTAGAATAAGTGCAGTATGCAAAGTGCAATTGCAAACACACTTTTTTATTTTACCCATAAGGCATTGTTTTCTCCCATAATTCCTGCATAACTTTGGCCGCTGTCTGACCTGCAACCCTGATGCGTCAAAATGGCTCTAATTGCATTTGCATTTTGATGCATTTCATGCATGCAAGCGTCAATTGGATGCTCATGTGCATAGAACGGACATTTGTGCGAATGCATCGATCAACACGCATTTGGCAAAACAACGCAGAAATGGGCATTCAGGCAAGGAGTGGAGAGGGGACCTGATTAGGGGTATCAGGCAGAGGAAGTATGTGTCTGGCGCCCCCCCCAGCTCTGCGCCCTAGCCACGTGCCTACCCTGCCTACCCCTAGTGCCGGCCCTGGATGCAATGATAAGTATGTGGAAAGGCAGGAGTTTGTTTGGATGAACATACCTTGATGAATTGCATCAATATGCATCCTCCATAGCGATTATTGTATAACACCTGAAGTATTGTCTTGGCAAACCTTGGTTTTGCAAATACCTGTGCAATAAGTGGTACTTAGTACTACTGCAAAATCAATGAGACCATTCGGGGGTCTTTGTCTGATGGTGCTAAAGGATGGAAAAGTGCTAATGGATGACTACTGATGCTCCCAAACAAGTAGAACAGGGGTCCCCAATCATTATTTACCCATGAGCCACACTCAAATATACTGTTGGAGAGCCACACAGGCCCGAATTTGTGAAAAGGCCACAAAGGCCTTGGCCTAGGGTGGCATATTTGTAGGGGCGGCATACCGCCCAGCCGCATCTATATTTCCGGGTTCCAACAGGACACCCTTAGTGGAGTTACAGTGCTCCCACAGTGCTCACCAGCGGACAAAGTGGGGTAGGAGGCACACACATGTGTATCAGGGGTCGGGGTTTAACGCGTGCATCTCGGGTAGGGGGCACAAGAGACACCCATCCTAGGGGTGCCTTTTTTACAAATCCGGCGCTGGAGCCACACAAGCAAGAAAATAAGGGCTGTGATAGGCTAATTGATAGCCCCATGTGGACTGCTAGCCTTCATAAGACTCTGTTGGAGTAATCATGTGCATGTATGCCTCAAAACATGAATGTAAACCAGGCATTTCAAAATGGGCATTTACTATTAGGTCACTGGTGGCAACATCAATGGGAGGGGAGAGCAACATGTTGATCACGAGCCACTGGTTGGGGATCACTGACCTAGATGTACTTCCAGCTAAGTGGTTTGTCTAGGAATACCTAGTATTGTAAAATATAAGGCTATAATAAGTCACCAAGGAGTTCCATGACCCTATAAAATAGGGATGCACCAGATCCACTATTTTGGATTCGGCCAAACCCCCGAATCCATCGCGAAAGATTCGGCAGAATATGAACCCAATCCTTGTCCTTATTTGCATATGCAAACTAGGGTTGGGCAGGGGAAACATTTTTTACTTCCTTGTTTTGTGACAAAAAGTCACGCAATTTCCATCCCACCCTAATTTGCATATGCAAATTAGGATTCAGATTTGGTTCAGCCGGGTAGAAGGATTCGGTCGAATCCTGCTGAAAAAGGCAGAATCCTGGCCGAATCCCAAACCAAATCCTGAATTTGGTGCATTCCTACTATAAAAGAACAAGGCCGGAGGCCAAATACTTTTATACAGGTCATGGAACTCAGAAGTGACTTCTGATATCTTTATATTTTTCTGTGTGTATGTGTGTGTGTGTGTGGGGGTGGTACTTGTTATAATACACATGTTTCAGCGAGTCATGTGACAGAAATTATATCAATAAGCTCAAATTATAACTGATGACATCAAGCACATTAAGCACTGTTTATGAAGATATAATTTACAAGATATTCATTGTGTATTATAATGCAATAATCTCTTTACAGCAGAGAATAATCATCAAAGTGACCATTGAGAAAAACTGGGCCAGTTCTCCTAGGTTGGTTTTGCAGGCAGGGAAAGATCAATACATGATTTCTAAACACAAACTGAATGTGTTTATCTGTCATCTATAGATCTGTCAATAATTAACATTTCAGGCATAAAAGCTTTGCAGTAGAATTGCCATCTTGCCCTAAGGAAGACTGTCACCATCATAATCTACTATGAAGGTTCCTACAAGACCATTAGGGTAAGGACACACTGGACGATTTGTCGCCAACGTTTTTAAAAAGCAAATCGCGGCGACATATCGCTCGTTTTGTCTCTGAACAAAAACAAATGAAAGACGCCAGCTCCTGTGCCCACAGCGCGTTTGTGAATCGCCTGTAGCTCCAAAACGCACTGAGACCCTTTTCCGAGCGATTTATCAGAAATAGCATGTACTTAGAAAAGCACTGAAATCTCCTAGACACGCACACACATACAGATAAGTAGCAGCAATTGTATTCAAATTACAATGCGAACGCAATGACGCAAGAACGTAAAGACGCCAGGTTACAGCGGAAAGCACAAACCATTTCCGGTTTGGGTGGAGCACATACCGCATAGAGTAATGGGATACAAATCGCTCTGTGCCAATAGTCGCTGTGAATCGTCTGTTCAAAAAAGACTTCGTCTTGTCGCAGCGATTTACTTTTTTAAAACGTTCGCGACAAATCGTCCAGTGTGTCCTTACCCTTAAACCATAGCTTGTCTAGTAGTGCTCAGCCTACAAGACTGCCAGTGTAACATGACTGCCAACATGAAATAGTTTCAAATTGTAATTAGATAGATGAAGCTCAGGTTGGAAGAGCAAGTAACAAAAGGTCTGTGAAGAATAATGACCTAAACATGGTAAATGTACAGAATATACAGAACAGATATATTAAAGGTTGACATGGTAGCAGTTAACTGGAGGAATCGTTACTTTCAGTTCAGACTCTCAGTATTGCACATGGAATTGACTCATTTCAGCCAATGTGATGCTTAGTACTGCTAAGTTAATGGGGAGTCTCATGGGAAACATTGCAATCAGTCATAATTCAGCATCTCAAAGTAAATGGGTTAAATTATTAAATTCACATCAGCCCAGGGGCCTGTTTCCCGTAGACATGTACAATAGAAGAGCCTGCACAAATAAATCGTTATTAAAAGATTTTCACTGCATCTATGGTTAATGGAGAATTCTTCCTAAAAGCTGTTCCAAGTAACAATTGAATGGGGGAAATGGCAGGAGCAGTATGGTACCATATATTGGTTAATCCTCTGGGCAGGGGGGTTCTCCTTATTTGCACAATTATAAATAATTATTGGAAATAATATGTGGCATTGGAGATTATGTTTTATATTCTGTACTACCCTTGTACAATGAGAAATATAACTGCTGTACTTGTGGTCATTGCTTTTCCATGTGAATTTCAGCCACATATATTATTATATAAGATTATCATTAGTAAAAATATTCTTTTGCTCAGTCAGTGGGTCCCCCTGCAGTTTTATTACTTCCACTGGCCTAACCAGTGAAGTACTAACTGATGTCAGGGCCAGGTTATAGGCATGGCATCTCTTATTTAGAAACTTTGTGGAAGGCCATCTTCCATAGAGTGCATTTTAATTGACATTTTTACAATATTCTAATTTTTTAAACCAATTTCCTTTTTTTCTCTGTAATAATAAAACAGTACCTGATACTTGATGGTAGTTATGGTGTATGAATCCACCTTGTTGGCAATACAAAGCAATTGGGGTTATTTAATGTTTAAAGTTTTTTTGAAAGTGTTTAAAGTAGACTTATGGTATAGAGATCCAAATTATGGAAAAGTGGCTTATCCGTAGTTTCCCAGGTCTCCCATGTGGCAATCCCCAGTGCTCTGGACCCAGTTAGGAAAATTTGTGCATGCATGAGCCCAAAGGGGAGGGGGGCTGGGACACTAAGCAGTGACAGGGGCCTGGGGCATTCCTTATATAAATATGGGCCTGGTTGTAAATATCTTCTCCTCACTAGCCAACACCACGGTTAAAAAATAAAATAAAGATTTTGCTTAAAAACTCCATTTCGACCATTATCCATTTTTGGTGGTTAAACTACCCCCTTGCTGATCCAGCTTAACAGAAAAGTGATTTTTCCTTTAGCATGTTTAGTCCAGCAACAGTCCAAATATACCTTTTTTTTGTTTCCCAAACCTGCCTAATCTGATGGAATGTATTTCAAGCATTTTGTGTATTAGTTTCCATAACTACATTCTGTTTTCTGGTTTTGTCAGGACATTCCTGCAGATATTGGGTTGTGGTGCCGCTCAGTAACTATTTATTTTCTGATTTTTTTTTGATTTATTGTTCCAATTGTTGTAGTACAGAGTTACCTAGTATTTTGGGTTTTCTTTTTCTGGTCTCTCTGTTAAGAAACACTTACTTCTAATATATCCACTCATGGAAAAATGGCAAAGGTCCTTTGGTTTCTCTCTCTCTTGCTGTGCCAGCATGCTGCCAAAAGACAAGTAGAAGTTATGGGCCAGTGAAATGGTAGAATCTAAGGCAAGTAATGCATAAAGGGTTAAATTCCTTTTACCAAAGTATTAAAGCACAAGGAAAGGGTAAAGAGATGCTTTGTAGGCTTGTGCATGTGCAGTAAAGTCATAAAAAAACACTATTTTGCCAATGTGCATACCTAAGTATAAATAAGGCCGAATGGAGTATTGAGAAAAATAAATACAGGTATAAGATACCTTATCTAGAAACCCGATATCCAGAAAGCTCCGAATTACGGAATGGCTGTCTCCCATAGACTCCATTTTATCCAAATAATCCAAATTTTAAAAAATGGTTTCTTTTTTCTCTGTAATAATAAAACAGTAGCTTGCACTTGATCCCAACTAAGATATAATTAATCCTTATTGGAAGCAAAACCAGCCTATTGGGTTTATTTAATGTTTAAAGGAATTTCTAGTAGACTTAAGGCATAAAGACAAATTACAGAAAGAACCGTTATCTGGAAAACCCCAGGTCCCGAGTATTCTGGATAACAGGTCCCATACCTGTAATATAACAGGGTAAGACAGATCCCTGGTCAACAGAAGCACTGGTCCAGGGTAAAAAAATTAGATATTTAAGACACTAGGGGACCCTAACATACCCTAACCCTTTTCTTGGCCTTTAAAGGAGACGTAGAGGATACGTTAAATCCTAATTTTGTAGGCTATAATGAGTAATATATGGTGCTGGTTTACTTAGGGCTAAAAATTAATATTATCTTCAAAAATGCCTCCTTTATTGGAGCTCCTTATAGATCTGTAACGGTCCCTGTCTATGTTTCAAATGCGGTGTATGTGTGTGTTAATGGTTCCTGTTAGAAGCACAGCAGCATCTGGATAGCAAATCACAGCCCTGAAATCACATGACCAAAGACAGGCTTCAGTTCCCTATCAGGTCAGCCCGGTCAACTGCTTATTGGTTCCTATCCTACAGTGCAATAAGCTGAGTGCCACAGGCTCCCCTGCACAGCCAGAAAATTCAGTGTGCAGGTAGTGAAACAGAAGGGCAGGGCTCGTTGGGCATTGAGCGAATTTTTCAATAAATCAGCCCCAAACACAATTTTTTTAAGCACATTACTTCTATAGTTCGAGGAGAATGGATGCACTAGAAGTTCCTGGTTTTTACACTATACTGTATGTCTCCTTTAGAGAAAATGTTTATGGTCAGATTGTTCATTCATTAAAACATCACTTATTTCCATCAGTCGAAATTCGAAAGAAGGACAGCACTGTGGTAAAAAGCAGGTTTATTGTAGTATCCTGCAGATACCGTATGCATAACGCGTTTCGGGAGTCAAGCCCTTAATTATAGGCTAGCCAGAATTTTACAGGATCGAGCATCCTAAATTAATGTTAAAAAAAGATGTAAATAGACATAAACTGTCCCTTTTATATTTGTTCTGTGTACTTTAGGGACCTGGAAAGTACAATGTAAGTGTTTTATGGAAGGTTTATATCCCCTTAAAACATACTGTGGTCTAATAAGCAGGAGATAAATTTATCTTTTCAAAACATCTATTTTATGTTGAATTTGTTTTGAACCGTGGGCAAAGGAAACATTGCTGGGTAATAAATATAACTAATAAGGACAGATGCCTATAGAGCTGTCTTATTTTGTTTTCATTATATCAGCTAGGCATGAAATACATTGCAGGTATAATTATATCAGAAGGGCCTCTAAAGGAAAAGCCAACGATAATTCTGAAATATTGCTTGTAACCAGCTCAATGATAATTGTAATTTAAAATAAATAGACATTATTCAGAAATATGTGCCATGCTCAGACACTGAGGGAAGACTCACATTGATTTATAGAAGGACCATACAATTCAGCATGATGCAGAACATGATTTTTGCTCAATATGATGTCAACACTTTTTAGTATTATAGATTTTATTTTGCTAATAAGTGTCAGTCTAGGGGCATCAAAGGGCCCACCAGAAATTCTTAGACCAGAGACCCACTCTCGAAACCATTTCCCTCCACTCTTCATTTGTTTTTATTGACTTCTCTTATGCCCATCTGTTCCCTCCATTCCTTCACTTGTTTTCTCAAACACAACAGGGAAATAATTATGGTTTAGGTATACATGGATTAATGGTGATGACTAGGAATCCGCACAGTCCCCTAGGCCCATTGGGATATTTTCTTGTGTCTTGGTGGGCCACAGTGTAAAGTGATATCACTTTTGGAGGTAATTTCCTCCATAAGTTTTGAGACTTGAATTGATATTAAAATGTCAATTTACAAATGCAGTGAAGTGTAACTTTTGGAAGCAGTTCACCTCTTTTTTCACCCACATGCATTGTCTTGCAATTGCGATGAAGCATATTGTAATATGTTCACCCGCTATGTCCATTCTATCGTGATTATACTTTAACTTGCAGTCATAAGTTACCCTTTCAGTATCCTAGAGTTACCCACAATCTGCAAAAAAAAAGCATTTTTTAATGAATTTGGGCCTGAATCCCTATACAGTATATGGATTGTTCTGGCTGACAGTAAGACAAGACAGTAAGACAATATGTTGTTTGACCAGACACAACTTTTTCTTTGAAAATGTCTCAATAAATCGCATGGATTCATTCCACAGCCCAGGTAGAAGAACTACCCAAAAGAACATACATTTAATATCTATTTTTTGTGATGAAATTCAGTGAGCTAGAATAAATAACAGGTTGTGAAAATAAATGAGCTTCAGCTGCTACTGTACAGATTCCTTTATATACTGTATATAAACCTTTTTTACTCATCAGTGGTGATGGAGATGCACAAGCTTTATAAACTGCCTTAAAAACAACGGGGTAATTTAGATCCAAATTATGGAAAGATCTGTTATCCGGAAAACCCCTGGTTCCAAGAATTCTGGATAACAGGTCCCATACCTGTAATTGAAACAAACACATTACATACATAATGATCAGTTCTAAAGTTGCTAAGAAGTGGTCCATCTTATAACATACTAAAAGGATATGTAAAGTAGAGCTTCAGGTTCTTTTATCGTTGGTACAGTAGAACATGCTGTGAAGCAGAAGCCAATTGCATTTCACTCTTCACTGGCTTGTCTCCTTGGGCTGCTCGTAATGTGAGTCTCTAGCGGACCCTAAGTGCCGGCCTCCTTTCTCTCTTCTCATTGCAATTTAAATGAAGACAATTACCGAAGTAAGAGCTGTTTAAATAAGGCCTTCTTACCGCCCTGAACAGCAGAGATATTAGTGGAGCGATTAGGAAAATGTAATAATTCGGGTTATTAGGAGAATGTACAGGTCAAAATGATACAGAAATGTAGTACTAATATAAAATCACACTGTATATTGTGGGGAATTATATAGCCATATAGAAATAAAAATTGAAAGAAAATGTCTGATTATTTGCTATTTGTTAGTACACTGGGGCCTGTCTGCTATACTGACGCATGGATGTAGTAGCAGTAGTAGCAATATGCATTTTTGCATACAAAGTGCAATACAATGCCTGTTCCAAAGAGCTGTTCCTCTGGGTGCAAGAAGCTTCTTGCATTGGGACTAAATTAAAAAGAGGCTCTTTGTAGCAGGCACCATTTTTGTAAATGAGCACTGTTGGGTAAAGTTGATACATAGTTGTAATACCCTGTGTTTGGTTGTTGCAGAGAAATGATGAGGAGGCAGTGGTGGACAGAGGCGGAACTCGTTCTCTTCTGAAAACACACTTTGAAAAAGAAGATTTAGAAGGTAAGTCAGTAATTGTCTATATTACTTTTTCTGGGATTGGGGGTAACCAGAAATAACATGATTGATATAATATATGCCCTGCCCTCAACCATATTTCCATTGCTGCCCTTGCCATGGTCAGTGATACTGGGTCGTTTGGATCCAGAGATGAGCTTAAAGGGGTGGTTCACCTATAGTTTAACTTTTAGTATCAAAATCTAGACATGGTTGCCAGGGTAATTTGGACCATGGCAACCAGACTGCTGAAATTGAATATTACTCTACAACCAGGGCCGCCATTAGAAATCACGGGGCCCCGTACAACAAAATTTTCGGGGCCCCCTGGACCCCGCCCACCCCAGATCCCGCCCACTTCACCACCCAGACATCAGCACTAAAAAAGGTGACCCCCCCACACACAAGTTATAAAAAGCTATTGATGGTCAGGGCCCCTTTTTATAAGTTAAAAAAACTGTGGCACCAGGGCCCCCAAAAAAGTTTTTTTAAAAAAAAAAATTGGTGGTCAGCGCCCCCCTACAAGTTAAAATAAATAATTGGTGACCAGGGCCCCCCTATAAGTTAAAAAAAAATTGGTGCCAGGGCCCCCATAAAAGTTTTTTTAAAAAAAAACATTGGGCCCCCTTAAAAGTAAAAAAAAAAATTGGTGCCCCAGAGAATATTTTTAAAAAAAACATTGGCGCCAGGGCCTCTCCTTACAAGTTAAAAAAAATTGGGGCCCCAGAGAACATTTTTTAAAAAAACATTGGTGGCAGGGGCCTATAGAGTATTACAATAATACATTGGCGGGCAGGGAATGTAAAAAAAAAATTGGTGTTCAGTATTGAACTCGTGGCTTCAGGACTTCAACTACACCTTATTTCGTGACTTCGGGTCTTTTCGCCGCTTCAGGACTTTGGGTCTTTTCGCCAATTTCAGGACTTCAGCTATTCGGCTTTTCAGATGGAAGAGGTGGCGCGGCTTCACCGTGGTCAAGGGGGGGCCCTGCTATTTCAAAAAGGGCAGCACAGCTGGGCTCCAATGGGCATCCACACATAGACAGGGTCAGACTGGCCCGGAGGGACACCATGAAAAAAACCTGGTGGGCCCCAACCCTCATGGGCCCCCGTCGGGCCAGATCCCCTTCTCCCAATCCCAGTTTGAAAATAAAAATTTCCTAACGTGCGGCAACGTGCGCGCATGCACAGTGATGCGTGGTGTGCTGGGCAGCCATGTCAGCGTTTGTGTGCCCGATGGCCCTGCAATAGGTGAGGAGGGGTGGGGGGGCCCTGGACGGCAGTCCTGTTGGGCCCCAGGCCCAGCAGTCCAACCCTGGGCACTGCAATAGGTGAGATGGGGAGGAAGGGTGGCGAGGGGGGGCCTGGACGGCCGGCGGGGGCAGGGCCGCCATTAGAAATCACGGGGCCCCGTACAACAAAATTTTTGGGGCCCCCCTGGGCCCCGCCCACACTGACGACCAAGCTCCACCCCATTTCCGGCCCACTCCACATCGCAGTTAAAAGACCACACAGACATCAGCGCTAAAAAAGTAACCCCCCCCACACAAGTTGTAAAAAGCTATTGATGGTCAGGGCCCCCTTATAAAAAATTGGGGCCCCAAAAAAAAAAAAATTAAAATTTTTTTTTTTAAAAAAAACATTGGTGGCAGGGGCCCCCTTATAAGTTAAAAAAAACTTGGGGCCCCAACAAAAAAAATGTAAAAAAAACTAAAAAATAAACAAACATTGGTGGCAGGGCTCCCTTATAAGTTAAAAACAAATTGGGGCCCCAAAAAAAAATTTGAAAAAAAAAAAAAACTGGTGGCAGGGGCCCCCTTACAAGTTAAAAACAAATTGGGGCCCCAAAAAAAAAATGTAAAAAAAAATAATTTTTTTTTGAAAAAAAAAAAAACATTGGCGGCAGGGGCCCCCTTATAAGTTAAAAACAAATTGGGGCCCCAAAAAAAAATTTGAAAAAAAAAAAAAAATTTTTTTGAAAAAAAAAAAAACATTGGCGGCAGGGGCCCCCTTACAAGTTAAAAACAAATTGGGGCCCCAAAAAAAATTTAAAAAAAAAAAAAATTTTTTTGAAAAAATAAAAAAAAACATTAGCGTCAGGGGCCCCCTTATAAGTTAAAAACAAATTGGGGCCCCAAAAAAAAATTTAAAAAAAAAAAAAAAAATTTTTTTTTGAAAAAAAAAAAAACATTGGCGGCAGGGGCCCCCTTACAAGTTAAAAACAAATTGGTGCCCCAAAAAAAAATTTAAATAAAAAAAAAAAATTTTTTTGAAAAAATAAAAAAAAACATTAGCGTCAGGGGCCCCCTTATAAGTTAAAAACAAATTGGGGCCCCAAAAAAAAATTTAAAAAAAAAAAAAAAAATTTTTTTTTGAAAAAAAAAAAAACATTGGCGGCAGGGGCCCCCTTACAAGTTAAAAACAAATTGGTGCCCCAAAAAAAAATTTAAATAAAAAAAAAAAATTTTTTTGAAAAAAAAAAAAAACATTGGCGTCAGGGGCCCCCTTATACGTTAAAAACAAATTGGGGCCCCAAAAAAAAATTTAAAAAAAAAAAAAATTTTTTTTGAAAAAAAAAAAAAAACATTGGCGGCAGGGGCCCCCTTATAAGTTAAAAACAAATTGGGGCCCCAAAAAAAAATTTAAAAAAAAAATAATTTTTTTTTGAAAAAAAAAAAAAAAACTGGTGGCAGGGGCCCCCTTACAAGTTAAACAAATTTAGGGCCACCAAAAAGAAAATTATTATTATTTTTTTTTTTAAAAAAACAATGGTGGCAAGGGGCCCCTTACGAGTTAAAAAAAAAATTGGGGCCCCAAAAAAACATGTTTTAAAAAAAAAAGATTGGTTGCAGGGGCCTATAGAATATTAAAATAATACATTGGTGGCCAGGAGATTAAAAAAAAAAAAAAATACACAAACTGGTGTTCAGTAGAATTGAACTCACGGCTTCAGTACTTCAACTTCACCTCCTTTCGTGACTTCGGGTCTTTTCACCGCTTCAGGACTTCGGCTTCGGCTGTTTTCGTGACTTCGGGTCTTTGCGCTGCTTCAGGACTTCGGCTTCGGCTGTTTTCGTGACTTCGGGTCTTTTCGGCGCTTCGTGACTTCGGCTTTTTCCGTGACTTCGGGTCTTTTCGGCGCATCGGCTTCGGCTTTTCGGCACTTCCGCATTCGGCAGCACAGAGGCAAGACGTACGGCTCGGGCGCTCGTAAGGGGGGCCCGGATCTTCAAAAAATGCAGCGCTGCCGGGCCCCCCTTCATGCCCGGGCCCGGTACGCTTGTCCCCCCTGTCCCCCCCTGATGGCGGCCCTGCTACCCCATTAGCTGTAGCTGTGCTACTTAGAACCTTTGAATTAAAAATAAATGGCTCATTTCTTAAAGTAAAATATGTCAGAAGGTGAGTTTTGCCTTTAATTTCTCTCCAATGAGAGATGTAAACTTCAAAGAGAATACCTTTCATGTTTGCTATATGGCCCTGGAAGCTATAGTGTTCTGGAAGGGATAGACAATCCATTCCGGTTGTCCAGCTTGCATATTGGGGTTCACTTTCCATAGGAAGGCTGTCCTGTGGAAAGGTATTTAATGGTGATGAAAATGTAAGGAATGTCTCTCTGAGCAGGGCACAGAACAGGAAGGCTAACTGCGTGTGTTAGAATCTCCCAGAGGGGCTGGGGGTGCTGCCTGCTACTTATGGAGCAGAGGGAGCCTTTGACCAAAAGACAATAGTCTGATTTACTGATTAACTGCGAAAAGCCAGGATGCTGTGCAACCCCCCAAAGAACAGTATAGGAGTTACCCCAACATATGTGTTTTTTTTACCGGTGCTAATTCATAAGGGGCCCAGTTTAGTGAGGTAATTCAACAAATGGGTGAAGGTAATGCACAGAGGGCAGGATTTATTTTTATGATTTATGTTTAGTATGCTGAAATTGTCACCCCTGTTTTTAAATAAACTCTCTTAAATAAAACTGTCTTAATTAAATAGAGGAAAGTGTCCGTTGTGGATCCCACAAAATTACAATCATTAAAAAAATGCAAAAGCCCAAATCTTGTAATTATACAACAACACATCTGTCCAGGGCTGGATTGCGACGCCCTAAGGCCGCAGTGCTGGCTGCTTCTTGTGCACCTGCATGGTCCTAGTGCCAGCCTTACAAGGTCCTAGCACCAGCCCCGTATGGTCCTAGTGCTGGCACCGCCCGGACCCTCCCCGCACAAGTGTGAGCTAGCGCGCTCTCAAGCATCCGACCACTTAGGGAACTTTGAGTCCCCAGTGCTCCTTAGGGAAGAGGCTGGAAAGCCTCGCCACAAATTCGGGTCTGCATCTGTCTCATGACAACAATTTTCTTGTTGGCATCTTAAAAGTCCAGTCGAAAAGCCATTATGGTGCAACAGATTCCAGAACCCAGATCATTCGAGCAACAGCTGTAAACAACAGCTGTGGGGAGGAAAAGGGGTTTCTATGTATGTAAATATATAAAATGGGATGACAAGCATGTGATATTTGTATTGTCAGTGTTGGCTGAATAGCACAAGAGAGGCTTTTGGTATGTAGAAAATACAGTTGCCACCCTTTTAAAGTGAGACTCAGTGATCAGACTGATATGTAAAAGGGATCATAGTAGAAATGTGAGCGTGCCAGAATTTGCATTAATAGAAAAAAAGTAGGCCATGTGTTGCCAGATGGCCAGTGCTTATTAGCTACTTATTTCTGCCTACACTCAGGGGCTGTACGGCGGGGGACTGTTTACAGTACACGATCACATTAAGGGGAGTGTAGCGCTTAAACAGGCTTAGTGACTTGAGCTTAGTGTAATATAATGTGCTGGTAGAATCATAATGTGCTCAGGGCCGGAACTAGGGGTAGGCAGAAGAGGCACGTGCCTAGGGCGCAAAGGCAGAGGGACACCAGGCAGTTACCTCTTCTGACGCCTTCCCCTAGTTCAGACCATTTTTTCCAGAAAAGGTTGCAGTGGTTCATGCAAGTGCGCGATCTTCTGTGCATGTGCTCTAGCGCTCTCGCTGCTTGAGCACTTCTGCGCATGCACGAGCGGTGGGGGCAACATAGTCGGCCGGGTTGCCTAGGGCACCTGCCTGACTTGGCCTGGCACTGAATGTGCTTTATATATTCTAGTAAAGGATCACATATCCTCGTTTTAAAGTAGGGTTTATGATTTGTTTATTGCCATATAAAGGGCAACTAAGGCCATCTAAAATACATATATGCAGCAGCACCTTTGTGCTGTTTTTTATTTTGTTTGTGGGTCATCATTAGCATATCTCCCGAGTCCCAACTGTCCTAATTTATGCAGGATAGTCCCGATTTTGACAGCTCAGCCCGCAATCCTGGGTTTCTTACTGAAATGTCCCCACTTTCTGTTTGATCTCCTGCACTGACTCCAGAAAAAGATAAAATTTCTGAAACTTAATTAAAATAATAAGCTTTTTGGCGGAGTGCCCAGAACAACAGCAGCTGCACTTAGATACATTTCTTACAATTTAAGATAAGCAAAGAAACAATTGTAACTATTTAAGATAAACGGTCTCTTGGGAGAACTGACACTAGCAATTCAGTTTCATTAGCAAAAGTGTTATAACACATATAACATTGCACTAAAACTCCAAGAAATGTGTTCAAACTTTCCTAACCTGCCAAATTTTGTAAAATTGACATAGCAATTACTGGGTGTGGCCATAAAATGGGCATGGCCAAAATAATTTTTTTCCCTCTTTTAATTTTTCATATGTTGGGAGGTTTGCATTAGTCCTTGATATTGTGTTGCCCAACCCATCCATAATTGTTGCCTGCTCTGCCATCAGTGCCCAGTATTGGCCCTGTGATTGTATAAAGCACAAAGGACAATATATAACAATGGAAGGGCAGAGTATTTCGTGCAAATACAGGCTCAAGTACCCTTGCTAGAAAATAATAGCAGTTGGCACAGTAGCAGCTGTCAGCAGGTTGAAGGTCTTTGTTAGGCTTTGTGATACAGATAGAGAGGACTTGCAAAGATAAGGTAGAACTCTTAACCAGCAGTACGGCTATAATGCTTCATTCACATTGAGCTTTCCCTTGGGGTTTATTCTATATAAATACATTGGCCTTCTACTACTGAACACTGTCTAGGTACCCTTCCTTCTTGCTGGATTTTAAATAAGTCAACATTGATGTTAATAAAGAATAATGACGTTAATATTCTCTATATGCCCATTGTATAACTTCTAGAGCAGTTTTGCTTGCATCCAATATTATGGCTAAGGCATATTATGGGCTAAAGCATGCTGGTCCTTACAGGTCATGAATATTAAAGCTTAATTTTTACAGCAACAATGTATTATTTTTACCAAGGAGAATCTTGCTTTGTTGGGTTTATGAAATATAAATAACAGTGAGTTCTGATGTCATCAGTTATAAACGGTGAGTTCTGATGTCATTGCTGTCACATGACTCATTGAAACTTGTGTATTATAATAAATAAAGTACCCCCAGTTGCAAAATATGAGTATATTAGAAGTTTCCTCAGAGTTCCATGACCTGTATGGCCTTGTGTTTTTATATGGTCATGAAACTCCTCGGTATCTTATAATATCCTTATATTTTACAAGAGAGGTACTTTATTCACTATATAAATGATCTTCCTTTAGCAGAAAAGAGAAAGATGACTGATGTAGTGTTAGTAGGGATAGTTCTTACTTGAGAAGCCTTTTGTAACTATAATTTAGACTAGAGCCTAAATTCAATTTAACCGAGAACCTTGAGCTCTACAAGTTACTAATGCTGACCACAATCCCACCAGTGCAGCTCTCTGTAACATTTCTCTAAATTAAATTTGGCATCAGTTTCTTGTCTTGTAAACTAATTATGACCATGCAACCAAAGCCAAAACCTTGCACCCATACAGCAGTTCCTCAGTCTTATGATAATAATTTTCTTATTGGCATCTTAGTAAACAATAACCTTAATAAACAGAATAACTTCTCATACCCATCTACTTGTGAAATTATTGATTACCAAGGGTTCCTTTATTGCAATTGTATGGGGGGGGGGAATGGAGGGGGAAAAGGGAGTTCGGTGTCTGGGTTGTGGGAAGTGCGCTTGGAGCCAGAGGAACCATATTTTTGTAAGTTTTTCTGGGCAGCCTCTTTGCATATATGTTCATCTGTACATGAGGACATTAAAATTAACTGTTTTCCACTGTGCAATTGTTGGGGGGTTGTCTACTTTTCATGCCATTGCAATGAGGCATCCATTCCATTGTTTACAAAAATATCTCTTGTATCAATTTATGTATTTAAGTCTTGTGCCTTACCTTGGTTTTTCATAGTGACAGAAAAAATGTAACTCTAAGCAACTTTCATATAAATACACTAAATACATATAAATGTCTGTGATTTTAAAATTGTGTGTAAATATAATTGCTACTGAAATCAGAATCTGTCTACTACTATCCCCTCAATTGCTTGTTCTGACTAAGAGAATAAAGCTGGCCATAGAAACAAACAATCCGATCGTACGAATCGTGTATGTGTATGTTTTTCGGACCGTGTGTGGAGAGTCCCGATATTTTTCGTCCGTCGGAGATCGGTCGTTTGGTCGATCAGACAGGTTAGAAAATTTCTGTCGCCTGCCGATAATATCTCTGCATGTATTGCCGATCGTACGATTTTCAGTGGGAGACTGTCACCAGCTTTGTCAGACATAACTATCGTACGATTGTTGTCATGGGCAGAACATTGGCTGATCTGTTCTTTTGTACTTTATTTGATCGGAATGGTAAGACTTTGATCTGAATGGTTAGTGGAGGGTCGGGAGATGGGAAAGTCCGATCGTACATTAATTCGTACAATCGGATCTTTGCGTCTATGGCCATCTTAAGAGAAGCAAGGGGAATCAAGGTATTGGTGGGAACTGATTTTTGCAACATTGTTTCTGTAGTCAGACCAGCAGTGATGGGATCAGCAAAGGACAAACTACTTTCATAGCAATTACATTTACAAATTATTGCATTGTTTTAATTAATGTCCATTGGATGTTGCTTAAAATGATTTTTTTTCATTATGCTAAAATAAAATTGGCTGAACCTCCCTTTTGATCTGGCCACAGATTGCATTACCTAATGAAGAACTTAGTTGTTAGAATGATGATGTCCAAATTACTATATACATTTTACAGTTATGCATGAATAAGCAGAAGAATGAATAAATCAATAATCAAGTCAGTGATAGCCTCTCTGTTTTGCTCAGATTTTGTCTCAGCCTATTTTTCCGTTCTGGTGCTCCCTATAATCTAATGTTTGTGTTGGGGATTTTAACCCAAACCAGTAATAGACAATTTAATTCTCTATGAGCTGGCCATGTTGTTATAAAATACACAATGTCTTAAGATTTGGATTAAATGCCTGCATATGTCTATTTGCGCTTATCAGATAACACAGGGAGCATTCTGGGATCTGTAGTTCCTGCAACGTCAAGGGCAGGGTCTGAAAGCAATACTCTCCTGCTGTCCTGGGCCAAAAACCCAATCAGTGCTTTGTTTTCTTGTTCATTCAATCTGACGCCAAACACCCTAACAGCACTATGTCTGCACTTCTGCTTTTGATTACAATAAGTTTGGCACAGTAATCTCTCTATGGGTATAGGAGAAGTACACCCATTTAGGCAACTTGATGCAGGTCAATTAAACTCAAAACAGCCCTGGCCCCATTTGCCTGTCTTCCTAAGCCAGAATTATACAGATGGGTTGGTAGTGCCATTTCTGGCTTCCTGGTGCTGACCGCTGCTCTGGACAAAATCATGTGGTTTAGAAGCTTCTTTGCTTCTGGTTTCTAATGTGTATGTTCCTGATTAGATCAGATGCCTGCAGTGCAAGGTAATGGAAGCTAAGTGGCTAAACATGGTGGCCTCCAACCTTTCTTCACTACTCTGTCCTCCAATATGGGTAAAGTAGCAGAATTTTAGGAGGGAGGTCGGTGTAGGAGCCTTTTATTGTTTTCTTGGTTTTCAGTTTCGGTTTTAGTACCAAATAAGTGGAGATGGCACTGGTTCTCACAAAAGAATTGCACCTTTAATTAGGTTTGCGATGTCTACATTGGAGAGCTGGAAGGGTAGTAGGTTCTTCTAAGATATAAAATTCCCTGGTACCTTCTACACCAGGGATCCCCAACCTTTTCTACCTGTGAGCAACATTCAGATGTGAAAGGAGTTGGGGAGCAACACAAGCATGAAAAATGTCCCTGGTGGTACCAAATAAGTGCTGTGATTAACCATTTAGTAGCCTCCATGAAGACTGACAGTCTACAGGGGCCTCTGTTTAGCAGTACACCTAGTTTTTATGCAACCAAAACTTGCCTCTAAGCGTGAAATTCAAAGATAACAAGCTGCTTTGAGGTCGTGGGGAACAACATACAAGGGGTCGGAGAGCAACCTGTTGCTCACAAGCTACTGGTTTTGGACCACTGTTCTACACTTTATGGACATAAGAACATTCCCATTGACTTCAGCCCTTCTATTGACAGGAAGATTAAGTTGTTACGTCAAAGAAAAAGTAGGTAGCACCATCCATTGATAGAGGTTAGTAACATAAAGTGGTGTGCAAGGTCATAAGGTATATACAATTGGACAAAAAGGAAAAAGTATGACCTATAGTATTGCACCTACCCACTCAATTAATCTGAGATCCCAAAAAGAAATAAATAAAACATAACTTTTATTTATTAACCAACTAAAAATGATATGAAACGAAAAAATGTGTGTTAAAATATTTAAAATCAAGGTTAGGTATGGAAGCTGAATAGACACGAAGTCAGCAGCTCATAAACGGTAACCATAAATTGAGAAAGTTAAGTGGGTTTGTATTCACAGTTTTAACTGTTTCCCCACTATATTCTCAATAACAGCAGGTTGCTGGTGACCCACAATACGTGGGTAAACCGGACGGACCAATCGGTATTGCGGGTCAGTATGTGGCCTCTGTATATGGTTGTGCCAAAATATGGCAACACACACTTATACCTATAAGCTAGTCATACTTCGATATATAACCACATGGGATTGATTAATATAGTAACAACTCAGGTAAGGTTGTGACGAGAGGAGATTTAGCGAACCAAAACTTCAATGCCCGCTCAGGTCGTCCCTCGTATCCAGGCTCTATAGCGCAACTGTGACAGAGTGTCGGCGTGACTATAGGGGGATCAACGTCCCGGTATCGAGTATGCTACCCGTTTCTTCCCGCACACTCCTCCTTTGAGGTTAAATCAAGGCGCCATGTATGAGTATCCGACTGGTTTGACCCTGTTAGCGTGACAAACGAAGGAGCGACCTGTCGGTATTGTTTACGCTACCCGTATCCTTCCCACACCTCCCTTCCTTAGAGTTGAACAGAGAAGCTAGGCATAAGTATCCGACTAGCGGAATACATCAAGCCCATATCTGTATAGCAAAGTTTCCCAAACCACCCTTCCGCCCTTCCGCCCTTCTGCCCTTCCGCCCGTTCACCAGCACCAGCCCATTCTCCGTTCCTGCCTAACGGTTAAAATGTTATTAGAAGCGCCTGACGCGCGTTTCGCTCGCCAACCTGCGAGCTTTGTCAAAGGCTATTTTTGGCGCTCTTTGAGCCGTTTATGAGCTGCTGACTTCGTGTCTATTCAGCTTCCATACCTAACCTTGATTTTAAATATTTTAACACACATTTTTTCGTTTCATATCATTTTTAGTTGGTTAATAAATAAAAGTTATGTTTTATTTATTTCTTTTTGGGATCTCAGATTAATTGAGTGGGTAGGTGCAATACTATAGGTCATACTTTTTCCTTTTTGTCCAATTAGATTAAGTTGTTACAATGAAAGGTTGCATCTCTCTTTAAAAGCAAGAATAAAAGGAAATAAAACAGATTTAAAACAGAAAATGTAACAAATGGAAACTCCAGTTGCAATAAATATATAGATGGCACTTGAGCAGGAATATCATTGTTAGTGGAACACCCACACAGCACAGAGTGCGGCTCTAGCACCATTCACATCTTAATTATCTGAACAAAACAATATTCTGGAAGTGCAAAATAGGTAATGAGCCCTGACGAGAGCAATTAACATGTGCCACCTGTCTCCTTCATCATTGTAATGTCCTACTCAGGAACATTTTCATTTTCAGTCTTTTAAGTTATGAATAATGATATAGGCATTGTAATAATAAATGAATGAGTTTGTGTATAATTGGGGGGCGCACAGCTTAAATCTTATATGTAACAGTTCCCTTGCTATGTGTATTTTTGGATTGTGTAATGCTTGTGTAATGCTTGGGAACTAGGGTTTTCCTGAAAGGAATTTTACTATAATTTGGATTACCATACCTCAAGTTTGCCATATTTTACCAACAATGACAGGGTGCATTTTTTCAGATTAGGCACTAATTGTGGTGATTGTGAGATTCATCATACCACATAATGCATTTCCACCTCTTTAGAGCTTAGTGGTGTTGGTCTTCATACTATAGTGATGTTAGGCTTATGTGCATCGCAACTGAGGTTATCCCGCTGATGTATGGATACAGGTGGCCTTGCTTGTCTAGATATTTTTGGTAATGTTGTTTATTTTTAAGAATTGATTAACATCTTTTAATTGTATTGTCATTTTTAACACTAGCTTTAATAGCCAGAAACAGCTTTTCAAAACCTTTAAAGGTCATTTTAATGTGCTTATTAAAGTCCTGTTGGTGAATTACTGGCAGATAAGACTGCAATCAAATGAGGGAAGATATTTTGTTTTCATTTACAAGAGAATGAATAAATACTGAACAATAGAGCAATGGACGAGCTTGTTTACCAGTTTTGTGCATCTCAGTCAATGTGATCATCTTGCTAGAAAGTGTTCCAAGTCCTTGGCTGGTGTACATAGGAAATGTGGTTTGCAGACTTAGCTTGGTGTTAAAGCTAGTTAGTTTTAGCAATGATTACCTTGCAGGCATAATGTTCTCTACAGAATTATTGTTAGCCATTTATTTTTTTATACAGTTACTTGCAATGGTAAGAGCGACTGTTCTAATTATAGTGGGGATACTGGTCTAGTACAGTGAGACTAATTAATGCATGTTATTTAGTGGTTGATGTGGATTGCCAGACAGTGGTAAAGTCTTCATATTATGCAGTAACTCAGGGAAAAATTGCCCTCGATTTTTAATTCATTGCTGCCCAACATCCTTCTAGTCTATGAGTGTTAAAAAGACCTGAGGGTGTATTTACAATCACAAGTGCAAAGGGCTAAAATTCTTTCAAAGTTGTTGTGTTTTGATGCTATTAACAAAGGTACTTGCACTCATAGTTGTGGCTAGCACCCAACAGCCTTCTCCGAACAGTGTGCAGTTAAGCATAGGGATGCAACTCCACCATTTTATTACTGGATCTGGCAGAAATTCCAAGGTTAGAGCAGTGATTGTTTGGTTTTCTCAGCCCATGATACTGTTGGAAGTCTGACCCTTTGGTTAGGCTCCCCAAAGCTTATAACAGGGTTACAGAAAACATTTTCAGCTATTGTTCCAAGAATATCTAAGAGAGCAATAACATTTCATACCAGATCTTACCCAACTGTCCAACTATCTTGCTCAAAGTATGATTAAAATACCATACACCACCATAACTTTGATCAATTTTAAAGCCCCCATGCAGGGGCATCTTTAGAGGCACAGCAGTTCACTGCTAAAAGGGCTATGGTTACCTTGGGCTGGTATAGACTTTCGAAACATAATGCATATAATTCATCCCCTACTGCTTTAGTTAAACTTTAGTTCTCCATTAAGGTGCTTTCATGTATGCCTTGCTCCATTGGGTGCATGAAATGATCCACCATCAGAGGAGCAAAGAGGTTTTGTTGGAATATTTTCTTGCATTAGACACAAATATCCTTGGCAAATAAGCTGAACAGTTAGAGGAGGCAACTGAAATAGATTCTGGGAAAAACACAACTACCTTCAAGTACTCTCAGAAAAAATCAATATAGGGGGTGTGACCTAAGCAGTATCTGTTATGTAATAGTCAAGATGAAGAGAAAATGAGGTAAGTGGAAAACTGTAAGATGAAGCACCTACATGCTAGCTAAATAATATTGGATGAGAATGTGCCTTTGTGCCATAATCCTTAGGGTTCAGATTCAGTTTGACTAAACTTAACAGATTAGTCCAGATCCTGTGGGCAGTGCTGAGGTTTGTGAATTTGGTGCATCCTTAGATATTATAGTGGCATACGTTGCTATGTGTAGTTGAGCAGCATTTGGGTTGAACAACAACAACCCCTTTAAACCTCCGTTATGGCAGTAAGAACACCAGCAGTTAAACACACACTCATTAAATTGCATTCTTTTCAAAGTGGCATTATTTTAGCTACATAATTTTGTGCCATTATTTTTTATGTGCATATGTTATATTATTCATGCATATTCATATTTTTCGCTTGTTTTAATTACATTTCTCCTTCCGAGCATGTTGCTCTAATCTTGCATTTTAATAATATCATACAGTCTGATGATTCATTATCAGAGACATGCACAGACATCATAATGCAGCTTTACTCATAGAACTATCTGCATTTTATACCAATAGTTCAATACAATGCATTGCATAGATGTTTGATGGGTGTTTTCATCTGAAAACAAGCAATTGACTCCCATTATTATGAGACATCATTCAATGTTTCCTTTTTTTTAGATTGACCTATACTAGATAGCTCACCAAACCATGAATTCAAGTGAAAATACATGGGCCAATAAAGACTGATCAATTGACCCCTCCAGACCAAGTCAGCAACTTACTGGCCAATGTATGGAGGCCTCATGATGGAATGCACAACTTTAAGCCATGTTTAAAAACCCAGTTGGACAAAACAGCATACATGCATTAAAGTGTTCCTCTCCCAACAGTTCAGCACTTGGTTTTCCAAATCAGTCAAAGATCTCACCATACCAGCAACATGAGGACAAACATTTTTGTCTGGACACAAGTTGTAAGACGTGCTAGGAGATTTCCGAACAGGCGCAAATGATTCTGGCGTTGTTTCACCAGTGGTAGTAAGGACACTAGTAGTTAAATATTAATGTAATGACATTTCTCCTTCCTAGCATGTTGCTCTCATCTTGAATTCTGATGATTCATTATCCCCGGCATCTAAAAGCTCTCGGAGTCCTGTATACCTCAATGGGGAAGGTCCCAGTGTCTGCGTTGATGTCTGTACTGATATCCAATGATTTCGGGGTTTCGGGGCAGAAAACTACAAACAATTCAGAGTTTTCAGGGGAAAGCTCAGAAGTTTGCCAGACCCTATTTTTTCTACCTTTTTTCTTCATAAATAAGGTCCATTCGGGAATTTGGAGTTGCTCAGAGTTGGATATGAGAAATACTGAGATAAATTCGGACCTTGATAAATAACCCCCTAACTGTATTCTATTTAGTGCTTACAGGTCTTAAAGAGATTAGAATTATTCCCTCACCAGGACATACGAGTACATACGAGGTCATAACAAACTTTCTAAATACAATAAATATGTAGAATCGCTTGCTTTAAGTCAGTTAAAAGGAAAAACATTTCTACTAGGACTACACACTGTTTACCTTGAAATTACCATCTAATAGGATATAGACAATGGAATAGTAAAATGAGATTTGCAAGTAGATTTTTCATTCTGTGTTATGTAGAAGACAATTACATCACAGACTTGATTTTAGCTTTTTAAGAATCTGCCATTATTTTGCACATTACTCCTTAACATCCATACATGCTAAATTGTTGAAATGGAGCAGCTGTTGCCATGGTGCAGCATGCCTGCATTTGGAAGCACTGTATTCATAAATGGCAGGTAGGGGAGGCATGTAAGCATCCACCCTCCCATCCTCCAACAAGGCCCCGTACTTACCAATGGAAGAGGAGCCTGGAACATCAGAGCTAATTACCAAAGCAAACTAATAAACATGTGGATTCTACTTGACATATATAATCACATCTATCAGAATTGCATGGTTATAGAGTGTTCTCTCCCTGCACTGAATATAGCAGCGGAAGTCAAAGCTAAAGGTGATCTCAAAAGAGAAAGGAAAAAAAGGCAAATGAAAATTAGAAAAGAAAGTAGCCAGATACTAAGCTACACAAATGAGATGACATAAGAAAATAGAAAAGTTTAAAAGAAAGGTCATATAGTACAACAGAGAACAGGTAGAGGGGAAAACATAACAGTGGGTAACAGAATAGAAAATCAGAATAGAAAATGAACAGCAGTAGAACTGGAGGGAGGAAGAATGTGAAGGTGAAAGAGAATAGGGAGGAATGGAATACAAATCACAAGGTGACAGCACAAAAAAAAGGAAAGGAACAAAGGGAATACAAAATGAAAAAAGCAGAAGAAGGACAATAGCTAGGCTTAAAACCTAGAAAGGTAGAGAACAATCCAACATGTGAATAATAAGAACACTTAACCCAAAGAATTAAAAAAACAAAATATACTCAATTCAAGGAATGTGTCATATTGATTATTCTGCACTAATGTTGCTATTTTTTCAATGTTTCCTTTCTCGTTGAATAATGTTTTTTGCCCTACTATGGTGCCTTTTTGTTTTTCTCCCATGTATTTCTTTATGCTCTTTTCCCATTTCTATTGCTGAGTTATTTTTAACTCTCATCTGGAAATATCCTCATTCTGTCTGGCAGATTTAGAAAATGTAATTCCCTTTCCTCTCTCATCCCCACCTCCTGCCCATCAATATACTGTGCACTGCCGCTGCTTCATCTTATTTTGCACGCAGTTTCTTATTCTGCCTGAATAGCCAATTATAAGTCAGGTGGTACCAGGACAGGAACACTCTGTACAAACACAGACTCTCAAGCCCTGTACAATCTATAATAGCTGGCAGCTGTCACTATATTAGATACCAGCCATTATAAATAGCAACATGATTTCTGTTTGGTTATTTTACTATATGAAACTTCAGTTCAAATAAGCAGTAACATAAGTTGATAATGCACTCTATTAGTTTCTTCTTGGAGGTGGAGTCTGGGTTGGGGGAACTTCATATTTATCATTTACAGCTTCATCCACCAAATGTTATGTATTATGATACCATCTATTTAGAAGCACTGAAATCTTTGGTTGAAGCCGAGCCAGGAACACAACAGACTTTGTAGGACTGTATAACCTATGACCCATTGACCTTGTTGACTACAATACAGCTGAATGGCTGCAAGTCAGACTACAATGATCAGTAGTGTCATTATCTTGGCCTATTGCCTTCCTCTTGTTCTGCTGTTGCCTTCTTGCCTTTCCATTTTTCATTCTTCTGAAGTACAATGGCAATGTGAAGCCCAGGATAATTGCACAGATATGAAATAAAAATAAATAAATAAAAATAAATTTCTATAACCGGTAATGAAAATGAACATCTTAATGGTTGGTATGGGTTACTGCACTAGTAAAAGGCATTTGTTTATTTATACAGGGCAGCAGTGGGAATAAAACTCTTTTTACAGTTCTGCCTCTTGGCTATTTCTCAGCATTCTACATGTTTAGCAAGGGCAGCAAACTGTGTTGACTATGTTTTAGCATGGGCCAAACATTTCTGCAACGGGAAATAAAAATGAAACATGATCCTTCAAATGGCATTTGTTTACTTAAACAAGGCAGCCTTATGTCTATATGATGTAGCAACAGAAACAATAGGCAGGGTGGCTGCTATATGATTATTGAATCTATTGATCTATTTAATTATCTATCTTCTAGAATCAAGAAAAGTCTAACAACGTTTAATTTTCCACAGGCCACAGAACATTGTTCATTGGAGTACATGTCCCTCTTGGTGGGAGAAAAAGCCATCGGCATCACAGACATCGTGGACACAAACACAGGAAAAGAGATAGGGAACGTGACTCTGGACTAGAAGATGGACGGGATTCTCCTACATATGGTGAGGACTGGGAATTCTAAGATTTAGGGTTCAAACTGTATTTGCTATCCTAGATATTCATTGGAGCATGAGCTAAGGGGGGTTTTGACCAAAGGTTGCCCCTGGCTCCAAGATAGACTAGAACTGTGTGGCCAGACTTCATGGAGCAAGATACTATGGCATGACAGTGAAACAGTAGCACAGACATGATAATATGTGCACATAATGTAGAGATAATATTTGATGCACTTAACCAATTATCTTTCTTTCTTTCTTTCTTTCTTTCTTTCTTTCTTTCTTTCTTTCTTTCTTTCTTTCTTTCTTTCTTTCTTTCTTTCTTTCTTTCTTTCTTTCTTTCTTTCTTTCTTCCTTTTTTTCTTTCTTTTTCTTTCTTTCTTTTGCAAAAAGGCATGCTTTATATTTTATAGCACTGGTGAAGAGCAAGAAACAGAATCACAGGATCAAAGGCATACTAAATATTTCCTCTGCTTTTCTGCAAGTTGATTATCATGATCCTTAAAATATGAAACACTTTTTTTCAATGAAAATAAGTTTAAGAGAAGCTGCACTTTTTTCTTTAAAAAAAAAGTAACAAGCTATATCTGTGATCGGGGGTGTAATCTTCTCCTCCCACTAGAGGCATAAGCAATGTTAGAAATGACATTACATTTCCTGCTGTTATGCCCATCTGTTTTATTTTCTTAATTCTGTATAGATATGTGGATTACTCAGATTTTGTGAAGCAAAAAAAAACCAGGTCCCCTCAAGGGAATTATTCTGTTCAATAAAAAAATGTTAAAAATGTATTTTGACAAAAAAAGGGAATAATTTACAGTATATTGTATGTGTAAATACTACTGTACTGAGATTGTGGAAAGTTAGACAATACTTCTGGTATATAATACAGTTATGGGACTTATTATCCAGATTGCTTGGAACCTGGGGTTTTTCAGATAGCAGATCTTTCCATAACTTGGATCTTCATACCTTACGTCTAGTAGAAAATCAAAAAATACTAGAAAGCATTAAATAAACCCAATAGGATGGTTTTGCCTCCAATAATGATTAATTGTATCATAGTTTGGATTAAGTACAAAAGGTACTGTTTTATTATTACAAAGAAAAAGGAAATAATTTATAAAAATTTGTATTATTTGGATAAAATAGAGTCTATGGGAGACAGCCTTTCCGTAATTTGGAGCTTTCTGAATAACAGATTTCCGGATAATGGATCCCATACCTATGATGTGTACTAACCACCATAAACATTGATTACTTGTTGGAAGTACATTTTGCAGAGTATAAGCAGGGCATATTTGATCAATTGATCAATTTGATCAATGTTAGGCTTACACTTATTGCCCAAATGATTTATATATCTCTAACAAGGACATTAGATCCAGCTGAAAGTGAGAGGAAGCAAGTACACATGAGACTTAGTTTCAAACATGATAATTAACAGGAGAATCACTGATTTTTCCAGTTCATCAAAACATTAAAACCTTTCCTTAGTGCCTAGATATAGGGACATTTTTGAGTTGAAATAGGACCAGGATTTGGGTTTTGCAGACTACCAGAAATCTGTGGCAATTTAAAAACACATCTACAAATGCGAGTGCTCTAAAATTGACACGAATAAAAGCGCACATTGACAATATTCCTTAAGGTACTTGTGCCAAAGACATTAATGCACTTCCCAATGGTTGCAATTGTGTCCATCTTGCCTCTTCTGTATTGCAGTTAAGCTGAAGCTCAGATGGAGCAGAGGTTAATGGTTCATCAAAGATCTTAGATTATATATATGTATTGATATTATTCCTTGCAGTGGAAAAGGGGATAGTCATTTTGCACATGTACAGGCAAAAGCAACTTATAGCTTACACTATCCTAATAAATCATAATGACCTCTTCTGATTGGCATTTGAATTGCAATCCCAAAATTAATCAGGGGTCCCTCTGCAGACCAATCCACCTACTGTATTGGGGGTGGGGGGACAACAGTCATTAACTCATGGGAAATTACCACCTAAGGGAACCCCCCCCAGAACTTCACAAAAGAGAGTAAAAGAATAACTATATAGTAATATATTGCAATAACTAACATGTTATTCAATCCACATATTTAAATAAAAAAGAGGCAACAAATAAAAAGCTTCATTTTATTAAACAATGAAACTGGAAAACATTCATTCCTGTCCCCTCCCATGCTGCTGTCCATGGTCCTTACTCTCATCTCTGGCTCCTTCACTTCTGCTTTCAGGATTTTGGAACTGCTAGTCACATTGCTTTTAAGCCTGGCATGTTAAATCAGAACAATAATACATAATAATCTCTGATGCAAGGAACAGAAGAATATTGAAGATGTAATACCTGATAATGGGACAAAGTAAGAAAAAAAAATAAGGTGTTCAGTTGCATAAGCTATCATCAGAGCTGGATGGGCTATTTATCAGATGTGTGGAATATTGTAGTTGGCAAGATCATAGTCATTTTGTGCTTTTATAACATAATCCTGCTTGAATTATTTGGCTTTCAGTGGATAAAGGGGGTATAATTCAGCAACATTAAGGGGCAAGTGTGAAAAATATTTGGTTTATGCCTCTTTAGAAATAAGATATGACAAATTCTAAATCAAATGGACTTAAATGAAGAGCACTAATAAAACACAGCTATTAGAATGCTTGGAACTTCTGGTTGGTCATATAAGAGGTATTTCTATAATGTGAAGCACCATGCCCTATAGAACACCTATTAGAAGAATCATGTTTCTTCATGTTTCTTTTGCAACCCTTATTTTACAGTAACTAGTTAAAAGAATGTTATTGTGCTAAAGGTAAGGTTAACAATACATTTCTTTGGGCCCCTTTAAAAATCTACAGCTGATGAAAGTTACTGCAAGATTAACTGTATTTCCACACTACATATTTCTTTCTTTTTAATTAGTTGAGTTATCATCCCCACATCCCCTCTCTAACACTTTCCTTTTTTTGCTAAGAAATTAACAGCAGTGATGGGACCTGTAATCCCAAATACCAGCAGTAAACTTTGAATGGGTGAGACCCAGGAATTGATTGGAGCCTTGATGAAAAAGATTTGGAACCACTTGTCCAAGTCAATGTTGACCTGTGTGACATTCCATCTTCTGCTTTTTTTTAGACACACCATCTCAAAGGGTCCAGTTTATCCTTGGTACAGAGGATGATGATGAAGAACACATTCCCCATGATCTCTTCACTGAACTGGACGAGATTTGCTTACGTGAAGGGGAAGATGCAGAATGGAGAGAGATGGCAAGGTGAGTAGTTAAACTGCACAATTTTGTTTGAAATTATTCATAGAGGTATCAACAGAAAACTGAAACAAAAGGTATTAAATAACTTAAACCTCCATTAGCTACATTGGAATAGAGTCAACAATAAAAATAAGCATGGCATTGTGTTAGAGATGAAAATAAATGAATCAAAACATACCACAAAGCAGTATAAATGAATCATCAAGAAGTCTAAATAAATTAACTACCACTTTGTGCCCATGGTTTTAAAACAGTTTTTAAATCAATACCCTGAAATTTTAATGAACCATTGAAAAGTTTTAACATTTAAAGGACAAGGAAAGTGATATTTATGATAAGGCCCCTTTATAGTGCACCTCCTGAACCAACACTTCCCAGTACAGCCCTGGTATTTGTACTTAAGAAAAAAAAAGTGCAGTAGATCTGGCAGCGAGCATTTTTGACCCCTTGCTTTCTGGTGGTGACAACCAACCAAGACCATGTTCAGTCGAAGACAATCTGGTCTAATCTGACTTCAGTTTCTAGTGCCCTGACCAATGGTCAAAGAGCTAGAGGACTAGAAGTGAAGTTATGTGATTTGGCATTGGCAGCTGCCATATTTTCACTTCGCTGATATTTTTCAAGTTAGAGTGAAGTAAATCCACAGGATATAAGATACCAATACATTTTAGCCAAGTTATTTGTGTAAATAAATTTTACAAGACTTAGTTAAACCTGTGCTCTTTCATTAGGTGGCTGAAGTTTGAAGAAGATGTTGAAGATGGTGGTGAAAGATGGAGCAAACCATACGTTGCTACACTGTCACTTCATAGTTTATTTGAGTTGAGAAGTTGTATCCTACATGGCACTGTTCTCCTGGACATGAGAGCTAACACATTAGAAGAAATTGCAGGTATGAACTACACTTATGATAGAATAACATTTTTACAATTATGGATTCCTCTTGCATCTGTGAGTTTTATGGAGCATTTTGATTCTTGAATCTCACTCAAAATTCTTTTAGAATAAGAGCTGACGGTGCAATTGCAGTTTCCTTGACTTCATAATCAACTGTGTGAGGGAAAAAAGAGCTTTGAATAAAAATTATATCTTTTCACTGGATAAGAATGGTGCCGATAGTACTTTACTTGCAGATCCACAACAAGAGTGGCTGGCTTTTATTTTTTTATCTAAACACCAACCAGCAGATGTTACTTTGCTTTTTTCATTTTGCTGTTTTCAGATTTCAGTTTGAATATTGCACCTATTCAGAATTTCCCAATGAGACTAATTATATACAAAGTAACTATTAATAATCAATGTTAACTGCTGCACAGTAGATGGCATGAAACTAACCAACAAGTAGGGATGATCAAACACAGATGGAATGCCACCTTGCCATATAGGCTAGAGACAAAGCAATTCTTAACCCTTCACTGGTAGCAAGAATAGAAAACAGACTACACTGTATTGTCTACTTTTATAGCACATTTCTTCTTTACTGTCCAGAATTATGTCCTAGTGAATGGCATTATAAGCAGTAATCAGCATGACTTTATGAAGGATAGCTCATGTCAGACAAGCTTGGTAAGAAAGATGCTGGACAGAGGGGGAGCAGTTGATGTGATCTATTTGGATTTTACAGAAGAGTTTTGATACAGCGCCCCACAAATGACTGCTTTCTAAAATAAGGTCTGTTGGGCTTAGTGAAGTCGTTTGCCCACGCAAAGAAAACTGGCTAGCATGCAAAGCTAGGTAGCAATTGCAAGGGCAAATGATTTGAGCTGCATAAAAAGGGGCATAGATTTGAGGGATGAGGAGGTTATTCTTCCACTGTATTGAGCACTGGTAAGGCCCCATCCAGAATACGTTGTACAGTTGTGATCTCCAGTGCTCAAATGGGATGTTATTAAATGAGAGAAATTAAGCTAGTAAAAGGTATGCAAAGTCTCACTTAAGAAGAAATTCTGGCCATGAAGAGGTGCTTAAGGGGGTATGACAATTATGTAATAATAAAGGGAATCTCTCTAATACTTTTTTTAACAGTAGGTCCTTCCAGCAAACGAGGGTACACATTCTGATTAGAAGAAAATAGGTTCTGTCTAAATATTCATGTTTTTTACATTGATATTGATATATGTATTTCTTATTCAGTTGTGGAGGGATGTCAGTGGGTGCGAAAATTGATGAGGAATCGATAATCCAGTGCTCAAAATTAATTTGAATACCTGTGATTGCATACTTTTATTGTAGATGGAAATCCATGACAAAAAAAGTGTTTTCCCTACTGGTAGGCTGGATATTTTTCCCTCCTCATTGTCTTTTGTGCTATAATTTAAATATAGATAAAATGTCTTAAATATTATATTTTGTTTTTTTATAGGGTTTATAGATGGTACTTATTGATAATGATTCAATTACTATATGGAATATGTCAATGTTACTTTAAAATCCTGTGAGTTGAGCTTATGGAAACCAGAAAAAAAATCTTTATCAAATATAAAAGGAATAATTTGGCAACCCTTCTATACCTATTGCAGACCTGATTCTTGATCAGCAAGTAGCCTCTGGGCAGCTGAGTGAAGATATACGTCACAGAGTCCGTGAGGCATTACTGAAACAGCATCACCATCAGAACCAGAAGAAACTAAGCAATAGAATTCCAATAGTCCGGTCATTTGCAGATATTGGCAAGAAACAGTCAGAGCCACATTCCATGGATAAAACTGGTAAGATACCGTTTTTTTAGAAATAGATTTTACATTTTTTTTTTAATGTCAGATGGCAGAAATGTAAGATTTTGTATGGTTTTTTCTATTTACTAGATTATTTTGTAATGTGATTTACATTTATATCAATGTGTTTTGATGAGTTTATGTGATGTTTTAGTTATTGGAGAAAACATTCAAAAATTGATTTATCAATTTTTAAACTGGAATCAGAAAAGTTTGACTGTTTTTTTGTAAAAACAACTTTTAAAAAACAAAAAAAAACTTAAATGATAAAATGGATGATGAAAATACACCTCCCACTGACTTCTGTAAAAGCTCAGTGGTTTTAGATGCTGAATTATTTTAATTAAGCTTATTGAGATTTTGCAGTCGATAAATTTTGAATTAGAATATATTCAATGTCAATAATGGCCGTGATTTTCTTAAATCGCTGCAAAAAATCAAATATGAATTTGCCTTCTGTGAATCTACCATAATAAAATTTAATACATTTTATTTAGCATTATTCATTTTGTGATAGCTTGGAACAGTTATACTTTGCCTGGGTTCCTTTGATATTCTAAGTCTAACATTCATAAGGTTTCAATGCCACCTATCTTTCTTCATAAAATTATATGTATGGGATAGTCGCATTCCATTCTTTTTATTCAGGCTGGTTTCTCCCGTGTCCCATACAATAAAATGGGAAAAGAATATATGTAGGATATGAGGAATGTCTCATACTATTTAAAACCTATTATAGTCTTACTCAAAAAGTATTATATTGTCTTAACTATACTCAAATAATATAACTGGTGGTAGCCTTGGCTCTCAACCTTGTTTTTCTCTTAACTCTCATAAACTGGTTTGTTGTTCATGTCAAAAAGGGGGGGGGGGGGAGGGAGTATTTATTGTAATATCAGACTGATGAATTTCATCTTTCTTGTTGGGTTTTTGTTTTTTTTGGTACAAGAATGCTCTCAAATTATTTCTATGATGACATGATGGTTTGAAAGCATAGTTTGAAAAGTTACATTTGGTGTCAAAGGTTTTCCTAAGATGTAATCAAATAGATAATGGAATTTATGATAATGGCAATCTCATCTATTCTAGAGTATTCTGAAGAGTCAGTTCTAGAGGAGGGTCAGGTCGGACCGATATACATTATTCCGTGTGCAGAATACTCTTTTTTGTGGGTTTACATAGACATATCTGACTCTATAGACTGAAAATAAGCCATATTACTCTGTCAAACCATCTTAGGCTCACAGTGCAATGCAACCTCTCACTTGCCTTGTTCCATTTTGAGATGATGGATTGTGAGACTTTCCTCTGCTTTCCATAGGGGCTCTTACACAGATTCTCTGAAAAGCAGAGGGACTTCAAGTCCCAACATCTATCACTAGTGATGGGCAAATTTATTCGCTAGGCGCAAATTCGTGGTGAATTCCCGCAAATTTGCGCCGGGGTCAAAAAAATGGACGCCGGCATCAAAAACTGATGCCGGCATCAAAAACGAGACGCCGGCACAGTTTTGCGAATTTTTCACCGTTTCACAAATTTTGCGCGAAATTTGCAAATTTTTCGGCGAAGCAAAATGCCACAAATTCGCCCATCACTATTTATCACTTCACCATGGAACAAGGTGAGGGTCCCAGCTAGCTCAGCCAAAATATCATGGTTTCCTTTCAATATATAGAATCCTGGAATTACAGATGGTGTCTTTGCACCTTTTCAACATAAGCTCAGCTGAATGAGCTCATCAGAAAAGAGGGGTATACTTTTCTCTATAAAGATGATGAAAAGCTGATTAGTTTACAATTGAGATCAGTCTTGACTGATCATTCCAGAAAGGCTCTCTGCACTGATATCTGGCACTTTGCTGATATCCGACTCATCTCAACAGTTTGTACCCAGAGATGATGGTAGGCAATGAGGGTGGAAATGTCTGGCATTTGGCAGACTGCATTTTCTTTTCAGAGAGCTAAATCTTGCCACCTAGTGGTCAACTGTGGTTCCAGTCAGCAAATATTTTATGACCCACTGCTTTAGAATATCTGTGCAAAGGAATTCACCAGCAATATGGCTCATGGCTAGCTTTAGAATTATTGAGAGAACACTAAACAAGGCATGCTTGGAGTTTATTTTTCTGTCCGTAAAGCTGCCCCTAAACTATACAGTACCTGCCCCAACTTAGCGGCAACATATAGTATATAAACAAGCATTGCCCTTTTTCATTGTGGCTTGTGGAGGTGGCGGAAGTGATAAAAGCTGAGAGGAGCATGTAGAAATGGAGAACAAAGTGCCCCTTTCCATTTTTTGGTGCCTCATGATGGAATGTCTACTTCTGCTGAGGCCCTGAAAATATCAACTGCTTGAAGACATTGGTGGTTACAGACTTGTAACAATGCTGTGGCTCCTTTTTTGTTTTTCTTTGTGGGGCTGAATCATTTTTCATAGATTTCAGATATTTTTCATAGAATTTTTCTCACTCCCTCTTTAAGCTCCAGCATTTGGCCAGGGCCCCGCAATAAGGTTACAAATGTTACAAAAGGTGTATCCCCCAATCTCATCCTAAATTACTTTATATAAAGCGATACTGAAACCTTCCTATAAAAATCATAGGAATGTGTCAGTATCAAATATGCTAAATATTTACCTCCAAAAGCCCCCTCAAAGCTGCCCTAGACTTGAGAACCTTCATGAAGCCTCCAACACTGCTAATGGTTCTTCTGTGGTTGTCACCTCCAGCCCAGCATGACTAAAACAACTTTTAGAAGGGGGAAATGTTCATTATAAATGAAGAGGTGTTTAAGAACAAGTTAACCAATCACTGTGCAGAAAGTCTGTGTTTCATAATGTATTCATAATTCTTTCCTTTCAGGCATTAATTTTTATTTGCAACATTAATCATTTGTGCTCTAATTGTATGACTGTGTCATATGTCTAGCATTGTTACTGCATTTGTCTTTCAAGATTTTGAATAGGCCCATAGAGATATGGGTATAATAAATGGCAGCAATACTGCAGGGAAGATGGATAAGGGGATTACTGCAGAGACTGGGCACTTTCTGTTAAGCCTCACTCGTTTTGGAACTCCTCAGATTCTGTGCTATGGAGGTGCCCACTTGTAATAAATATGGAAACAGACACTAAATTGAGAATTTCTTCTAACATAATACATTAAATTTGATATAAATATTTATATGTATGTTAATACATATTTTCTGTATACTTGCTAAATTCCCTATAGGAGCTTCAAGATTTGAAGGACAGAAAACAATTGAAAGAAGGGCTGTACCACCTGGCCGGTAAAAATGATGGGTGATCCCAATGTTATTAATAGGGAAAAAGATATATCTATAGGAAGGTGGTATTTTATTCCTGAAAAGGTGGCAACCCTAGCTGTACCTTATGCACATAGTAAGGTTTACTGTAAAAGCCCAGAGTTACAGCATCAGTAACCACAAAAACCACATAGGGCCACTAAACTTAAGGTGCCCATACACGGGCAGATAAAGCTGCCGATATCGGTCGTTTGGACCGATTTGACAGCTTATCTGCCCGTGTATGGGGGCTTCCGACGGGTCTTCCCGATCGATATCTGGCCACGATATCGATCGGGAAGGTTTGATTTTTACCCGACCGACCCGTCGGAGCCCCTTGGCGCATCGTAATCCGATCGTTCGGCTATACGGCCGAACGTTCGAATTACCCCCGATATAGCCATGCCTTTAGTGGCATATTGGGAAAGATCCACTCGTTTGGCGATGTCACCAAACGAGCGGATCTTTGAGTCTATGGCCACCTTTAGGTTGTGCCTCAGGCACCTGCTAGGGAACCAATCAAAGTAAGAAAGTGATCCAACTGTTGCTATAATTGCTATGGATAAGGTACAGTATATAATATGAAGCTTATTATCACATGTATCTGCCATGTTAAGATCCAACAGAACACACAAAGAATTCCAACAAACTTAAGGGCCAGTCTGTACTGTATGTTTTGTCATTCATGCTTATCATTGTTTATTTCACTCTGTCTTTGTTGTATGTGTCTCTAACAGGCTCATCTCATCTCTGTAAATGTCTCATCTCCTAACCCTCGGCCCCTCTAAAAAGTCTGTTGAAAACGATCGAGGTAGTAAATATATATGTATATATATATATACCTACTGTTTGAGCTCCAGCCTAATTTAAATTGTATGTCGATGTATGTGTGTCCTCATGTAGCTTCTAGTTGCAACACACAGTGTGAGTTTTGGAGGATGGGATTCTGTACATGGACTAATATCACAGAGTAGTTGGGACATTTTTCCTGGAATACAGTAGTAGATGTGCAATAAGTGTTGGGCACCTACAAATATTACTGTGTGAAAATGGCTGCAGATGTAGACTGTAGACAGTTGTATAAATATGCTGTACTTATCTGGAGTAGGAAGGGATTGGAGATTGGAGAGTGCAATGTATTTGATCGCTGTTATCTATCCAGGCAAAAGGAACATTACAGGGGATGTTCACCTTAGACTATATTCTACATTTGAATCGACCCTGTGAGAAAAAAACATTCTTGCAAATCTTCTTTATTATTTTAAATGTTCAATTTTGAAGCTACAGACCTGATAAGCCATGGATCAGCCCTCGTAAAGTTTTCTCTTCTGTGCTCTCAGTTCTCTGTAGGGGATTTCCCAGCCTGGGACTTGTCAGGCAAACAAATAAAAAAATCACACTTAACTGGCTCTGTGCATGCTTCTTTATCCTGTTTCATTTGCAAATCTTTGATGGGATTGGCTGGCAATATTTAGCCAATAGGATTAGTGAAATGCAAATGAAGCAGGAGAGGAGAGGCATTGCAGAAACCAGATCAGTGTCAGCTTCGTGTATGGGCAGAATGGAAACCATGTCCCAGATCCCTGGCTGAGAGGCAGCAGAGAGAAGAGGAGACTTTTAACAGCAGTGATCCACAGCTTATATGGTCTGTAACTTCAAAACTATCCATTTAAAATAATAATTACATTACAAAAATGTTTCCTCTGACTGGTGCAATTCAAATTGAGACTATGTTCTAAAGGTTTATCACTCCTTTAAAGTAGCGTGCCGGCAGTGCTCCAGTCCCACCTGGCAGGGCTCTTTTTTCTTTAGAAGACCATTGTTTCTGTGCTATTTGGCAAAGGCAACATGGAATTAGCAACCTCATTTATGGATTTGGTGAATACCAAATTCTTGACAGAAGATTCAGCTGAATATCAAACTCAAGCTGATTCTAATATGCAAAAAAGTGGCATAACCTTCAATTTATTTGCTTTCAGTTCTGCTCTAAGGACTCCACCAAAGTTCACACTTGTACATTCTTCTACTAGCAAACTAACACATTAACAACTATTTACTCTGATCCATCGCCCAAACTTAAGGTTGTGTAAAGTCATATTTACTGTAGGGGTGCCAATATGTTATGCACCACCCTGGTGATTGCTTATCTCAGACCTTGGGTTGATATTCTGCTTCTCTGAAAAACACATCAGGCCTGGGTAGCTTCTATAAGAATTCTTGCACCACAATTTGAAGAATTTCCCAGTTCTCTGGTCTACATATTTGCTCTACAGCAGTTCCCTTATTTCCATTTTAGTGGACCAGGACCTGGACCACTGAATGCACCCAACTTCGGGCACTAGTCCTGGATCTTCAAAAATAAATTCTTAAAAGATAACAGTACAGATTCTCCCATAAAAGGTACTCAATGTTCCTGCCAACTGGCATAGAGCACTAAAGCAATATTATGGCAAGAGGGACCCTGTAAGGGTTCTTATTTTATATACACTAGACAAAAAGAGACCAGGTCTGTGCCATCTGAACACAGGTACCAAGCTCTTCAAGATACATTTAGAAGCATACCCACATTCATACACTGGCAGAGGATGCCAGCTGGCATGATACAGGACATCATTTTGCTTTTGTTCACTTGATAATTGCCCCTGAGGAATTTGCATAAAAGAATTCTCTTCTTTACCTTCCCCTGCATTCATTTGTCCCTTCCATCTACTGGGTAAATACATGTCATTTTTTTGCAAAATAAAGGCGTAGGTGTGATTCCATTTGCTGTCAGTGGTCATTCTTTATTCTTCCAATTAGACACAATGAGCCTGCCTCTGAATTGTAACACAATGAAACTAATGTGAACATTTTTTTTTATATTCATTTGTCTTTGTTCAGAATTTCTTTTTCAAAGCACCGGCTCTTAAACCCTAGAAAATGAAAGGACTCGTTTATGAAACCGAGTTAGGAAAAAAGTTTGATTCACTCAGTATTTACATAAGTCCCCTTCATTTTTCTCATGGGAGAAGTTCTGTCATGCTTTATGGCTAATATTGTAGCTGCATGGGAAATAACTCTTGCCAGTTTTAAAGTATATAATTAACAAATGCATTAATCACTATTTACTGTACCTGGGACTGTTTTTATTCAGATTTGTAACAGTCAATGTGTGTATATTTTTAGGTTCACTTCACTTCCCTTTCATATTGCCTTTCCTAAAGCCCTAGGACCTGAGCATTCTGTATAACAGATACCGTACCTCTATTGCTTGTTTATAAAACATCAATACATTGTGCAGGGCCTTTACCATGATTTTTGTGCAGGACCTTTACTGATCAATTGCTACCATCATTAAAAGTCTGACTTCACTCTTTAGCAGGTCAGCTTGTGTCTCCCCAGTCTGCTCCCTCCTGCATTGAACATAAAAATGATGTCAGCAGAGAGAACAGTACCCTAGATGTCACAAAGGTGAGTGTGCTACTATTTCCACAATCTTTCAGTAAAACAAAGGTATTGTATCTACTTAAAATGGATCAAAGCGACTGATCTATTAAAATCAAAGGATTCCTATAATTGTACTTGATATCATTTTGGCAGGTGTTTTTATACATTTAATTTGGATTGGATTTTTATCATTGCCTAAGGCTTCAGGACTCTTTATCCCTAGCAGGGTCAGACTGGGCCGGCAAGGTGCTGGGAGAAAACCCAGTGGGTCCTGGCTCTCGTGGGCTCCACTGGCCCAAGCCCTCTCCCTGACCTTGCTTCCCCGATCTCTGTCTCCGGACCTCGGTCGCGTCAAAAAAAGTTACGCACATGCGCGCAAACACAGGGAAGGGCATGCCAAAGGTGGCCGGGGTCCAGAGGGAGATTTGCGGCAGGGTCGGGACTCTGAGGGGGGCCTCTCATAATTCTCTTGCATCTGTAATCTGTAAGTGTTTGGTCAGTCATTGGTGAATTGGTTATCATGGAGTTTTTCATCAACTTCTTTAGAAAAAAAATGGTATTTAGTAGGGCAGCTTTATGGTTGGGTTTAATGTTCATTAAGTGCTTTGTGCAAATCTATGTCTTAGTGGCAAAAACACATCGTTAAACACTGCAAAATGCCAATAGTCCATTTGGGATAGTAAGATATAGACAGGTAAACAAACTGAGGGTAGAAATGGCTACTCACAGAGCCAAAAGAAATTCAGCAGGTATCAAGAAGAAAATGTTTGTGCATATTGGGCAAAATTGCTTTTGCCATTGCTGTTGTGCAGCAAAATTAACAGAGGACTTTGGGACTCCATTTTGCTAATGCTGTAAGTGCTGGACATTTTGTTTTTTGTATATACCAATGTGGGTGTTTAAGCGGGACTGCTATTCCTATGTTGAAGCAAGTGTGCTGAACCTGTTCATTTTGCTTATAATAAAAGCCAGCCAAGCTGCATAAAACTGTTAAAGGTGGCCTTCAACTCACGTTTGTGTGCTAAACAGTGCTGTGCTATTGATCCCTGCTAACCTGAATCTCACAATATATATAGTCCCATTGCATAAAGCACTCACGGCAAATAGATTTGTGCGATAACGTGTGATAATGTGGCAAAGTTCCTCCATCAATGCAGTGTATTCATTATTACATCACACATCAAGCTGTTAAGATGAGCATATTCATTGCAATCAAAGTGCATAAAAATATAACAGTAAATTCATAAATATGTCTTTTAAACCCCCTCCAAATCAAATTACATATACATCATTAGCGTAGAAGTCAGTAAAACCACATTATATCATGAGCCAGATCTTTAACTCCATTAATATCACCCCAGAGAGAAGGGCGGAACCAATACCAATCCCACTTCTCTCCTTCATAATTTAAAATAAATCATAAAAATCAGTGATTACTCATGGCACTACTGCTTCCTAACAATGATGTGTCTATTAACCGAAAAATAAATGCAATCCGTTAAAGTGTATTAATCTAAAAACTCATATCTATATTTATAAAATGCCACTAAGACAATGCACTTTAAGTATCAAAGAAGCTTTTGGAATGAACCTGAAGTTTCTGCAAGAAACATGCACAGAAAACATAATGAGAAATGTTTCTGGTTGGAACCTCCTAGAGTCACATATAAGATTCAGACAGAACAAAGAGACTTGCAAATTAGTGCGTTTACAAGCTATATCGTTACACCAAATAATTAACTGTTCACCCTGATAAATAGGCTTATAGTAATTAGTCTGCCAGGATGCAATTGGTGTTATTTCTGAGGCTCATCTTCCAGCCTGACCCTGTAAAGCTTCATACAAATTTGTTCATTTTCTCTGAACTGTAGTGATTTATTTTGTGCTGTATTTTCAGATGTATAATAAATTACTCTTTTTATGTAATTTGTGATATGCATTCCATTTTTCTAGTAATGATACATATTGCACATTTTACTGTACAGAATCTACACACTTTAATATGCACATTTAGATAAGTCATGCCTATTTAAGCCCATCCCCTTGGGGAATGGTGGATTGGGCACGGGTCAGTAATTATGTCTCTTTGTGTTGAGTTGGGATGGTTGAGTTGAGGTTGGAAGTGGATTGGCTTCTCTCGTCCCACACACGAATAGCCCCCTGGGGGTTATTTTTCTCCCTAATGCCTACTTGTTGATACTCCATGTGATCCAGTGGGTTAAGTATTAAGGAAATATGCAAAATTCTGGGGGGAGAAAGGTCACTTTTCAGAGAAGGGACACATTTGCAAGTTTTACTTTTTAATAATAATATGTTTTACTTCTCATTAGCAGTGATGGGCAAATCTGTGGCGTTTCTCTGAAAAATTTGCGTTGAATTCAAGCGTGGTCAAAATAACTTTTACACGCAACAATTTTATGCGCGTGACTATTCCGATGTGCAATGGATTTTTCGCGGGCGACTTTTCACTACAGTTTTGATTTATTCACTAGTAGCAAAACATGGAAATTCTCTGTAAATTCGTGCCTGATGAATTAATTTGCCCATCACTACTCATTAGTAAAAGAGCCCCAGTAGTGTTTGGCTGCTGTTTAATGACTGTATGATTATATAGAAAATCTGAATTCTTTCATTTTTACAGATATCTTTAGGCAGGTAAATTCAGCTGCAACCAACACACTCTCGTTCACTGACCTGACAGATTTCACCTGCTCTAATTGGTTTATTCCAGCATGATCTATTAGACATGATTCAAGAATGAGTCGGCAATTCTTTACTGACACACAGCAGGAAAAAAAGTTTAGGTTGAAGAAGCACCCCAATAAACCACTTATATCTCAAAAACTATAAAAACACATATTTGTGAAAAAAAAGTTAGGGTGCAAGGCCATGACAGTTCCCCTTTAAGTTTCTGTTTGTGTGGACTCTTTTTTTTTTTTTTTTTTTTTTTAAATGTATACTATTTTTTATTTTTTGGAACATTTTGAGATACAAATATTTGACAAAATACAGCTATCTTTGGTTTTTAATCTACAAACGCTGGTTAAGTGCCAGCAGAATTTGCATGCATAATCTTGTAAATGTTAATAGAGATGTGCTAGTGTCTAAGCCAGAAGGCTGATGAAATATTAAAAAAAAAGTCAATCTTAAGTTTGTATTGAAATTTCAAAAATTTGGTCACTGTAGTTTGTGTTTAGATTAATAAAGGCATATAATTGACTTGCCAAACTGCCATCTTCCAATGCAAAGTCTACATAGCAGGTTAAAGAAAACTACTTGCCCGTAGTTTTTCATTTTGCAGTTAGCCATTTACACCACCGATTGTTGATGTTGTTATTGACTGGCCATATTAATTACATAGCAATTGAAATCCCAAACTGCTGTTAATTGCACTGTTTTATGTTTAATTTGGCTGAGGTGTGGCAGGACTGGTGTTTTGGCATGTCGCCCTAGACCTAAAGCTCAGAGGGAGGTAACACAAACTGACATTAAAGAGGAGGTTCACCTTTAACTTAACCTTTAGTATGAATAGAATGGCCAGTTCTAAGCAATTTTTAACTAGCTATCATTTTTTATTCTTGTTTTTCAATTATTTGCCTTCTTCTTCTGACTTTTTCTAGCTTTCAAATTGGGGTCTAACAACAAATGCTCGGCAAAGCTACACATTTATTGTTATTGCTACTTTTTATTACTCCTCTTTCTATTCAGGCCCTCTCCTATTCATATTCCAGTCTCTTATTTAAATCAGTGCAACCAGATTGCTGAAATTGCAAACTGGAGAGCTGCTGAATAAGAAGCTAAATAACTATGTATCTCTGTATAGTAGGATAAATACAAATCCATGTCCCACTGTGACTCCTTCAGTTACATTGAGTAGGAGAAACAATAGCCTGCCTGAAAGCAGTTCCACCCTGAAATGCTGGCTCTTGCTAATAGCACATAAAAAGGCAAAATGACCTGAGATGGCTGCCTACACTCCAATATTACAACTAAAAATACACTTGTTGGGTTAGAAATGAAATTTTTCATGGTAGAGTCAATTATTTGCAGTATAAACAGTGTCATTTAGAAATAATAACTACAACATAAAAATCATGACAGAATCCCTTTAACAGACTTATCTTTGACTATTGGATAGACTGCAAAGGGTGTGGTCTATCAAACAATTCTGATAATAGACCCTGTACTTAAAGGAAAACTCAACCCTAACGTTGAAAACCCCTACCCTACATAGACACCCTCCCTTCTCCCCACAGCCTAAGTGTTACCCCGGGCAAATGCCCCTAACGTTTTACTTACCCCTCGGTGCAGATTCAGGCATCAGAGTTCACAGAGTTCACATCTTAAGCCTCTTCGGTAATCTTCGCAATGAGACTGGCGCTTCGGCAATTTTCTGTGCATGTTGAAAAACAGAAAATTGCTCCAACTGCGCAGAAAACAGAAGATGGCGCCCGTTAACGCCGATGCCTGAATTTTCACCGAGGACTAAGTAAAACATTAGGCGCATTTGCCAGGGGTAACACTTAGGCTGGGGGGTGGAGGGAGGGGGGTCTATGTAGGGTAAGGGGTTAGGGTTTTTTTAACGTTAGGGTTGAATTCTCCTTTGAGTTATCTAAGACTAACATCTCCTTCTCCAACATACAAGCAACATTAATAGTACACAATTTCATATACATAATATGCATTCCAGGTAATCCACCTTTATTTTCATAAGGGATATAGCATCCATCTTAAAATGCAACAAAACATCTGCTTAGCAAATGCAAGGCAAAAAAACGCATTCACTTTTCCTGCTTTGGAAGAAGAAAGGAACATATTGTCATTTTTCAGCACAGCAGCAGGCTTCCAACAAGGATATCTGTCAGGGGCTTCCTAGCAGATGTTCCGTGTTACCTTTTAAAGATAATTAGATGCAAAGTATTTATTACTTTTCTCCACTATAAAAAAATTAACCATTTCAAGAACAAATGGTCTGCATGCATTTGACCATATTGTGCAACTTTTGCTTTTAATCAGTAAAATGGTTTTTACAGTAGGGATGTCGATCAAAACTGTATATTCTTTCAGGTGCAGATTCCCAAATGATGGTGGTAGGTCCTACAAGAGGAGTGAGAGAGTGGGCTTGTAAAATGACCACCTCTGTAACCCATTACAGCCATAAGTAAATACACAGCCTTTACTGTAAGAAGTAGGCATTTTCACAACATTGCGATGAACAGAGGCACACTGAGAGGCACACATCTGCAGGTAACAGACCGGGGCACTGGTTACAGACTCAAGGATTACCATTACACAGTGAACACTTTTTTAAAATAAATTCTCTACGCTTCTCACTCTCACACAGTGTTCCTCTAACAAAGCTTCCAGGACCCCTGTCATGTGGAAATGCACTGGCAGAGTGCTGTTAGTTGTTCAGAGGCCTCCTCTCCTAATTAAGCCTTTCCCCCAGTTTTTTTTTTTTGAGCTGTCCAGCATACAGTGCCCAAGCTTCTTCTCAGGATGTCTCACAGGTTCCATCAAACCTATATCAGAACGCTCTCAATTTCCTAACTGGCGCACAATCGCCACAGGAGTTCTACCCCAAAATCTCACTCCTCGCTAGGGCAAAAGGCTGTCCTTGTTAACTAGCCTTTCTATCTCTCACCCCTAAAGTTAGCTCACACCTCCACTACTAGGCATGTACTATCCTATAGGAAACAGCCTCCCACCTGGTCTGGTCATAACAGTCTTCAGTCCTGCCTGTTTCGTAGACCAAAGGGGAAGTACACAGTTCATGTACTTCCTTGTATAGGCTCCTGCATGAGAATTTTCCTACATGCCAAGCTTAGGAGAACTATAACATTGCCCAACTATTTACACATGGAAAATAAGTTATTTTTCACCTACTTACAGGCTTACCTTAAAGAAAAACTAGGGTGAGCTTTGAAAAACTAGGATTAGCTTTAGCGTGAAGGCTGAGTATGGTTGATTGGTACATCATTATGTAAAGGTTATTTTGGGAAGGTGGATGTTGAATCCAAACACTATCCGAAAACATCCATTACAATGAATGCCAGAAACTGCTTTATTTTAAATAAATAGCAATAAGTAAGATCCATGACGGTTAAATGTGAAATGTGAGGGAACAGCAAGTCTTAGAGAACATCTTGGTATATGCTTTTAATAGATTGTTCTTGTCGCACTGTGAGATCAGGTTCTGTGACAGAGATTAACCAGAGAAACCCTTTAATTTTAGCTCTTAGTAGCATGCACATAAATAAAGAGAGGAAAAAAGCCTTGTGGTAGCCAGGCAACATAAATGGCAGGAAAACACAATTAAAGTCTTTTCAGAAATCACAAGCAAATGTCCCTGGCACTGCACAATGTACAGAAACAGTGCACCCCAGATAACTGGCTGCCTGAGATACTTTTATTGCCTGTACAGAGTGAATGCTGGGGAGTCAAGGTTAATCGAGGGCTCTATAGGAAGCAGAAGCTCTATTGTCATTACTATGCTACATAATAAGTAATCCCATATGGTTTTATTGTAGTGAGGAGGGGTATTTGCTGTTGCCCCTAGCATCAGTGGGCCCTTGGGGGGGGGGAATATGCACTGATATACTTACATAGTCTTACTGTTGCCATTTGTGCCATACTGCCGCCATCTTGTCCTTAGCTTGTAAGGTACACTGGGTCAGGGGCTGATGTTAATAATATATAATGTCTGTAAAGAGCTGTGTAATTGTGGCAGCTATATATATATATATATATATATAAAGGAATATAATACTAAACAGTGAGTAACCTTTACCCCCAGTAAAAATTGTGGTCCTATAATTGCTATATCATTTCATGGCCACTGTCAGCCTGCATCATATGTGGGCTTATTCTACCCTATGTACATAGTTACTTCGTTACATAGTTGATCGGGTTGAAAAAAGACCAATATCCATCGAGTTCAACCCCCCCAAATGAAAGCCAGCATCCATACATACACACACTGATCCCTCCATTCACTCACATAAACTATGTATACTCATACACTAGCTATACATTTTAGTATCACAATATCCTTGAATATTATGATTTTCCAATAAATCATCCAAGCCACTCTTAAAAGCATTAACAGAATCAGCCATCACAACATCACCCGGCAGTGCATTCCACAACCTCACTGTCCTCACTGTAAAGAACCACCTACCCCACTTCAAATTAAAGTTTTTTTCTTCTAGTCTGAAGGGGTGGCCTCTGGTGCGGTGATCCACTTTATGGGTAAAAAGGTCCCCTGCTATTTGTCTATAATGTCCTCTAATATACTTGTAAAGCGTAATCCTGTCCTCTCTCAAGCGTCTTTTATTCCAGAGACAACAACCCCAACATGACAGTCTATCCGCATAATTTAAGTCTTCCATCCCCGTAACCAATTTAGTTATCAGTTTAGCACGTTTCTGCATTCTCTCTCTCCAGCTCAATTATATCCTTCTTAAGGATTATAACCCCCAACCTGCACTGCATACCCCTGGTGTATGAAGTCCAGTATTTTATCCATTAAAACTCCTTTGAAAAGCTTTCCTACCACTGATGTCAGACTAACGGGCCTATAGTTTTGAGGCTGAGAATGGTATTCCTTTTTGAATAGCAGCACCACATTAGTAATTCACCAGTCTTTCAGCCTAAAAAAATTAAGTAAACAGATTTGGCAACCACAGAGCTAAGCTCTCGAAGTACCATCCGGTCCCAGACCTTTGTTTATCTTAAAATGTTCTAGTGACTTTTGAATTTCCACATGCGTAAACCATGCAAAATTTGTTGTATTACTAGAAAACAGTAAGTCACTTTTTAATAGGAAATAGTTTACATTTCTACTTTTTCTGTGTGCCCTAGCGCTAGAGGATTGGTTATGAAGGGCTGTTCATTTAACAGATGTTCTTAAACAAGCCGTTACATCCATGTGTCCAATGCATTGATTTTTTATCCATTAAAATTTTTCACCTTTACAGCTGTTAAGATTATTGTATTTTATCTTAAGTTCCCCATTGTAATTCAATAGACAATAATATCAAGAAAGTACAAAAATATTCATTAACGTTTATTTAAAGGAATGAGTCTGACTTACCTCCTAATACCAGTTCCATAGAGTAGGCACTCACAAGGGGTCATTTATGTATGCTACCACAGTTGTGGACACTCTAATTTGCCCGAAGTCAGTTGCACGTTAAACTCAATACATGAAAGGTACTTCCACCAAAGGGTGCCCTCGCATTGTGCGTAATGGGCTACCCATAACTGCTACAGGCAAAGAGGTTAAGTAGGTCTTTGCTGTAAGAAGCATGCATTTTACATAATGTGCTACCATGCCTCATGTTCCAAATTAATTACTTCTGTGCCTATTGATGCAGGCCACTGAGGGAACCCTGTAGTTACCATCTGGTCCGTGTATGATTTGTGCAAGCATTAATTTTACAGCCACATTTGCATCAGACACAACTCCTCCCAGAGAACTCAACAACGCTGAAATTCTTGAAAAAAACCGCTGCATTAGGGGAGGGAAACACGGTGATTACACTCAAGATTGCAATTAACTCAAGATTGCAGACGTAATCAACCCCTCAAGTCTCTTTTGCACGTCTACTGCTTCTGGTGCAAACTTATAGAATCTCTTATCTGGAAATACAGAGAGCTCCAAAATATGTCAGTGCAATTTCCCATAGTGTTAACAACCAACTCTGACTGATTTGCTTTTTCTCTATAAAATTGATATAGTACCTGCTGTATGTCATATAAACTATGCTAGCATCTATCCATGCTGATGGCAGAATTGTTTAAATGTCAAGGCAAGGCAAAGTGCTCTGCAATTTTCTAATGTTTGACGCACATTCAGATAAATATAGGGGTTGTAATATGCACAATAACGATCGTATTTAAAGGTGCATCATGAAAACATTTGTGTCTACATGCAGGTATGCATACGTTAAAGAAAACATTAACAGAAAGAACATATTCATTTGCTGAATTAGTTATTCCTTTTTAACCATGAGAACAGTGGTGAAACTCCCTGATGACGATTATTGGCCTGGTGTGCATAATGGTTGTGTCAGCATGGGCTCACCTCACTAATTTTATCATTGGTGCTCTCTTTATCACAAGTGTAACACTTCTGGTTTGTCCACCTCCCAAACGCTGACTGTCATAATGATTATAGTTACAAAATTCCTTTTCATATTTTCTAATAATCTATACCCTATCATCACACTCTTTGCCCTAAAATGACAATATTTTTGTAGCAATCTGGTGGCCAAAAATAATATATTGCATTCGCCAAGCAAAGCAACCCTAACTTTGGATAATCAGACAACTGTCAAACTGAGCAAGTACTTTATTTGCAATGTAATACAGAGTTTCCATTCATATTATTTTTTTTCTTGTTACAGTTTGACTTGCATTTTATGAAGAAGATCCCTCCAGGAGCAGAAGCTTCCAATATCCTAGTTGGAGAGCTGGAATTTTTAGATCGAGCTATAGTAGCCTTTGTTAGACTATCCCCAGCAGTGTTGATCTCGGGACTCACAGAAGTTCCTATTCCTTCTAGGTAAGCTCTTCCTTATATGATCATAGAAACTTGAAATAAATATTCATTTGCTGAATTAGTTATTCCTTTTTAACCATGAGAACAGTGGTGAAACTCCCTGATGACGATTATTGGCCTGGTGTGCATAATGGTTGTGTCAGCATGGGCTCACCTCACTAATTTTATCATTGGTGCTTAGGGATGTAGCGAACTGCCGAGTATGTGTTCGTGAACGCCGTTCGCGAACACCGGCAAAAAATGCAAACAGTTCGCGAACAGTTTGCGAACTTCGAACATCCGAAAATCGTTCGATTCGAACGATCGAAGGATTTTAATCGTTCGATCGAACGATTTCCGTTCGAATCGAACGATCGAAGCCATTGGATCGAATGATTTCATTCAATCCAATGGCTTCGATCGTTCGATTCGAACGAAAATCGTTCGATTTTAGCGATCGAATGGTCGAATGGTCGAACGATTTTGACGCGAACGCCTATTGGCGAACATCGCGCGACGTTCGCGAACTTGCGGCGGACGCGAACAGTCGAAGTTCGCGCGAACTAGTTTGCCGGCGAACAGTTCGCTGCATCCCTATTGGTGCTCTCTTTATCACAAGTGTAACACTTCTGGTTTGTCCACCTCCCAAACACTGACTGTCATAATGATTATAGTTACAAAATTCCTTTTCATATTTTCTAATAATCTATACTCTATCATCACACTCTTTGCCCTAACATGACAATATTTTAGCAATCTGGTGGCTAAAAATAATATATTGCATTCTCGGGACTCACAGAAGTTCCTATTCCTTCTAGGTAAGCTCTTCCTTATATGATCATAGAAACTTGACTTACTGTACATGTTTTATGTATGAATGCAGTCCATCACTGCTTCTCTACATCTGAAGGGGTGATACCATATTGTTTGGGTATGTACAGGTGAACTGGTGACATGCTCCATATACAAAGAATTTAACTGTTTTGTATCAGTGCTATTCCTGCTTTGAGGCAAGTAATAAAACTTACTTCAGGAGGCACTTGCACACCCTGGCTCTTTATCAGCTGAATGTTCCATTCCAAATAAAGGAGGAATCAACAACCTCCCTATCATCAATTGAAAAAATCATTCACTGGCACTCAAGTCAAGTACAGGCACTTGCAATAAACTTTGAAAGGGCTTGTTGCTGTTTGCTTTGAGTGCCAGTGAATCATTTCTTTCAGTTTTATCTGGAGCCAACTTAACATAGGTAGCATTGATACTGTTACCATGTTTGCTGACATAGTTCCCATAGCCACCACCCCTTTACTACTGTACTCCAAATCAATCCATTAAGAAGTTAACATAACATACAGTAATAGAACCATTTGACAGTCATTTTACTGGTAATTAGACACTCAACTATTAACATTCATTTCAAAACTCTGTTTGCAGTGTATCCTGTGCCTTTTCTCAGTTTTAAGCCTCGAATGGCTAGTGAGAGTTAGCAGTAGGGTAGAGAGACAAGCAGCTGTGACTTCAATGAGGAGAAAGTGAGGGATAAGTGCCCCGGCGGTATATGCCAAGTTAGGGACCCAGAGAGATAAGGACTAGGGTACATAGGACCTAGTATATCTGAGACGCTGAATAGATCATCCCTGGAGAGAGATGATAGATTAAATGAGATGAAATGGGAAGCAGGCATTAGGTTGGGGCAGAGCAGCCTGGGAATCCTGAACTACCTAGAGGTGTGTGAAAAACTATCTGAAGGTTGTACTCAGCTTGTAAATAAATTGTTCCTGAGTTCAACAGCAGCACGTGGGGACCTCCAGTTTATTCATTCTACAGTGAGAGTTATAAGAGTGACACACTGTCAGGGTAGGACTGGGCTGGCAGGACACCGGGAAAAAACCCGGTGGGCCCCCGGCTCTTGTGGGCCCCGCTGGCCCAGATCTGCACCCAGATCACAGATCCGCAGGCTTCTTCCTGCCACAACCTCCCTTTTCTGGCGTCATAGCAAAAACATAGTGCATGCAGGGGGGAGGGGCCTGGGACAGTGTACTGGGTGGCCCTCGGGCCCCCCAGTTTGACCCTGCACAATGTACTCGTAGTGAGTGAGTTCCTCTGCCTAATATCACAAGGAGGGGTACTGAACACCACTTTGAATGCCTGTATATTTTCGGTGTGTGGGTAAAAAAAGAAGTACTCAGAGACAACCCTTGCAAGCGTGTGAAAAAATTAAAAACTTGTGGATATTGCCCAGGCTGGGATAGACCTTACTGCACCATTTCTCCAAGACTACATTCTAGGCATATTCTGTTTATTGGACTCATGTTAAACATTAGCATATACAGTATATTGACCTTTTAAGCAGAAAAATACAATTTTAATATACAGATGTCACTGGGACTGTGCAATTACCAGGTTTGTGAATGCAGTTCGTTATTAAACCACTAATCTAAATAATGGCTTTATTTGCTTTTAGATGATGGTATTTTAGGTCGTAAGCATCTTCAGCACAACCTGCTTGATTTTTTTTGTTAAAGGGGCACTAATTACTTCCATCTCTCTTTTTGGATATCAGGTTCAAGGCTGTTTGTACTTAAACATTCCTTTTCAGGCAAATAAAACTCTGACCATTTTCCTCTACTAGTCTGAATCTTCTGACACAGATGCTGACATATTTCTAACCAAATACATGAGGGTAAAAGTACCATTTGTGTCCTGTTTCTCCGCCAGGTTTTTATTCATCCTTTTGGGACCGCTCGGAAAGGGACAACAATATCATGAGATTGGAAGATCAATTGCGACTCTCATGACAGATGAGGTATTTTATAATAAAAGGATGTCAAATAGAAGTTTGGATCTTGTTTATAAAATGTTATTTTCAGCTGCTACAGGGAGAGGTGAATTTCCTGGCAGTTCTCAGCCACCTGTTAAAAATGAACAAATAAATAGTCATTCTCATACAGAGAGGGATTGAGGCTTTACAAAGTTATAGGTACTATTTACAAATGCAAAGTTCAAGTGCAAAGATACAATGTGCAGAAGAACATTTAAATTGCCCACAGTACAGCATTTTCCCCCAGAATCCAGCATAATAGCTTGCACCACAACTAATTCTAATAGGCATCCCTATTAATAGATCACTTACAAACTGGAGAGATATTTATTTCTTCTTAGTCAGTGTAGGTGCAAATAATATTTCATTCAGCAGTATAAATTTGTAGCACAAATCTGGTTGGAAGATTTCAAATTACCCTCACAACCAGGCAATGGTTCTGCATAAATAAAAAAATAAGATATATAAAGTATCCACCCCGGGACCCAACAGTTAGGAAAGTGTTTATGTTACTAACACATTTGTCAAAGGTATTAGTCATAACTCAATTGACTTTGCATGGAGCAGTCAATGTTTCTGCAGATGTTCTGATCTCTGACACCTTACTAATTTGAAAAGTAGCATCTCAGTAATCTCAGTAAGACCCTAACTTTCTGAACTTATACAGTTTGATTGATTGATTGATTGCTTAGCAGGGGCTTCAGACCTCCCCTACCAAATCTTTGGACAATTCTACCTGACATCTCCCTGCAATCTTTATGTCTACATGCTTCCCCTTACTTGCCCCTCATAAATACAGCACTGCTAAACTCAGACAGCACTGTATTCATGGGGAGAACTCTGTTCTGTTTTGGCGCATAGGCCTGTGGCAACTTCACAAAGTGCAGCACAGGGTTCAAAGTTAGTGAGGGGCGAATTTCGCGAAACCACTGCGAAAATTCGGCGGCGTCAAAAAAAAATGGACACCCGCATCCGTTTTTTTTGGATGCCGGCACAATTTCACCAAAAACAGACGCCAGCGTCCAAAAAAAAAACGGACGCCGACATAAAAAATGGACGCAGGCGAGATGCCGGCGCCGTTTCGCGAATTTCCCCACATTTCCCCAAATTCGCCCATCACTATTCAAAGTACAAAATAGGCTGCATCATCTGTATATGATCCCTACTATTTACCAACGGATGCTTGCAAAACTAAAGTGACCATTTTAATGTTATTATGTAAATCCATATTTTAGTCTTTGATGATAAAATGATTTAAAACTTGCCAGTAAGTAGGTCAGCATGGTAACAAGCTCCACAGATTCTTCAAAAGATATATTAAGCCTATATAAGGGATTTTTCCTCTCTGGGAGTGTGCGCCTTTGAAATTACATCTCAAGCTGTATCATTAATGAATACAATTTAGAAAATGCTTCCAACAACAACAAACTTATAAATATGCTAGTTTTCTGACCAAGAGCACTACATGTAGAAATGTTTCAAATTATAACAGCCTTGAACCAATAGGAAAACATCTATTTAATAATACATGAAAAACTCACTGAACCAAGATAGTCAGAAAGCCCCCTGAGAAATTGTATTTTCAAGTATAAGAAAACCAGGCAAAGGCAAAGCAATCTTGCTTTACAAGTGACAACCTCTAGATTTAGTAATTTAATGGCTATGATGATTTCAATAATTAGAATTCATGTGTGTAGTCATGTTAGGGCAGTGTAATTCCATCATGGTTACGAAGCAGTTCTGGAAAATATTATGTTATATTATATTGCTGTGGGTTCCCCATAATTGTATAGAGTACATGTGCATCAATGCCCTGCACCCAAAGAAACAAACTGTGCTTATGATAAGTCAAGGAAACTCCAGAAGAAATCATAACATGGGACAGACAAGAAGAACCAATAAAATAAGGGCCTTCCCCTTTATATAAGAGACCAACGGGGTGGTATATTGTACATGAGCCCTCATTCTTATAAATCAGGAAGCTTGTTATTGGACCCAGATCCTATTTGCTTCACTGATATTTAACATGTATTGTTCATCATTTGACCTGAAGAAACAAGTTCTGCTGCACAGTCCTGTTTTAACCAGTTGCATTTATCATTCATTTTGATTCACGCTACCTTTGTCATTTGAACATATTTGCTATATTTGAAGTCATTCTTATTCTAATTATTTTAGTTTCTTTTCATGAGCGATGATTTAATGGGACAATCTCTTGCAAGCCACTGTATCTAAGTGTTTGTACCTAATATTAGGTATTTCATGATGTTGCTTACAAAGCTAAGGATCGGAATGACTTGGTTGCAGGAATAGATGAATTTTTAGACCAAGTCACTGTGCTTCCTCCAGGAGAGTGGGACCCCACAATTCGAATTGAGCCACCCAAGAGTGTTCCATCACAGGTAAGGATTTTATGAGATTCCTTACTTACCGCAGATTCTCCCAGGTGATTCTGAAACTATACATTTTCTAATATTTATTGCTAAGGTTTGATTTGATTAATATGGCAAAAAATAACATTTATTTATAACCACAGCTGACCCTTAAGATTAATATCTAGGAGTCACATGTGGAAAATGTAAATGTCAGAAATATCTTCAGAAATCAGAAGAAGAGATCAGTGCTTTCCAGATTTTCCAAACATTGGGTCAGTTTATCACTATAGAACATGGACTGGACAGTGTGCAAAAATAACAATAGGTACAAAGTTGGTTCAAGATCTAAAAATCTAAAAAAAATTAAGATGTTCCATTTTTGGTCCGTGATAAGTAGATAATTTCATTACTAATATACAATCCCTCCCTTTCCCCTATTTGTTAGCAGAGTCCATTATGCTGCTAATCTAATTATTTACCTCCCAAGGACCAAACATGGAATAGATTAAACATTGTAATTAAAACATGGCAAACATTATGTTCAGCACAAGCTCTATTTTTTTTAACTCATGTCAAACAAGGTGGCATACTGCCCATTTAAAAACTGTTGTTGGTAAATATGGCCATTTGGGGTTGATACGGATGGAAGCTAAAAAAAATATTTTCTACTAAGGACCATGTACTCTTAGGGGCACATTTACTAAGGGGCAGATTTACTATGGGTCGAATATCGAGGGTTAATTAACCCTCGATATTCGACTAGGAATTGAAATCCTTCGAATTCGAATATCGAATTAGAAGGATTTAGCGCAGGAAATTTGATCGATCGAAGGATTATTCATTCGATCGAACTATTAAATCCTTCAAATCGGACGATTCGAAGGATTTTAATCCAACGATCGAAGGAATATCCTTCGATGAAAAAAACTTAGGCAAGCCTATGGGGACCTTCCCCATAGGCTAACATTGAGTTCGGTAGCTTTTAGCTGCCGAACTAGGGGGTCGAATTTTTTTTTAAAGAGACAGTACTTCGACTATCGAATGGTCGAATACTCGAACGATTTTTAGTTCGAATCATTCGATAGTCGTAGTCGAAGGTCGAAGTAGTCCATTCGATAGTCGAAGTAGCCCAAAAAAAACTTCGAAATTCGAAGTTTTTTTAATTCGAACCCTTCACTCGAATTTAGTAAATCTGCCCCTAAGTGTCAAATTTCGAAGTGCAAAAAACCACAAAATTCAACCATCGAATAGGGTAGTTCGACATTCGAAGTCAAAGGATTTTTAAAATTGTACGATCGTACCATGAAATCCTTCGAATCGAACGTTTTGACCGATATAATCTTACGATCATACGATTTTACCAAAAATCCTTTGATTTCTCAAAACTTGCCCAAACACTCAAGATAGGTTATAGGAGGTCCCCCATAGGCTAAACAACAATTCGGCAGGTTTAAGATGGCGATGTGTGGAAGTCGAACTTCTTTAAAGAGACAGTACTTCGATTTTCAAAGTCAAAGTTTTTCACTTCGAATCAAATTCGAATTTGGCCTATTTGATGGTCGAAGTATCCAAAAATTACTTCGAAATTCGACGTTTTTGAAATTTGAAAATTAACTTCGACCCTTAGTAAATGTGCCCCTAAGTTGTGAAGAACATATTTGCTAAATACGTGTCTAATCTGCTTATATTTCCATGGACTTTCCTTTAGGAGAAACGTAAAACTCCAGGAGTTCCAAATGGGACAGCAGCATTAGGTGAGCCAGAGGAGCATGGGGGGCATAGTGGACCAGAGTTACAGAGAACTGGAAGGTGAGTTAGAAGCTTTTACCCATGAATATATCAGTGTCTAACCGCAATCACTGCCTTTTGTGGTATTAATAATAAAAAATAAACACAACACTTACATATCAAGTACATTAGAGACATTAAATTTTGGAAACTTGAATCAAAAAAATTCAATACTATGACTTTGCTTGAATGTTGGAAATATACCTTCCATTGACATTATAGGAGCTCGGCAAGGTTTTATTTGTCAGATTTTTTCATTCAAAATGTTGACATTTGTTTCATTTAAAAATCTCTAAAATAGGAGTTATAAAACTTGATCTTGAAAAGATATCTGTTTTTTTGCTGCAATTTTCTTGAATCACAGAGGAAATCTAATCTTTTTTTTTTAATACATTTCATCCATGGTTTTTATGTTTGCATTTTAATCAATTCAGTAATCCTGCCACTTATGACCTTGTTATATAACGGTTGTTATAAGCCATTTGATCTCATTCTTTACTTTAGGTTTTTTGGGGGACTGATATTAGATGTCAAGAGGAAAGCTCCATTCTTCTGGAGTGACTTCAAGGATGCTTTCAGCTTACAATGTTTAGCTTCAGTCTTGTTCCTTTACTGTGCTTGCATGTCTCCTGTTATCACATTTGGAGGTCTTCTTGGAGAGGCAACTGAAGGTCGTATAGTAGGTGTTGTACCTTAACTTCACACTACAGTGGATCCTACTGCAGTGTTTTGATGTAATTATTTAATACTTCTGGACTATGTACCGTGGGACCAATGTGTTTTTTTTGTATCTTGATTTACCTAGAGTGCAATAGAATCTCTTTTTGGAGCATCAATGACAGGGATAGCCTTTTCCTTGTTTGGTGGACAGCCGCTAACAATTTTGGGGAGCACAGGACCAGTGTTGGTATTTGAAAAGATATTGTTCAAATTTTGCAAGTAAGTCCTCTCCAGTATAAAATATATAAATATGTGCATGGCATTACAGTAAATAATTTACTATGAACCGTAGAACATATAATACAGACACATATATATATATATATATATATATAACTGATATGTATGTATAAATATATATATATATATATATATATATATATACGGTATATATATATCTATATATATATATATATATATATATATATATATATATTACAGAGAAATAACCACTTGGTCCATTTCTTTTTTTCCTATGTATGTGTTTTTCTTTTCCTAGAGACTATGACCTATCGTACCTTTCTTTAAGGGCAAGCATAGGTCTTTGGACTGCATTTAATTGCATTTTCCTGGTCGCCACTGATGCAAGTTCTCTCGTATGTTACATTACCCGCTTTACAGAGGAGGCATTTGCGTCTCTCATTTGCATCATTTTCATTTATGAGGCCTTAGAAAAGCTGATTCATCTAGGTGAGACATATCCAATCAACATGAATAATAATTTGGAACTTCTAACACAGTATTCGTAAGTATAGCCAACTTTTCCTAGTACAGAATTCCAGTAAAAAAGGAAAACATAGAAAGCCTTGCTAGAAAATTTTTTAAACCTGAAAATATCTAATATCTGGATACATGTTCCCAAAAAAAGATTTTAGATTTTATTTACATTAACAAATGTATAATATATGTTATTGATGCAAATATATTTCACATAGAAGATTGAGATATCTATATTCCCCTTTTAACATCTATCATAATATTGCCTTTGAAAGCAACTTATAACTTTGCCATAAAGTATTTGCAGGGTGCTTTTACATTACCTGTCTGGTGCCCCATGTTCCTGTATGAGGGGGCTGCCATATTTGTGCAGCAGGAGTCCTTTAGCATTAGAATCTCTAACTGACAGACTGAGATGCAGGTTGGCAAAACAGTCAGGTTTAGAAACTTCAACTAACAATAACTTACAAAAACAAACCTCTCAGCAAAAAACAAATCAACATGACCTATAGGTAACTTTTAATGTACATTCATGTTTTAAAAAGTAGTTTTTTAGTGTCAGTATCACTTTAACTCTAAAGGAAAGTTTACGATTTATTAGGGTGTTAAATGTGCACCATTTTATTTTGCCTTATTTCTCTAGTTGCAAATTATATATTAATCAAGCTGAGAAATATTCATGGGTAATGAAATGTAATACATCTAATTTGTCAAAAGATTTTTTTGTTTTGGCAACAGCATAGAAATTGCTGAAAATGTACATTTTTTGGAGGGAAATAGTAAAATTGTTGAAATGGAAAAAATTTTATAAAATGGAGGAAAATGTGGGAGATGCTGCCTCACTTATTGATAAAGTGTCTGTAGTATATTACAAAGCCATATGCTGTAATTTTAATATATGCAAATATAAATATATTTATATATTAAATGTATCATCTTTGCACAGTCCCTATTTTGTCTTAGTGTATATTTGTAGTGATGGGCCAATTTGGGGTGTTTCGCCGAAAAATTTGTGAATTTCCTGCGAAATTCATGAAATGACGTCCATTTTTTTGACGCCAGTGCAAATTCCCTGGCAAAAATGCGCCCAAAAAAACGGACGCCGGCGTCCAAAAAAACGGACGCCGGTGTCCATTTTTTTTGATGCTGGTGAATTTTTTGAGCTTTCCAAACTATCTGCCAACTATCTGTCTGTCAGCTTGATCTGCACTTTGTTTTGGCACTTTTGTAGTAGTTGGGATGCACAAGTTTGTATTCTGTTCTATATTAAACAGAACATGTGCCTTAGTGCACCAATGTGCCTTAAATTGTAAAGGAAATCATAAAGCAAGGTGTCTTTAAAATCCTTTATTTAAACCTGGAGTTCCACCTACATAGGTGGATGGTTCTAGGACTGGAATGTTCAGAGTATTAGTACCATCACAGTTAACATGAGCCTCTAAACCCTGCAATCTTGCAAACGCTTCTTAGATATTCAGAAAATATAGCAAGGGGTGTTCCTCATAATGTTACAACATACTAAAGAAATCATTATTTTGATCTTCTGATGTATTTATATAGCTCATAAAACATTATTATACCATCTGTAAGATCATCCCCCATAGATTCTGACTTGCTCTTCCAGATGTAACTGTATGGAACCAGAATATCCCAACAATAAAACCCTGAATTATTGGAAGGCATCTAATATAACGGCTTCGGAAATATCTTGGAACAACCTAACTGTGGATGTAAGTGACAATTACTTAGCCTTTTTGCAAAATGGAATGTCTGAACTAGAAAGAACCTCTGAGTTCAAGACCAGTATCAAGGGCTGCACCACATCTAGAATCATTTTAGGTTTTACACTGAGATTTTAGCTGTGGACAAGAAAAGCTGCTTGCTGACAATGGTTGAAGCATTAAGGCTTCAGATAAAGTCTGTTTACCAGAAGTTCAGTCCAGGATAGTTTCTATGGCATGGACAGTGGTGCTTAAGAGCACCAGAGCAGCATGATTTATGGGTATGATTACCGTAAAATATCAAAAGGTCATTATTGCTTGAAAGATGTGACTACTTAATCCATTGTGTCTGTATGTGCTCTAAATAATGGCCAAGCATCAGCGATCAAAATATGCTTTACGGAAATCAAGTTAAAAACATTGTTGAACAAAAGAGGATTTCTGTCTTCACATGGCAGATGGTACATCTAAAGTGATGCAAAATATATCTGAAAGCTTATATTTCTATTAATAAATACATTTCCAGCTGTTCGGGATATGCGTCAACTTTTCAAATAGTTTTGTTAGCCTCTACAGCTTAAATTAAGCCCTGTATTTTTTAGTTGAATAATTCCAATGGTGAATACTTATGCTTTAATAATGTTATAAGAAATCGGCTTGAGCTTTATCCATGTTTTGTAACATAAGGATGGGTGCAGATTGATGCATTTGGAAATGTAACCTATTGCATAAACTATGTTCTGTTTACTTTGCCCCATTATGTAAATCAATAAGTTTGTGTTGTTGTGGAACAAATCCAAGGCAGCAAGCTTGACTGCAGTATTCTTTATTGGGGAATAAACATACACAACATGTTTTGGGCTATGCCCTTCCCCAATAAAGAATACTGCAGTCAAGCTTGCTGCCTTGGATTTGTTCCACAACAACACAAACTTATTGATTCACCTAATTGGGATATCGAACACAGGATAACCTGTGGAATAAACCAACAAAGAAACCTTGGTGAGCTGCACTTACTCCTTAATTTGCTTTACTTTGCCCCATTATGCATTGTAGATAGTGTAAACTAGTTTTATAATGAGAATAATTAACAGTGTGCTGAAATCTTTTGTTTCTAGCACATAAGTAACCCAAGAACATTTTCTAATATTGCATAATGTCCCCATAGCCTTATATGGGAGAACTCTGGAAAACTCTTGGCTCGACTAAACTATTAGTCCATTTTTTTCTACTGAATTCCATCCCCTAACAGGCTTGCCATAACTTCCATGGAGATTTTGTTGGTAGAGGCTGTGGACATGAAGGGCCTTATGTTCCTGATGTGCTTTTTTGGTCGGTCATTTTATTCTTTGCAACCGTTGCAATGTCATCAACACTGAAACAATTCAAAACCAGCCGCTATTTCCCAACAAAGGTATGAAAGCTTTATTAAGTTCCATGGCTCTTTTTATAAAATCCATTTTCAGAATGTGTATCTTTATTTTATACAAGTGTATTGTATATGAGGACATTGTATATTAGGACATCTGGAGGTACCTAAAAAGTTCTAAAGCTAGGAGGGCAATATGTGTCAGTTCTTACTGATAGCAGCATGCCTTCAGCTGAGCAGTTTACAGGCATATTCACCATCCAGGTCCACAATGGTCTACAGCCATGGGTAATGTAGCATTGTTGCCTCCCCAGCTATATATGCAGTGTTGGACTGGGACACCAGGGGCCCACCAAAAGTTTTTAGACCAGGGTCCCACCCTCAGTACAATTTTATTCCTTTCCTCACTCAACCTCTATTGTCCTACTCTCTTTTCTTTACATACTATAATCTATTATTCCATCTATTTAGCCTCTTTATCTCATAGGAATGGCTATGAAATAAGTCAAATGTTTAGCAGCATGAGGGTCACTGACACCTGGGCCACAGGGAGTTTTCCTGGTATCCCTGTGGGCCAGTCCGATACTGTCTAATTGCTCTTTCTATCCCCAACCTTAATGCTGTTATGGGAAGACTTAAGACCATATTATAACATGCCTTTCCTGGCCAAACCCATATGTAACATGCATGCCAGAAGTAAATATATTTAGATGTTAAATAGAAACTTTGTTTTTTATTAGAATAAGAAATGATGATGCTGCATTGTTTACTGTATTCGTCATGTTTTGCCTGCTTTAAAATTTATTTTGTTCAAATAAATGCCTTGTTCCCCACTTAAAATATTTTTGATACACGCATGTAAGAGGGTTTTTTTTGTTTTTTTTTATGTGTAGGTGCGATCCAACGTCAGTGACTTTGCTGTTTTTCTCACCATCTTGACCATGGTTATAATCGACTATTGTATTGGAATTCCATCTCCTAAGCTTCAAGTCCCAAGTGAATTCAAGGTAACCATTGTTATACTGCAACTAAATGTGTAACATTTTACTGAAAACTTTACCATACAAAGTGTAAATTTATCATTTCAGAAAATAAACAGCAGGTATATGTGAACAGTGATCTTTCATAAACATTTTTTTATATATTTATTTTTTTTCCCCCTAGCCCACAAGAGATGACCGCGGTTGGATTGTTAACCCATTAGGACGCAACCCTTGGTGGACAGTAATTGCTGCAATTATTCCATCTTTACTATGTACAATTCTAATCTTTATGGACCAACAGATTACAGCTGTTATTATCAACAGGAAAGAACACAAGTTAAAGGTATTAATGAAGCAAAAATATACTATTTTCTATGTAAATTTAACATTGTATACATTATGTTTATTTTATACGTTTGCATTCATTTTAAAATACATTAAAATGACATTAAACATGAATAGACTTTCAGTGTCCTTTTAATTATTTCAGTTTTACCAGTTAGTATAGATCTGGACATTTGGTTTCTTCTGTTACTCAGTGCAGTACTAAGATTTTTTTCCCTATAGAATTAAAGCATTGAGAATTTCAAGGACATTACCTGTGACTATATAATTTGTGCATATTTTTTTCTGTGTGATCTTAATATGTTTTATATCTCCTGTGAATAATTAGCTTTAATGTTGTATCCAACATCTTCTTGCCTTTCTGCAGAAAGGATGCGGCTATCACCTGGATCTTTTGATGGTTGGAGTCATGCTTGGTGTATGTTCTGTCATGGGACTTCCATGGTTTGTAGCTGCCACTGTCCTCTCTATAACACATGTCAACAGTCTGAAACTGGAATCAGAGTGCTCAGCACCTGGAGAGCAACCCAAGTTTTTGGGTATTCGTGAGCAAAGAGTGACTGGGCTTATGATTTTTGTTCTGATGGGCTCTTCTGTTTTCATGACAAGGGTTTTGCAGGTAATGGTTTGAAACAGAGAAGTGGTTAAAACACCTGGGTCTGCGTGCTCATATCCGTTAATGGCCTATTGTAAAAAAAAAAGTCAGAAAGACTTCTAAACCCTGTTCTCCACCCTACCTTACTCAAATTTAGCTGGACTTTATTAACCAGCATACACCACCATTTTCTCAAGGGTTACTATATGCTCAGAAGTGCATCAGGATTGATGTCTTAAGACATCAATACTTATCACACAACAATAAGTTTGCAGGTTTGGTGACCTGATTAATGCAAGGGAATCCTCACTGATCTTCTTTGTTCTTGCAAGTAAAGATGCAGAACAATGGAAAAGCAGTATGCCCACCCTACTTAAGTATTATACAGTGTAATATCAGAAAAGCAATATTTGTTTACTTTATACTTTGTTAGGTAAGCAACTGATATAGAACTGGTCAGCAGCATGGATGAATAGTGTTGCATCCTTATTAATGAATTACCAATCTATACCTTTATTTATTTTTATTTTAAAATATAATTTTATTTAAATAACATAGTAGTCCTGAAATGTTTTTATTCAAATGGGGTCTCTATCAATGGTGTAACAAGCCGAGACCCAGCTCCCCAGCAAACAAATGTTAGAGGGGCCCAGCGCACAGCTACCTTAACCCACCCTTGACCACTTTCTGACCTCTGCTCCCCACCCCAGTGTCCTTCACTCCAGCTAGTAAGAAAACAGCTGGGTAGGGGATTTGTTTGCAATCTTTTTTTAACTCCTTAAATAGAGAGAAAGCAGACGTCATGTTCCAAACCCCCCTGCGACTGCAGGGCTCGCTTCTTCTATAGTTACGCCAGTGGTCTATATATGCAAAAATGATGGATACTATTTAAATGGAAAGAACAGTGAAATTTCAAGCCCTGAAAGTGTAACTGGTGCTACAAATGCAACAAGACAGCCAAGGTTTTTTCAGTACACCATACACTTAACTTACTTGAATATATATTATATATTAAAAAACGGTTAAAAATGTCATGTTATGCCACTCTTAGGAGAACATGAAGAAAATTTTTGGTAAGAAACCAGTTACTGTTTTAGGGATTGCAATGGGGGCACTGTAGTACTACATGCACTTTCAAGGACAAGGAAAATGTGGACAGTGCAAAGGTGGATTCATTTGGGGGGTTACTAGCTTGCCTGAGCTGGTACTCCTTCTAGAGAACAAAAAGGCACCAACCATGGAAAACAGAGCACTAGGTGCTTATTTTTGAATTCCTGGCTTGAAGGCAAGTTTTGGTTGTATAAAAACAAGGTATACGGCCAAACAGAGCCTCCTGTAGGCTGCCAGTCCACATAGGGGCTACCAAATAGCCAATCACTGTCCTTATTGGGCACCCTATGTGCCTTTTGTAATGCTTGTGTTGCTACCTAACTCTTTTTATATTTGAATGTGGCTCACGGATAAAAAAGGTTGGGGACCCCTGTTAATGGTTTATCTAATTTGTTTTTTTCTCTTTCCTTCCAATGTGAAGTTTATTCCCATGCCAGTCCTCTACGGAGTCTTTCTTTATATGGGATCCTCATCACTAAAGGGAATTCAGGTAATCTGTTCCTAACTGGTACAAGATGTAGGGAATAGGATTTGGTTTACTTCAAATGGCTTTCGTGAATAGCATTAAGGAATTTTGGCAGCTAAGTGAAATGTCTAGTGATAAGCAAAATTGTGCTGAAGCCATATGAAACCACAGAAACATTCTCAAAATTTGGGTGAAATTTTACCAAAACCACCAAAATGTCATCAAATGCGTTTGAGACAATGGGAATGGTGTTGATTGGGTTTCTAGGATTTTTGGTGCAAAATGGTTTTTATTTCAGTGCATAGCAACATGCACAGCGTTATTCTAATAATGTTGCTGACATTTTTTCTAGCACAAAAAAAATGTGGTTTTTCTCCAACACAACACATGGCAAAATTCCAACCTAGATTTGCTAAAAAATCTTCTGCTGGAGATTTCACTTCAAAACTGTACCTCTAGAAATGTGCAAAAGTGCTCCAGGTCAGGCTTCAGTATCTTAATACTCCCAGCCAAGAAATAATTTACAATTTATAATACACAGAATACAGTATGAACCTGCACAAACATGGAGTGTTTTAGTAATGCACAAAAACTGCATAACAGCTGCAGATCTTTTTGGGGGGATACTTTGACCTCCCGGGAACCAAATAATCCTTAATTACTTCCAATAAATAAAGTAAAATATTGACACATTATTTACTTTTGTCTATTTTGTCCCCCAAAATGTGAACATTTAGTAGATTACATAGAATAACACGTTTCTTGAATTGTTATGTCCTTGTTAATGACTGGGGGCGCATTATACTTCATAACTGTATAGTTATTAAGTTACAACGGGAAATGGGAAAAAAATATAAGTCAGAAATGTTTATCCTTTTACCCCTCTAGCTATTGCTGGCCTGCAGTTCCAAGTAATCCTGGAGATTTTTAGAAACCACTTTGCAAAAGTGTTGTACTTTTAACACGGCGATAGGGTGCAGGTTCAGTACAGTTAATGCAAGATGTCTTGTGTATTCATATTATTAGATTTAAAGGAAAAACTGCAAGCTTAGACTCTTATTAATAGTGACTTTACTCAAAACTAAGCCCATGTATTATATGAATGCACTGGATAATGAATACTAGGATATTAGGGGTCATTTGTAGTTCAGGGATTTGTACACTGTGGGTCTGTGGCCTTGCTCTTTTATATGGTCACAGATCCTCGGTGGGGCTGTACTAGGCTGTAGCTTGGAGGAAAGGTGCACCACCTAGCTGCTGAACAGGAGATGGGAGTAATTAAAATGTTTGCAACATTACTATGGATAAATATTGCACCTTGAAACAATATTTTAACTACACTATAACCTATGTTTTTCACTCAGTTCTTTGATCGGACACTGCTCTTCTGGATGCCGGCAAAGCACCAGCCAGATTTCATCTACCTGAGGCACGTTCCTCTCCGCAAAGTTCATCTCTTTACCGTCATTCAGCTCAGCTGTCTTATACTTCTGTGGGTGATTAAAGCTTCTAGGGCTGCCATTGTGTTCCCAATGATGGTAAGATAATTCAACTGCCTTTTACATACTTATGTCAGATGAAAAAAGCAACGAGTCCTTTAAATTTAAGTTACCAGAGCCCTTGGTATTATTAGCCAAAGGAGAAGTTCTTGTACCATTAAGCTCCTAGTGGTAAATGGGCAACATGGGCACCCCACTTTATTATGTCTATAGGGGAAACAAAAGTATAGTGGGCTTAAGGCCGAAAGTGTTTGGTATTATATACAAGTTGGGTATTATGCTGGATGGGTGCAGAATAGATTAGAAGTCACCAAAATGTTCTTTAAACGTATTAAGCATAAGGCTAGTTGCTATTGTTTTATACAGGTAATGGTGACTTTGTATATCATTAGATTTCAAAACAAATGTAACTATTTCTAATGATACAATTTATACATACACAAGTTTTAATGACCAATGTGACCATATTCATTGAGAATTTGCTTGTATGCTAAGATTCTAAGGCGCAAATTCACTAAGCGCCGAAGCACCGAACGCTAGCGTCAATTCGCTAGCGTTTGGCATTTTCGGTACTTCACAAATTCACTAACGAACGCTGGCATAAATTCGCTAGTGTTACTTCACACACTTACGCCAGGCGAATTTTCGCTAGCGATATAACTACGCAAATTCACTAACTTGCGCAGTGTACTGAACGCTACCTTTTACGCTAGACTTCCTTCGCCACCTCAGACCTGGCGAAGCGCAATAGAGTAGATAGGGATTGTTTCCAAAAAAGTCCAATTTTTTTCTAAGTCCCAAAAAACACTGGCGTGTTTTCTACATGATGGGTGATAGGCTGAAAAAGATCGAAAAATTTTTTGGGGCTCCCCTCCTTCCCCCCTACATTTTCTGACTCATGGCAACTTACCTAGACAGTGGGCACATGTGTAGGGCAAAATAAAATTTATATTTGCTGATTTAAAGGTTTTCTAGGCATTTGTAGTGCAGATACGTATTCCTCCATTGAAATTTGAATTTCGCGCCATATGCAAATTAACCATCGCTAGCGAAACTTCGCTTCGCTTGGCGAATTAACGCTAGCGCAACTTCGCAAACTAACGCTACCCCTGTGCGCAACTTCGGATTTTAGTGAATTTGCGGAGCGTTGGCGACAATACACCTGGCGAAATGCGGCGAAGTACGGCTAAGTGCGGCGAAGATGCGCCTGGCGCAACTTCGCATCTTAGTGAATTTGCCCCTAAGTGTTTTAATTTACTCTTTTTTACCCAGGTCTTAGCTCTGGTATTTGTAAGGAAGCTAATGGACTTTTTTTTCACTAAACGGGAACTAAGTTGGCTTGATGATTTAATGCCAGAAAGTAAGAAAAAGAAACTGGAGGATGCTCAAAAAGAGGTAATAAAAATGACACTTTTGAGTATATCTGCCTATTCGTTTAAATAAATATGCATAGGATTATCTTCATACATTGCCATCTACTGGAGAAAAATGTCCTTTCTTGATATGCCATACTGTAGCATTCCAGGCTATAACATAATGGATTGTAGACAGCAGTCTTGGAGATTTCAGAAGAGAAAAAACACATCCTCTTTAATTCTGTTCTACTTTTTGGAGGATTATATACAAAATGATCTTACTCTTGAAGTCTTGATAGGATATGAACCAAGGACCCCCCAAGGACCTCCAGTATAAATTGCTGTATTTAAGAGAATCCAAAGTGGTTCAATATAAGAAGCACCGCAGATGATAATGCAGCACATGCATTATAAAGATGAATACTAGTTTAGGTTTAGAAATACTGAAATATTATAGAAATCATGATGCAAAAACTCTGTTTTTAATAGGAAGAACAAAGCATATTGGCACTGGAAGATGAAGTAACAGTGCAACTACCACTTGAAGAGAATTTCAGGTAGTGTACTGGTTTATTTATGAATGCAAGTACAAAGGCTTTGTTGCAGGCTATTATACTCTCTTTAATGCTGTTTTCCATGGTACTTGTGCCTGTAAAACTTGCACTTAGTGGCAGTATACTAGTTCAGTCTGTTGTGATGAACTGTGTTCACTTGCATTAACGAGACGTAGGACAGGCCTAAGGATATAAGGAGACTCTGGAGTTAAGACCTGCCTTAAAGAAGGGTTAAATTGAGGTCTGGAGCGACTTAGGCACCAGACCTCAGCCTACCAACTCCCCTCGACAATGGGTGAATGTGCAGCTATGCTATTTGGAAAATGCAGTATCCACAAAATTATGCTGATCATTACTTTAACAACAGAGCACAAACCACTAGAATATATGCAATTATTGAGCAGCAGAGACCCAAGTTCTTCTGGATAAGGCCAACACATAAATAAAATCGTATTTTGTTACGCACATTTAAATAAATCAATCTGAATTGCTTCATGTTTGAGAGTTCACTACATAGCAGTAAGTGTAACCCATCATATATCTCTACAAACTACTGACTGGTTGTTAAATGTTGACATGATTATATGAACAACTATGTGTATATATAGGAAATATACTGTACAGTTGCTCAGGAGGGAATTATAGGGTGGTGCAATTTTGTCAGTTAAGTGTTTGGGTATTGTCTATTTCCCAACTTGAACTGAAAAGCAAGTCTTAATAAATTCCAAACCTGGCAAACTCAAACATCTTTTATAGAATCCTCTTTCATTTTAATCTTTTTTGTGTACTCTGCCTAGGGAGGACCCATCAGTAATAAACATTTCAGATGAAATGGCAAAAACGTCTGTATGGAAGACTCTGCTCATAACTTCAGACAATTCAAAGAATAAGGAATCCAGTGTACCCACTAAAAGGTGTTAATCTACTTTTTATAATTGTATCAAATCAAATGTTACGTAAGTTGTAGAAGTTTGTTTTCACTGAAACTGTGGGAGTTCTAGAGAAGGTTACAAAAAACCTGGTTTGCCGACCATGGTACAAACTGTATTTATTTTAAACATGTCTGATGTCACCTAAGATGAACTCTATGTTTGTTCTAGAATCCAAACAAAGGTCTCCAACAGTCGTCTTGAGGCATCACAGTTTAGTTCTCAGAATGTCCAAACTTTGACAATGGCTGCTTCCATTGTCCTTTAAGTTAAGCTAATGTAGACTCTTCTGCAGCATATTAGAGCTGATTTTAGGTGAAGTTTGAAAATCTTTTGTGTTAAATTAAAAAAAGGTGGGATGTTTGCTATAGACGTATGAGCATATCACAATCAATAAGCATGTACTATTTACTAGTGTTAGAAACAGGGATGATCCTGGGGCTGCTGCTGCCCCAATGTCGCCCCCTCTCCTGCTCCATGCTTAAAACATCAGGGTTGGAGCAGGTCAAAGGGGTGCCATATTGCTAAATGCAATGAGCACAATATCGCTCTCTGCACTACCAGAGACAAATTTCCAGGTTAAAACATGAAAATCTGTGTTAAAGTTACCTGCCCCTCGCAACCGACCGCTTGCTGCTGCCTGAGGCAGGGTTCTAATGTTGCTTCATGGCAGGAGCAACCATAGCTATGAGTTATTAGACCAGCACATAAGACAGTATATAATATTGTTGTGTAACCAACAGTGATGCATTTAGGCTTCTCCATGTTTCATGCCCATCTATACATACAAATACGATAGATACGTTTAGTCCATTCAGTTTGCAATATATTATATGTAAGTCAACATCACAATAAAAAAATATTTTTTTAGTTGATGTGTAAATAGCAACTATAATGTTATTTGTGTTATTATTAGTTGGCCGCAACTCAAATATAATGTCTATTCGTATGTTGCTAAGAAATAAAATGCATAGCTGTGTATGGGCATACCCATTGCACCAGTTAATGTGCAAGCTAGAAACAATACAAATGAAACAATGTTTTTACAACATAAGTGAAGTTATCCAAAGGGTTGTTTACTTGCATCCCTGCTGGAGCACAAACTCACACCCCTTGGTCTTTGTGTCGCCAAAAAAGGAGCACAGAGACCTGCATCCATTCAGGGTAAGCCAAAAATACTCAATTATTTTGCATTTTGCACCCAGCATTGCACTTAAATAAACCCATCTGTTCTCATTACTTTGCAAAACAGGAATACAAGGAAGGAAACTATGTTTGCAAAATTTAAGATCAAGAACTGATGTTTCCTCTGAGGATAACCCATTACCCCACAGATATAGAAAATAGAAATAGCTATATGACTGGCTAGTCATATAATAGTAGTGGTCCTTATTAAAATTGGTTTATTATCTGAACCCTATTACAATCAATTTTTATTGATTGCACAACCATTAGTTGTAAATGCTAAAATATAGTTCTCTTTTCTCCTGGTCATGTTCATATATCAGACTGAATGTACAAAATTAAAGTTAACATTGGGTAGATAGGGAAATAAATCCTTGACCCCCAAAAAACACATCACAGAATATAAATGACATGATAGTGCATCCTTATATGTTTTATATATTAGTATTGGCCATCATTTCTTTTAATGTGCGGTATGAGTTCTTTGAGGTTATTCCAATAACATTTTACATCTTTGCAACCCAACTGTAACATTTGAAAAGTATATTTTACACAACATAACATAAATTTACCTTTGTCCTTATTTTATGCACTGGAAGTAACAGCAGTAGCATGATATGATCTTATGTAAATATGTTATAGACACCACTAAATATGGACCACATTGTACTTAATTGTTTCATATTACATTTCTGTCATAAGCTCCCCTTCCCAATCTGTTGAAGCTGATTCCTAAAGGTAAGATCGTAGCCATGGAAGTCACCATTAATTGCATCTTATTGCTAGCCTGCTCAACTAATCAAACCCTCTGTTGACTGAAAGGTCTGGAACATACATCTGAACTTTGGGTTGCAGCCATTTCAGTTGGCACTTGGTACTACAGTAAATTCTATATATACCATATATTTTGGGAAGCAAAACTTAAAAAGAAGCCTGAAGGATGTTTTAGACATTAGAAATTTTACTTTATAGGGCAGAATTACAAACATAAATGCTAAACTGCACCTGTTTTAGCAATTAACAATAAGCTTTGATCACAAAGTGCATGTAAATAAGGCCTTAGGTGTGCAACATTTTATAAAGCAGCATCAGTAAAAAGACTTGAAATTCATCAAAGTGTTATGGCTTGGGAATGCAAAATACAGGCATACAGAGGCTATGCCCTTATTTTGCTGCTTTTTGTACTGCATATAATGCTATAATATAGTTTCAGTTACAAAGGTGCTCTCTAAAATAATACTTCACTTTTGGTTTAGGTTAAGCACAGAAAATCAGATCTTAGTTGTTTTTGTTATCCCAAAATACTGCATGGTGTCACTTAACTATGCCTTAACTTGACTTGACGATGCCTTACTGTGGAAGCATGTATGTGTATTATTGTTGCATGCATTGTAACAATTGTATTGTTGGCCTGGCACTGTGTATTCTCATAAACATTTCCCAGTTGCTAAGAAATAACTTTGTAGGGTTGGTAACAAATAGGTGCTAAATGTATTGCTTAGTAAACCTGATCAGTGAATATTTACGGGGTTCAATTATATTTTTCTCATATTAAACAAAAAATGACAGCACACACTGTTTAACCTTTTTTTTGGGGCTCGGCAGATTAGTGGAACGGGTCTGGGCTGGCGGGCGCCCATGCATCTGCTGATCTCCCAAAGCCTTTGCTCTACCGTCTGAAAAAAGTGAATGGTACAGTGCTACACGGGGTAACTTAAGACCCCCTAATGTGGTACTAGCCTTGACAATGTGTTAATCATATGCAACCTTTTTGGTGTTTCTTTGTTGGAACAATTGCATACATTCTAAAATGGACAACTCAATAACATGAGGCAGTAAGTCCATAAACACTGGGGGTAATTTATAAAGTTTGCAAATCGCATATATATTTGCAAATGGTTGTATTGCCAATATTCTTTCCTGAACGCTAAAATATTGGCCAATTTTCTCAAATGGACAAGGTGTTTGCATGAGTGAGGCTACTCTGCGAGTTTGTTATGTGCGAAAATACTATTGACAGTAGTTTAAATTCATAGTTTGGTAATCTGTTTTGCTAATATTTGCTCCGCCACCAAAGTCCTGGTGTAACTCAAACGCAGGGTGTGCACATAAATATTTGCGAAAATAATTTGCAATTCTATTTGAATTAAATACACCATTCTTAGCCATGTTTCTAAATATAACCATGCGCAGGAAAAAATAGGTTCGTTGTACGAACAATTCAGCCCTGCTTGAGTTGTGCAATTTCGTCAATCTGTTTTTAGGGTCCAAATTACCCTAGCAACTATGCATTCATTTGAATAGGAGAGGGCCTGAATTGAAAGGCGAGTAATAAAAAGTAGCAATGACAATACATTTGTAGCCTTACAGAACATTTGTTTTTAAGATGGGTTCAGTGACCCCCATTTGAAAGATGGAAAGAATCAGAAGAAGGGAAATAGTTCAAAAACTATAAGAAATAAATAATGAAGATTAATTGAAAAGTTGCTTAGAATTGGCCATTCTATAACATACTAACACACTTAAAGGTGAACCACCCCTTTATGATGCCATTAAAAAGATTCCCAAGCTGTAACTGTAGGAAAAAAAAAACAATATATGTTTAATTAAATTGTCCATTAAGTTACATTTTGACGGCTGTTTTGATGGGCCCTACAATAGAGCAGCCACATAACCACATCTGCTGAATTGACAAAACCTTGTCTTACAATCAAATTATGAAACAATGCACCTTCCTTCTAAGTGATTATGAGATTTCACAGAATTTTTAGCAATAGTATATATTTTTAGTATATATATTTATAACCAGTGCTTGCATGAGGCTTGTGTAGGCAACTGACCTTATTTGCTTGAATGCTTTCTGAATTTTTTTTAATGTCATTTTTGATTGCTTGCTAGTGATGAGCGAATCTGTCCCGTTTTCCTTCAACGAAAGATTTGTGCAACTACGAGAAAATTCAACATTTTTTTTGCAAAAATACATTAGAGTCTATGGGGCAAATTCACTAAGCGCCGAAGCGCCTAACGCTAGTGTCAATTCGCTAGCGTTGGGCATTTTCGTTACTTCGTAAATTCACTAACGAACGGTGGCGTAAATTCGCTAGTGTTACTTCGCACCCTTACACCTGGTGAATTTTCGCTACGGACGTAACTACACAAATTCACTAACGTGCGCAGTGTACTGAACACTACCTTTTACGCTAGACTTCCTTCGCCACCTCAGACCAGGCGAAGCGCAATAGAGTAGATAGGAATTGCTTCAAAAAAAGTTCACGCTGGCGTTTTTTCTATATTATGGGTGATAGGCTGAAAAAGATCGAAACATTTTTTGGGGCTCCCCTCCTTCCCCCTACATTTCCTAACTCATGGCAACTTAACTATACAGTGGGCACATGTGTAGGGCAAAATAAAAATTTTATTTCATGTTTTGAAGGTTTCCCAGGCATTTGTAGTGATTGTACGTATTCCTCCATTGAAATTTGAATTTGGCGCCATATGCAAATTAACCATCGCTATCGTAACTTCACTTCGCTTAACGAATCAACGCTAGTGCAACTTCGCAGCCTTACGCTACCCCTGTGCGCAACTTCGGATTTTAGTGAATTTGCGGCGCGCTGGCGAAACTACGCCTGGTGAAGTGTGACGAAGTGCGGCGAAGTTGCGCCTGGCGCAACTACGAATCTTAGTGAATTTGCCACTATGGGTGACGTTTTGGTCTACTACAACATTTGTCTTCCGAGTGATATTTTTGCCTCGCGCAATTACTGCTCATCACTATTGCTTGCAAACCATGTTGTGGTGCATGGCATGGGACATGCTGGTGAAACTTGTTCCTCAAAGTTATTTCCTATTAACTATGTTTTATTTTGGGTTTATTTTGTGCTTTATTGTCTAGCTCTGAAAGCAAGAAAAAGAAAAAAGCTGCCTCAGGGAAAGGATTCGACAGGGAGACTTGTCTCTGACTTGCTCTTCGGTCTATTTTTGCAAGAAGAGGAAAAAGAATAACCGTGTTGTATTGAATCACTCAACTGGAAATTGTCCCATCCTTTAGCAGTTCTATTTTTTAAACAGAAGCAGTACCCCATTCACTGTCAGGAGGAGTCGGCAATAAAGTCTTTTTTATGCGGTGGTAGGGGTGTTAGACAAAAGTGATTTCATTTATTTTTTTGCAGAATGCTCTATGAATTACATAGCTACAAAGTTTCACAAAGGTTTTGTTTGCTTACTTGCACTGCTATTGGTCATATCACACTTAAAGATTTATTAGAGGTTGAATTGGCATTTCCTGACATTTTACCAGCAGTTATTAACCTTTTCCTGATATTCTGGAGTTTGAATAATGTTCCAAATACACCCTTTCTCCCACTGGGTTTTTCATAAGAAAATGTTGGGCAGTCAAATTTTATTGTTTTCTAGTGGCTAAAATCTCAAACTTTTATCACAACACCTGAGTTGTAAAATCAAGGAAAACAATTCTGATTAAGACTAATTTTAAAGTGGTAATATGACCCCTTTGTGATTATTTGGTGGGCATTTCCAGATAATGGTAAATATTTGTTTTGAAATGTATCTGCTAGGTACCTGGGTTAATTAAACTTCTGAATCGTTGGGCATCAACAACAAAACCATATGATAATGGTCTTATATTAGGGGCAGAATATGCCAGGCTAAATATTCATCTTTTAGTAAATCTTTCCAATTTCATGGTTTTCTTTTATACTTTGCCAATTAATGTATATAGCTGTATATGTACCAGATGCTAGATTTAGTTTAGAGCTTACCAGATATTCTATCTTAGAATTGATTAAAAATATATTGAAGAAATGTACCTGTGGTTTTTAATGGACCAAAAGGAACGGATGTAAATAATATCCTTAATAAAATACATGTATGGGATTTTTTATCTGGAATCCCATTATCCAAAATGATCTAAAACCAGCAATGCCCATCAATGTATTATTTTGATAAACAGTTCTTTTATTGTTAATGGTTCTCGTTTCCTATGAAATAGGAGAATTTATGGCAACTAATGGAGCTAGCCCAATATTAGTCAAAGAAATTATATTTTTCCAATGCTTAAGAAAGCAAGTGTATATGATCATTTTTTTGTGCAAGTGCAATGATTTCAAAATATTGTTTTCTGTTTAGTTTTTTCATAAATAAGGCGCAATTGAGATTTTTGGGTTTTACATAAATGGAAAAAACTTTAAAATACTGAATTTTGATAAATCTGCCTCTAAATCTCAGATCTGGTTGATATTTATTCAGAACATTTATTGATGGTGGTGCAGGTGCAAAATGCATGGTGCATGTCACCGCCTGTGCTACAGGTCAAAACTTCTTTGCTTGTTGCCCTGACTTCATTTATTCCTCAAGTCCTTCTAGTGACTGTATGTGATATACTTTGTAGTTAGACAGTTGAAGGGGCCGATTCACTAAATTCGGGTGAAGGGTTAGAATAAAAAAAACTTCGAATTTCGAAGTTTTTTTGGGCTACTTCGACCATCGAATGGGCTACTTCGACCTTCGACTACGACCTTCGACTTCGAATTGAACGATTCGAACTAAAAATCGTTCGACTATTCGACCATTCGATAGTCGAAGTACTGTCCCTTTAAAAAAAACTTCGACCCCCTACTTCGGCAGCTAAAAGCTACCGAAGTCAATGTTAGCCTATGGGGAAGGTCCCCATAGGCTTGCCTGTGATTTTTTGATCGAAGGATTTTCCTTCGATCGTTGGATTAAAATCCTTCGAATCGTTCGATTCGAAGGATTTAATCGTTCGATCGAACGAAAAATCCTTCGATCGATCGATCGCAGGATTTGCTCAAAATCGTTCGACTTCGATATTCGAAGTAGTACGATTTTAGTTCACAGTCGAATATCGAGGGTTAATTAACCCTCGATATTCGACCCATAGTGAATCGGCCTCCCTGTGTATAGAAAGCACTTCTGGTTGGAAGAACCATAAATTAATCCAAAAATCTCTATGGGAGAAATCAATAAAAGTTAAAAACAGGAAAAGTAAACAAAAGTCTTCTTTGCACATTTATTAAATATACATTTTGAAAACAGTCAGACTGTTTTAATAAAAAATTGTGTAATGTTATTTAATAAAAAAAATGTAAAATGTAAATTTATTTAAAATTGGCATACAATACTATATTACGTTATGCAATTTTTTCTTTAACTACTGAATTCTTATTCCACATACTTTTATTAAATTCTCTCATTAATGTCTATTCAAAATGAATAATATGCAGTAAAAATAAATTACAAGCACTTAGCCAAAGTTGTATCTTACATGTTGATCATAAGAGTTTGTTAAGTCTTTAAAATTATATCCTCCACAATTTGTTTTGCATGAAAGACCACATAACCATTATGCCAGCCACTTGTTTTTGAGAAGTAACTATTTTCATTGACGTTGGCCAGTAAATTAGCTCATTTTGTATTATCAAGTTGTGACAACACCTTAAAAATTAATTAGCTGCTTTGTTGAGGTGAAGACACAGGGATACATAGGAGACCCAGTTCATTCTGCTTCTATAGTAGAATACACAATATTTGGAAATGCAGTCCCTTTCAGTTACTTTGTGCTATAAGTCATTTTTTAATACATTAAAAACTTGTTATAAGATTAAATAAAAAAGCAAAAACAACACAATACTTTTAAAGGTTAGTGTTGTACCCACTATTTTGGCAACAATAGCTATTGTGGAGACAATGCATTGCAATCAATACCAGCATAAATAATTTGTCTCATTCTGGGCTTTGTTTTAAGACTGTGTACATATTTATATACCTAGAAATGTGTAAGTATATTTAGACCACTCCAGCAAAATACAAAACAATACAATACTTTTGTACAATCTAGATATATAAAATTATTTTTTTCTAAATAAGTATTTTATTTTTGCTCTCTGATAGAAAGTGAGTTATGAGTATTTTCTGTGCTGAGTATGGAATTAAGTATTGCAAATTAAACTGAATTCAGCAGTAGAGCTCCCTACTAGGGTTGCCAACAGGCTGGTTTTCTTTGTGATGTACATGAGAAACACTATACACTTCTGTAGGTGTTAACTAGGCCACTTTTTTTGTGGAAAATGGGCAGGGGCGGGCCAGTGACATTGGGGGTGTGTCAGTGACATCTGGGGTGAGCTTGTGATTGGCTGATCGCATGTCATTCACTTCAATGTCCTGTCTGGATTTCCTAATTTGGACCCTTCCAAAAACCGAGCTGTCAGGGTGAAATCCAGACAGGTGGTAACCCTAGTGGTAACTCTAAAAACCATTCCTGTTGACTTCTATTGATTTTCAGTAGGAACCCTACTACACATCTATGTTTGTCACCAAAGTGTTTATCAGTACAGTGTATTTGTTACAACTATGAACTAACCCCATGTGTAGGCTTCCTTATCCCATTGTTTTGGGGGCAGATTCATTATCCATTGATGCTTGGTTATTGATAAAACAACATCAGCCAACATTATTTAATTTGGTTGTATTTCTAACTTTTTTTTCTAACAATTGTCTTTTTTATACTCTTTGTTGGATTTTTCCCACACGATCATGTTTTTTTTTTTTAATAAAAAGTTTACCACCTGAAACCTAGCAAACCTTATTGAAAAAAAAAAAAGATTGTACAAAGATTCTACATAAGAAAAAAAGGCAGTTGAAGAACTTAAAATTTCTGATATTTCAAACTAATCTGACCATGGATAATCAATGGATAATAAATATTCCTTGCTATGAACCCAGTAGAGTTGGGAGAGCAGAATGTTGTAAACGTCTCAAATGATTTTTTAACTTATGTTACATCTGTCACTTACTGATGTTTTATATATGTGCAGTGCATTGTATTATTTCATGTTATTAACCATAAGAAAATGTAAATGTGACTTGCAGTTCTTAATGTTTTTATGAAATATGAACCATTTTTTCCCCATCAGCTTGATGAGATGCAGTGAGTGTTGCAGAGTATGTCTAAAAGGCTTTTTTCCACTTAAATATTCCTACAGAACTGTGCTTAGTCCTAGTAAATTCCTGCACTGGCACATTTGTATGGTGACTCTCTCTCTATAGACTATGTAAAACCCATGGAGTTGCCCCTGCAATCAAGAATGTCATGACCCTATGTGAATGATTACACTCACAATTATAATATATAATACTGCTGAAACTGCTAAATCACACTTATTTCTTCAGTTTTTGCAATTGGATTACAACACAACTGGATTACAACACAAGAGGACCATGGGAGCCTAAGAGACAATGGCAGTTTAGAAACATATTCATTCTGAGAGGAAATGAAAAAAAAAGAAAAATACATTCCAATGTACATTGGATATTTCAGAATATCATTTTAATTAAATAAATGCAAATGATAAAAAATGGGTACATTGGCTCTTTAAAGGCTTTGCCATATTCTGTGTAATTTCCAACAACTGCCAGACATTTAGCTACAAACATTTTTATCATGTGCTCATAGGGGAACCTGTGTCCTTCCGCCATCCTGTACCACCGTCACACCCACCATTAATTTAAAGTAATACATTTTAAACATTTTTAAATTGTATTTCTTTTCTCTTATCTATCAAATGGAAAGGCCAATAACTATAGGGCAACCTGAAAATCATTAAAAAAAATAAAAGTGAATATCTTGCAGCCTAAAAACTCGTTGAGATTTCATAGAAGCATAGACGTTATTTCTCAAAACACAATCAAAATTAACCTATTTGAAAATTTAATACAAACAATTTTCCCAAAAATTTTAATTTTAACAAATATGCCCCTATATCTTATATTTTGCCCCTAAATTTTTGCAGTGATCTGCACAAACTGCTGCCCATACAAATGAACAGCAAGAGGAAATGCTGAATGGGCTGCAGATTAAGTGGTTCAAGAAATACTGTCCTGTTTCACCTTGAAACGTTTTACAGTTAAAATTTCACATACTGTATGCTTGATCTACACCATAGGAGTTCTAGATCGCAAGATGATCACTGATAATGTAAAATCTGTCTTGAGGTAGAATTGGCTCTGATTTGCACAACTGTAGCTTTTAAGGATTTTCAACATTCCAAACTAATTTTATGGTCATCCGCCCTACATACCAGGGACGGATACCGGCAGACATTGTGGTGGGAAACCAAGTTATTCCATTGAGTATTTGAATTCAGTTTTCTTATGTTTATGTAAATGTCAGTAAATGTTTGTGAAATTCTTGTTTATTCTAGCCAATTCAACTGCAGAAAAAAGGAGTGCAGAATGCAACCTGTGTGATGTTCGGCTTCCCTTTAATTTCATATTTACAGTAATAAAGGAAAAAAACTGTTTTGATGTTATTTATTACAGATGTTTATGTATCGTGTGGTTGTGCATAAGTTGTGATTTCACCTTCCATTACATGAAAAAAATAAATATTTAGTACCTTTTTGCTTTGTGTTATTAGAAACCAGTCTTGTGGCATATGGAAAAAACTGATCTAGCACGGATCTGATTTGGGGAAGTGGTTGGGAAAGGTTTTAGATCTTTGCGGTGTGAAAAAGAATATAAAACTATTTGCCCTATTAAATACAAATATTAAAACTTATGAATTAGACATTAGGGGAAAAAACAAACATCAGTCCTAAAATTCCCTTTGACTTCCGAAGGTATAAATCTATATAAACCTATTTTTAATCTACTATATCCTTATTTTCTGGTGTTACTGTATATAATATATAGTATTTACTGTTATTATATTAATATTTAAGTCTGTGATTTCATCTCTGTAATATTTTTTCTGTGATCTAGTTTTTTTCCATGATTTAATTTTTTAAAAAAAATAAGGTAAAGTATAAGTGGTGTGAATTGAATTAAAAAAAACACAAGGTTTTTGATTAAATATTTTGCCATAATTCACACAAACAAGTAAATGTGTCTGTTCAGACCATATTCATAAAAATGCAAGCTCATGATTTTGCTGGAATCCAAGATTTTTTCTTTTTTTAACTGCAGTCACAAATTTTCTTCAGTTGTGTTTAGTAATCCAGTTGTTAGTGAATTAGTCCCCTGGTTTCATAGAATTGTTTTTTTGCAGGCACTTAACATAGCACTATAACTGCCCTTTGGAAGTTTAATGCAGTACAGTATTGGCAAGCAAAAATTGCACCATAATGCCATTATGCTAGAAAACACAATGAGTGATGGTTTCTGTAATTAGATTAATGGCGCCAGGTGGTGCAAAAGAGTACATTTTAGGGAATGTTTACCTCCCCTCAAAAGCATACTAGGAGTCCAACAACAGCAGATGGATTCTTAAAGAAACACTCTTGGGTAAAACATCTAAACCTTGAGCAGCAGTGGCAAATATGCCTTCCCTGTATCTTGTGTATCTAATGTGTCTTACCTTATTTCCCTGTTCTTTGCTTCTGTAATCATCATTGGAGGCATAACAGTTACTAGTAATTATGCATTCTAGTAATTAATTACCTGTTTTTCTAATATTTAATTTCAGTCAAATAAAGGCAAGCCATAATCTCTGTACAGTAATCTCCCCTGATAGATATCGGTAACATGAGTGACCTGGAACTAAGCAATACTGTTGATTAATTATTTTCGCTATAATTAAAATGAATCTATCTATAATTAAATTTGGGCAAACAACTTTTCTGACCTGGGGTTTACGATAATATTTTATGGCCCTTCAAATCATTGCCAATAGTCACCCTAGAATTTTCTAAATGATTTGACTAGTACATTTATAATAAAGTACACCTTATTTGAAATGTAATATTTTATTACTTTGTTAAGCAGCGCTCATTTACAGATGAAGCCACTTGGATTTGTGAGTTAAATGCGTCATGACTCAGGGGTAATTGAAGAAACTGTGTTATCTTAAGTCATCTTAACTCATTTAATGCATTTAACCTTTTCATTAGCATACCAAAGCTCCATTGTTCACAATGGTGAATGCTTTAATTAGATGGGATGTTGTGACGCAGTTTTCTGTGTTAAATGAGATAAATGGGATATCTGTGTTTAGTTATTCTGTGTCAAACAGACAAACCAAAGTGGCTGCATCTGTACAAGACATCTAAACAATTTGAGGTAAAGCCATGAATTAATAGAAATGTGAAGCATTTTAAGCTCAGAACATGATTGTCTTAAAATGATTTTATTATTTTTATAACAGTTTTCTGGTGTGCTTTAAATACCAGTTGGTTATTATCAACAATTAGAAAATTAGGCTAATGTAAGATGTGGGGAACTTTGAGTATAAGTGATAATTAAGTGGTAAAGAAGAAAATAAAACACAACAGATATTTCTTGTGGTGGTGCAGCATTTGCATCATTGCATTCCATCTTTTTTAAAAGATATTTTTGTTATCGTAGGACCAAGCTTATTTTGAAACAATCATTTAAATGTAGTATTTGTCCATTAACAAACTATGTAGTCTAGTGGAAGCTAGGTAAACTGTGAGTAGCTGTCGGGAGAAAAATCATTAAATTAACGTGGCGTTAGTGGACACCGAACTCTATAATCTGTTAGCATTAACCGTCAAAGAAGAAACACTGGATGCTCAGTTAACTGCAAGTTATTTTGGATAATGTGGTACAGAGTTCTGTACTATATCTCAACAAGAGAGAATAAAGCTCTGAACACACAGTTAGAGATCACAATTAACCTCCACTATCAAGACCATAACTATACTAGAAGCCACTAAAAGTGCAATAACACATACAAATACATTGGTCACACAAGTGTCTGAATCACCCTTAAGTTTACCATACTCATTGAGATTTGGCCAGGAACTCAAGCATACTAAGGGGCAGATTTCGAGTGAATTTTTGAAGTACAAAAAGTTCGAATTTAGAAGTAATTTTTTGGATACTTCGACAATCGAATAGGATATTCACTTCGACTTTGATTCGAAGTAAAAATCGTTAGACAATTTGACCATTCGATAATCGAAGTACTGTCTCTTTAAAAAAAACTTCAACTTCAATACTTTGCCAACTCAAACCTGCCGAAGTGCTATGTTAGCATATGGGGACCTTCCAGAGCAATTTTCTAAGTATTTTATATTCGAAGAAAAATCGTTTGAATCGTACGATGCGAAGTACGATCGGAATACGATCGTACGATGAATAAGATCCTCGAATGCCGGAGGATTCTATTCGATGGTCAAATTTCAAAGTATTTTCCACTTCGAAATTCTACCCTTGATAAATCTGCCCCTGTGTAATATACATATGTCACTGTGGGGTTCCATTTTGCCACACCATACTGAAATCTAAAAACTTTTTCTGGGTCTGCAGATACATCTTGGTGGCAGTAACACTCTTCAGAGGAACTCCTGAAGATCCAACTGGCTGATCAGTGTACTTGGAATGGTTGCCAGTGTGTGGCCTCTTTATACCTAGTCATTTACATATACTGCTTTGAGGAGTAAAATAGGGAAAAAAAAATAAGACAACTCCTTGAGCTATATATATTAGCGAAACAATAAAGACCCCAAAGTACCCATCTAATTCTTTGATGACTGTATTATGTTTAAAATTATAGAATCTGTTCTGGGTAGCGTTAGTTGGTGAATCAAAGTGTAGAATTCACACATTTTAAAAGTATTTAAGTATTTCAATAATTAAAAATAAAGTCTGCATTTAAAGAAGGGCAGTCTTACAATATGATAAGGGCTATATTTGTTAAATCTTGATCCAGGGATTCAGCTTTTATTCCCCATTAATAAGTAATATTTTTAATAAGCAATGGTACTAATATGCAGGACAACCTAAAGTACAAAATGTACTGTATAAGGAATCATGCTATGATCTTGTAGAGCTTAAAGAACTTTGCCATAATCAGCAGAGTACCTACACACAATAACAATTAGGTTTCTGTAGGACTAGCCTCATTTAAAGTACATAATGGGGCAGTTTATTTGACATTACCGCAAATAGCTCACGTCACATGATGTTCTGTTTTAGAACCATTTATGTTTTGGGTCAAAACACAAATTTGGTGCTGTTTGCCCATAAATGCACTGATATAGTAAAGTGTCCAGCATAAGTTATGTAATAAAAAAGAAGAAATGTACAGTTCACCCCAGTCCTCGGTGTTGTTGAACACATAGCAAAAATGAAAGTTGTGAGTTTTTCTTCAAAAAATAACCAAGGATAGTTGAGCATTCTAATAATTTATTTAGGACATACATGTGAAGGCCTAACGCATTTCTTGCCTATTGGGGCACTTACTCATAGGCTGTGAGCAAGTGCCCCAACAGGCACGAAACGCGTTAAGACATCAACTGTATGTCCTAAATAAATTATTTGAATTTTTAACTATCCTTGGTTATTTTTTGAAGAAAAACTCACAACTTTTGTTTTTGACATTTATGTTTTGCCAAACTACAGACACCTGTATACCATAACCTATTCTGCTGTAAAGGGATGTGAAGTCTAACACCCATTATAAAAATTTTTTAAAAAAAACTAGGCCTGTCTGACAATGAAGAAAAAATAGATGTGCAATAGCAGCCAGAGAAAAGGGTAATGCTATCAAGAATGATGCAAAACAGACTTTTTCGATTAAATCCTCCCCATAAATAGTAGCTAAACAATTAACATTATCAAGAAGTCTTTTTATTGTATAGTGCAGTTGTTTTGGCCCCAAAAAACTACAAAACTATATTTAACATTATAACTCAATATTCAGAGGACTTTGCAAAAGCAACTGTCAAACATTTCATAGCAATTCACCAAGAGTAGCAACATATGCTGCATATGCCCCTTTCCAACAATCTATAACTATAGAGCAACCCAATGTGGTTAGCTTTCGCCATTCTGGTCTTACTGAATTATGAAATACCTAATTTGCTTACTTTACTACATAGTCAAGTGGTTTTAGTTTTTGGAAGGAAGTAGTTAATTATATAAACAAACCAAAATGGGGGCAAGACATAAAAAATATTAAACATTCTTTAATGATTGCATTTTTGCATATACAGGTATGGGACCCATTATCCAGAATGCCTGGGGCTTTCCGGATAAGGGATCTTTCTGTAATTTAGATCTCGGTGTCTTAAACTAAAAATCATTTAAACATAAATAAACCCAATAGGTTTGTTTTGCCTTCAATAAGGATTAATTAAATCTTAGTTTGGTTCAAGTTCAAGATACGGTTTTATTATTACAGAGAAAAAGGAAATCACTTTTTAAATTTTAAATTATTTAATTATAATAGAGTCTATGGGAGACAGCCATCCCGTAATCCGGAACTTTCTGGATAATGTGTTTCCAACAACAGAGATTTATCAGTTGTACCCCTACTGCAGCATACTATATTCCCATAGATACATTTTAGGATTTTATTTCAAGTGCCTGATTTTAAATATCTGTAGAATGAGTAAACAAAATTTCCTGATTGGAGTATCAGTGGAGGAGGGTACATCAGTTTCCTTCAAGACAGCAAGCACCAAATACAGTAGTCTGAATAGGCAGTTCTATATTTTCTTGTTTAGTAAACGTTATTCTTTGCCCAAGCTCACACTTGAATGACCAAGAACAGTCTGTGATTGTCGAGATGCTCTTCTGTGCAGACATAGAAATATTTGCCTCTACTGGATGTTAAAACATTGTTTTAGAAAATGGCTCATGTGGGTGTAGATATGCCTATTTGCTGTTCCTCCAATTCCATGATCTTTGTCTGTGTACCACTATGGGAAAATAGATGATGGAAATGTTAAGAATTAATGCATTTTGCAATTTCCTATATTGTACAGGAACTTTTTTTATCGGTATAGTTGAACCTGAAAAGTCTCTTTGATGTTGTATATGTTCCAATCAATATCCAGCATTATAAATAGGATAGGAAACAATCAATGCACCCACATCTCCCCTGGGACCACACCTGTCATTACTACATCTTCACTCAGAATGGCCAGTGTTGCCAGCTTTTATTTTGGAAATGCTGTTCTGTTTGGTCTGCCAGTCTGTCAGGTCTGCACAAGGTACCGTGAACTTCAGTTAATATAGCTGTGTGCACCAAAGCTTCCAAAGAGAATAAACTACCTCTGAAGTAGCAGAAATATAAAAAAAACTTTAATATTACCTTTAATAGTACCTTTAATATATAGCATCAATATTCACACAGCCTTGTGTACACTTGCACTAGCCCTACAGAGGAGCTAGAACTAGAAGTCCAGTGGAGAGAGATTGAACACTGGAGGCAAGAGACTGAGGAGAGGCTACATGTTTCTGTGCATGGATTGCCCAAGTCCAGCATTGTTACCAATAGTCAAATCCATTATTAACAACCATAGAAATCTGTGTAGCAGAACAATCCTTACCATTGTTTCAAAGTCCACCTGTGCATCAACAAGAGCCTTTGAAATGTGAGCAGCCTGTTGGAAGTGGACATTATCTGAAAGCAGCAAAGAATAAATAAATAAATATATAATTAGTGTTTTTTTCTGGTTTAAAACAACCTGCAATGTGATTTAAAAAATAAATGTTTGTATTCCAAATACTATAATTTTTTTCCCTCCAATATACAAAAGAGGTTTATGCTTATCAAAACACTTTCCTGGTGTCTCTACATCTCAGGAATAATTGCTTTTCTAATCATAGACAGTTGCAGACAAATGAATGCTAAAGTAAAGACATTTCATTCTAGTCCAGTGATGCAACATTTGGCCATCAAACTTCTGTTTTGTCAGTTTTGATGCTAGAAATCTGTCACTGGTGCTATAAGACTAATTAGCTGCTGCTCACCATCTGCTGTGCCGTGTATAAGAAGATACTCAACATCCTTAAACTTCTGTGCTCTAGCCATGACTGTTGAACTCTGCAAAACAGAATCACATATGAACATTGAAAAGCATATTAATTTAAGTAACTGAGATACAAAAATAATGGATTCAACTTCTTGCATAACCTACTAAGAACTTTACAGAGCCTTTTCAAAATAGGTATGAAAGCATGTTTGATAGAAAGCAGATGTGTCTTAGCTGCAGTGGGTTCTGGAAGACAAATGCCAACCTTTAGCACATGTACATTTTCTCAGTTTTAAAGGTGCCAAGTCATAATTTGGAACCAACACAAGTGGTTTCTAGCATCGTATGTTTATGAGCTAGGACTATATTTAATTAACATAATCCAACATGATATATTAAGGGGATCATTTATCAAAATCCGAATTTTTCAGATTGTTTAAAAAAAAAAAAAAAAAAAGTCTGACCAAACTAGAATCCACAATTTTACCTTATTTTTTATTAAAAAAGCTTGATTTAATCAGTTTGGGTAAAAACTCGATGAAATCAAGCGGAAACCCGAAGCATATAATTTGAAGTTTTTGTCCGAAACAAAATTGTTTTGGCTTTTTACCAGAAAATCCCAATTTTTTGGGATTTTTGCCCAAAAAGGATGAATTTTCTGGTTCATTCCAGCACAGACCACAGAAGCAGCAAAATAGGATAGGTCCCTATCCTATTTTGCAGCTTCTGTGGTTATACATAACCTCGGCAGGTCTGAGATGGCATATTTTCTTATTCTGGCTTTTCCTTGCATCGGGCTTTAATATATCTCGAAAAATGAGTTTGAGTTTTGCCCCAAAAAGCCAGACCGGAGTTTAGTAAATACCCCCTTGGTGTTATTGCTTTGGCAGAAATGTAATAAAAGTTGCAAAGAGGAAAAAAATGCACAAATAAGAGCAAATGTTCCCATTTCTCAAAGAATATTATTTATTACACTGGTATTGCATTGCAAATTTTAACTGAACACTATTAAGACATGCTTGAAGATAGCGTAATCTTTTCAGAGCAAAATAGCTTTTATGACTAGTGATGAGCAAATTTGGGGCGTTTCAATTCGCAGAAAAATTTGCGAATTTCCCACTAAATTTTGTTTATGCCGGCGTCTGGCGTCCGGACGCCGGTGAATTTTTGCTGCGGTTTCGCACATTTATTAGCTGGCGGCAAATCGCAGGAATTCCCTGCGAATTCGCACCTGGCGAATAAATTCACCCATCACTATTTATGACTATGAAGATTTTCATTCATCCAGGTCATGGTATATCTAAGTTTAATTCTAAAACAACTGGACTTGCTGAGTAATCATTGAAGACATTTCACTACTGATCCAAGCAGCTTCTTCAGTTGAACTGACTGGTGTAGGAAGTCCTCGGTATATAAACTCTTCCACACTCTCCCACTTTTATATGCCGAGGACTTCCCATACCAGTCAGTTGAACTGAAGAAGCTGCTCAGATGAGTAGTGAAACGTCTTCAATGATTACATAGCTTTTAGTTTCCATGCTCCCAAAAATTATTTTAAATTCACACAAAGGAAAAACTTGTAGATGCGGATGCATAGATTTTTGCATGGAAAAATATTTTTCCAGTTGTGAACTTTTGTTACATTCCCCTGTTTATTTCTTATTTCATATTTCATACAACCCTTGCTAAAAGAATGTAAAGCAGCTATTGCCTAACATATTCTGCAATATCATGAAGGGAGATCTTATATTTATTTTCAGATAACTGATAAACCTAAATCTCAGATTACAAAGGGTGTTTGATGAGAGATTTTCTAGGAAAGAAGCTTATTGACTTTATATTCTAAAGACTACTGAACAATCTGGGGATATGAATAAAGAGTGGGAAGTATTGTACAATTATTGATAGAATTGTCTCCTCTGTTCTCCTGTTTTCTTATCTCCTTAAATAATATATATGTACCGTATATACTCGTGTATAAGCCGACCCATGTATAAGCCGAGGTACCTAATTTTACCTACAAAAACTGGGAAAACTTATTGACTCGCGTATAAGCCTAGACACAACTACAGCCCTGTCTCCCAGCAGCGCACATTCTGCCAAAGCGACCCCCCCAGCGATCAACCGGACTTCTTTGCAAAGCTGATGGTGACAGAGAATTGCCAAACGGATTACTGTGTGCATTGTCCCACTGTCCCACTACCATGTGCAGAGGGTGCTGTTTGATATTGCCATCACTGTTAATCTTTTGTATAACCAACAGAGGGCGCTGTGTGATATTGCAGTCACTGTTATTCTTTCATATAACCAACAGAGGGCACTGTGTGATATTGCAGTCACTGTTAATCTTTCATATAACCAACAGATGGCGCTGTGTGATATTGCAGTCACTGTTAATCTTTCATATAACCAACAGAGGGCGCTGTGTGATATTGCAGTCTCTGTTATTCTTTCATACAACCAACAGATGGCGCTGTGTGATATTGCAGTCACTGTTAATCTTTCCTACAACCAACAGATGGTGCTGTGTGATATTGCAGTCTCTGTTATTCTTTCATACAACCAACAGATGGCGCTGTGTGATATTGCAGTCCCGGTTATTCTTTTATACAACCAACAGATGGCACTGTGTGATATTGCAGTCCCTGTTATTCTTTCATACAACCAACAGATGGCGCTGTGTGATATTGCAGTCACTGTTAATCTTTCATATAACCAACAGAGGGCGCTGTGTGATATTGCAGTCCCGGTTATTCTTTTATACAACCAACAGATGGCACTGTGTGATATTGCAGTCCCTGTTATTCTTTCATACAACCAACAGATGGCACTGTGTGATATTGCAGTCCCTGTTATTCTTTCATACAACCAACAGATGGCGCTGTGTGATATTGCAGTCTCTGTTATTCTTTCATACAACCAACAGATGGCGCTGTGTGATATTGCAGTCACTGTTAATCTTTCATATAACCAACAGAGGGCGCACTGTTATTCTTTCATATAACCAACAGAGGGCATTGTGGGATATTGCAGTCTCTCCCCAAGTGAACTGTTGGTATAGGAATGATTAAAAGTGACTGCAATCTCAGCTACTCGGTATAAGCGGAGGTAGACTTTTTCAGCACATTTTGGATGCTGAAAAACTTGGCTTATACTTGGGTATATACGGTAATATGCATGGAGTTATAAATGTATTTGATTTGTGGTGTTTTTATTATTTTTTTGCATTACCTACTAGTAGTTGATGTTTGAACCCACCCTAAATCATTATATTTGCCCTTCTCAAGTTTGAGTTCAAAATAATATTAAGCAGAAAACGTTGGATAACAGTTAAGAGGACTGCCATAGAGTTAGTAGGAATGATTCACTCTGGAGAATTCTCTCAGCTCAAGATCTGGGCCAGATGTATGGGTAGGCAGACAAGGCATTCCTATGTATAAGCCTTGGTTGCTTTTCCATAGGAAGTCTAGTCGGCAAGGTCCCTTGTTACTGTGTCTGGTAGGCACTTTGTTGTTTTAGAGTTGAAGCATTTTTTTCACATACTTGTAATGGGGGCAAATATCTCCTGTGCCGCCCCTGTGCTATCCCTTGATATACCACAAACCTTTTGTGTGAGGGAACCCTTAAGTGAAACACACCAGGCAGACACATTCAGTTCAAACATGTTCTCTTTATTGGCATGGACTTCAGTTAAGCAGCAGCACATTCACAGGGCTCAGAGATTTCCATTTGACACTCCCCGTAACTGCACACTGCTGGGGGGACACACACTAACAGGCACCCTTCTTTGGCCCTGGCAGGCTCATTCTCTGGATCTAGCCTTTCCTCTTATGCCCTGGCTGGCGGGTTTCCAACTGGGAACACTATGCCCGCTAACTCCTACTTGGAGTCATAGCTGCCCATACTAGTTACCTCTCTATCTTATAATCCCTAGAGCGTACGGTTATACAACTAGGCCTCACACTAGCTAGGAGAGTGGCGGAATTTCACTCTAGAGGACTGTGGTGATTTCTAACTTCACTCTTTGATAAATATACCCCATGATATTTAGGTAAAGATAGCTTTTTGTGCAGAATAACCTATGCCATATACTGCATTTTCTACCACGTTTGCATGTCAATTAAAAGGGCTAAAAGAATGGTAGGTGCCATGTGAAAAAGCGGTTGTAAAGACTATTCTTGTCAGTAAAGCCATGTTAGGTCCTGCCATGTTAAGAGCAGCAATTTGGTGAGGCAGGCTTACAATTCCATGCATATTACTACTAACACATAATTCCACAGAAGCAACCAAGCTGCTGGCTGGTCATGTCAAAGTAGAGAGCTTCCTTGTGCACCAGTAACAACATGTAGAGCAACAGGCATTGGGTCACAGAGTCACAGGTAGATTCAAGGGCTACACAATATTGGATTTGGAGCTAAATGTACTGTACATTGAGAAGAATAAGTGCAAGAGCAAGATCCGTATCTGTCTAAGAACACCATTTTGATAAAACTAGTTGGTGAACATGTTTACAGCAGCTGTTCCCATCCCTACACACTTGTTCTGATACCATCATCCAACTCCACCAATCACACTCAGCCCCCAAATAAGAGGAACAAAATTAACTCAGCTAGGGAGAACCTATAAAACGTTTACAACATCCAATGTAGCCTGGATTTTGAATGAGCCTTATAGGTTCTTTCTAGCTGACCTCATGCATTTGCAAATTCACTTCTGTGTTTCCTTACCAAATAATTATCTAGATTATCTTCTGGTGTAGGAAGGCCCATATATCGTTCAGTATATATAGAATCTGTTGGAAATAGAATAAACAAAGCTTAATAGAACCTCTTCTTTAGTGATGGGCGAATTTGCTCCGATTCGCCGAAAAATTTGCGAATTTCGCGCGTAATTTGCGAAACAGCAAAAAATTTGCAAAACGGTGCCGGCATCTCGTTTTTGGCGCCGGCGCCGTTTTTTTGACGCCGGCGAATTTTTGCCACAAATTTTTGCCACTACTTTTCACGGGCGTTTTACGAATTTATTCGATGGCGGTGAATCGCGCAAATTGGCCGTGAATTCGCGCCTGGCGAATAAATTCGCCCATCACTACTCTCCTTCATTAAATGACAAAGTCAAAGTATTTTTCTTAAACTTGGCCCAACTAAAGACATCATTATAATCATGTTTTCAGCATTGGCCAATAAAGAGGGGTTACATTGAAGATGTAATCTGCCTATTATTTTTTCTTATTATGAATAGCAAATTGGTTTTATTTGAATCCTTACATTTAAATAGAGGGGATAATAAGCCACATATCTAGCTACATTGTACGGTTTAATACAGCAATTAAGCTTAGACACCTAAGGGAATTGATTGGAACCACATACCATAATAATGCCAGCTTGAAACAGGAGCCACAGCGATCCCACACTTAAATAATCCACTTCCGCTTCCAAGTACCATAGACGTTACATAGCCACCATAGGACTGGAAATAGTAAAACAAAAGTGAATGAGCTGTTGCAGACCCATTTGTTGGAATGACAGAAGATATAATTATGGCGGTAACAAGTACAATGATTGCCGCAGTGTCTAAAAACCTAGAGCAACCAATACAGAGTTTGCTTAAAACAGCAGACCAATAAAGCTGATTGGTTACTACAAGGAACTAAAATATTCTAGACTTTGCTCCCGTTATACTTGCCACTAATATCTTTGTTCAAAATAACAGGCACTAGAGGCTCTATATATTATACAAATAGTAGTTGCTGGATTATTGGTCCCATTATATTTGATGCAAGTAGTATTAAGTATTATTAACATTTTTACTCAACAATACTTAAAGGGATGGTTCACCTCTAAGTTAACCTTTAGTATGTTATAGAATGGCCAATTCTAATCAGATTTTCAATTGGTCTTCATTATTTATTTTTTATAGTTTTTGAATTATTTGCCTTCTTTTGACTCTTTCCAGCTTTCAAATGGGGGTCACTGACCCCATCTAAAATAAACAAATGCTCTGTAAAACTACAAATGTATTGTTATTGCTACTCTTTCTATTCAGACACTTCCTTATTAATATTCCATATTCTCATTCAAATCATTGCATGGTTGCTAGCAGCGTTGGACTGTTTACCCTCCCCCATTAGTAACCCGGTGGACCCCCCCATGTCCAGTCCGACACTGGTTGCTAGGGTAATTTGGACCCTATCAAGCAGTGTGCTGGCATTGCAAACTGGATAGCTGCTGAATAAAAAGCTAAATAACTCAAAAACCCAAATAATAAAAAATTAAAACCAATTGCAAATTGTCTCAGAATATCACTCTCTACATCATACTAAAAGTTAACTCAAAGGTGAACAACCCCTTTAATAGTAATGTACAGACATGACTTAACTGCGAGTGGTACTCAGAGTAAGATACTTGAATATGTACTGAATGCACACTTACCCATCCCCAAATAGCCATTCTCTTTGGGTCCACAAAGCCCAGACTTGAAAAATGCCTTCATTGGAAAAACAAAATATGTTTTTATTTTTCATCATGTCATTGAAATAAATCAATAAAGATAAGGATAGCATTGCTACACTAAACAAATGGTAAAAGTATGTCTGCGAGGATGATAGATGCTTTATGCAAAAAAAAATCGGTGTAAAATAAATGGCGAATTTATCAAGGTATGTGTAATTTTACCCCATCCAAATTTGACATTATTTTACATTGCTTCTGGCAGGTGTCCCTCCAAGATAAAACGTGTAAAAAATATATGCCGTTTTTAACACGGCGAAGCCTGCCGATGTGTGGTGTATTATTCCGCTGTTTTTTTTTACACAGCATAATAAATATGTCCCTAACCGTTTTGAACTTACTTTGCCGCTGTGATCTGATCTTGGACTTCCAGTGTTCCAAGTTTATGATATATTTGGTGCATGATTTTATCACCTTGGTAACCACTCCCTCTTCCATCAAGACTGGCCACAATAATCTTTTCTGTGCTTGCCAGGTATGTAGCCCAGTTCAACCGGAAAAATTGATCTACTTTCTGACTGCCTGGCCCACCGTATCTATAATGATTCAAGAGATTGTTATGATGATCTAACATTCAGATGTAAAGGATTTGTTGATTAGATCCTGTTGGTATCTGTGCTGGTACAATTTAGAGGCAAATTTACTAAAGGACGAAGTGACTAAAGCTGGTGAAAATTTCGCTAGCGAAGGAGATAGACTCTAGCGCTACTTTGCACTCTTACGCCAGGCGAAGTTTCGCTCTGGCGAAAGAGCATTACTTCACAAATTCACTAAGATGCTGATTTTACTGAAAGTTCCCTGTTCCGCTAGACTTGCCTTCGCCAGCTCAGACCAGGCGAAGTGCAATGGAGTGTATAGGATGTCTTCAATTTTTAGTTGAAACATTTTCTAAATCCCAAAAAACGCTGCATCTCTTACCTTTTTCAGGGTGATAGGCTGCAAAAGTCCATAAATTTTTTTTGGGGTACCCGGGTTCCCCCATACATTTCCTACCATATGGCACATAAACTATACACTGGGCACATGTGTAGGGCATTATAACAACTCTATTTTATTTCTTACGGTTCCCTAGACTTGTGTAATGTAGTGTATTTGCTGCAACATATTTGTGCTTTGTACTTTCACTTCCCACCGTATGCAAATTACCCAAAGCTAGCGTATGTTCACTATCTTCAGTGCCCTGGACGCAACCTCACATTTTAGTGAATTAGCGTTGTCCTGGCGAATTTGCGCCTGGTCAACTGTACAGAGGTTAGTAAATTTGCCCTTAGCATCAATATCATTAATCATTGCAGTACTGTTTGACTTGATAATTTGTTAGGGACAACCCAGTGAATAGAATAGAATCTGAGCCAGCACTCATCTTTGCTGAAAAATACACTGGCCCCTTTACTATTTGGAGCAATGTACCATTATTCACAATAATAATCAGTGATGGATTCTTAAAGCAACACTGCAAAACACAATTCCCCGTTTTCCATGGCCAGTCACTTTAGGCAAGTGGGGTCCCACCAGCCTGTGTACAGATGGCTGTTTTCTTTTGGATGCAGTATGCAAAATAGTTTCTAGCTTGTATCACAAAAAAACAAGTCAACATACAGTAAATTCCCTGTATTAGCCAATGATCCACGCTGTAGTATCCTCATGCATTTCTAATTAAGGACGAGCCACCACTTAAATTTAAGAGCTGGTTACTACAAAAGCCATCTTTTTATAGAAGACTTATGTGTCCATAAAGTTTATGCCCAAGTGACATAATTATAATGTTCTACTGAGGACCCCTATACCTCAGTTCATCCATGTATTTGAACAGTTATATCCACCCTTGCATTGCCTCAAAACATAACCACTGCATATGAAATGGCCTTTATAATGTTTTAGAAATGTCAGCCACACATGTCACAATAATTCCATCAGCCCACTGGAACCTTAGCTTCCCGTTAAGCATACATTTTACAAAACGTACACATCAATCAGCAAAGGGTATTTCTTTGATTTATCGAAGTGAGGTGGTAAGGTCAGCTGATACCACAATTCTGTAACAAAACAAAGAGGTTCAGTTATCGAGGACCAATTTCTTGACACTTACATAGCTACATATATCTATCAGCTTCATGGGATCAATTGTCTATAGTTTTGAGAACTCATACAATGGTGTGTCTTGCTTCAGTCATAGCATGGGGTTTAACAACATACATATTAAACATTCCTTCAATCGTTCTTGAGTTGACTTCAGCTATTGTGGGCTCCTCTGGGTTTACAGATCTATGCACATTCTCAAGAACTTTGCATCTGAAGACTTAACAGAAGTTTCATACTTGTACAAAGTGCCTGATGGTTTGTTACATTGAAGGTGGCTGGGGGTATTTCTTTTTCTTCATCTCACTACTTAGCCAGCCAGACAAAGGACATCATCTGCCATATTTATTTAGTGGCCTCTTTCAAAGACTAGTCTTTGAAATATTTTCATTTCATTATTCCATTGTATGTTTTCCTTACTGTTATGAGTTACATGTTAATGGTCTGTAAAGAATGAAGGCAAAGAACGAACATACCAAATCCATCTATGATGATAGATTTATTTTCTTTTGTTGGCATCTGAATCTCCTCCAACAGTAGTTTTAAGTCCTCATTATCTTCCATAGTGCGTGTTTCTTAAAAAGAGAGGACAAATCATAGCAAATTAACTGTTTCTTCAAAAATAATACATCACAAGTCACAAGTATAGGAACTTTGTTTCAAATAATTGTATTTACTTGGTCTAAATGCACCCTCCTCTACAGATGGCAAGTCAAAGGTTACCAGCATGACTTGACCCTAGCTCGGAACTTTTGCAAGTTTGTATGAGACATAGATCTTTTTGATAACTTTAACTCCACTATGACCAAGGTATCTGGAGAGTGGAATAGAGGCTGCAATATATTTCACTTTGCACCTACTGATCACTCTAGCACACAGGTTTGGCAGATGATAAGCATTGGCACATGCTTAACATCTAGCATAGTCACCCATTATTTAACTCAGTATTTTTCAAATAGTACTGCTACTAGACAAGAATAGCAGCCAATGAAGCTGAACACAAATCACAGATTAGTTGGGTAGATACCCAACCAATAAATACTGGGATATCTCTGGAGCAGAGTGCAAAAGGAGAAACAGCAGTTGTGGGGTGCATGGTTGGTGACATTGTCAAGGATCGATGGAAAGACATGCAAGCTGTGAACCATGCACAACTGAGCAAACTTAATCTTTTTTTACTGTTCAGGTTAAGGATTTAAGAAGTCATTGAGTAGTTCCATGAATGACACCAGATAATAGGGGGAGCAATGTTTAATTGTCATATAGATGACAATTAAACATTGCATATGGTAGAGACATAATAGAATAGAGTGGAGTTGAGTGTGCTATCGGCATTCATTTGTCACCAAAGAGCCACTGGTATCTTAGGGGAAAGTTGGCATGTTTTTATTCTCAGGCTAGACATTCCGTTATACAAGGCATAGCTATGAGCAATAAACAATTCTAGAAGAAAGAAAATAGTTTACCATTATCATTGCTGCTGTTGTAGACAGTGTAAATTGGAAGTCCTGGACCTAGCATATTGAAAAAAAGTGTAAATAATGAGGCTTTTTATTGTTTCCCTAAAACACATTCATGTATGAATGCTTGTGTGCGTCAAAAGCTACAGCTATAGATCAATGAGCTGCATTGAAATTGTTAAATCACAAATAGCTAATGTAGAAGGAGTTGATGAGGCAATCACATAATAGGAGCAATAAAAATATCACCTGATTTAAAACTGAGAGCAACATGATGCACTTAATCACTAGGTGGGATCACGGTTGTTCCTCTCACACAATGGGAAGGCACATTCTTACTCACCATTACAGTTCAATGAGTAGTATTTGGAGTTTTTGCTGAAGTAAGCAGAGTACTGCTGGCATCTCTCTTGCCGGGTATTGCAGGTGACACACTGAGCACTGTTTGAGCCACTATCTAATCTTATCCTGCAAAAATATTATTGCATCCTTAATGTAGAATATGTCTTTCAAATTGTCAACTGCATTTTCTTTGCATCATCTCCTTGTTGTGTATAGAATTTCAGCATAATGAAAATAAGCTTTGTGATTTAGACATCGATGAAAGGCATTCTTATGTGACAGAGCAGCAATATCATGATCAGGCAGAGGGCACAGTCTGAAAGCATTTGTACTTTATCTTAATGTCACATGTAGAGAATGCTCGAAGCAAATAAACAATCATCCCACTTGCATTTCAGCACAAAACTAAAAAAACTCTTACTTATAAAGTTGTCTCCTTCCAGGGAATCCTTCATTACTTACATAGTACCTAAACAGAACAAAAACTTGTATAAGACATATTTCCATACAAGTTGGCCAGTTTTATCTTTAGGGATTCTAACTCCAGTTAGAAAAGCTGTGAAAAACGCTCTGTCCCCAAATGCCCTGGCCTGAATTTTACTTGTAAAGAAAAGCTAAACCCTAAAAACAAATATGGGTAGAAATTCTGTACTTTATACACTTACTGCTTTAGCCTAAAGTTTCTGAATGTCTATAACAATATTGATTCAGACGTTGTGCACAATTGTTCCACTATTTTAGATTTTGTGAGGAGCGTAAGTGACACTACACATGCTCAGTGTGCTCTGGGCAGCTGTTGAAAAGCTTTGCACTCCCAGATGGGGGAGATCATATCTGCTCCATTCTAAGCTCAAATAAAAGTATTGTATTTGCAATACTTACAGAAAGTTGCTGGCCACTGTAGCTATGCTGGTTACTTCCCAATTCCCACTGGTAATAGCAACCGGGTCCTTAAAGCAAGGAAAAAGAAATAGAAAAATTAGAATTGAAATATAATGTGTTGCAAAGATATGTAGATAGAACAAAAAATATTGTGCTTTGGAATAGTTGACAGAATATTCAAATTTGACTGGAGAATTAAGTCAAAGTTGGAATGATGGGGGTAGGGGAGATTGCAAATAAAGCTACATAATCAGTGAAGGGTTGATGGCTTGGCATTTTCACCTTGGAAATTGTTTGCAGCCAAAGAAACATTTGACTAGTACAATTATTCATTTGAACTTTCTTTGAAGAGCCTCTTTATCACCTTCCAACCAATACAATGTCCATTTTCAGGCCAGATTAAAGACAGCTAAATTACTTACCCCACATCCAAAAGAGAGGATCGGACTCACCTTGGATCCTTCAAATAAATGGATATGTTTATAGCCTTCTTTGTTGCTAATAATCTTGTAGTATTTCAGGCCATCTTGGGTGAAGTATGGAGCGGAAGGTTGAAACTAATAAGAAAAGAAAATCTTTTAATCAAGTACGCTTGTGAAAGATGAATACATCATATTTTGGAACCTTATGTGGCCGACTGGAGAAGATAGTTATGATTATCATGCTGCTATTAACAAGTATACATGTACTCTGAAACAAATTGCAACCTGAAAATAATGCTGAATCCATCAGTGGTAGATTTGTGAGCTGGTCTCCCATTTAATGAAGGAAAGCCAAGCTCCCTAAAGAACCTAGTTTTTTTTTGCTATAATTAAAGTAAAAGCACCCACTTGGAACATCCTGCTCCCATAAGTGGCACAACATTTGATTTATTGAGATGCATTAATTTAGTTTGGAACCTGACCCAATACTTAATACAGAATATTTCCCCTTTATTGACAGATTAGGTTGAAATTGTTTGCTGGCAAGGCTGGCCCATTGCCTGTAGTAGACAGAGCATAGCTTGTGGCGCAGCTGCAATGGTTTTGTATATTCAGAAGTTGACTTCCCTTGTTGCCTAAGGAAAACTCAGGCATGAAAGTGCCATTGCAGCAGCACCCCACTAGGTACCAGGGGTGGCAAAAATGCCGCTCCTGGTACTTTAAGAGCCACATTTTTGTTTTTGAAACCGTAAATTTGGCTCTTCTAGCACAGAGAGTGCAGTTAGGGTCTCTGCACTAGCGTACTGGCCCTCTCTGCCGCCCTTGTGGACCCCCCTGGACCCCTTCAGGTGAAAAAAGGTAAGCGCATGGGGGCGTCAGCAACTGCTGCTGTCTCAGGTGGCGGAGGGGCCAGGATCGCCCCTGCAAACAGAAAATCATTTCATATATATTGCTCACAGAATCAATCAACACAACTCTTTAATAATAATGGGGAAAAAATTTACTTACATATCCGACCCAGCCCGTGGAACTTTGTTCATAAACTGGCTGATAAATAAAAAAGGTAAAAGTAACAGTGTGACTTTATCACAATATCATTAATGTTCTGTGTTACAAATTTTGCCCTTTACAAATAAACATCCACTTGGAACATGTACATTGTACATTTATTAATTGTACATCTCCAGTTTAAACCTTTACATTGTTGCTATAAGTTAAAAAGACTCATTCTGCTTCTGTGTCTTCCTTATACAACAACAGTTGCTTATTGCCTGAACTGCCCACCAACACACTGTGTTTCAGACCCTTGAGCAAGAGGCTGTCAGGGGCTGCTGAGAAATGAAGGGTCATAGTAATCCTACTTAATGTAATCCATAAATTAATAATGTCCCTGCTCCTTTTGTTATATTGCATCACAAATAAAGATGGCTTATTTCAATTTACCAGCACAGTTATACTGTATATGAAGATTCTATCTAAAAGAGAGGGTACTTGGCTAACATACCGGTTGACAGTTCCATGCTGCACCTTCACACATAGTAAGTAATGAAACATTCTGGATCCTTCGGAGCCACTGAACTGCCATCTTATTGTCTGTCACCCAGTTAATTCCACTGATGTAATGGTCACTGGGAACATTTTTAAATAAATATAAATGAAAAAGTTAAAATCAGAAATATACGTTTATGGTTATACAGGTATGGGACCTGTTATCCAGAATGCTCAGGACCTGGGGTTTTCCGGATAATGGATATTTCTGTAGTTTAAATCTCCATACCTTAAGTCTACAGGTATGGGATCTGATATCCAGAATGCTCGGGACCTGGGGTTTTCCGGATAATGGACCTTTCCGTAATTTGGGTTTTCATGCCTAAAGTCTACTAGAAATGTATTTAAACATTAAATAAACCCAATAGGCTGGTTTTGCTTCCAATAAGGATTAATTATATCTTATCAAGTACAAGCTACTCTTTTATTATTATAGAGAAAAAGGAAATCATTTTTAAAAATTTGGATTATTTGGATAAAATGGAGTCTAAGGGAGCCATTCCGTAATTTGGGGCTTTCTGGATATCAGGTTTCCAGATAAGGAATCCTATACCTGTACTAATAAATCATGTAAATGTTAAACCCAATAAGCTGAATCTGCTTCCAATAAGGATTAAATATATCTTAGTCTGGATCAAGTACAATGTACTGTTTAATTATCACAGAGAAAAAGGAAATCATTTCGATTATTTGATTATCTATGGGAGGCAGCCATTCCGCAATTTGGAACTTTCTGGATAATGGGTTTCTGGATAATGGATACCATACCTGTACTGTCAAGGCTCAGGAAAACATAACAGGAGCAGGCAGCTGTACAAAGAGCTTCTTATCCAAATGCAATGAGGCTGCTTGCATTTTAAAGCATTTTAATCCTTCCTTGATTTGGGAATTATTATCACAGTGTCAAAGTTCTTAAATAGGTCTAACTTATACAGTATATTTAGTTTTTCCATTTATTATTGCAATGAAATACAATACTAGTAAACCTGCACAAATATATCAGTGTAAGAATTAATTAATTAATTGAAAGGTCTTCAAACATTGTGTATTATATATAACAACCACTAGATGGTGGTTGCAGAACAGATATTTCTTCAAATACATTTTGCAAACTACTTTAATGCAAGCATACTCATTGCACTTTCTATCATAACAGGAGTGCATCAGTATGCAACAGCCTAGATAAGTGTATATTCTTACACAGTAGATGGGATTTGTGTATTCAATATTTTGCAGATAAAAATGTGTGTTATACAAGTTATACTAGACTGTATATTGATAATAATCAAAACGTCCCTTGAGTTCTGCAACATTAGCAGCCCCTTCATGGATTCTTAAATCCTTATAAAATAGTTATACAGTGCATTACAATAATAACAAATGCATTTTATTTCCTTACATAGATCTTAATTCTTCTGGTGGAAGAATTTCCACTGGGTTGATAACTGCAAGAGACCTGGTATTCACAGCAAACAGTCTCACTGTAGGGTTTCGAGCTCCTGCCTTGGAAAAACCAGACAAATACATTAACAGGTACAGTATACTGTAGACCCACTAGGTTTAAAATTGGTTTAAATTAACTTGTTTTGTTAGTAGCTCCAGATAAAATGCAGGCATAATTTATCCCTACTATACCTGCTATCCCGCTGATGAATCAAGAAATGACTTCACAAGTGCAATCTTGAATATATTCTGATATTGTAAAGAATATACATTTATAACAATTATCTAAAAAAAAAACACCTCTCAGACTAACTACATACCTTTGGATATGGGATAACAACAGTATGTGGATACTGATCAGAATCCTCTCCATAGAAAGAATATTCTATAACTGGCACATCAGTGTCATTGAATTCCACATAGGCCAGAGACGTTGCATCCGGTGACCACCATAACGCATAATTTGTTGAAAACATTTCCTCTATAAACACAAGACCTTGTTAGTTCTTCAGAATAGATGGACCATGTCCCACATCGTCTCTGCCATTATATATTGTACTTTTACTGCTTTTTAAGTAGTAGAAAATTCAAACAAAATGTCAGATTTGTAACATTATTCATACGCTGCTGGTTATTTGCAATCTTATTTTAATTTTCTTTTTCATTAATGTTAATTACATTTTGAAAATGTGATTTTTAAAATATTTACCTTCATACACCCAATCTGGGATTCCATTTAAAATTTTATTGTGTTCTCCATTGGTGGTGATCGTGGTACTGATACCCCCTGGCACCTCTTTAATATATATGTTATTTTCCCAAACATAGGCCTGCAGTAAAGAAAAGAACAGTGGCATTATGTGCAACGAGCATTGACAGAAGAGTCCCCTCTAAAGGGAGAGGGCAAATATAAACAGCGTCCTAGCCTTTCAGGACTTAATTATATCCAAATGCTCTCCATCAAATACAGCATGGACAGAAGCAGTGTTAGTGAGCGTGGTGCAATAAAAATTAATGATTAGTGCTTGATAGCTAAGTAAAAGGTGTATTGACTATTTCCTGTTAAATATGGAATCTGTCACTATCCTTAGTAGTTGGGATAATAAGAAGTGATGAGTCAAGTGGTGCTTTTTCTTGCAACAAGTGCATTGGAGTCAATGGCCATGTTTTCTCATTCTTTCCCAGAAAAATACAAAAAAAAAAACCCAATTAAACAAAATTCAGTTGTGAAACACAGATTTCACCTTGAATCTGTATTGTTTACAAACATGAATAACCTGTAAATTATAACCTTATGATTGGTGCTGATGTAATTTGTCACTATTCACTAAAACATGTGCATTATAATAATGTACCCCCTGTTGTAAAATATATGGGTATTTGAAGTCACCTTGAGCTCCATAACTTGCATGAAAAAAAAATAAATAAAAAAACTCAGCCTACCACCTGTATTTGGTCATGTAACTCCTCTGTGAGTTATAAGATCCTTATATTTTAAAATGGGGAAACATTTGCTGTGTAAACAAGAAGTTGAGAATACACTCATCTCTATAGCTGGAATAAGGCTCTATAATTAATAGTCTAAAACCTTTAGATTTAGTTTGAGGTGCAGGGCAAAAAAATCAGTTGCAATAAAATAGCAACACTACGCCAATCAGCTATTAGGGTATATATATATCAGGCTGTGGTCCTTTATGAGAAGAAATGCTAATGTACTGTAATGCTAAATATATTATATTGTTGAAGGTTTGGGTGATGGGGAGAACCCAAAAGAAAACATTGGCTAGTGCAGAAATGGAGATGCTGGAACACGGTAGGGAGTTCGATTCTTGCAATAGCCTTAAAGAGTTCGGTGAATTTGAGCAACAAAGGCATCAGGTTTAAAGTCTGACCAGAATGAGGACCAACTTTGCTATATGTTCTTGCCACTTTGGAAGACTTATTAAAGGGATACTGTCATGGGAAAAAAAATTTTTTCAAAATGAATCAGTTAATAGTACTGCTCCAGCAGAATTCTGCACTGAAATCCATTTCTCAAAAGAGCAAACAGATTTTTTTATATTCAATTTTGAAATCTGACATGGGGCTAGACATATTGTCAATTTCCCAGCTGTCCCAAGTCATGTGACTACTGCTCTGATAAACTTCAATCACTCTTTACAGCTGTTGGAGTGATATCACCCCCTCCCTTTCCCTCCCCAGCAGCCAAACAAAAGAACAATGGGAAGGTAACCAGATAACAGCTCCCTAACACAAGATAACAGCTGCCTGGCAGATCTAAAAACAACACTCAATAGTAAAAACCCATGTCCCACTGAGACACATTCAGTTACATTGAGAAGGAAAAACAGCAGCCTGCCAGAAAGCATTTCTCTCCTAGGGTGCAGGCACAAGTCACATGTCACGGGGCAGCTGGGAAATTGACAATATGTCTAGCCCCATGTCAGATTTCAAAATTGAATATAAAAAAATCTGTTTGCTCTTTTGAGAAATGGATTTCAGTGCAGAATTCTGCTGGAGTAGCATTAACTGGTGCGTTTTGAAATAAAACATGTTTTCCGATGACAGGATCCCTTTTATGTGATTAAAGGGGAAAAGTCTCATTTTATTTAAGAGAAAAAAGTAAGTTTGCAGAATTCTCATTTCTAAACAAAAGTTGATGCTACATACCAGTTTATGACCAACGGGCGACCAAGTTATATATTGAATTTTGTTGGGAAGCTCATTTGCAGCCACAATTTCTCTGGAAAAAAAATCCGCTATTTACAAGTAAATAAAAGAAAACATCTAAAAAGCAATTCCCATCACCTCTCTAAATACAAATAATAAAAATAAGCATTTACAGATTCCTGGTTTCGATTATAAGGCTAAGGTTTATGATCATTATCTCTATAAACTTTTATGACATCTGATTAATATTTAACTACTTAGGAGTACAAAATGGTACTTGTCAGTGAGATCAGTGAGAGTCCATCAAGAATGCAGATAGACTAGGGCCTGTGTGCTTTCTTATGCACCCCATGGAAAACTTTCTCTCTACTGGTGGTCAGACCACATAGAAATGACCAAGAGGAGAAGTAGGAGTGGGACATCATGGGGTTATTAGCACTGGATATTTACCAAGAATTATCAAGCTTTTAAAAAAAATAGAGCTTCATCTTAGTGAAGCAACTTACTTTTTTTCAATGTCATAGATATGGTATGAAGCTATGTAGGAATGTCTCCATAACTGGAAGAAACCAAGATACAGCATTAAGACAATTAAGGTTTACTGGCCAACACAGAACAGACGAAATTAACCAAAAAATATTTATTTTAGTAAAATACACATTACAAAGTCTATTCCAGGTCTAGTAACCCATAACAACCTATATGATGTTTGAATTCAAAGACTAGACCAATATGCTGCCTACAGATTGGTTGGTAAAGAGTACTGCAAATTCCAACACTGTATGGATCAGACTCGATATCCTGGGTTCAACAAAGCGCCATTCACACTGAAAATACACTCTTACCTTTTCATAGTTATACTGCAGCAGTGCATATTTTCTGTCTTCGGAAAGTGTATAAAATGAAGAATTGCTATTATGCTGTTGGATAAACAAATTCAATAATTTATTGCTGGGAAATTAGTTTTGTTCTGTAAGTTCTTAATAAGAATCACAAATATTTCACCTACAATAGTGGTATTGGAAATTATTTCTGTTGTTGTCTCGTTTTCAACATTAAAAATGAGCACATTGTCTTTGGCCCTGAAGACAAACTCATTTTCTAGAAGAAGAGAGAAAAAAAAAAGACAAAATTTATGAAATTGACTTAGTTCTGAAGAATTCTCATTTCCATTGTGCTATATTGGTACCATTTTGCCTGAGACAGGAAACATAATAGCAGTTAGAATAAAGTTACCTAGTCTGCAGGAGGATCTCCTAGTGGGCCCCAGTGGGGAAAATTCCCATTAGACCTTTATTATTTGTACCATAAGCCTCTATATACTGTATAACAGGGTCTACTAAACATTTTGAGATTTTGCCTCAGGACAGAATATTCCATGTAGGATTCCTATTGTCTATTTACAGAAGAAATCTTACTCTAAATAATTCCATCTCCAAAGAGCATGGGAATTAGTGATGTGCGGGCCGACCCACAAGTCAGGAAGGTTTGTGTCAATGGCACACAAAGTTTTTGCTCCACTTCTGCCAGACATGCTCCTTTTATATACTTGGGCAACTGTGTACCATGCTCCCTTCTGTGGCATCACAGCAGGGCGGGGCAGGCATATAAATAGGAGTGAATGGCCGATTAGGAGAAGACTGGAGAAGAATGTGTTGAGCCAATCATGTAAGCAGAAAGATCAGTCTCCTTAGTGACTGCCTTGTGCCAATAGTTCACATTCACCAACCATGTTCCTCTGGCAAAAAGTCTATGTTTAATTTAAAAGGGAAGCCTATTTGTAACTGCATATTTTATACACATTATTTTATGCCTATGTTTATTACCCTGGAATATATTTGTGTGTTGGGTGTTTAGTGGTTAATTGGATCTTACAATTTAATTGCGGTCTGGCATTGGCTGTTAAAAAATTGAGTTTTCATTTTTATCTACTTTTATTTTTATCATTTTATCAGTTTTAGTTTTAAACATTATCTTACTCTATAGCCATTGCAGTTCCAGTGTTGGGTGTCACCCTCACTATTGCTAGCAACCTCCTAGCAGATGGGTTTGTAGTTTTAGGGTGAATAAAGGGACATTACATGACAATATACTAGCAGTGCGCATCAGGGAGGCCGGCTCTTTTTGTTGGGTACATTTATATAGAAAGATTGTTACCTGAAACCCACTTTAGGCCAAACGATTTGGGCCTGTACTCATCGCTAAAATAATCTTCCAGTGTAAATGTCTTGCGGTCATCTCCCTTTCCTGCAGTATAAAAATATATATATAGATATAATATAAATAATTACCATTTTTTCTATAAAAAGTCAATGAAAAATATCAGAACCAGATCCCATTTTCTGTTTTCAAAGAGTAGCTTTTAAAGGAAAATGCATGGAAAAAAAGTTCATGTAAAAATCCAAGATCGCATCTGCTAACAATTGTAATTGAGGATGACTTCCAAAATGTAGCGGTCTGCACACAATGTAGAAACATTGCTAGTATTTCCAACAAAGTGGAACAATTTCTGAGTTACAATTTTGTTTTTCTTATTTCTCAGCTGTGGTTTGTGAAGGAAACTGCTTTGTTTTTTAGAAAGTTAATTATAGGTTGTTGCAAACTCATCCAGCTGCTGACCTGGCTGGCAAAGAAACACCATAATTATCATACAATAACACCCATGCACTCTTACTGGGTAAATGTGTACCAGTGCAATGACTCATCATAGCAACCAGTCAGAAATTAATCAGTCTATTGCTGATTGGTTACTATGGGTTAATACACCAGTAAAATCTGTGCATGGATTCTCATGTGATCCAGTATATAAAAAGAACTATAAACCATGTAAGCGTAGCCCCAACAACATAACCCTTAGAAACTAGAAATGTACATCCATTCTGTAGTTGACAAGTAAAACAACAAACTACTGATTGCAATTGGAAATATAAATATGACGTGGACTCAATGGATGCCCACAGTACATCCTGCACTCACAGTCACCTTATTTGCACTGCCTGCCACTGAACACAATTCATACTAGAGATTGATATAAGTGAATCTACGTATTGGGCATCGCATGCGGGGGGGGGGGAACAAATACAGGGACTGATTGTATTTTAAATAACAAGTGATATAATTTCACAGACTTTTGAGACTTTATACTGCAGTCAGTGCATCTTGAGCAGTAAAGGCCAATAGTATAAGGACTGGCAGAGAGGGGTGGTTTTAAAAGGCAATGGGCAACACCTTGAATATTTTTAGAATTAAACCCCTTTGTTCTTTTTGGTAAGCTTTTTCCATATTCTGATTAATAGTTACAGTTAAGTACCAGTTGCAAACAACCTTAGAATATCATTGTCTACTTCAGTGGTCCCCAAAATATGGGGCTCGCCTCCTTGAAGACACTAGATCTATGGCAGTAGGGGGAAAAGGAGGTTATCCTGAATGCCAGTTCAGGCAAAATTTGGGAAAATGGAACATGTGTTCCCCTAGATAAAGTACAGACTGGCCAGTCAGGATTTGGGGGTGAAAACTTATCCACCATAGTAGATGATCTTGAAATTATGACAGTATTTTCATTTTATGAGCTTAACCAAAGTTTGAACCTTAAGGAACTTGAATTTAAAGTGTCCTGACAACCTTTGTTGTAGTACCAATGTGTTAGCTTTGGAAACACTACTATAGTTTATATAAACAAGCTGCTGTGTAGCCATAGGGGCAGTCATTCATCACAGTATACATAGTAGATAACAGATAAGCTATGTTGTATACAATGGGATTCTTCACACACAGTAGATTCCCATTGTATCCTACAGAACTTATCGGTGTGATATGCTTATCTAATGTGTTTCCTATGCTTGAAAGGCTGCCCCATGGCTACACAGCAGCTTGTTTTAAACTATTGTTGTGTTTCTGAAGCAAACACATCAGTTTTATCAGTGCAGGGCAACAGTACATTATATTTTCATTACTTTAGGGCACATTTTTTGGTGTTACAGTTCCTTTAGGGTTGGGGCAGACGGGCAGATTCGGGGAGATTTAGTTGCCTGTCGACTAATCGCTTCTTCTGCGTGGCGACAATCTCCACGAACTTCCTTCTGTCTGCCTTCCGTATGCTTGAATGAAGAATCACCTGCGCTAATGCACTCGCGGCGCTTTGATTTCTGAAGTCGCCCCAAGTTGCCTCACAAGGAAACTTTGGAAATCGAAGCGCCGCAAGTGTATTAAGAAGAAGAGGCGACTAGTCGCCAGGCGATGAAATCTCCCGGAATCTGCTCGTGCCCCAACCCAAAATGACCCTGTCTAAATCTGGGTCTTAAGCTATTCATTTATTTACCCAGTTTCATAAGAAATGGATGGATTAGATCACCAGCAGCTAATAACTCACTAATAACAGTCACTTTTTCATTATGTTTTTCCTCACACTTCATTCTCTGCATGAAACCCGTCAGCCGTCATGAACTGTGAAGCCAAAACATAAATAATAACATTAGAATGATTTACAATTCCCAATTTCCAGATGTTTCAGATATTTCTCAAAGTTTTATTTCCTGTGTGTCTGACTGAAAACAAATGAGAGTGGCTTTGTTTCTTATAGATTTCACTGGGGGAAAAGGACAGCTTGCATCTTGTGTAATACCAATGTCTTAAAGAGTTAAAAGGTGTAACTCAAAAGGGGAATGCCACCCAAAAACTGTTTTTTTTTTGCACAGTGAAAGAACAAAAAAGCAACTTTCCAGTATACATTAAACACATGTACTGGAGCCCTTATGCAGAAACTTGTTATCTGCAAAGTTCTAAATTACAGGACAGGCCTCTCCAGTATTTCTATTTTAAGCAAATTATTCTGATTTTTAAAAATAATTTACCATTTATGTATTTATAATAATCAAACAGCAGCTTGAACTTGATGATAATCCATAATGCATGAATCCATAATGGAAGACAGAAAAAAACCCAATCCTACTAGCTTCATTTAATGTTCAAAAGTTTTTTAAGCAGACTGAAGGTATGGCTATCTATATTACAAAAAGATCCTTTATTTGGAAAACAGAGGTCCCCAGCATTCTGGATTATAGATCCTATACATGTTTTCTGTGTTTTAATTGATGTAGTTATTATATTGTTATTGAAACAAGGTGTAAATAGCAAAAATAAATGGAGAAAATCAGTGTTTTCTACCCACAATGCATTATTAGCCAGAAGTACAGTGTAACAAATTGCCAATTTGCTAAGTAGAAAAGTGAATCCTAATTTACGCCTTTCTGTAAAATTACTTGCAATTTGCATTTTGTTTCTGTTAATGGGGATGCCTATTGCGTTTTCAGAGTTGGACTGGCCCACCAGGCTACAAGAGAAGAGGGACATGCTGTTTTATAATGACACATTAGGCATATGCCTTTGGTGATGTCCCTGAGCTCCAGTCCTTATATTTATTGTTGTTTTAAGTGGTAATTTATTCATTGCTAAATTGAGCATTGTGAATTTTACCTATCTACAACACAGGTAGATCAATATCCAGGCAGTTGTTTTCTTCTCTTATAAGGACTTTATGGTGTTTGTGTAATAAAAATGGTTTAATGTTTGTTTGTAGTCCTGTAACATATTGAAACCAATCACATGATTTATTTCAAACAACAGACCAGCCTGACCAACAACAACTTGGAGTAGTTTTCCTCTATAGACTTCCTACAATAAACAATAGGGAAACATCGGCAGGTGCCTAACACCTTGGCACCCTGCTGTGATTTTACCAATTACAGTAGTTGTGGGCTGCTTTTCCAGTAAGTCTAAATATCCTCCTTGGGTTTAGAATAATAGATATGGAGCCAAACTGATCAGATGACAAATTGTTGAGTATCACTAAACAAGAGACAAGGCATTGACCATCGTTAGCTCTGCAATAACCCATAAGACCAGTACCCAGATAAGTCAATGAATCCAGTTTGCATTTGGGGGATATTGAGAACAAAGAATGATTGCAGTGTAATTGGTACTGTACTTGATTTTACTTAAAACTTTGACGTGTTTTTTTTAGTGCATATTGTGATAGGCTATTCTACTGAATCATTGGCTGGACCTTAACCTTTCAGGTATAATAGTCTAACAACTACTTGTTTGTCATATAATTATTATTCAGCATGTTTCCTTCATATCAGTTCATTTCATCAGTTCAGATAGTTTATCTTTGGTCTGTACTACTCATCATCATAGCAGATTAGATCACGGAGAGGTTTGCACATAATATTACTTAACAAAAAGATGAGCTTGCTCTGTGTTTTCCCATCAAACCTATGTGAATATTTTAGACTGGCTAAGTAAAAATGGCTTGTTTCAAAATCTAAGAAAAAATTAAGGCTTTTCCGAAACCTGCTTTACATCATCTTTAGTTTTCTGTAAATACTCAGTAAAACATTGGCCTGGAATATCCAGTGCAGAACATACATACAGTATTATCATTCATTATTTGTTATGAAATTCAAAGTTCTTTTTAGTGATGAAGTCTAATGGACAAACTAAGGTCCACTTAAGGTGCCACAGAATATCTTTCTATCAGTTAAAATAAATAAAAAAACAAAGCAAAAGTATTGTAGAAGCGATACCTATATTGGATAACAATAAAAAATACATTGCAAACTTTAGGAGCAACAAGGTCCCTTTGTCATGCAAAACACAAATAAAAGCTGGAAAGGCACAGCATATACACAGTTAAATCACTTCTACAATACTTTGTGAGTATTTTTTTTATGTTATGTTTGCCAATGGCTAACACGGTACCACTGTTTTTGTTTTATTTCTATCTATAAAACCAATGATAATCAAGACTTTTTATACTTCCCTGTGTCACTGACCCTTTCTCCCATACTCATTATGACTCATATTTTTTTATTTGGATTTCAAGCCCCCATTTGAGGTCTATGCCCCCCCCCCATAACCCCCTATAAAGATAATCGACATGTCATTGTATCAGCCATGTTTTCTAGGGCAGCAAATGGGTGTTCACCCCAAATGCCACCCTAATTGGCTTTCAAGCTGGACAGGAGTATCTAGATTTTTACACTCTAAATATCTTCCTTACTGGCATTCAGGCAAATGAGAAAGATATTTAGACCCACCAAGCATGCCCCTTGGTGGGTCAGGCCCATGTTTTGCAAATCACTGCTCTACACATATTTTGGCAAAGATCTGAGGCTGCATCTTAATTTGGCACATGTAATTGGACTGTGACTTTACAGTGTGAGGCTGAATCACTTTAAATACCAGTTTTGTTAAGCAATGCTTTCTTTGCCCTGTAGGGCACACGCACTACATGTAGTTTACTACCTTATTATTATTTGTCCTGTCCACAGCAGTGAATGTCCCCAGTAAATATTTGAACAGGATCTTTGATCCTTGTCATTTTTTTACTTTTTTTTTACTGCTCGGCACAACTTTGTCTTTAACTTAAATAAACCATGTACATTACTTCTTCCCACTCCCTTGCACTTGACATTCTGTCATCTGCTGGTATATATTCACTCCACTCTCTACTGTGCTTCTTTGGCTATGTTGCTTTTTTCTTTCAGTCTTCCATTCCTACAATTTATAATACATGCTTACGTTTTCCATCGAAGCACTCCCCATCTGCTTTATACAGTACCTCCTTCCCTAAGAATTAAACAATGCTAGCTTATAGTCACAGCTACTAGCCTTAGACCTTACTTACAATTAGTAGTCCTTCTTTGAGGGAATCCCATCAAATGACATAACCCACAATAACACCACCTTCTTTAGCCACCCTTTATAAGGCACAGAGGACAAAGGCATGATAGGGAAAAACAGTGTCCACTACTTGTTCCACCATTCAGTTAGTGACTAGGAGGCTTAAAGGAACAGTCACACTAAAAAATGAGTGTTGATGAGCAATGAACATGTAAAGTACTGTTGGGCTGTGTTATGTTTTGTGTAGCCGAGGATGAGTAGAGTATAACAGTGCTTTATTAGCCATTACACAACAGTAACTTTCACTTTTAAGCTACCAGGAAGTATGCACAGAGCACAGTGACATCTACAGACCATTTGTATAAACACCACATATTCCCCCTATAGTAGGAAAGCATTTTAAAACAATATTATGCATTCTTCACAACAAAGTCCTTGGTCCATGCAGGTAGCTTTCTGATTCTTTCAGTATGCCTTATAGGTTCACTTTCTTTAGGCCTATTGCAGTTGACATCAGGAGTAGGAAAATGTCCTTCATTAAATGGAGCTTCTCCAAAGTCATATCTAACAGTATTCCTGTTTCAGTATTCCTGGTTTCTTAATTCTGACTAAAGATCCAGGTTGAAAGTGTACTTCTCTGGCACCATGTTTTCTGTCAGTATAAGTCTTGCATTTGGCTTGTTGACGTTTCACAATGTCAGCAGTAGATGATTTTGTAGGCACAGTATTTTGTGGAAGTTTGATGTCTGCAACATGTAACTGTCTGCCATGTAATAATTCAGCTGGAGATGATTGGGTTGTTGCATGGCGCGTTGCTCTGTAGTTATGTAGGAACTCTGTTGTAAATACTTTCGAAGATTTCCCAGTAAGATTTGATGTCTGTAATACTTCTTTCAGACTTCTGTTGAATCACTCGATTTCTCCATTTGCTTGTGGGTAATACACTGAAGATTTCCTGTGCACAATATTCCTCTCTCTCAGATACAAGGATTCAAACTCATATGAGACAAACTGTGGCCTGTTGTCTGATATGAACTCCTTTGGATTACCTTCTCTGCTGAAGACTGTAGACAGAAATGTTATTACTGTAGCTGATGTTATATGAGAAACAAATGCAATTTCTGTCCATTTACTGTAATAGTCCATCAAGGTTATAGCAAATCTGCAGTCTATAGGACCATCCGTAAAAGGACCGACAATATCAATAGCAAGTTTTTCCCATGCTGAATCAGAAAATGGTATTAGTTGGACATCTGGTCTCACCTTAACTTTGTGTACAAAGTTCTTTGCACAACCCAGTGAAGTGTTGCTTTGTGGTGAAATTTTAGATACCGGCTGTGTGGCAGGCACTAGCGCTGTAGTAATGAGACCATCAACTAATTGTAGGTTTAATGCAGCAAAGAGATCCCTTCCAAGTATAGCAGTACCCTTATTCACAATGTAAAAGTCACATTTTGCAGTATTTGATTCAAATTGTACAGTCACTGGCAAGCAACCAAGCACAGGGATTGGATCCTTTAAGTAACTGATCAGTTTCAGGGCAGGTGCAACAAGCGGATCTTTTACAAAGTATTTCAAGAAAATATCCTTTGGTAGTGTAGAAACAGCTGAACCTGTATCAAGCATCAGGTCAATGGAGGGTCCCTTGTCAGAAGAAGCAGTACTGACAAAGTGCATATAAAATTGTCTGGAATAAATTTACCAGCTTTATCCACACTTAATACTGTGACATTTGTTGTAGTGAACATCTTTAGAAGAACTACGGCAGATCTTAGCAAAATGTCCTACTTTTGTGCAACTGCGGCACCGTTTAGCTTTTGCAGGACATGTAACATTATTTGCAGTGTGTTGTGTATTTTCTATTTGTATTTGCTGCATGGTTTTGCAGTGTAGGTGAATCCCTTTCCTTAGCACTGTATTTTGCCGGTAACTGTGCATTATTAGGCCACAGTGCTGAATTCACAATCTGTACATTCCCAGCAGTTCCCTTACTGAGAGTTTTAGCCTCTGCCACTGCTGTTTCAATTTGGCTAGCAACTGTAATAGCCTTAGCAAGGGTTAAATCCTGCTCTAGGAGCAGTCTCTCTCTAATGCGAGGTGAGTTTGTTTTTTCCGCTATTTGGTCTCTTAGCATTTCATCTGTTAGATTTCCAAACTCACAGGTAACAACCAGCTCTCTCAAAGCTGCTACAAATTGTTCTGTGGATTCGCCATTACGTTGTCCACGTTGGCGGAATTTATATCTTTCAGCAACCACATTTACTCTTGGCACGAAAAAGTTCTTTATAGCAGTAAGAGCAGTTTCATAAGTCTCATCAGGTAATGGTAATGTATAGAATATAAACTTTCCCTCTGCTCCCAGGCAGTGAATAAGTAAACACGCTTTCTAGCAGCAGAAATCTCCCCTTGGTCAGCAGCAATAATGTAATTTTCAAACATACGGATCCAAGCTGTAAAATGTAGGCTAACCAGGGTTTGAAAGCAAAGGCGCAGGCTGCTGTAGAGGTAGAAGAGCCATCTCATCGTCAATTTGTTATGTTTTGTGTAGCTGAGGATGAGTAGAGTATAACAGTGATTTATTAACAGAGACTCATGCAGCCATTACACAACAGTAACTTTCACTTTTAAGCTGAAAGGAAGTATGCATAGTATAAGTCTGAGCACAATGACACTTACAGGCCATCTGTATAAACACCACAGTTCTGCCCTGGCAGAACTGGTGTGTTTTCTTTAGAAACTCAACTACAGTATATAAACAAGCTGCTGTGAGCCATGGGGGCAGCCATTCAAGCACATGATACACAATAGAGAACAGATAAGCTCTGTGGTATACAATGGGACTCTTCAAAACCTGTTTTCTGCTGTGTATCCTGGAATGAATGACTGCACCATGGTTTATATAAACTATAGTTGTGTTTCTAAATGAAACTCACTAGTTGTACCAGTGCAGGGCAACACTACAATACTGTCATTCATTTTTAAGTATCCCATAACCCCTTGGGACCTCAACTCAGTTAAGAGGCCTTACCTAATGACATCATGGCCCCATTCCTCCACCTTTCCTGTTATGCTTTCAGGGCCCACTTACTAGTTTCCTTGTTTTGAAACAGTTATGTCTTTTCTGATGTTGCATGGCTGATAATGTCCACATTAGGATGATCAGCATAAAATGACAAGGATAAATATGCAGATTTATATACAGGCACCTACAGGTTTGTCACCCAGAAAACAACTCTATTTGCCACTTTGTCTTGTGTATGATTGATACTCAAGCTTAATACAGAGGCCAATAAAGCCAATGACGTACTTTACAGCATAAAAAAAGTCACAAGTCACATGAGCCCAGATCTTCCCCATATTGACAGTAGACCACAGGTTACTCTGGTCCAGACAGAGTATCAATGACTAAGTGGACTCCAGTGTGGGGGTCAATCCCTATCAACCTTTTCTTATATCCATAATAAGTGTAACATTCTGCCTGTACCTAAACCAATTATGTTTGGGAAACTATGTAGATCATATTTCTCTATATGAAACCAACAGCTATGGCTCTGGTTCACTGCCTTTGGGATCAAAGTTTTCAGGTAACCACGGCTTGTTCAAGTGTCAATCTGGCCACAAATGCTCAGAGTTAAAAATCAGCCTGTCCATAAAATCCTCCTCTCTAAACTCACTCACTGCCTGTTATAGATGTCCTGGTGTTGTTACCAGCCTCCCTGGTCCTGATACTAATGTAGACTACCTGGTTTTGACCCTGACTTGTTCCTGACTTTGAGTTTGTCTCATGATTCTATGGCTGTTATCTTGTTATAACCTGGCCTGTCTATGTCCAACTCTGTCCTTTCTGGCTCCCTTGCCTGCCCATGAGGGAGTTACTGGATTCTCATGCAATAAAACCTGGGGACACCCAAGTAGCTGAGGGCCAGTTCCAAGGCCACTTTAGAAAAATCAGTCCTAGACAGGAATCTAGATACTCCCCTGAGATTTGGGATTACCATACGTGAAAATAAGCCTATAACTTCTATATAATTAGCTGTGGCGTCATCTAATGAGTTGGAACTGGATATCATAATTTCTGGTAGACCTTGGAGGCCCAAGACTCTTGACTCTCATTCAACACACACATGGCAGGGCACAACTGTAGGAATACAACCTCCAGGAATATGATTTTTCCTCTATTTTCAGACACAATATCCCATGATGACCCAATCCCTTTAAATAGCTGCTAATCAATATTCACTTGTGCCCCCCATTTGGTGGATGGTATTAAATGTAGATTACCTTATTATGGGTTTACATACAGTGCAAGACTTCTGAGTAGAATGCAGGGGGAAATGGAAGAACTGGACCTGATTATGGCCAAAATAATAGCATGCTGATGCAATTGTAATATGTAATTGTTTATATAGTGAATAAAATACCCCCTCTTGTAAATTATAAGGATATTATAAGTTACTGAGGAGTTTCATGACCATATAAAAACATGAGGCTGAGTGTTTTTATACCGGTCATGGAACTCCGAGGTAACTTATAATATCCTCATAATTTGCAACTGGGGGTACTTTATTTATTATAATACACAAATTTCATTGAGTCATGTGACAGAAATGACATCAGAACTCACCGTTTATAACTGATGACATCAGAACTCACCGTTTATAAGGATATCATTTACAAGATATTCATGGCTTTTGTGTATTATATGACAATTAAAAACAAACTGGTATTAATGATTAGGTCTTCAGCACAAACAAGTGCAAAATAAATTCAAATCCAACCTGTTTCTAATTTAATGATACAAATAAACTGCTGGAACAGTTAAAATGTTCTTTAATCTTTTGATGTTCTATTAAAATATTTTCAAGCTTTAAGTACTGACCCTACTTGAACTTACGTTAACTGCCTCTCCTTAAGTGTTCTGTGTCACAAGACTGACTTTATTCCTGCTGCAGCCCATATGGAAGTTCTTTTTCATGAGACACTTGGATGAATGTTTTTTTCCCTCTGCTCATTGCTCACAGTCATATTTCAAATTCCCCAAGAAATGTGATACCTAAAGTATTATCTGTAAACATTTATTTTATCCACAGAGCAGCATCTGTGGTTAAAACTCATGACCAAGATGTTAATAAAGCAAATAACTTCAGGTAGGACCAGGCATTTTTTTCTATTCCATTGAAGTAGAACAGTAAGTAAACATAAAATAATTTAAAGAGGTTTCCTACATTTTTTAATCTTGCTCTTGGAGACCAATTGCAGTTGATCTCCCATTATGAATGAGTTAAGAAAAACGTTCACTTTAAGGTTATGATTCTGCATCCAGCACAGGGAATTATAATTATTATTATATTATAATAAGGCCCTGCAGCACATCAGGCCAGGAGTACAGATACTCTCACATTTCTCACTGGGAAAACCCTATTTTCATTCTCCTGTGATATATTTACATGGGCCATATATTTATCATATAGGGATGGATAGCCACGCTATAGCCAAAGGCAGGGTGAAAGGTTCTCTGGCAAAATGAGAGCAAACAATTTAAGGGTAATTTACAAACACAATGAAGTACAGTGTGCAAATTACTGTTTTTATATCCCTAATGCAGTTTTTTTATGATTATTAGATATTAATTACACCAGTGCGTCCAAATGAAGGCAGCTGGTTGTGCTGTCAAATCAGCTAACATTTTGATAGTGAGGATTGTGTCACTTCTGGTACAGAAAACTTTAAATGGAGTTAGTGAGTAATTACTTTGACTCAACTTTGCCACATTAAAGGGATACATGGGAAAAATTTTTTTTTCAAAATAAACCAGTTATTAGTGCTGCTCCAGCAGAATTCTGCCCTGAAATCCATTTCTCAAAAGAGCAAACAGATTTTTTTATATTCAATTTTGAAATCTGACATGTGGCTAGACATTTTGTCAATTTCCCAGCTGCCCCATGTCATGTGACTTGTGCCTGCACTTTAGGAGAGAAATGCTTTCTGGCAGGCTGCTGTTTTTCCTTCTCAATGTAACTGAATGTGTCTTGGGACATGGGTTTTTACTATTGAGTGCTGTTCTTAGATCTATCAGGCAGCGGTTATCTTGTGTTAGGGAGCTGTTATCTGGTTACTTTCCCATTGTTCTTTTGTTTGGCTGCTGGGGGGGGGGAAGGAAGGGGGGGTGATATCACTTCAACTTGCAGTACAGCAGTAAAGAGTGATTGAAGTTTATCAGAGCACAAGTCACATGACTTGGGGCAGCTGGGAAATTGACAATATGTCTAGCCCCATGTCAGATTTCAAAATTGAATATAAAAAAATCTGTTTGCTCTTTTGAGAAATGGATTTCAGTGCAGAATTCTGCTGGAGCAGCACTATTAACTGATTCATTTTGAAAAAAAATTTTTTTCCCATGACAGTATCCCTTTAAGGGTGATAGCAGCATGTTTCCTAGTTTCAAATACGGTCACTTGTGTACAAATCAGCAGAAGAGGCACATATACAATAGAACTTAGTGCAGCTATGCAGAAGTGCAAGTAGAATGTTTAGATGCAAAATCTAAATTCAGGTTGATTTAAGTGCCATTGTATTTGTGCCTGTGACCCCTTTTGAAATTATCCTACAGAATATATTGTGCATCTCTTTGCAATGCAGTTAATGGTAACATCATATAATTCTTATTAAATTTCCATCTTTTACTTGTTAGCTCTGTTCTGCTTTGCCAAAAAATTCGCAAAACTTTCTTTGCCTTTTCTTTTTAATTTTAGCAGAGAATTGGAGGATACAACAATTTAAGCTTGCCCATCTAGGCTATGGGAAACTGTTTTCAAAAGATTCCTCTAATAGCCCTATTTCATATTGCCCTAAATGTGATGAAATTAATGTATCACTTTTCCATTATCTATGGTCCTGTCCAAAGATTGTCCTATATTGGAGGGAAATCTTTGGTTTTTTGAATTATCATTTGAAGATACAGATTAAATTGTCTCCGTGCTTTGTTTTTTTGCATCTGGATAATATGGTATGTTCTTCAGTTCCTAACACAAATTTTATTTCCCATTTCCCATTTTTTTCCTAGCTGCTTCCAAGAAAGCTTTATTTAATTCTTGGTTACATAAAGAACCCCCCTCGTTAGCAGATGCTATTTCTTTTATGAACCAGCTTAGTTGGCAAGAAGCCTTATTATCCAAAACCAAAGGGAATAATTCCATAGACTCTTTTAAACTGATTTGGTCTCCTTATCTTGAAGCTTGTAATTCTAATTCAGGTAAACAAATAGGACGGTTTCTTCATTTGTAAGTTACGCGTTCAGACATTCCAGTCAACGAATGGACATTTTTCTTTCTTTCAATGTGTTTACTTCCACTGGCTTAGTTAATTTTTGTTATTTTCAGTTTATTGTTGTCAGTCTCTTAAAATTGTATTCCGTTTTCAATCTCACTATGCCATCATATTGAATACATGTCTTTCTTCATCTGCATAATATTTGCTGTCATAATGTTATTACTTGTTTAATATGAAAATCAAATAAAACATTTTCAAAATAAATAGATCTTGGCTATCACTTGAGTGGTTCTTTTGCAATTCACTACTACAACCCCTATAATTTACACCAGGGCAAAGTGAAATAGACAACACTATCCTATGGTACAGTGAATAGTTGTAGTATGTATAATGTGGGGTAGCTAGGCATTAAACCTGCATGTGCAAAAAATAGGCTGAAATATTAGCTGACTGAGAGTTCAAGATTAATTGCACAATATAAATCTCTGTAGGCTTGTATGAAGTGGTCAGTAAGCCAGCATACATAAGCATTGACCTTTATATTTCAGAAGTTGCAGCAGGAAGGAGGTTTCACAATCCACAGGATGAATATACTGTGAAACAAAAATAGGACTTCACTTTATATGTATAAGGATGAACTTCTATTTTTTACCACTTAACTGCCTGATTATTAAGCACATTTATAAGCTGCGGAAACTATGAGGCAAAGATGTGCAATAAACAGACTATTAAATAACCAAAAACATAAGAGCATTTAGACTGAACACAGAGTATAGCTGGCATGTTGTGAATAGGGATGTAGCGAACTGCCGAGTATGTGTTCGCGAACGGCGTTCGCGAACACCGGCAAAAAATGCGAACAGTTCGCAAACTTCGAACATCCGAAAATCGTTCGATTTGAATGATCAAAGGATTTTAATCGTTCGATCGAAGGATTTTCGTTCGAATCGAACGATCGAAGCCATTTGATCGAATGATTTCATTCAATCCAATGGCTTCGATCGTTCGATTTGAATGAAAATCCTTCGATTTTAGCGGTCGAAGGAATCGAATGGTCAAATGGTCGAACGATGTTTGACGCGAACGCCTATTGGCGAACGTCGCGCGACGTTCGCGAACTTGCGGCGGACGCGAACAGTCGAAGTTCGCGCAAACTAGTTCGCCGGCGAACAGTTCGCTACATCCCTAGTTGTGAAACAGCTTTAAATGCTGATTAGTTATTTTGGCAAAGAACTGTACATTATGTTCCAGGATATGTTTTATAGTGGGCTAATTTACTAACTGGGAAATATATTTTTTTTGTATTTTTGTCTATACAGTATTTGTGGAAAGTTGCCATGTTACTTTGAGTTAGAAGAAGAAGGTATCTTGGAAGAAAACCCAGTTTCATTGTCATGGACAACCCTATAGCATTAAGGTCACCAGCTGGGCCAGGGAGCTGTTATCTTGCGTCAGCAAGCTGTTATCTGGTACCTTCCCATTGTTTTATTGCTAGTCTGCTGGTGGCTGGGAACAATATCACTCCAACTTGCAGTACAGCAGTACAGAGTGACTGAAGTTTACCAGAGTACAAGTCACATGGCTGAGGACACCTGGGAAACAGACAATATGTCTAGCCCCATGTCAGATTTTAAAATTAAATATATATAAAAAAAACTGTTTGCTCTTTTGAAAAACAGATTTAAGTGAAGAATTCTGCTATAGCAGCACCATCAACTGATGTGTTTTGAAAAAAAAAACAGTTTTCCCATGACAGAATCCTTTTAAGGACACTTTATTGACATACACTTGTTAACAGCATATTAAATTATACCTCACATAGGGGCAAATTCACCAGCAAAGGCATCGCAACACATCTTAGATTCTCCAGGACAATGGTAATTCACTAAAATCCGAAGTTGCGTCCAGGGCGCCAAATGCTGGCGAAGTTGCACTAGCGCTACTGCTCCAATCGGCTAGGATTGGCTAATTTGCATATGGCCGGAAGTTAAAGTTCAATGGACATATATGTTGCAGCAAATACATTACATTACACCTTAATAAAATAAAATAAAGTTGTTATATTCCCCTACACATGAGCCCAGTGTATAGTTTATGTGCCATATGTTAGGAAATGTAGGGGGGAAGCCGGTTAACCCCAAAAAAAATTATGCTCTTTTTCAGCCTTCAGACTAGTGTTTTTTGGGACTTTTTCAACAATTTTTTTTTGGAACTCCTATTGCACTTCACCTAGTTTGAGGTGGCGAAGGCAAGTCTGACACAAGAGGTAACGTTCAGTAAAATCCGCATGTAGTGAATTTGCGTAGTTACGTCCAATAAGGAAGGCCAGGGGAATTCTCAGGGAACACATTGTTAATTGTTCCCCCACCCCCAGGAGAGAAGATACGGAATAAGGAGTCAAATAATCCTTTCTGCTGCTCGTCTTCTCAGAGTTGAGTTCTGGCATTATCAGCCCACTGGGACATTTGACAACTGTGATCTAACCCCACATTCCATTAGTCGATGGATTTTTTCCCAGCAGCTGTTATGGTGATGTTATTGAGTTTTTCTAGTTGACAGACTCGTGGTTTTCTGAATTATTGTAGCTTATGAGTAGTCATGCTATAGTAGCTGATTAACAAAATGTCAGACTAGATACCATCCAGATACTAGATACCAAGTATTGTTGGTTATGGAACAGAAGATATATTATGTAGAAAATATATCATAGACATGTTGGTGCCTCTGGATCATACTGAACCATATCAGTTTTCACTTTCAATCACACAATTTTACTTAATTTTACTGGGGTGCATTTGGGACCCGTACAGTGAAACACAACAGTCGTTGCTGAAAGTAGAACAAGTATCCAAGCCCAGAATGTAAAATGCTTGTAAACAAAACGGAACAGGGTTGTAAACCATTCACCAATTTGCAGGGAAAGTTGTATGTGAACACGAGGTTCTTCTGACAGAGTCTCTAAACATGTGCAGTTCATAAAACCCAGAGGACTGAATAAACATTCTGCAAAGGGACACAAATCAATCACTAATTACTACTCTGTGGATCAAGTCTGCCACTGTATATATTCAATTTAAAACTGTACATGCCGGCCTTCAGCCCCATCCATAACAGCAAGTCATAAAAAATATTCAGCTTCCCCAGCCAGACTGCATATGTTTCAAGTTGCCCAAATATGTTCTTCGGATGTACGTTAAAACTAGAAATTCCAATCTCTTGGAGAAAAAACTCCAGATGTGTCCACAATATGTTTTAATTTACACAACACTCCCAAACAGCAGCAGGGGGAAAAAAACTTTGTTTTAAAGGAACAGTAAAGATTTAATTCAAGTTGCTGTTATATGAAAGATCATGGTGTTGGTGTACAAGCAGCACAACTCATATCTCTGCTAAAAGCATAATTAATGTCCAGTTCACTGGCTGCAGATCAGGTGCATGTATCGGTGCAACCTGCTAAGGGAACCCTGTTATTATCAGCAGGTGACACATGATGTTAATAGAAGTGGTTTTGTGACTTGCCACATGTTCCAAAGAGGACATATATAAAGAAGTATCTGTGTGAATAGCTTCAACTTTGCACATGTGCCCACAAATGAACCCATATGTAGGTAACAGTTTGGGTACATTTCAGGCAGGTGTAGTTGACAAATTGTGTTTTTCAAAAATCAGAGTATGTCATATGCCACATTAGCAATTTGCAGTTAGTTACAGGGCAAACATACATTTCTCTGTACCCTATGGAGTATCCAACAATGCAACCCTATTTTTAACCTGTAATAAAGAGTTACAAGCAGCTTGAATGAACTTACTCTATTATACACATTCTGTAGTATATCATGGCCTTGTGGGGAGATACTTGCTTGTAAAGACTCTATTTTCTTACCTTTGGTTGCAAGCAGAGCAACAGGAACAGCAACGACAGTAACAACCACTGCCCCCATTAGTATACCGAACAACCACTTCAGCCATGTCTGAAAAACAATAACAAAAGTATACAGTAGTATCACCCACTGCTCTGAAATCATTTGCCAAGTCCTTCCAAAGATGGCAGAAATGTGGCAACAATCCCAATGGGCATTCATGAACACTGGACAGCTTCTACCACTGGGGGGGTTATTATGAAGGAAATCAGTTTCCACATCCAAAAGTAAATTGTACAAATTCAGACCAAGCCAGTTTTTGTGATAGGTATGGGATGAAATATTTGGAAATCCATCATGCAGAAAGCAAATACAGGGCATTGCCATGGCACACAGTGTTCTATTTGACTGGTTACCAATGTAACAAGGAGACAATATCTTGAACATAGTGATATCGGAATTCAGTCTGTATTACTGCAATCCTACGATTTTCTTACATTTCTAAATGTAGGCATTGTGCATCACATTACAGAAAGACCCAAACATTGCAGATAATAGAGCCAATACCTGTAAAAGAAGGTTTAGCTGTAGCTACTGACCTTCATTTTCCTTGGGACTCTTCTGCAGCTGGTGTTCCCTTAACCAGCACAAAGGACATCAGTGGAGCGAAGAGAAGAAAATAAATAGAGAGGTAAGATATCCAGTGATGATTGAATGCAGACTAGTTAAAAACTGAGCCAAAACTGTTAAACAATAACCAAGGAGGAGATACAGCAGTTTGGCACAGAATACGGGTGCTGGTTTCCCTTGCCAATGTAAGTCCTGGGAATGCAGTCACACTGATCTTTAGACTTAGTGATTCTCCACGATCAGCTCAGAGATCAGTCTGAAAGTGCACAGAGAAACTTTCTCCCATCTGTTTGGGACTGGGAGGGGAATGTATGATCAGTGAGCAGTCAGGTTGCATTGGAATGGCTTGGAGTTAAGGGGGATGAACTGCAAATAGTGCTGGTTCCTGGAATTTTATGCATGTAATTATTTATTCTAAAAACATATATGTATGCTGTGCCCATGTAAGGAGTACATACTTAAGATACCAAGATAATTTTTGACAGAGCAGGATCTCTTCTGTGAATGCTGATTCAGGGCCATCTGATTGCAGATTTGTGCCTGCTTAGATGCCTCCTGTAAGAGTGCTGACCTGCAGAGTCAAGGAGGTTTATAGCAGCAATGCTCATTCCTTCTCTGCCACTGAAGGGCTTGTAAAAGACTAAGGAAGGAATTACCATGGCTCATGCACAGAAACCCAGACCCTTTTCTGAGTCAATTAAAGCTATGCTTGGAAGGCCTTTCCCTCCTGGCTACTAACAGACTAAGTTTTAAAGTTAGCTTCTGCTTTGGCATTGGCTGATTAACCTGAAGAGTTATTTAAAGGGACAGCAATAATAAAGTTGAGAAGTACCAGGTTTTCAGTGGCCAGTCTTTTGATTGGTTGTTGTGGCTTACTGCATGGGTGCCAGGCTTGCATACTTCTCATACAAAGATGCCTAAGCCATGCAGGTGCCATCACATCCCATTAAACCAGGAAACATAAAAATCCAGATGCAAAGGAAAGAGCGCAAAGTTCATTTGGATACAATTGGCATGGCTGCACAGAAATCAGTGCATGGATTTGAATTAAGGGCTAATTAGCCAAGCAGCATGTGGATTTAATATCTTTCTAGTTTTAGGTCATTCAGATTTTATATGCACTTGTATTTACCAACTGCTCACTTACAAAACTGAATGTGAGAGCTTGAAGCGGCATGGAAAACTTGCATCCATTGACTTGCCTTGATGTCACACTGAGGGGCAGATTTACTAAAGGGCAAAGTGGCCGTCGATAGCGAAAATTCGTCAGAAATCTCATCCGCTGGACATCAGCAATTTACTAACAGGCTGACAATTCGCTAGCAAAAGAGACTGTCGCTAGTGCAGTTTTGTGCCCTTACGCTAGACACGTGATGTAATATCAGCAAAACAAAAAAATACGTGAAAATATCAAGATCTTTTTAAGAAGAAAAATAAAATCTCACCTCAACAGAGGTAAGATATATTTACTGTGTGTAAAGATTTTCTTTCATTAATATTTTTCTGCTATTAAAGAGGCCTGTTATGGAAAACTTTATCCCATGTGAAAGAAGGAAAATATTTCCAGATGTTAGACTTGGATAAATTAGCATCACAAGATTTAAATTCCACATGGGTGAGTAAGAAAACGCTTTTATGTGAAATATAGTGACGGGCACTGGGCAATAGATATTCCATGATGGTAGCGGTATTTACACTTTTTGATGGACCAGTATCATGGCTTGTTACATTAAATTCTCAGAAATATAATTAATCAGAAGAAGCTAATACCTAAACAGGACTGAAGGATCATACAGACACTGAAAAGCCAAGTTATATTCTCTAGAGCTGAGAAATATTGTATCTGTTTTATTCATTATGACCAAGTTTAACAGGGTTTTAAATGTGCGCGTGGTATAAATGAATCTGGCTCTAAAGATGCCAAATACAGGAAGACATCATTGCAAATGCACTCCTGTTCTCTTTTAACCAACATCCATAGTGCCTTTTGCTACTTAACCATGCACTAACTCATCTGTCCCATTTGCCTGTGTTATCTATGTATGCACACATCTGGATTTATTACATCTTTCATCTACCACCCATCACACTTTCCTTTTTCTATTTACCAAAATGCATGCAACACTGTCTTTCTCTTGCCACACAGGTCCTCTAATTCTCTCTTGAGTAAGTTCCCTTCTACCAGTTCCATCCTGCCATAGCATGTTTCCTAATCACATTCTGTAATTGGGCCAGTGAATGGGTATGGGCATTTTGAGTGGCCATTGCCATGTCTGTGTGCCATAATCCTTACCATTTTCCCACTTTTTCTTCTTTACCACATTTTTGTCTAGCTTCCAACTCATCCCTTTTGCCTCTCAGTACATATGACTCACCCACCTGCATTAACTTTGCCAACATCTCATTTTGAGTAGAGATGGCGCGAACTGTTCGCCGGCGAACTTGTTCGCGCGAACATCGGGTGTTCGCGCTCGCCGGAAGTTCGCGAACGTCGCGCGACGTTCGCCATTTTGGGTTCGCCATTGTTGGCGCTTTTTTTTGCCCTCTCACCCCAGACCAGCAGGTACATGGCAGCCAATCAGGAAGCTCTCCCCTGGACCACTCCCATTCCCTATAAAAACCGAAGCCCTGCAGCGTTTTTTCACTCTGCCTGTGTGTGCTGAAGAGATAGTGTAGGGAGAGAGCTGCTGCCTGTTAGTGATTTCAGGGACAGTTGAAAGTTTGCTGGCTAGTAATCGTTTTGATACTGCTCTGTTATTGGAGGGACAGAAGTCTGCAGGGGTTTGAGGGACATTTAAGCTTAGGTAGCTTTGCTGGCTAGTAATCTACCTTCTACTGCAGTGCTCTGTATGTAGCTGCAGTGGGCAGCTGTCCTGCTTCTGATCTCATCTGCTGACTGCTGCAATAACAGTAGTCCTTGTAAGGACTGCTTTTATTTATTTTTTTGTTCCAATACAGAGCAGTATCAAGCAGATTACTAGCCAGCAAACTTACTATCATCTGTCCCTGAAATCACTAACAGCTCTCCCCCTACACTATCTCTTCCAGGCACACACAGGCAGATTTTTCAGATACATTTTTGCCCTTGATCCCCCTCTGGCATGCCACTGTCCAGGTCGTTGCACCCTTTAAACAACTTTAAAATCATTTTTCTGGCCAGAAATGTCTTTTTTAGATGTTAAAGTTCGCCTTCCCATTGAAGTCTATGGGGTTCGCGAACCGTTCGCGAACCGCTCGCATTTTTGCGCAAGTTCGCGAATATGTTCGCAAACTTTTTTTCCGACGTTCTCTACATCCCTAATTTTGAGCATTACACTACCTCACTCATTTACTGCTTCTCCAGTATTCAATTTATTATTAGTTAACGGGTTGCTTTTTTATATATTCAATTTTACCCTGTAAGCGTCGCTTGTTTCTGTAGTATTTGTTGTACTATTAATGTGTTCTATTTGTATTAGTCATCTCATATTTACTTTGGCTCATCAATGCTAATATGACTGTTTATAAATACAGAACATTGTGTTTCATTTTTTTGAGCTCTGACTTTAAATCATCTCACAGTTTAATTATGTCAAACACATCAAATAATGAGAGGTTTTGGCAGAAAGGCAGATAGCACAGAATGCATAACTCAGTGCAAGGCAGTGACCACTATTTATCACATATAATGCACCCAGTAACTTTCAGTCTTCGTGCAACAGAACATGTGATCCAGAAACTGTGCCATCTTTATGTAACCTAACAGACAGATTATATTATGCTAAGATTATTCTGTTTAAGGGTGGACAAAATGTTTTTTAGGCTTATACAATAATTAGTATACCACAGCTGCAATAGTTGCTGATCAGATCCCCACTACAGACAGAGTAACGGAACCAAGTGGGCAAGCTTCACCCTAAAGGTTATGGCAGACAGGATGTTCTGATACCCACACTATGAGCCAAATTCACTAAAGGGCGAATTGTCACCCACTTTGTCACAGTTCGCGCCAATTCACCAGCCGAAAATTAGTTACCACTACACTTATTCACTAAAATGCATCCTGGGAGCCAAACGCTGCCGACTTTTCACTAGCGTTGCTTCGGCAGTGCGAGCGTTTCAAAGCGAAATGACATTAGCGATCAATTCTGCCTAGGAAAACTTCATTAGGCCTCTTACGCTTAGATCAATTTGAATAGGGCCGGGTACATTTAAGTTGTATGGAAGTCTTTATTAGAGTTGTTGGTGCAAATGCTTGCAGTGGCCACTTTTTATTACAAATGTCCAAGGAACCTGAATAAAGACAAAAGCCATCCTCTAGTGCCCTACACACGTGACTTTTGCAGGCAATCCTGCTTAAAAAAGGACAAGTCACCAGCGTTTTTACAACTTTAATGCATTTCCGGCAGACAGGATTTGATGTAACTGACATAAGCTTGAGGAAGATGTAGTTTGAGGTGGTCTGAGGTGACAAAGGACAATCTGATGAAAGAGGTAACGTTCAGCAAATTTCGTACAGAATTTGCAGAGTAATAACTGTTCACCAGAGTGAAAAGTCGCCTGGCGCTAGCGAATTGTCCTCTACGCCTGTGAATTGGCGAAGTCCCTGCGGATGGGATTTCTGGCAATGTGACCCTAGCGTTGGCCACTTTTCCCTTTAGTGAATCTGCCCCTATATCTCCTCCAGTGTGGGTGACAAAACATGTGAAAACACCATTGTATTGGAGTCAATCTCAGTAAAACATCTGACTCATGTAACTGTGCCAAAATGGGGGAGATTGCAATATGGTACGATAAGGGGATTCAAATTACTTCAGATTGATTAAAACACAACAATAATTTCTGACTTTTGTCATTCACACTGGAGGAGATTTAACCCGGATGACAAAACTCCCCATCTGCCATTATCCCAAAGTTTATTCCAGGAAAATGTCTATTCTTTTGAATGGAACATGGCTGCATTGTAGCACATAGCATAGCCTTTAAAGAAAAACTATACCTACAAAATAAATATTTAACCATATTTAGTGGGCAATTAAAGAATCGTACTAAATTGGAATATACATGCCAATAAATATTGTTCTTTTACATCTTTTCCCTTGAACTACCATTTTATGATATTATCATTGCTCCCTCAGAGATCACCTGACCAGAAATACTGCAGCTTTATACATATATGTGTGTGCTTGGTTTGTCCCATGGGGCCATCCTCAGTTCTTAAAATGGCAATTTTCTATTTATGATTACTAAATGGCACATAGCACTAAAAAAGTATTTTTTATATAAATGGTTTATTTAGATGAAGCCGGTTTTACATATTAGGTGATTTATGGGATATATTTTATAGAAACCTACATTGTTTGGGGTATAGTTTTCTTTTAGGAGCTATTGTTTTGAAACCAGGTAGTGGTTGCTAGTGTTTGGATTGGTACTTCTCTCTCTAAAGGAACTGCAATTCTCAAACATGCAACAAAGAAGAGATAGGTAGCACCATCCATTGATAGAGATTTAATTCCAATTGGTGGTGTGCAAGGTCATATAGCATGTATAATTAAACAGAAAAGGAAAAAAGTATGACCCATAGTATTGCACCTTCCCACTCTTTTAATCTGAGGTCCCAATGGTAAAAAATAAAACGTAACTTTTACTAGTAACCATCTAAAATTGTTATGAAACGAAAAATGTGTATATTACATATATTAAAAGCAAGGTTAGGTGCGGAAGCTGAATAGACACAAGGTCAGCAGCTAATAAACTGTTTTCAAAAATTGAGATAGTTGTATGGGTTTCAATTCACAGTAATAACTGTTTCCCCACGTCTATCTCAACTGCAGCGAAGTGCTGGTGACCCACGCTATGTTGGCGGACAGAATGGACCAAATGGTATTACGGGTCAGTCTGTAACCCTGTATAGAATTGAGCCACAGTATGGCAACACACAACTTTGTCTTACAAGATAACTGTACTTGGGTACATATACACATAGGTATGGTTGACCTTAACGTCAGCTTAAGTAAGGTTGCAGCGAGGAGGGATTATCGAGCCCAGTCTTCTACACCCTTCCAGACCTTCCTTCACAACCATTCCCTGTATCGTAACTGTAGGAGAGTGGTGGCGTGATCAATGGAGGAGCGAACCTTCCAGTATCGAGTGCACTACCCGTTTCCACCCTTCCTTTAGAGTTGGCCCGAAGACCTGAGCACAGGCATCCAACTAGCGGAATACATCGAGCCCATAGCGATGTAATGTAGCACCCTGAGCCACCCTTCCGCCCTTCCGCCCATTCACCCACCAGTCTCTGCAAATTTACTGTCCCTGCCTGCGGGCTTTGTCAAATGCTATTTTTTGGCACTGAAAAGTGCAGGTTTAAATAGAGAGGCGAGTGCTTCTCAGAATTTGAATTGGCCAATCATGACATGGAGGGCGGAGCACTGTCATATGCAGTACAATGAACCTGTGCTTCTCCAGGACAAACTGCTGGATGTCAGAATGGCAACATTGATTCAAAAACAAATTCGTAATGACAGTAAAGTATCAAACTGAGGAGGTATGCTATTGAATTCGCAACATTTGATGGAACGACTACTAGTATGTTACATAAAGCAACATTATACATAGCAAATCCACTTGTTCCTGTACACTGGTTATTAGAAAATGGGTAATATATAAATAAATAAAGATATATAGCAGTCCAAAAGTGAAACATCAGATAAAGATATTCATGGTAATACTCTCATTGAGACCATGCGGGCTTAGAGTATTTATTAAGAAAATCAATTCACTTTCTTTGGAGAGAAGGGATGTTTCCAAATCACCACCCCGAATCCTTAGATTAATATTGAATAGACCAGCAGCATGTAGTACTTTACACAAACTGTTGTGATTTTCCATGAAGTGCCTGCTCACTGGGGGGAGTTTTTTATTAGCTTTCACCCAGTCTAAGGCATTGTCAATGCTTGACACATGTTCAAGTATTCTTTTCTTGAAAGCACGATTGGTCTTACCAATATACATTTTGTTGCATGGACAGGTTAACATATATATTACATTGGTCGTATTACAGGAAAAATAATGTGTAACCTTGTATAATTTGCCAAATCTATCCACGACTAATGCTTTGTTATGTATATACTTGCACGCTTTACAGTTTCCACATGGAAATGAGCCTGTGCTAACAGGATTTGCCTTGTATTTCGAGAATTGGCTTTTCACTAGGTGATCTCTTAAATTAGGAGCTCTACGGCTACACAGTTGTGGACGGGAGCCTATGGATGTGGCCAGAACAGTATCAGTTAATAGTATGTGTTTTTCCAAAACAGAATTAATGTCTGGCCATTGCATGCAAAAAGTACTGATACATCTAGTGGGTTGCTCAGACACATTGCCAGTATTTTTTGTTCTATTTAATAGATTGACTCTTTGCGTCTTGATTGCTCTATAATAGGCTTTCTGAATTATTGAATGAGAGTAACCCCTCGCCCTGAGTAGCTCTGTGAGTTCAGCTCGAAGCTTAAAGGTAGCCAAATCTGAGCAGTTCCGTCGCAACCTAAGAAATTCACCAATTGGAATACCCCTTTTCGTTGAAATAGGATGATGGCTCTGAAAATGTAGTATGGAATTAGTAGTAGTAGATTTACGGTATAGATCTGTGGATATTGTACCATCACTATCCAAAATTAATGTGACGTCTAGAAAATCCAGCTTGTGATCGCTGATTGTGTGTGGCAATCTGATGTTCAGATCATTATTATTCAGTGCCAGCAGGAATTTATCTAGACATTCACGGCTACCAGTCCATAGGAAGACTAAGTCATCAATATAGCGAAACCAAGTGGCTATATGTTGAGTAAATTGGTACGTCAAATCTCCAAATACCCAGGAGGCCTCCCACCAACCCATGAATAAGTTAGCATAGGTGGGTGCGAATGCAGCTCCCATGGCCACCCCTCTCACCTGCAAGTAGAACTTATCATTGAAAACAAAGAAATTATGATTTAGGCAGAACTGAGTTAGTTCAGTCACAAAATCAATGTACTGGCCATCCCAGCTACTTTCAGTTTCCATAAAAAATCGGACAGCCTGTAAGCCATGTTTGTGGGAAATTGATGAGTACACAGACTCTACATCACATCCCACAAGAAAAGTTCCAGCCTCAGTTTTAATGTCTTGTAATTTGGAGAGCAAATCCCCTGTATCCCAGATGTATGAAGGGAGATTAGTTACAAAGCTCCTCAGTTTGGTATCGATGTATTGGCTAGCTCTTTCGCATAAATTTCCATTACCCGATACGATCGGACGTCCAGGCGGTTTAGTTTTATTTTTGTGCAGTTTCGGCAACATCTAGAATGTCGGGGTGGTGGAGGAAGTATTTAACAGGGCTTTATATTCACTTCTAGTGATGAGTCCTGTTTGAAAGTCATCCTCAATCATAGTATTGTATGTTATCCTAAATTTCTCAGTGGGATCGCAATGTAATCTGTGGTAATCTCAGATGTAATCTCAATTTTTGAAAACTGTTTATTAGCTGCTGACCTCGTGTCTATTCAGCTTCCGTACCTAACCTTGCTTTTAATATATGTAATATACACATTTTTCATTTCATATCAATTTTAGATGGTTACTAGTAAAAGTTATGTTTTATTTTTTACCATTGGGACCTCAGATTAAAAGAGTGGGAAGGTGCAATACTATGAGTCATACTTTTTTCCTTTTCTGTTTAATTATCAAACATGTTTCTATGCCATAAGCCTATAATTGTTACTATTGTTACTATTTAAGATACTGAAACAATAGGATTATAAATAAAGGGAATAATCTCAATAATTGTAACATTAGAGGGCTTTAACACTAAGAACCCTTCAGGCATTTGGCAGTTCTCTAGGGAAACCTCTTCAACAATTGCGTTATTCATGATTAAAGCCTTTATAAATAAACAAGAAAGTACAATCTGACTCTTGGCATACTGAAAATGATGGTTATACTAAACTGAGTCTCTTATTTCAAATGATTCAAGAATCAACAGTCTTCGTTCACTCCTCTCTTGCCTTATGTTGCAACATATACCTTCCATGGCATTCTCACCATCAAAATTCTATCATGATTTAAGGCATAATGAGAGTTGTAGTCCAGAAACCATCAAAAGAAGTATAAAAAATAAACATTTTTCCAAAAAATAAACATTTTTCCAAGTCCTCCAGGTCCAGCTTTTTATTGAAAAAATGTTATTGTAATTATATTATATGTTATATATATATATATATATATATATATATATATATATATAGTGTCTAAAAAAAACAAGATGTAGACAAATATCTGTTTTGCAATACAAAGCTTTTCAATAGATAGTACTATGCAATAATAAAGCTATGAAAGGAAGGGGAAGTGGATGGGCAGAGAGCCGAGTAGGGAAAGTGTAGGAGAGACTGCATAGTTTATGTTGGAAGCCTTTTTTCCAATATAAACAATGAGGGGAGGATGGGAGAAGGAGAGGGGTTTTAGTCCTCCTCTTCCTCAAGGCTGTCTCTGATGCTGTAGTCCATAAACATCTTGCATTGTCTTCTTCTCTATTTCCTTAGAATGAGACAAGTCCTGGAAAACCATAAAACGTCCTTAAAGGGATTCTGTCATGATTTGTATGGTTACTTTTTAATTATAAATTACACTGTTTACACTGCGAATAATTCACTCTACCATTTAAAATGGTATTTTTGAATCAGGTTTTTTTATTGAGGCCCAAGCCTGCTTCTTTTACCCAAGTGCAAAAAATGTGCAAACATAAGTGCAAAAGGGTGCATGACTTAGCCTTAAAAAAAGCTAGTCCATGCTAGTCGTCTGGACAAAAGACGCAAAGCTTAACCTAAGCTAGGGTAAACCCCTTTATTCCTGACCTCCCAGGGGGAGACAAGATTCTTCTGACCCCCTTCACCACAATATCTATTCATATTTGCTGTAATTTTTCTTGAGTATTGAAGTGGCTCCTAAACAAAGGATGAACAAGGGATGGAGGGGCCCAGTCTGAAGTTCAGATGGGATGCATTCTTATTTACTGTTTGGGTACTTTTCAAAACAATATAAAAATAGCATTTTTAATATATTTATAAAATGTGTCATTCAGTAAGGAGTGCCTAAACTCATTTTGTAGTTTAAAAGGGGCTTAAGACAAAACACATCATTCTCTTACCTATGAATAGTGGAGCAGAGAAAAATAAATAAATTGGTATTATAGCTAGTATTCACCCTTCCTCACACTGTACAGGGAAGTGGGGGACTCAAGCTGAGAAAAATGTGGGGGAGAGTATATAAACAAAGGCAAAGAACATGAAAAAGTAGAAAAAAGGGCAGTAATAGTTTTTAAAGGACCCCCCACCCTGTGCACGTAAGAGTTGGGCCCTGGCAATACTGGGGGCAATAATTCTGACTTTACTTAACTAGTCACCCAGGCAGCCAGGGTTGGGGCTTTGAATCCTCTTTAAATGACATAAGGTATGAACTACAGTAGAATTTTAAATAAGGAGTTTATTCTACCCACCATTTATCTTAATAAATATGCCCCTTAGAAATAATACTGATTCCCTAAAAATATATTTATTCAGCCCACACAACATATGAGCAATTCGTTAAATTTTGATTCACATTGGTACAGAAGGTGAAAAAATTGTTTTGTTGGCCATTGACCTTCCCTGTGTGGCAGTGAGTATCACATCTAATTGAAAACAGAAGAGAAGGTATACAACTTTATTGCAATATTCAACCTAAATTGGTGAAATAGTACATACATGTTATGCAGGGGCAATGATAATAAGAGGGGAGGAGGACCCCAAAAATCTGGTGCTGAAGCATCAAGAAAAGTAAAGTTCACTTATTCATTTCTAAGTTTATGCTATATCTAAATGCTGTTAGATAAGTCATTATACATATAATTAAGCAGTTGCCTAAGGTCTGTTTAGCAATCCACAACAGAACAGCCCTAATGTAATATATACCATTTTAGTGTTTATTTTCCTTTAGTGGTTTAAAGAGTGGTCAGAAGGAAACATTCCTCGTAGTTCATTTTTTAAAAATAGACATGACACAGAATGAAGCTTGAAAAACTTTATTTAAGGCTACAGGTTAATATACTGAAAGCTTTGCATTTTCCATAATAAATCTTTGAAATATGGGTAATACATTATTTTTGCTTTTATTTTATCTGGCATCACTGATTGAAGTAAATTCTATGTACAATTCAACTTCATAGAAAAATAAGTTATTTTAATTCAAACAAGTCCTATTTCTTTTTAGTGTATAGTTCTTTATCTTACTTCAAATATTTGGGCACAGAAATGGCACTTTTGGATTTAAGCCCTACGTGCTCAGATAAGACTCACAATGCATTGTTCAACAACGCAAATCCGGTCATTACTGAAACCGTTAAATCTGTTGTGTTAAATATGTATTGGAAGATAACTGCTGTTTGTGTACTCTCCTACGAAAGAAGATACTCTTGCCAATTTCATGTATTTTGCATGTAAAGCTGGACTTTGTGGCTCCATGCACCTTCTGGAATTCTACAGAACACAAATTCAACATTTCCAAGTGACGGCCAGGATATTTATTGTTGAACACATATCCTTTATGTTTTGTTTTATTCTAGTGTTCCTCAAGCAGGTCCCTAAAAGAAAAAAATACAATATATCTATAAGTAAAAAAAAAATCATCACTTTACTTGTTGAATATTTGAGCCGGTAATCACTTTGAGATTTAAATGAAAATTGAACCACAACACTTCACATAATTCAATGATTTAAACTGATTTGCTGAACAGTTTTATTGATCCTAAATTACCAAACAATTATTATTATTGGATTAAAATTAAGCATTTTCATGTAATTGTCATGTATTATATCTTTATGGACAGTTATTTAATCATTTTAAATCAAATTGTTTTGCCTTTATCAAAAAAGGAGATTTTGACAGATTTATCAAAATAGGATTTTTTTGAATTTTTCTAATTTGAAGAACCTCAAATATGTACTTTTTTGAAAACTGGATCAGGTAAAAATGTAGAAAAAAAACCACAACTACAATGAACCATATTCAATGCATTATTTTTAATGGGTCTGCCAAATTTCAGACTATTCTGGTAAACTTGAATTAAAAAATTATTTTATTCTTCCTAATATAATTTAAATTGGCTTTAACATAAGCTCTGCAGCTTTTGGATGGCAAACTTTTATGTACACGTTTTTGAATTCCTTTGCATGTTTTGGACGTTTTTGCCACAAAACATTTTTCCATGTATGATTTTGTATGATTTTGCAGACCAAGGGTGATTGATCTTGCCCTTTTTTCTGCTTAGTCTCTGTAAACTATTGATCAAAATCACTATGTTTTTACAAGAAGGAAGTCATGAAAAGCTCCATTTATGGAACAGGACCTGTACATGCATAGTGAGGTATGCATCTTAAAGGAAAACTATACCCCCAAAATGAACACTTAAGCAACAGATAGTTCATATAATATTAAGTGGCATATTAAAGAATCTCACCAAACTGGAATATATATTTAAGTAAATATTGCCCTTTTACATCTCTTGCCTTGAGCCACCATTTCGTGATGGTCTGTTTGCTGCCTCAGAGATCACCTGACCAGAAATACTACAACTCTAACTGTAACAGGAAGAAGTGTGGAAGCAAAATACATAATTCTGTCTGTTAATTGGCTCATGTGACCTAACATGTATAGTTTGTTGGTATATTTGTGAGTACAGTGAATCCTACGATCCCAGGGGACGGCCCTTATTTTTTAAAATGGCAATTTTCTATTTATAATTACCCAATGGCACATACTACTAGAAAAGTATATTATTTTGAAAATGGTTTATTTAAATGAAGCAGGATTTTACATATGAGCTGTTTTATGCAATATCTTTTTATAGAGACCTACATTGTTTGGGGGGTATAGTTTTCCTTTAAAGACCTGCTTCATAAAGCATGTTTAAATTAAATTTACAATTAAAAGAAGGTGTTTTTTTCATTAAGAAATGACTTGTCTGATTGTAATGTTTATCATGTGACACATATATAATTCTTTCCTGTTAAAAATAATATAATCTAGTGGTATTGCCACTGTACACTCTATCTTTAAAACACTATTTCAGTGCACTGTTTTCGGAGATAATGAATGTAGTATGAATGTATATTTTTTATTACGTATTTTAAAACTACAATGCAGTTGTTATTTCGGTTGCTCAGCTAATTATTACTATTAAGAGCCTAAATCCTACAGTTGTGTAAAATATCGCTGGCCATTTTTTTCTATGTAGTGGGACAATGAACTGATATACAAAATGCACATCAAAATGATGATGGCATACATAGTAGTCTATGGAGCCAAAAGTTATGCACAATAAAAATACCTTGACTCAATGGGTTTCAGCAAAACTCTCAGAACCTTGTGGTAGGAATTCTGTTTCAAAATCTAACTAGAATCTCAGCCATAAACCATGAGAGAACTGCAGCTTTGTATTAAAAATGAAGTACATGACATTATTTCTCAAACTTTTCTACTTTAGTAAATATTATGTTTTCACTGGCAAATGCAATACTTATAAATGTATTACGAAATGATGTACCATAAAATGATGTGTCAATCACTGTCGAGTGCTTGTGGACTGTGAAAACAATTTATCATTGTATTAGAGTATGGTAGACTTGGGAGTCGGGAGTCTTGTTGTTTGCTTATTGCAAAGCATAAAAAGAAAATTCCATAGGTTGATGGGTCATTATTTACTTTTGGGTGTCTACAAATCTATATTAAATTTGGGCATTTACCAGAATCCATAGATTGGCAGTTTAAGACTGATGAGGTTTTTTTTTACTTTACTACAACTGGTTATCTTTACCTGCCTTCCACTCTTTCCTTAGTCATAGTTAAAAACAATTCCAATATCCAAGAACCACGAAGGTGATTTTATTTCCACCATGCAAATTGTAATGAAAGGAATAATCAACAGTACACTTGATTTTTTATTTTGCCAAATGTCAGTTTTCTAAAATACACTAAGTTCTAACATTCTCTAGAATTTCCTGGCTTCTCATTTGTAAAACATTTAATTTACTAAATATCTGCAGTATATCCATTTGGCAATCCTTTAGAGACCTGCACATTACCCTGTTTCAGTTCTATATCTTTAGCAAGTGCATATTTATATGTGTTGCAGCCCAGATCTTAAGGGAACTCTATTGCCATAAATAATATCTTGTGGGAAATTTTGTTCCCACTTACTTACACCACTGAATAAAATTACACTGGGAACATATCTGATCTGATTTATCTACAAAATTACTTCTGTTGTGAGAATTAAAGTACATTGTAAATTTAAAAAATAAAATTTGATTAAGATATTTATCATGATTGTGTTTTCACAAATTTGAGAAAAAAAAATATTTGTGTTGGAAGGCAATTAGTACTGAACTGAATTTGCTCCAAAAATATTTTGAAACGTTATGTGTCCTTTGAACACTTTACCTTTCAGTAACCTGGATGTTAATTATCCAGTCTAAGAATTCCTGTGCAGCAATAATATCTAGGACTTTGTTGATATCATTGGTAAAACTTCCATCGGCATGTCTTCTGTCCATTTCCTCCACGCTGTGCCCCTCAGAGAAACTTTTAAAAGAAGCATTTTGCAAAAAATGTCACATGTCCAGCAATGGAACAAGCCACAAGTTACACTTCAGATATACTCTTGGGAATATACTTTTAAGCTTGATTCCTTGGTTCCTAATTCTACATTAAGCACTTTCTTTTGGATGAATTAAATAGTTTATATGGGTGAAAACTCTATTAAACTGGTTTGTATAAAAGATAATAAAACAAGTAAACACAAATGTAGAACAGGTGTTCTGTAAATTTCTAAATTAGAACATTTCTGCCTATGCCTTGAACAACCCAGACCTCACCAAATACAGCTAATCCGTGCTCAGACCCTACCACATTAACATTAGGTCCCATCCCTTTTCACATCTTGGAACAAGGACCAACCAAACACTAATATAAAGTATACACCTTTACATTTGTGCTGATAAGATTTAAGTTGCCCATACATAGATATATTCTATGGGCATCTCATTGTCTGATTTGTCCATAAAGTCAAAGATTGGTTTACAGTCACATAGGGGGCCTGTGCATAGCTGCATCCACAACCCAGTGCAGTCGTCAACTGATGGGATCATCTACTTGTCCATATTATTATCTGAGAAGCCCACAATGCATTACTATTGGGACATTTGTTTCAGGAAAAGGCTTTAAATGCCTATCCATGTATGGACACCTTAATTCAGACAATAATACTGAAACCATTAGTATGAAGCTATTTATTTCATGTATGCTATCATAACATATGGTTTATGTTACAGACACTTGCCCTAAGGCAATTCAAAATAGCTGATGATGTTTTATAACTACAATCAAAGCAGCTTTCTGCTTTTCTTTGTCTTTTTTGGTAATTAGCAACGTATTTCCTTTGCCAGTACTAATCATGGCATCTTTTTGATTTGTTTTTGGCAGCTGTCGTGTGTAGAGGGTGTGGAGTAAGTAGTAAAAGTGCTTACTTTCTTTTTGGTCTTCCATTTATTAGCCAGCCAACAAATTCTTTGGCTGCCTTCTCTTCCAGGTAGTTGGTCATGTCGTTGGTGAATGTTCCCTCTGCATGTCTGGAATATCTTCTGTTTGGTTAAAATAAACATAAGATTTAAATGGGGATTAGAGGCACTCAAGATTAAAAATGATTTACAAGTATATTACAATAGCTGCTAAATATGAAATGGGATAATATTTCACTCTACAGTTGTTATGTTATGCTTAAGAATAGTCAAAACAGAAAAGCTCTAAAAATGAATAAGTTTCTATGTTGGATCTGTGGAGAGTTTCTTAAGTGGTTGAGTGGTGATTTTTCCCTATACATTCTGTACCTAGCACTGGCAGATGGCAACACTGATGGGTGTAGGGCTGCCCCATCCTTATCACCTAATACTGCATTTTTCTTTTTGATTATTTATTATTTGTGCCCCTGAGGAAGACCACTATGATCGAAACGTGTTGGGCTTACTTATTATTTTTGTAATTTTTGTAACTCCTTTTTTTTCTGTAATAAATATTATTTACTTTTTTGAATTTTGAAAGTTGTGTGTGCAATCCGTTCTTGTTTTTGATGTATATACGTTTGGAGACGCTCATGGAGAGTCACCTATGGGTAGCACCTCATATCTTGTTTATTTTTTTACTCTATTTTTACATCCTTATCACCTGGCATAGGACCAGGAGGTAAATACTTGGACGTATGCCAGGCAGGTGATAATAGGTGAATCTGAGCCTGATCATTGACATTAAAGGAACAGTTCAGTGTAGAAATAAAAACTAGGTAACTAGATAGTATGTGCAAAATAAAAAATGTTTCTAATATAGTTAGTTAGCCAAAAATGGAGTGACTAATAGCCAGAACACTACTTCCTGCTTTCAGCTCTCTAACTCTCAGTTAGTCAACGACTTTAAGGGGGTTATTTACTAAAGTCCGTTTTCTTCTGGTAAAAAATACATGGGAGGAGGGGGTCATTCTTTCTCTGTATAGAGCACTTGTAAGGCCCCATCTAGAATATGCCGTACAGTTTTGGTCTCCATCACTCAAACAGGACATTATTGTATTAGAGAGGGTGCAGAGAAGGGCAACTAAGCTGGTGAAAGGTATGGAAAATCTTAGCTATGAGGAAAGACTGGCCAAATTGGGAATGTTCACACTGGAGAAGAAGCGCTTAAGGGGTGATATGATAACTATGTATAAATATATAAGGGGATCATATAATAATCTCTCTAATGCTTTATTTACCAGTAGGTCTTTCCAGCTGACACAAGGTCATCCATTTCGATTAGAAAAAAAGAGGTTCAGCCTAAATATTTGGAAGGGGTTTTTTACAGTGAGAGCTGTGAAGATGTGGAATTCTCTCCCTGAATCAGTTGTACAGGCTGATACATTAGATAGCTTTAAGAAGGGGTTGGATAGCTTTTTAGCAAGTGAAGGAATACAGGGATATGGGAGATAGCTCATAGTACAAGTTGATCCAGGGACTGGTCTGATTGCCATTTTGGAGTCAGGAAGGATTTTTTTTTAGGCAGATAACTAATAAAAACTAAAACTTGATGGACTTGTGTCTTTTTTCAAACTTACTTACTATGTTACTTACCGTATATACTCGCGTATAAGCCGAGTTTTTCAGCACCCAAAATGTGCTGAAAAACTCAAACTCGGCTTATACGCGGGTCATACCTCCTTCCGCGGCCCCAGCAGGACTGTCTGTGACTGACTGTGTCGCCGCCCGGAGCAGGTCCAGGAGCTCCGGGCGGCGCGTCCTTCCCTGCCGGCGTTCGCTCCCAAAATGGCGGCGCCCATGGCCGCACGTGGGTAGCGGCGCCGGCCGCTACCCACATGGCGGCCATGGGCGCCGCCATTTTGGGAGTTTGTTATAGTAAGCTAGTGCTATGCAAAATCCTGCCAAGTGAATAACACACAGTGAGATGCCATGCCTTAAAGGTGCAGACTAAATAATATACTATAGGTGAACTGATACAAAGCTAACTTTTCAGGAAATAAAGCCAACAGCTCAAGTACCATCTGCAGGATTATATGCAGTTAATTTAGTTGAATGCATATTTTATACCACTTTGGTACTTCATTACTAAGATGCTTTATTACATGCTTATCTCTAAGTTGAAAGTCCAACACTTGCACAAACAGGCAAACATATTTATCAAGGGTTGAATTGAGAGTTTATGGGAGTTTATAAAAACTCCCATAAACTCGAAATTCGAAAACAAAATGACCAATCGAATCGAATTTGATTCGAGTTTTTTCACCGAAAAAACAAAATTGATTTCAAAAGTCCACCAAACAACTCCAAATTGATAGGCTAAAACACCAATTCGGCAGGTTTTAGATGCCGATTAGTCAGTACCTGATAAACTTTAAACTCAAATCGAATTTGGACTATTCCCTAGAAGGATTACACTAAAATAAACTTGAAATTTAAAAAATTTAATTTTCAATTCGACCCTTGATAAATCTGCCCCCAACAGTGTCTTACTGTTAAGGATAGTAGTATTCAGTCATTTGATACTAATGCTATTGAAGAAAATATAAATAATAATGGAGCAGCACATTTTAATTGCGGTAAGATACACAGAGGAGAAGAAACTTACATTTTCTTTGGTTTTCCTTTTATCAACCACTCAATAAATGCTTTAGTTGCTTTTTCTTCCAAATACTTAGTTACATCATTAGTGTATGTGCCTTCAGCGTGTCTCTCTATTTCTGCATTGCGCCTTGAAATGATTCTGTTAAAAGAAATGGAGTTAAATCATTATAGCCTAAACCATATGTTCAGGCAGTGGGCAATTGTCATTGTTTTCATTGCAACTAAAGATTCCCTTTAGGAGCCATCTGTCCATCCTAACAGTAACAGTGGGCACTATCAAACTGATTGACATGTATTTATACCATATTAGTCTTCCTGATAAAAGAAGGTATATTTTGCTAAAGTACTTCAATCTCTACATAATACCATGCAGTGGCATCAGTATAGTTCAAAGCTTCTGATCACTGTCAAGTCAATGGAGTTCTACCCACAACAATTTATATTCAGAAAAGCAAAATATGCATTCTTGGAAAATAAATTGCGATTTTTTCAAAACTCCAAATGTAATGGTATACCCTATAATGCTCATGCTTACCCTCTTGACTTTGAAAATAAAGTTCAAGTAGATGCATGTCATGCCTTGTCTCATTGAAGTTTATATACTATTTCTCATAATTACGTGGAGCAACACCTGAGTGTTGCTGGACTGCACATAATAACAAATGTTAACCCATAATTGTAATTGTAGTACAGCACCACAGTAATGGATTCTTGCAGCAACCATACTCAGTAAAAGTTTTTATTGAATCCTCCAGGGTTAATGACCCAATTGATGCAAGAATATCTCCCAATGAGAACACTGTCTGTTCTGTTTAAACGTGATTCTATTTTCTTGGATTCATATAATCACTGAACTTTATTAGGGTCAATGCTTTAAATCAAGTATTTTGAGTTGCATTCTTACAAAGAACCATTTTGAACACGTCTGTAACCAGTCTTCAGAGAGGCAGTGGATTTCTGGATACTTTATGTTTAGTATTCTGTGGTCATACTGACTGTAATTGTGCTTTTTCTCACATCAGAAATGTGGCAGATATATTATTAGCCAGGATAAATTTCAATTAAATTAAACAGAACAATACTTCATGTGAAATCTGTATTAAAAGGAAAATTTCAAGTTGATCAGGTTGAAAGTTATTTATGGCGATTTACAATTCAGATAACCTGATTATGGGCCATGGGGAGGGGGTTTGGAACATGTTGGACATCAAAGGGTTTGAAACTAATAAAGCGGAAGACCACTGCTATTACTGTAAGTAGAAGACTTACATAACAAAATGAGGGGGCAGTAAATCATATAAATGGAAGGCTCAGGAAAGTACTGTATATCAAATATACTTTAAATAAGAATGTGTAGCAGAATTACCCCACACTTTTCACATTATTACACCTTATGTCATGTGTTGCAGTCTGGAGGCTATTGAAAGGCACTGCGATTCTGTGGTTTATGCCAAAGAAACTGAGTCAAGGAAGCTTTTATGCAGGTAGGATGATTGTGTTATACTTAACAAAATGTAAAAAAAAAAGTCACACAACAAATTCTTACTCTTTTGTGGGCCCCCCATTTATTAGCCAGTCAATAAATTCTTTGGCTGCTTTTTCATCCAAGTGCTGAGTCACATCACTGGTGAATGTACCTTCCGCATGCCTCTCATAGTCAGCATTGCGTCTTGATAGTCCTCTGTCCATGCAAAAAGAAAAGAATAGGTAGTAGGTGTGCCAAAAAAAAAAAAACATAAAAATATCTTGACAACTCTGTTCTTCTAGCTATAAAGTTATGGGCTCAATTTCATAGAAAAAAATAGCAAAGAAAAAGACAAAGAAAATGGACAAGCACAGAAGTAGTTCCAACAAGAAGGAAAAATATTACCGGGTTGATGATAAATGAATAACTGAAGTTAGATAGCCCAACTCTCTTCATTCCCTACCAGAAGTTAGATATAACAACTCCTTCCATTCCCCACCAGAAGTTAGATAGCACATCTCTTTCCATCCCCTATCCAGAAGAAGTTGCTTGAATAGTGATTACATTTTAACGAGAAGGCTATTTTAATTAATAATGCTATATGATTTATGCTCAGAACATAATTATTTTTTTTTTACTGCATTGTTAACTGAATGACCTACTTACATAAGAACATCATGAAAGGTGGTGTCTTCAACTGTCAATCTTTCACATAAAAATATATAAATATAGTTATAAATGTCCGATAGTGATCTTTGTAAAGGGATCTGAGCATAAAACGTTCCTATTGCCTTACCAGATCTCCAGATTGGGGAGCCCAAACATAGTTAGAGATGCAACAATATTCATCATTAGACCCACTCCCAGCTACTTCTCCACACAATATATTCCATTCAAAAGTCTTTCTAATTATGAATCTGTCATAAATATGCACAGGTGCACAGTTTACATTGGGGTACATTAGCAGGTGTCTATGAAGAATTTTTCAGCTAAGATTAGCAATGTGGTAGCCAAGCACATATACATTGATCTCAAGTAAAGAGAAAAGAAATGTTATGTGTGCATAATAAACAATCGCCTTAGTGATTATGAATTGGGTATATACCGTATGTCCATCAGTTTTGCAGCCTGTCTAAGCACAGCTTACATAGACATCATGCAGTACTATGACTGGAGATTTACACACTGATGTATGCAGCAATATACAGTAACCAACAAATATGGACAAAACAGTGAAACAAAGATACACTCAGTTTATGCCTCTGGTATTCTTACCCGCTTCGTTTTGTGTTCATTAACCACTGGACAAAGTCTTGAGCCCGTCTGGAGTCTAAGTACTTGCTGTAATCACTTGTAAATGTGCCTTGTGAGTGACGTTTAACTTCCTTGAGCTGTTCTGAATCATCTACCGCTTCATTTCTTGCAGCTTTGACTGATCTGTGTACACAATTTTATAATTTGTGGTATAAAAAAAACTATAATGCATAAGAGGAAATATTCCTCTAAACTTTTTGACGGCTTGCAGTTTATAGTAAATTACATGTAAGTACATGTTGCATAATGAATGGAACAATGTGGCTTTTGTTACAGTTGAGGGGTTTTCCCCACAACTCAACTTGATTGAGTTTTTACATTTCATGTTTTTCGTACATATGCAAGCAATTAAGAGAGGAAATTTACATTTTTTTTTCCATTTTTTTTCTTACATCTGTATTTTAAACTCCCCCATTTCACACTGATGATTGGAAGCAGTCTTCTGCAAAGATGTTGACTCTTGACTTGTGTCACAGTGGGACCTGGATTTTACTATTGAGTGCTGTTCCTAGCTCTACCAGGCAGCTATTATTTTTTGTTTGGGAGCTGCTATCTGCTTACCTTCCCATTGTTCTGTTGTTAGGCTGCTGGGGGGAAAAGGGAAGGGAGTGATATCACTCCAATTTACAGTACAGCAGTAAAGAGTGACTGAAGTTTATCAGAGTACAAGTCACATGACTGAGGACAGCTGGGAAACTGACAATATGTCTAGCCCCATGTCAGATTTCTAAAATAAATATAAAAATATTTTGCTCTTTTGAGAAATGGATTTCATTGCAGAAGTCTGCTGGGAAACATTTTTTCCCATGACAGTATCCCTTTAAGGCAGGAAATGGAAAGCTGAAAGGGAATTGTCTTCAGCATATGATCAAGTATGATCAAGTTAAACATTTTACATAAAAATATTGTTGACTCAATAAGTACTCAACATATTGAGTTGTAAATATCTGTGAATGTAACACAATTCTATATAAAAGAAGGAACAGTATTTTCACTATAGTTTGCATTTAAGAGCTACAGAGAACAGTATATTTTTGTTACGACACATAGTAAATCTAAGCAATCATATATTTCTGTCAAGTTGCTATATTTCTAAAGCAAAAGCACTTATTTATAGGGTGTGGGAGTATAGTATGTAGCCAATCAGGCTTCTCTCTTTAATGAAAAGGACCATATGGATATGCCGCTTAATATGTTTAGATGAGTAAAGTTTAATGCACAGTTTACCTCAATCAATGTACCACTTATGGTAAGTGGCAGTGGCACGGTACAAATTTGATTTAACTCGGCAACTGTACTACTACCAGATGCTTAGCTATTGAAAGGGCTTGGCAAAATCTCTAATCCCAAGAAAATGTCGTTTTTTGTCAACACTGCTGTGTAACATGCCTAGTGACACTTTTGTCAGGGTAACTTTCAATTGCCTTTGGAGTACTTTGGAGCACAAATGACAGTTGTCTCTATAGATATCTATAGAGATAGCTGATCTGGTAAATAACAATGGATGTTTAGAAGTACAAGCATGGTCCCATATAGGTCTTATTACATTAGCAGCCCAAGCTATTGTTTACCTTAAAATCTTGAATACTTTTGTTTACCCTAATAATAACCTAAATATTTCCTAAATTATAGCAGCAATATAAATTTTAAATAGGCACATATTTACAGATAGAGCAGTCATAAGTGATGTGCACAGAGATGGCCACTGATTGCTATGGGAAAGGGCAGGTGGATGGGTGTATCAGATACCTTCATTTTCCTTCATCAGAAGCTCTACTAAATGTATCTTTCTCAGGGCAGGGTTTCCTCTAAAGTTAGTTTATATCTGGATTATGCTATCTTTATTCATCTTCTATCTTGGACACGTCTACATATTTACATACTACATTACCGAGCTATTCACTATAGGGAAATTAACTTTCCTCTAATATTTTCAAGGCACTGTCTTGCTTCCTTGATTCTCTATTCATTTTAATTCTGTTTCTTGTCTTTTGTAGAAGAACGTTGATCTCTGAAAGAATAGGGCTTTCAGGGTTGATTAAATTTCACTTATGAGCCTACCACTAGCATAGTCTTTTCAGTTTATATGATCTTTTTATGATTTCTGAATTTAGTGAATCCTCAATATCAAACGTAATAATTTAGGTGGAAGCTAAGACTGAGAGAGCTTTTATATACCATACCTGGAGCTGGCATCTGCTTCTGGCACAGGACTTTGATAGGTGTTTTGTAAGATCAGTAAGAGTATCCCAATCATATAACAAGTGCTCTTCATAGTTGTTTCTGAAATAAGAGGGAACTAGACAGTGTTATTAGCAGGAATATCAATAACAAAGCTATCTGAAAAGTACCAATTAACAATATAGTTGAAAGCCATGGAGACCAAATGTTTTCTTATATCCAGTGCATTGTCAAATCTTCAGGCTTTCTGGCTTTTTAACTGTTCTTCCAATCCAAATGAAAGAAAAGCTAATGTCAGTATACACCCAAAAGCTGTACAGTTGGATGAACCTTACGCTAGGATTGAGATTTTCTTTCTTTAATCTGGTTAGAAACTTTGGCCAGATCATGTGTCACAGAGGAATTCCATCAGCCTCAGTTACAGTGTTCTGCCATAAACAATCTGTCAATGCTCCTGCTTTTGTATCCCTACTGCGTTTGGTGCCAAGAGTTTTCTCTAAAACACTAAAACCTCTTTAAAAGCTTAAAAAATAGAATAATGCAATTTATCTGTAAGATGATAATATACAAATTATGAGAGCACATATTAAAAGCATTTTGTTAACATAAATGTATATGTTGACCGTTAATATATATTTATATTTCAAAAACTGAATCCCAAACACTGCTTGGGAAATACATGAGAAACACATGTGCTGGTATAATAAATAAGACACAGCTGTTAAAGGCAGAGGTAGACTAGAATACATCCATTCCTTGATGCTGCAATTGTTTATGCCAATTAATTCTCATGTTATAAAGAAATCATTAATGGGGGAATGTAAAATGTTTCGTTAAAAAACCTTCTCAAGGACCATTGTGAATGTTAGTGAGTGTTTGTGTCCTGTTTGACCAATAATAAACCTTTAATGACTTCCTCAAAGTTTGCGACCAAATGGATTGACATTTTGCAATCGTAAAACTTATTTTGCGACAAAATATTTAATGAAACTCCAGAGCAGGTGTTCATGTTAACCTTTGCTCAGTGAATGATTTTACATTGCGAGCAGTGCTAAACATTCGCAAAAACCCAATTTTTGCTTGTGATTTTTAATTACATTCCTCCTTATTACTTTTAGGCGTGCTAGCTAAATTTGTACTAATGCAAACATTACTATTTATGGCCCTTTTATATTAGATGCTAAATGGGCACAATATGACTATTAAAAAATCATAATCAATACACTTGCACCTACTTATGACTATCTAAGATTTCATCTTAGTTTGGCACATACTATAGTGCAAATATATGCTCCAGGACAAGGAATCCATGTACGTGGTCTTGTCAGGCACTAACTACAGGCATCCCATTTGCTGAATCAAATGCAATTGACGGGCATGTAAGTCTAAACCTATGTTGGTGGGCGGGACAACAAATGTGGTGCTATAAATATTTTTTTCACAATTGGATGTACACACTTGAAAAAGGGCAAATGTGCCGAAATATGTTGTGTGGTAACAGAATAAAGGCTTAATTGCAGTTAATCTGCTTTTGTGAGTGATTCCAAAACTCCGCTATATATTGAACCACCAATATGTCACAGGTGTAAGTTTGCCCTTTTGCATGCAGTTTGTTCTAGTAGCTAATTGCAGTGGGCTGAAAATCTGGGGAAAATGTTGCATTGTGAGAAAGAAAGTGTCAAACTCAAACTTTTAGTTGGTTATTTATCAGTCATTAATATTTAAAGACTGTTCACCCTTTGCAAGTGAATTAATTGAAAGAATAGTATCGGCTATCAGAACTTTTCAGATAGTTCTTGGACACGGCATTAGTCTGATCCAGCCTTGCCATTACAGTGGATTTGGGATACCTTATTATCAAACACCAAAAAAGGTGGAATAAAAATGAAACCAATGGAAGGGAACTAATGATAACCAAGACTTGTCTAATGTTGTCTAAATGGTGTTATTCAAATCCTTCAATAAAAAAAAAGCAAGAAAAAAGTTTACTTTGGGGGTTATCTATGAAAATAATTATTCCTTATGTATCCATTTCTTTTGAATTTGACAAAAAAAAATAAAAAAAAGGAAAGTGAAAAAAACATATATAAAAGGAATACATGCACAATAATCCAAAAAATAGTACAACATAAAGTTAAAATTTAACAATTAATGAACAACTGAAAATGCTATTACAATTTAGTATTTTTCTATGAGTCAAAAAACAGTCACTTACACACAAATATTTGCCTGCAGATAAATAAAATAATGCCTCCCTTTCTTCAGCCAATTTGGGATCCCTCTTGGTCCTTGTCGGTGATGAAGGCAAGTGCTCCTCTGCGAAGCATTTTATAGTGTTTGCAGCTCCATTGAGCACGGTGAAGATGCATTCGCTGCATTAATTCTGACACAGATGATCATGTGGTCGGCTCTGTTTCAAATGCTTGACATGTAATTGACTGCCTTTGTTTAACTTACACATTATGGATGGATGAAAAAATCATTTTGAAATCACTATACACGTGCAAATGCAGTAGAGGTACACCGGAATATCAGAAGGACAAGCATGTCATTTCTGTTAGCTGAACTTAGCTCAGGCTTCATGCACACTTTCCTCCAGGCTAAAGGCCACACTTTATCATGTTTTGAAGGGTCTTAACACCCACGCATATACGTGTATGCAAGTATATTTACAGTATATATTTGATATTTATATATATGCTTTTTTTTTTAATATTAGTCACATATTTCAAAATAATCCTCAGAAAATACACATTTTGTTATTATATTTATTTAAGAACTATCAAAGACCTCACATACTTCAATTGTAGACCTGTCTCCTATTAAAAGTTATGAAACAAATGAATTGAGATTATATACATTTTTCGAAAGACTAAGCAGAAGCATTAACTATTACATTTATACCATTGTATAGGGCTGGTGTATTATATGTTATGTAACCCAACTCAAAGTAAAAATGTTTTTGTGCCCACAGCCTTACGTGTTTCGTGTCTTAAACACTTAATCATAGAGCCTATGATTAAGTGTTTAAGACACGAAACGCGTAAGGCTGTGGACACAATAAACATTTTTACTTTGAACTGTAGAAGTTGTCCTGGTAGAAGTTTGCCTACATTGAGTGCCTGCTCTCAATTGGTTTTCGGTTTGTACGCTCCCCGTGCTGAGGGCTCAGAGCGGTGCACCTGGGCCACTTCCCCTATGTTGTGAGTAACTACTTTACCTTTGGAGACCCTATACCACAGATGTATTCAGGGTCGGACTGGGGGGCCCAGGGCCCACCGGGACTGGTGTCCAGGGCCCCCCTCTGGCCCCCGCTACCTACTTGATTGTCGTATCGCTGCTCGCGCATGCGCAAATGGAAACGGCGCTCGATGCGCATGCGCAAACGCAAATGGCGCTCGGCGCGCATGCGCAAACGGCGCTGCGATGCGCCAAAATTTTTTTTTATTATTTTTTTAAAAACTGTTTGGGAGAGGGGGACTGGCCTGGCGGGGGCCCACTAGGGTCGGGGCCCACCGGGTATTTTTCCGGTATCCCGCCGGGCCAGTCCGACACTGGATGTATTAATGTAACCCAACTCAAGCAACCCACAGTTTTATGTTCCACTTAAACTGGTCACAGTTGTGTAGATGCACTGAGAACATTTTAGGGTTGTCTGTCTATATACTGTATAAAGTCTGACAACATGTTTGGTGTGATCACAACAAGATTAATTAGTCAAAATGGACAACCAGATGGACTAATGACCGATGTATTGATGACAGATGGACTGATGACCGATAAAGTCAGGACATAGGTTTTCCCGATCTTCCTGTTCTTTCATATTGGTAATCTTACCAAGGTGGCCACTTTGTTGAAACAGCTATTTTCTCATTCCAAGTGTACGCAATTATACTATATCTGACTGGTCATCTTATGTGACAAAATTTAGCCCATGTGTGGCTAGCAGATCTTTCCACATCTTTTCCTGTTTCAACCACTATTTACAGCATGCCTATTTATGTTTGAAATCAGAAAGTAAGCACGGTCAGGAGAACTATTTGAGTTTATGAGACCTGGTACCTTGTTGATAAGTCTTAACAATATTGAAAAGATAAAGTAATTCACCTACTACATGTTTAACTGGATTACCACACCTTGCTAACATCTGTAAATTCATATTTTTTGGTGGGTTTTTATTGGTCCTTTTCCTCTAAGTCTGTAGTGGCCATTTTTGTTATGTATTGATTAAAAGTTATGATTTAACTTAATGCACAAAACTTCATGTGATTAGAACTGAGCACCATTATACATATTTAATTGTTAGAATTAGAGCTTCTTAGAATGAAAAGATCTTAAGCAGCAGGAATATACCAAAAGAATTGATAGATTGATATAACTAATAATATCTGGCAAATTAAGTGGATTCTGGGGCAGGTAACAGACAATATAATAAAGCTAAAGCAATATATATTTTACCAAAGCATCAGACACTGTCCCACAAAAGGAAATACATAGGTATTGGTTGAAAATGCTTTTACAGACACTTAATTCTCTTCTGTACCAGAGAGTTCCATCTTACTTGTAGATGGGTCCCTACAACAAATACACAAATGACATAAATACATATAGCCTTGAGCTTCTGTTTTGTGTAGTTAGGCCAGCTGTTTCCACAATCAAAAGCTTAGAGCTTAGAGTCAATTGGGGGAACAGGTTAGTTTAGAGGGCATTTATACACATCCCAGGCTTCACCATTATAATGGGCCTTGCCCCATGTGTAGCCTGCTGAACCATTTTTTATAAAAACTGGTATGTGGCAGGGGATTCCTTCTGTCTTGCTAAGGAGTTTACACTGTTGTATACTCTCCACATTATATCTGCAATGAGCAATTTGTAGTCATTTTGGAATTATTTCCACCTTTGCCTTCCAACAATCCTAGCCCTTTTATCCTAGAAAGAATTTTTATTTAATTATAGGCATATAAATGAAACATTTTAGAAGTTATGATTGCCTAAGCTCTGTTGTATAAATTCAATATTAAAACTAGCCCAATGTAGGGTGGAGAGGGTGGAGATGCACAAGAGCTTGGGTGTAAGCAGGGTGTAGCTAGAAATGGTGGTGTATGTGGACCTGTTAGTCAACAGTTGCACTATGGTCCCCCTAATACTCCTGCACCTAGTTCTGTACCAAATCATCTCCTCCAGAGAGGACATTTAGTTACAGACATATGCTGTCAAAAACTGATAATCTCTGACACACCCCTAATGTCTTAGATCAGCAGTTTAGCTAAGCTTAACTTTCAGGGGATGCTGGGAGCTGTACGACAGCTATTGGACTGTTGAACAACACTGCTGTAACAAATAATACTTAAGACATAGACACAGTAGATATACACCCATGTAGATATACAGATAGATAGATAGATAGATAGATAGATAGATAGATAGATAGATAGATAGATAGATAGATAGATAGATAGATGTAGTAAGGTTCAACGATATTCAAATTCATATTTTCAATAAAGCCTTTTTACAAACCCCTCTAATTAGTGCCCCTCCAAATCAACACATTATCCATGCAGATTCCTAATGTAGCTGTTTCAGTGGCATATGTTTTCAATGACTTATTCTTTACATTTGCTTAAATATTTCTGTATCTGATGATTACAAATGACGATAGCTGTTTGTGATATCTAAATACAAATAAAAACTGTTAGTTTGTCTACAATGTGAAAATAACATTAGGGTCTTTGAAGCAAATGCAGATATTATGCAGTAATATTCAATTTTAATTGATATAAAGTCCCTTCATTTAATAATGTTACTGGTCCTTTAAGATACCTTAAATAGACTGTGCTTTATTAGCAGTCTCATAATTTATTTTCTTACTTTGCTTGGTATTTTGCAGTCTACTGTTTCATGGGGATATTTGCTGACATTTTGCTGGACTATGGCTTAGAAAATGCATTAACATCTTTACAGGGAGTTTTGGTCCAGCAATATCAGCATTCTTAATGTGTCCACATACGGACCTCTACCCAACTGCCCATATTTAACCAGTTACCTATTGGGCAGGTTGAATGAGGACTACATTGGCACACTGATTCGATCTTCACCCAGTAGGTCTCTGTAGACCACTCTTGCTGCCTGAGTTGTTTCCTGTGATGCCACCCCCCCTCGCTCCCCAGTGCTTACCTTTTTTGTGCAAGAGCATGTCCAGGGGGGCCACATTGCTTGTGCAGAGAGCAATTGCGCTCTCTTAAATAGAAGAGCCAAATTTCTGGTTTAATAACTAGTAGGGATGTAGCGAACTGCCGTTAATGTGTTCGCGAACGCCGTTCGCGAACACCGGCAAAAAAGCGAACAGTTCGCGAACAGTTCGCGAACTTCGAACGCTCGATAAAATCGTTCGATCGAACGATCGAAGGATTTTATTCGTACGATCAAAGGATTTTCGTTCGAATCGAACGATCGAAGCTATTCGATCGAATGATTTTAATTCAATCGAATGCTTATAATCGTTCGAACGAATGGAAATCGTTCGATTTTAGCGATCGAATGGTCGAATGGTCGAATGGTCGAACGAAATTTTACTTCGAATCGAACGCGAACACCAATTGGCGAACGTCGCGCGACGTTCGCGAACATTCGGCGGACGCGAACAGTCGAAGTTCGCGCGAACTACTTCGCCGGCGAACAGTTCGCTACATCCCTAATAACTAGTAGTACAGGAATGGAGAACAAGAAACGTGGTCAAGGCACAGGCCGGGTCATTACCTAACGGGAGCAAGTGGGGCAGAATCTGAAGACGTAAGCCAAGTCAAACACCAAAGTCGAAAGAACAGAGCAAAATCAAAGAGAGAAGTCAAAACAAGGCAGAGGTCGAGACAGACAGCAAACTGGACAACGTCAGGGACAGGCAGGCTCAGCAATATGAATAGGAACTATGAAATGACATTTACATTGGGCAGTGAGAAACTGCCCAAGGCCCCTTTCAAAATGAAGAGTAACTTAGTGGAAAGTTTGTATTTTGATGAATTTGCAGAGTAAGAGTGCAAAACTTTGTTAACACTGAGCTCTACGTATTTTCCTCTACTCCTGTAAGTAATTAGGCAATGTCCCTGTGGATTGTCTTTCTGGTGAATTTCCGCTAGCGATGGCCATATCGCCCTTTAGTAAATTTGCCCCAAATTTGAAACACCACCTTTCAGTCAACAAAGTACAGTTTTTAATGAAAATAAATGTTTCAATTTATAACATAAGGGACAAAACTAACAGTGCTTCCCTTTAAATAAATCTTCCACCTCTCACATGTGCTGGTTGTACAAGCTGTTGCCATTAGGTAATTTGAGAGTAAGTAACCTTTGGAACTATCAGGTTATGATGAGCACTGAATGAAGCATGGCTGAGCATATCTCCAGTGAACTCAGCTGTTTAGATGACGCACAATGGAAATGCTACCTCTGAAACGGAGAGGGAGTCAGTCCCACTCCTGGGACAATGAACACTACTCAGATAAAGAAAAACAATGACATGATATTGACTGCCTCTTACAAGAATATGTTCAAGCCTATAATTCACACACCTGTCCTTATATCTCCTACTCTTTATCAGTAGGGATGTGTGCTGATATCCAATACTGTTTACATGTGGAAGGAAAAGCATTATATGAACTGCACAAGTCTTACACCACATTCCCAAACCAACCCTATTTTGGGGAGCTCTTAAAGGCCTGTAACATCACAAATTGGGTCACTAAAAAACATGCCTGCCCTTAATGTGCATTACTCTACTCTGTTGACGCAGCTCTTCATCTAACTCCTTAAGAAAAACTTCATGTCAATGGATAATACATAATTATGACTCATCTACCAAGTACAGCAGCACGATAATATACTGAACAATGGAAGTTACTTGTAAAATGTAATAAAATACATAAACTTAGAAACATTTATTAAAGGTTAAAACATTTATTAAGAAAGTGAGTCATGTGGGTAAATAAGTGCTTCTTCACTGATCCAGAGATAGAATGATGTAGGGTATAAATACTACATGTTATATTTTAAGATTCTGTACCAGTCCAAAACAACCAAAGCCCTTTAGTAGAGAAGATTTTTCCTCCAAAAATTAACCTGTAGCTCTCTATTATCTTCTTTTCTGCTGATTCACTGCATATGTTCTGTGCTGCTGTCACTTACATGAGCTTATGGGCCGACTAATATATATTTTGTATAAATCTCACAATATAAGGATGGTTAATAATTAATTCAGATTCTCATTACATGACAGATCAAATTCAGTGCAATTTATTTCAACTGGATCATTACTGCTATAGAGATGCTGAACCTTTAGACTGGAACAGTAAGTTCAATATACAGTCAGGACAGAGAGGACATTTTACATGGGACCCCGAGCCTAAGGGGGAAGCCTTTTGTCAAGGTTATACTACATATTAATTTGTCCAGAAATTGTAATCTTTTTTATTTTTTACACATTGCACAGAAAAGTGTGGTATCTAAAAAAATCAAAGTATACAGGAGAGTTTTGCTATATTGAATGGCCATTTATTCTACATAAATCATGGACTTTAGTGTGTGGGATGTTTTATAGTACTTTTTCTACTTGTTTACTGTCAACACAATCATTCTATTTTTTTCTATATATCTGTATATGTACAGTATACTTTGCTATTTTATTTGGATGTCTAAAAAAGGTCACCTATGGCAAAAGAGATGGTTCCAATAAAAGGTTCTTTACTACCTGTATTGATAAAGATTTTGCCAATGTCAAGTGCAGTGGTTCCCAAACTGTGGGTGGTTCCCCATTTTACTGGAATATTGGAATTTTAGTGCTGAAGTATGTCTGACTCTAATCAATGTGCAGGATGGCAGTTAGTGATGGGTGAATTCCAGCGATTCGCCGACTGCGAATAAATTTGCGAAACTGCTGTGCAGTCGCTGTTTTGCAAATTTTTCGGCATTTTGTGAAATTCGCAGGAAATACTCAAATTCTTTGGCGAAGCGAAACGCCCCAAATTCGCCTATCACTAATGGCAGTGGCTGAACAAAACTCCACAGTGCTATAGCCCTTAGCCTAGTATTTACTATATAGTTACTGTATGTATAATCCATGACTTTAAACACCACATAATTATAAAATATGAATGATGTTCATTCCAAAGGAAAGGTGCCATTGCTTGGAAATCAACTTCCCCTCCACCAAAGCCTTAAATGCACATTATCTGTGAAAGACAAAAATAACAAACCTATGTATGGTGTAATTTTTGTTTAATATTTGACAGCTTAGCTACAGTGCATTAGTCTAAAATGATCACCGCCAATTTCCTATTGATAAAGCGGATACCACCATTATGCTTGATGCATCAATAGAGCACAAACACTTTAATGTGCCGTGCTCTATCAGAAGGAAAGGAGCAGGATAAATACTCCTCAAACACAGATATTTTATTTTCATTCTCTGCCTCACTATTTACTCTACAGATTGGGCTGTGATAACACCTACCATCTGCTGTTCCGTGTACAAGCAGGTAATCTACCTTCCTGAACTGCTCTGCCCTGGTCATTACAGTTGAATTCTAAAAAGGGAGAAAACAGAAATTCATTAGACGTGATTTGTGATGCACATCTGCACTTCTGTTTGGTGAAAGCCATTATCTATTGCACAAGTTTTTTTTTTCTCTGAAAACTGTGAAACTACAGTATTTTACTTTCACTTATTTATTTTCTAATAACTTAATAGAACAGAGTTACCCAGTTCTGCTGATATCAAGATGTCAATATTTGTTTTCCTGGTCAAAAGTCCAGGAGCTACCATCCTTTATGTCGTGATTAGAACAAGTCAAATCTCATCTGTAAAGTTAAAAGAAACACTAACCCCAACCATAAAGGTGTCCCACTGCACCCTCTATTTCTATAGTCTGGACAAAACACAGGGGTGATCCTGGGGATGCTGCCATTTTTTATTTCTTTACATGACACTGAGAGATAAAGGGCAGACTTGTTTAGTACAGGAAAATTCTGCTTAGTGTTTCCAACTCCAAATGCAGTGACAATGATCATGGAGCTAGATTTAAACAGATCAGCTAGGATCTTCTTTGGAGGAATATTTAGCATTTAATTCTGCCCTGGCCCTGAAGAGCTGGGGGGAAGTTTTTGTGCAATACACATCCTGATGTTGCTGGACTACAGCTTCCAGCATGCTTAACCTTGATAATATGTTAAAGTATGCTGGCATTTGCAGTCTAGCAACAACTGAGTTCAGTGCGGTTGAGCAGTGCAGTGCAGCAGGGTTTAGTGTCCCTTTAATTTATGAACATGGAGCCAGGTACTCACAATGCACTTTGTCCCAACATTTTGCGGATTGTGTAGTGTGGGGCCCACCTTGCACCTGACGGTAAATGGTACTCTAACGAAAGCAGCTTGGTAATGATAGATACAAACCTGTAAAATAATGCACATTCCATTCACCATAGCATAACAAATTTTATTTTTTAATTATTTCCATTTTTATTGGTGACAGCAATACTTTTTTTATGTTAAAACTAGGAAATGTGGTGCACTAAGATGACTTCTTCTTCCTCCTAGTGTGGTGCACAGTGTTGAAGGGGCACTTTCATGAAAAGTTGTGTATCTTGTTTCAAACAAAAAAACACAGGAGTGTTTCCCAGGTTGAAATGCACTATAAAGATGACACATTACTTGTTTTTGAAAAGTTTACCTTGTAATTATCAGTGTGGGCAGGCCCATATATCGTTCAGTATAGACTGATACTGCAAAAAAAAAAAAAAGAAGAAGAAAGATTCTATCTAGCCATCAGTGTGACGAGTATGTATATATGTATTCTTTTTATATATGTATATACCATTGGGAGTCATTTACTATGTGCAGTGCAGGGTGCAACGTACAAAAAATGGTGGAGCAATCCACCATGTTTTTTTGTATTTTGTGTCCTGCCCTTCAAAACAGAGCACAGATATCTGTTTATGCTCCATAAATACATTGCTGTCTGCAGTCTCAGTGCTGTAATTATGAGGGGTGGAAGGGTAAAGGGATGAAGGTGCCCACTGACCCACTGCTTAGTTTGCCAGTGGTATATTCATGATGGGTGGGGGTAGCATGTTAAGCACCCCCTTCCCACTGTGTAGGTCAGCCCATAAATACAATGACATCTGCATTTAGCTATGATATATTTAAGAGGGGAGAGTGTCCCCGGGTGTGCCCCCCCCAAGCCTGTAAAAGCAATGGATCCCAAATTCCTGTACAAGCATTGAATACCTATGCCCCTTCCCAAAACAACTTTCCTATAATCCCTAATGAATATCATTTCCTTATTGCAACTATTGCTTCCATTTAACTTACTTCATTAATATAAAAAATGATTAATTTTCTTTTAGTTGCTTTCATTACTACCAAATGTAAGGGTAATTGAACTAATGTCCATTTGTTTTGAATGTTAAATTCCATTATTCTATCAGTGAGGAGCTGCTTGAGGATGATGGGAGATGTAGTACAGCAACAGCTGAAATAAAACAGGATATTGGTGCGTCTATTCAGGGAAACGTCTGTATGGTCTTGGCAGAGTAAACACCATAATGTCATGAACGTTAAAAGCCCCTCTAGTAACATAATATACACACTGAGTGAGTAGCATTGTTTCTTTTTCATTCATGTCTCTCAGCCCTCATACCATAATACTCCCAGCTTGAGACTGGAGCCACAGCCATTCCACATTTGAAAAGTCCAGTTCCTTGCCCTAGGACCATTGATGTCACATATCCTTCATATGACTAAGAAGACAAGTAAAGATAGAAACATAAAGAAGTGAAGAAGATTCATTTTGACATCAGGAAACATAGATTGTAAATGTAATGCATTGCATTCTAAACACATCACCAAAAGTGACATTTGATTTAGTATTTAATCTAATGTACGCATCCTGAACAAAACATACTTCTAAATCTATATGCAGGTTGATAATTAGATAGCTTGCTAGACAGATAGATGCTAGCTGGCAAGATAGAGAGAGACACACACATATAGACAAACAGAGAAAGAAGGGGCATATAGCCACACAGAGGGGCTGACAGATATAGTCAGACAGAAAGAGATGGATAATGAAAGATAGAGATAGATAGATAGATCAGGCTCCTTATTGCTCATTTGAAAAGCATATGTTTTCAGAATATTGATGAACTTTGCACCTTCGCCAGATTAAAATTTTGTCACAAGGATGCAACAGTTGCAAGTGAGTACTGTCTTTAATGTCTGCCATAGGCGGTAATTTAAGCTTGTTTGCTTCCTGAGCCCGCCATCACTCCCTTAATGAATGACACTCTAGTAAGGGAATGGGTACTACTGGGAAGAGAGATGCCAATGAGCCCTGTCCCATATGCTGAATGCAGGCAGCACTGTATTCATGGAGGAGGGGGGCAGGCTTGCAGTAAAGGTGCTGAAAGCAGAGCAGGGTACCTATTTTGAAAATCCTGGCAGAGTGCACCTGTTTTTTTATACTCTTCCATCAGTAAATGAGCCCTAAAATGATACCAGTGGTGTAAAATCTAAACTTCTGAACACAGCTGGAACTTGAATGCAGATTTGGCCTGGAGAGAAAGGTCCTGACCCAGAAAGGACCTGCATTTCACCCATTATGCCCCTCCCTCCTGTGTTCACCCATGATGTCTGCACAAATGCATGCAGGGGTCAGAGTCATAATGAAAATGCCATATAGAGGGGACCCAAAGCTTTTTTTTTTTTTTGTTGAGAGGCTCAGCTGTGTCACCTTATGCCACCAATATAGATATTCACATGCAGACAGATGGATAGATGGATAGATGGATAGATAGATAGATAGATAGATAGATAGATAGATAGATAGATAGATAGATAGATAGATAGATAGATAGATACATTTGTTTTCGTACTTCTTACAAATGGGAGTTTTAACCCTGACAGCAAGTAAGTAAGGTAAAATGTAGTCCCTGTGTAAAATGTATAATGAAGCAGTAGAATTCTTAATGAGTGTAGGACTGGCCACACCAGGGATTACTTTTACATACAGTAGTTGGGCAGCTTAAATATATTGCAATATATGGACAAGCAATCCCTGTTTTGTTTAAAGGGGAGGGCATATTTTAGTAGCTCAAGGCACAAACAAGTGTCTCAGTGTCTTTAACGTATACAGTAATGATTTGAGTGCAGAAAACCTCTTGTCTTCATATGAATTTTGTGGTCACAGCCTTAATGGTTTTAATTAGTGCAACTTTCCCTTTGTTGTTATAGTTTATAAAGGAGCATTGGCCAGCTCCATGTTGTAGCTCCCACCCTTTCCAGCTAGAGTCAGGTGATCCCAGTAGTGGCCAATAAAAGGCCAACAATTTTATGGAGCATTAACCATGAAATCAAGTAAATTGCAGGTAAAATGTAGTTCCTTTGTAAAATGTATAATTTTTAAAGACCAGGGATGCCTTTGATGTACAGTGGTTGGGCAGCTTAAATAGATTGCAATATATGGACAAACAATCCCTGATTTGTTTAAAGGTGAGGGCATTTTTAGTGAGGCAAACATATCTCAATGTCCTTAATATAGTGATAATGTATTGAGTGCAGAGGACCTCTTGTCTTTTGCCTTATGGAGGGGGGCCAAAACTTTTTTTGCTGAGAGGCTCACCTGTGTCACATTACACCACTTATATAGATACAGACAGAGAGATGAATAGATAGATTGTTATAGACAGACAGACAGACAGACAGACAGACAGACAGATAGATAGATAGATCGGTCTCTCTAGAAAGCTCCTTCATAAAATGTTTAATGACATTATAAAATATAACAACAAAACTGATGGCTGCGTGCTTTGTTTTGCTTCCTGGATTTATATTCATGGCACTGAAGACTCTGTAGTAAATATATTATATATATATATATATATTTATATATATATATATATATATATATATATATATATATATATATATATATATATATATATATATATAATTATCTAAGCTGCACCTATACTGTCAGTTGAAGTTGATGAAGAAGATCTTTTCTAAACGTGCATGTGTGCTTTTCTGGATAATAATAATGCAGAGTGAGCGCAGCGGAGTTCATGGCACCATCTTCTTCTCTTCGGTAATCTTCATGTCTTCTTCCTCCTCTTCGGCAATTTCCGTATCTTTCGGCGCATGTGCAGTTGTCACTCCAACTGCGCATGGGCCAATACGCCGCTCAATTCACAAATATTACAGAAGAGAAGAAGATGGCGCCCATGAGCTTCGCTGTGCTCACTCTGCATGTGCGGTAACTATTTCTAGAGGACAGAATTCAGGGGTAAGACTGTGCAGGGAGGGGGCCAGTGGAGAATTCTCACCATGGGGGGGTTTAGTTCTCCTTTAAAGGAGACATATAGTATAAATGAAAAACCGCTCATTTTGTAGGCAGTAATGAATATATATATATATATATATATATATATATATATATGTATATGTATATCTCTGGATAATAATAATCACCTGCAAAGTTGTTGCCTCATGGCTGGATAAACATGCATATTTTGAAAGATCTTTGCTCCCACATCTGATAAAGGCCCTGCCAAATAACGAGAAGTGATTGGCCACATGATCAGAACTAAAAGTTGCTGGTGTTTTCTCCAAGGATAATGAAATGATCAAAGTTTGTCATGTGATCTTAGCCTGAGAGTAAACCAGATTCAGGAGATAGACTGTGTATTAATACTACACTGATAATTATAATCCAGAATGGAAAATATATTGAATATAATAACTGTATTAGCTAACATACACTATCTGGAGTAAAACTGTACAATGGGAAAACTGTGGGGTCAACTACATCATCTGTTAAGTGCAGAACTTCCATTGGGGTCTGTGCCAGCAGCATGTTCAGATCCTTTAAGGTTATGGCAAGTTAAAAGATGAACAATGTTTTACTTTTTTTAATTGCTTGTAAGGAGACCAGAAGGTTGAAAAACACTGGACTTTGTTCAAAGCAATAGAAAGTTTATAATTAAGAGTAAGGTATTTGGCCATAAATTAGAATATTCCTCAAGATATTCCACTGACAATCTAATGATTAATTAGTATTTTAGTCACTAAAAGTTCTTGTATATTTTAATGAAATTAGTGTATAATCACTTTACATACCATCTATCCAAGCTTATAACTTGCATTCTGCTCTCTAATAAGAGCGTTTTCACTGGAATGGGTTTAAATAAAAAATCTAACTGGCCCATGTTTAGGGGAGAGTAACTCTCCACAAAACTCTCCCATTTAATAACAAAGCCATAGTAGGCAAAACAAGCAATTCGATACATAATAATCCTGGCAACAGGTTTTACGTCAATAACTTTCCCAGTTATTGCTGTGCAAATTTGACTTGCTGATATTACCCTGCAATCAGGGATAGGTAATGTTTAGCTGTGCTAGAACTAGGCAAGTGTACACAAATCTGAAAGGAATCTTATTGGAGGATCATTGTACACTAAGTGGGGAACTGACCCTGCAGGGAAAAGCAAAACTTTTGTAATGTTGCTTTTAGAATCCATGCCAGATGTTGCTGGACTAATGCTTTCAACATGCACATGCTTTAAATCTTTACTATAGGTTGGCATTCTGGAAATTGTTATCCAAAAACATTTGGGTATCCCATTGCTAAACTACACAGTTATGGAAGGGTGAGGTCCATTTTAAAGAATAAAAAACACTTGAAACGTTGCCTAGAAATATTGTTACATAAATTGCTAAAATGTCTTTATGGTCCATAAAAGTAGAGCCATATAAGGGAAATGGAAACAATATGACTTTTATAGATGGTGTTCTGTACAGTTTTATGCCTTTTTGTCTTATTGACTCAGTTTTAAACCATTTCAGCCCACTATTCCCTTGGCTCTTTGCTTAACCCTTTCCTTCACCTCCTTTGGGCTCTCTATGTAATGAGAACACATGCACCTGGGGGCAGATTTACTAAAGGGGGAAGTGACTAACTTTCAGGGACCTCACCGATTTACGCCGGCGTCATTTCTATATATCGCTACCGGTGATTCACACTGTATCACCAGGCGAATTTTCGCTCTGGCAAATGGACATTACTCCGCAAATTCACTTAATTAGCGTTACCTCTTTCACCAGACTTTCCTTCGCCAGCTCAGACCAGGTGAAGTGCATTGGAGTGCATAGATCTTCCTCATTCTTCTGTTACTTACATCATATTTTTAGTGGAAAAAGTTTCTACAGTAAGTCCAAAAAACACTAGTGTATTTTCCTTTTTTCAGAGTGATAGCCTGCAAAAGTCCTTAAAAATATTTTTGGGTAACCGGGTTCCCCCATACATTTTCATGTGGAACATTAACTATACGGTGGGTTTATATGTAGGGCATTAAAACAACTTATTTTTCTTTATTAAGGTTCCCTGGACTTGTGTAATGTAATGTATTTGCTACAATATATACGTCCATTCAACTTTAATTTTTTTCTCTACCTGAGCCAGGAACACGCTCAAGAGGTTTCTGGTGAATTGGGCTTTATAGTCTGTCTTAATCTCGGCCAGTCACAGTGCTTACTGCTCTCCATTGTCTGAATTTCAAGTCCTACGATCTCTAGTGTTTGCAACTTGCCTTGTCTCCATACTCCATGTCTACAAATCAGGAAACGGCAATTCCATCGCCCCCAGCTTTGACCTCCCTTCTTTTTGTGCACAAGGCCCCTGCCGACCCCCAGTTCTGTCCCTGTGTTTTATGCCCGTCTTACCCTGCTTCAGTCTGTCTCATTTTATGCTGGCCCCATCCTGCTCCAATAGTCTCTACTTTCGGACTCAACTGTCTCTTGCCCGAGAGATTTCCCCCTTCCCATTCTTAGTATCATGGATTTTTCCCATGAGAATTGGGATTCCCCTTACATATCCTTTCAAAAGAGTAGTACATCAATGAATGCAGAAGCTCTAGAAACCTAGACTAGCATGCACAAACAAAAATGTACTAAGGAAACGCTGAAATTGTATTATTTCTAGACAGTGTGCTAAGAATGCAGAGAATGATTTGGGAAGACACAAACATTTGCTTGTATTACACAATACACCTAAACAGAAGCCATACATTTTTTTTGGGAAAAGCACATTTGAAAATGTGTATGGTAAACACTGTTACTGGACAGACGCAATGAATGTATAAATAGCTTCATAGAAAAAGAACATTCTTGTGTGTGTGGGGGGGGGGGTAGGTTCTCTGTACCTTAGGTTATCAATATTAGGTCTAAACACTGACCACGTTTTAAGTGATACATAAGCAATTTATTTCACATTTTTCTTTCCCAGCAAGGGAATATTATATCATGTCATTTATCGGTTTTGCCACCAACATAACTGGTTTCTGTCTTTTCTCTCACTCTGTCTGGCTATAACTTGTATACATTTCTGTCTACTAACAGCTTTTTATTTATCTTGAGCATGAAGTAAATATTTAGAAATGATTTATATCTGTATGAAAGATAGATTGAGCTTTGACAAGTTACACGGAGAAGACAATGTCACCCCCCACATTGACAGGAAATGCCCCACTAAACCTAGAGTATCTGCATGGGAAGAACTGACATTAAATGCTGTAGAACATTCATAAAACAAGCAACATGTTACTTTTATATAGGGCAAAGTTGCCGGGTTGGAATTTGTAGATATTTACACTATAAATTGTTTACAAATGATACTGAGTATTTTGTTTTAATAATTCACTTATACTAGCACGTAAATCATTATATACTAATGACTGGGCAGCACATTCCAATTTCATAGTGGGTAAATAACAATGTGCTGTTACATTTGAGCAGCTATGCTAAAGTTAAAGTTAACTGTTATGTTCATCCCTTGTCATGTTGTGTTGCATGTCATTTTATCTGTATAGGTTTTTAACTTGGTGATAAGTGAGGGACCCAGAAGTGATGGGTGTCTGGACCATGAGTTCTTTTTTTGCCGTGATCGGCCCAGAGAAGGGAGGTTTCGTCAGGAAGATGATTCAGGGAGCAGGTCTGGGCCGACCCTGATTGTGTAGATGGTGGGGGCCCTGTTACTGATTCAGTTTCCATGCTCTGACACAGATTGACACATGCTAGTCTACATGCTCATGTAGTTGTGCCCTATCATTTTTATAATTCAAAAAGTATCCTGGCCCAAATAATTTCAGATTTTTGATCTGCCATGTCTTCCACAACTTGAAATGTGCCATTGGCTACACTCCCCTATTGTTGCATTATGCATAAATAACAATTAAAATCAAATGAGTGCATATCTGGTACAGGCTTGGGATCTATTATCTGGAAAGCTTGGGGTTTTTCTGGATAAGGGATCTTTCCATAATTTGGACCACCATACTTAAGTCTGCTAAAAACATTTAAATATTAAATTAACCCAACATCATTTATTTGCCATCAATATGAGTTAATGTTGCTTATTTACCATTAATGGCAGAGACACGCGGTCAGATTTGAGGAGATTGGTTGCCCGGCGACAAATCTCCTCTTCTTCAGGGTGACTCCCCGAACTGCCTTCCCACCAGCTAGAATGTAAATCGCCGGCAGGATGGCACTTGGATCATTTTTTTTTCCGATGTCGCTCGAAGTTGGTTGCCTCAAGAGGAAACTTCAGGCGACTTCCGAAAACGAAGCACTCTGAGTGCCATCCCGCCAGCATTTACATTCTAGTCAGCGGGAAGGCAGTTTGGGGAGATTAGTCTCCCCGAAGAAGAGGACATTTGTCGTTGGGCGACTAATCGCCTCGAATCTGACTGTGTGTCTTGCCCTAAAGGAACAGTGTAAAAAAAAACAGAACCTAATTTTACTTTTGATGTTAACCCTTTGAAAAGCCACAGTACGGACAGCAGTCACCACCTATTGCAAAGTTCGATTGGAGTTCAACAGAACTCAGAAACAGAATCGGTGGCACTGTAGATTTTACAATCAGTGTAATTTAAAGGTTGAATTGTGGGTTTTTTTTTGCTTTGTTAACTAGAATATATCAGTCCACAGAAAGAAAAGGCATACACAAAAAGTATAAAGAGGGCAATGGTTTGGACATTTAAATTTAATAAGATTAATGGCATGAAGGTATAAATTCACTGAGAAAATTAGCTGGAATAGGAATTGTAAAGGCTAGATGGAAGAGTTTGATTAGGGTTAGTACTGCAGTACACATTCCACATAAAGAGGAGATGTTTGTGCATTATTGGAAATTATGGGTATAATCTACTAAACTCATATTGAAACGCTAATTTAATTGGGGAAAGTGGATAAATGAACCTTATAAAGACCTTATAGGAATATAGAAGTTGACTAATGTATAATAAATTGAATAGGTTTTTGGATCAGGGCAGGGAAAAGAAGAATAGAAAAATAAAGATTTTAGTAAACATTTGGAATAGAAATGATGAATGATGGAAAATATTTGGAACATATTATAGACAGCTTTAGGCAGGGAGGTGTCTCCTTAATTTGGATCAGCTAGGAGCTAAGTAGGATTTCTTATCAAAAGATGTTAACATATGGTGTATCTTTTTTCCACCTCAGCTACGTGACTATAGTAGGTACGCTACAATGGACTATCTAGATAGGAGATGATTGACGCCAATTGACACCAATCACAATATTTTACAATGGCCGCAAGGAATATTTTCATTCCAATTTAAAAAGACACTAATAAAACCAGATTGTTGTGTAAATATGAGATCTGTATTTATATTTTATAACAACTAAAAACTTGTCATGTAGAGGGGAAACCAAATTAGTGTTTTCATGTTTAAGTCCATATTCCTTTATTGGAATCTCTTCCCTTATATTTTCATGTGTCTTTATACAATACATCTGTTCTTACTTGGCGCCACTTTTGAAGAAACCAAGTGCTGTCCAGACACTCATAGTGTCTGGACAGCACTTGGACATTGTGCCAAAGCGACAAAGCATGCTCAAATAGTTCTCAGCAAAGCTCGCACTACTTCTTGTAGTAAGTTGTTATGCCTATTGTGACTACTGCTTGCTCTTGACCTTATTTTACTGACCCAAGCAACAACTATCGATGCTGTATTTTACATCTCCTTTGCTTTTCAGGGCTCCTCCTAGTCTTGTTCTCAATATCGTTTTACACTTTATTCGTAGGACTCAATGACATCCTCTGAGGTGCTTTATGTGTACTAGGCTTAAAAGATTTTAGGAAAGAGATTCTTCGGCAGAAGAGAGGAAGCATCTGACCTAAAATTGAAATTAGAATTTTTTTGTCCTCGTGTGTAAATGTTGCTTACTGGAAAATGTTCTCCCTCAAAGCAAATCCAAACACTTCCTGCAACTTCCATATTCACCTGTGAGCCAGTATGGCTGCAGGTAATTGCGGCCATCATGTAGATAAATACAGATGTAGGCCAACATGCTAAATCATGCTTTTGTGTGAGCTCTCAACCACTTTTGGCATGACTTGTCTGCAGAAACTTGGCATGCAAAGCAGATGCAGATGCAAAATGTCTGCTCTCAGAAAAACAAGATTGTTAGTGCAGCTCTGAAAGTCGTACATGAAAGATTGCATGTATTTTAAATGATGGTCAGGTTGCTGGCCAATGAAATAGAGGAAGAGACTCCAGATCACTTGCTGATTTATGACTGGGCCCTTGGAATAGAACTTCCTGCAAAATGGCAGGAGCCGAGAAGCTGGAAATTGGAGCTGTGGATCAGGATGAGATTCCAATCCTGGGTGAGCAGATCATCATGTGAGGATGTCAGTATTACTTTGGCAGTTTGTAGTTCCAGCCCATTTTTACAGACTAGGTCATAAGTAATATTGTTTGGAAAAGAACCATTGTAATGGTTTTAGGAATGTGCATTCATAGTTGCTTAACACTGACATGTAGTCAAAGCAACAATGCAGTTTGTGTGACTTTGTGTGGGGAAAGAGAAAGCAGGAAATGGGTATAGGAGCATTGAAAGCCAGAGACAGAGATAGAGGAAGGTGAGGGAAAGGGGATAGAGATTAGAGACAGAGCAGACAGTGGGGAGGAGTACACAGAGACTGGAACAGGGAAAGGGCACAGGGCTGACACTAGGGGGCCAATTCATTAACTTGGAGTGAAGGATTCAAAGTAAAAAAACTTCAAATTTCGAAGTGTTTTTTTGGCTACTTCGACCATCGTATGGGCTACTTCGACCTTCGAAACTTCGAATCAAATGATTCAAACTAAAAATCTTTCGACTATTCGACCATTCGATAGTCAAAGTACTGTCTCTTTAAGAAAAAACTTCGACCCCCTAGTTCGCCACCTAAAAGCTACCGAACCGTTAGCCTATGGGGAAGGTCCCCATAGGCTTGGCTAAGTTTTTTTGGTCGAAGGATATTCCTTCGCTCGTTGGATTGAAATCCTTCGAATCGTCGATTCGATTATTCCTTTCGATCATTAGATCGCAGTATTTGCGCAAAATCCTTTGACTTCGATATTGAAAGTCAAAGGATTTTCATTCCCAGTCGAATATCGAGGGTTAATTAATCCTCGATAATCGACCCTTGATGAATTTGCCCCTAGGGGTAAGCAACAGAGGTGCATATGTTCTGTGTAGCTGGGGTGCGGATTAATCTGAAGGAACCCTCAGGAAGGTGCAGGGGATATCAAGTGATGGGAAGAAGGTCATGTGGACCAAGCACCAGAGAGTCTTAATTGTCAGCTTAGGCTAGATGGCTTTTATGCATTACAAGGTATATGTTCCCAGATACAGGACTGACCATTCCAGGATATGACTGGCTACATGATGAAGAGGAACAGTGTGAAGCCTTCAGGATTTTATTTCTACTGTACCTTACACACAGTAACACACTGCCACTTTGGTGTCCCTGACAGCAACTGTTTGGGTCAGTGAAAGATACTGCATATCAAGTCCCATGGGGGGCCCACATGTACATTTTCTATTAGCATAAATGTATTTATGTTAATATAATCCATCACCAGCCTACAAGCAGCAGATATTGCCTCTAATATATTATAAGAAAATATCTATATATGCCTCTTACTTTGTGTCTTTTTACAACCATATCAGTTATGTAGCTATAATTTGATCTGAAATTGTACTGGTAACCCCTTATTGTTTCCATTACATTTTTTAATGAATGCCAGAAAAATTGCTGTATACTAATATGTTCATTCTGTATATAGTAATCCTAACTTCATTCCAAACAATTCTTCTATGTTGTAAAAGAAGTGTATCTTCATAAATGAGATCTTCATCTCTCTTTAATATAAAATAATACATGTATGTTTCCTTCCTCCATATGGATGATGCAGTGATAATAAAAGCACTTACATTGCTTCATCTGTAACTACAAGTTAAGTACAGTATATATAAAGTTTCCATGTGTTATTGGTATAGCCTTCTCCTAGTGAAGAAGAGGATGAAGTTATGACAGTAAATAAAGTATGGTTGAACACATTAATTTAGGAATCCCATCACCCTCAATCTCAGAGCAATATTTTTAAATGAAGAATTTGATTGCACAAACATTATTTCAGAACATTATTTTAGAACACACAGGGGTAGTTGCTACAGTTGCTAGGGGAGGTGCTGGTGCATAGGGCCAATCATCTATGTTTTCTGTACAGCTCAGTGCTGCATTCTGCTGTTCTCTAATAATACAATATCAAAGGAACACAAGATGCAAAAATACATATCCTCTTTATACTACATTTATCATATAATAGTATAGGCTGCCTATTCATTACACACCCACACAAGAAAAATGAATGAGCTTCCCACTCATAATCCACAACCTGACTGAATCAGTGATTGCAGGTGACATGTCTCGCCTATGGCTTCATGGCAGCACCTGACATAGGGAAAGACAAAAGCTGACAGATAAGTCAGATGTTCTTGATTGGGATTGGGTGTTAGAGGCAAGTCAAGACTAAACCTCTTATGTAGGGGGTTAGGTTAATAGCCGATGGTGATACTGGAGCAGTGACTCTGATGTTAATTAAGAACTACATTTCCCTTCATCCACTGGCAACTGTAAATGATTCCTGCCATCTTTTCTGGGTTGCTATGGGTTACTAGATAAACTTCCACTTTAATTATATCCCTAAGGGCAATAATGACATTTAATAAAATGACCAAAATGACCACAAAAGTATGTAATATAGATAGCAAATTTAAAATAATTAATGTTAAGTGATGTACCGTGGAAACGCTGATATAATGAATAGCATATAGTATCCAGCTTGGTCACTTATTATTTGATAATACAACAGATTGTCAGATGTGAATACTGACAATAGAGGAAAGAACTAGAAAAAAAAGCAACATTAAAAAATGCTATCAACTGCATACACACAGTTGCAATTCTTGGAGTCTAGCAGAACCACATCTTTCAGCATCCCTCATCAGCTTGACTTTTATAATGTTCTCCCAGCGAGCTTAATATTAACCAGTATCAGATATGGTAATTCAGCAACATTTGGGTGGTGCAACATCACTATAGAAGGTACATGTCCTCTTTAAGAAAAGAGTCCTAATAATTTACATCAATTTTTCATAATTAAAGACAAAATGATGGAAGTAATAAAATCAATTTTTTATTTGTTAGCTTTTGCCACAAACTATATTAAAATGTAATTCCGTTCCTTCAACTAATTCAAGGAAATAAATAGCCCACAGATGTTCACTTGCTAGCAATATTTGGTACTGCCGTACAAAAGGAACATCAGGCGAGCCGCTTCAGAAGAAAGAGATGAATATGCTCCAACACAGCCAGTTCTAATACGCCTGTAATTAGCATTGTGCTTGTGTGGCTGTTACAGTAAGTAATTAGATGTTTATTTGCTCATTGGGCTAATTATTGTCAAACGCTGGCTTAGCATATGACCAATTAAAAGCCAATGCAAGGTATTTAAACTTATTAAGTTGAAATGAACTGTAAAATGATAACTAAATAATAAAGATTGGACACAAGCAAAGGCAAAATGCCTAAAGAAAAAGTCCCCAAACTGTAGAGCTAACCCCTTCCCCCTGCATTTTCCCCATCTGGATTATCTTAAATATCTATAATAGGGGAGCCATTATGTTATTTCATATTTCTTAGTGGTCCTAGCCTAAACATAGCAAGTCAAAAGATCATATGCGTTAGACAATGCTAGTCTACAGAAACACATATCACCTTAAGTTTTCATGGAGTTATTCAGTTTTGTTTTTGGCAATATTTGCAACTGATTTTGAAGAGAGAAGTTTTAAATCAAAACAAAATAATCCTAATACATCTGGAGAATATACACTACATGGACTGAAGTATATCTACCAGCTTTCTAATTACTGTACAAATAAAGACATGCCAGCTCCTGTTCGACCCCAGCTCTCGCGATGTGTCGGTCCCTTCCAACCGGCTGCTACGACAATCACTTTTACTGCTACTGATGAAGTGTCAAGTCTTTTGACACGAAACGCGTTAGATGCAAATCCCCTCCTGTGTAATCTTTAAGTGCATGAATAAAGCCAAAAATTTATATTAATCATACCGGACTCCAGAATGTTTTGACCAGCGCTCCATAGCGGTAAAAGTTATTGTCATTTCTAATTACTGTAACTGGTTATTTAAGCCACAGCCATTATTGTCAACACAGGTGCCATTATATCCTGCAATAACATTCCCGAGAATTCCATGCTTCCTATTTTATGTTAACAGTTTTGGAGAAGGTTCTTCCTGTATCAGTAGTATAATAACCGTATGCATGATGTGAGGTCTATGTACAGTAGGTTTAATAAGATGGGAGTGAAAGAACTTCAAGGTCCTGGATAGAGCCCAATAGAACCTCTGTGTTGAACTGAAACACTAAATCAGGCTTGATCATCCAATATCACTGCCAAACTCTAACAGATGAATGGAAGCAAATGCCACCAATAATGTTCCATAATCCAGTGGAAAGCTGTCAGGAACAGTAAAGGCTATTTTAGCAATGAAAGGGCCAACTTCATATTGGTTTTTGATTGAGATATTGGAGAAGTGGGTGTCTACATTATTTGAGCCATAAAATATAGCTCACTATTTATTTTTTAAAAAAAAGACAGATGCCAGATGCACCAAGCAAGTTTCCTTCATCTGTTATGTGTAAAGTTTTCCATGATATCTGCATGTACATTAATCTGGGTAGTGGATAGACTTAACTCTTCATAGTTTTGGCCAAGGACAACATAACATAATAAAGATAAAAGGAAATGTAAAACTTACAACACCAATCCATCCTGTTTCACTGATGTCTAAATGCACCCGATTCTGTAATAGAATAAAGAAGACATTGGAAGATTTGAGGTAAAACAAGAAAGAAGGAAGTGTTATGGTGCGAGAAAGACTTTGGATTCCAGTAACAATATTGGTGAATCAATTGATGAACAGCATGAAGTGAATCCAGCCACTTGGATAATTATAGAATTATTATTTACCTCTATGAAATTCACACCAAATCACATTTTAATGGGTTTTGAATTATCTTGAATTGGAATGATGGGGGGGGACATTCTGTTCACTGTAGTTCTCTGCTTGTATTATACAGTACATGGTTGTCATCTATTTGTTAGGCATCATTGTCAGGGAATATACTATAATCTAAGCATGGGGCATTTCACAGGTCCCAAGTTTGCAAGAGGTAATCCTTTACAATGACCCATAGATGCAATATTTTGTGCTCCTAGAATGAAGGGCAAAGAGTTGTTGCTCACTCTGTATGCAGTGCTGCCTGTGTTTAGCAGTGCTGCATACAGAGTGGGCAAGAGGTGGGTGTTCACTGAAAGACCCACAGCTTGGGAGAAATATAGGGGCAGATTTACGAAGTGACTAATCGTGCGAAAATTCGCCAGTGTGACGTCATTTCAGTACTTTGCTGATTTACTAACGGTGGCCGGCGTAACTTTGCTAGCGAAGGAGATAGAATGTAGCGATACTTCGCTCCCTAACGCCTGGCGAATTTGCGCTCTGGCAAATGGATATAACTAGGCAAATTCTCTAAGATACAGATTTTGCTGAACATTACCTCTTGCACCAGACTTGCCATCGCCACCTCATATCAGGCGAAGTGCAATAGAGTAGATAGGACTTCCTCAAAAAATAGTTGAAAAAAAACGCTGGCGTCTTTTGCTTTTTCAGGGTGATAGGCTGAAAAAGAGCGTACATTTTTTTGGGGGTAACTGGCTTCCACACTACATTTCCTAACATATGACACATAAACGATACACTGGGCTCATGTGTAGGGCAATATAACAACTTTATTTTCTGTTATTAAGGTTTCCCAGGCTTGTGTAGTTTAATGTATTTTCTGCAACATATACGTCCATTGAACTTTAACTTCCCGATGTATGCAAATTAGGCAACGCTAGCGCAACTTCACCAGCATTTGGTGCCCTGGACGCAAATTCGGATTTTGGTGAAGTGTTGTGATGTGAGCGAAGCCGTCGCTGGCGAATTTTTGTAGGTTAGTAAATTTTCCCCATTGACTTACATAGTAATTATTAAGCAGCATTCTGATTGGAGAAACCTCTTACCTTAGTGAGCATGTTTAATAAAGTTATACATACAGTACATAAATACATACATGTTTGTCGCATCAATTTTTGGGAGATAGTGGGTGCAGTGGGAGCGTTTAAAAGAGGATTTACAATACATTTTCTTTGCAATGTCACATTGAACTGTTTGACCTATTGCCTTAAATCATATTGCAAAACATCATGCAGTCACTCCAAATAACAATCCAACAAGCCAAATAAATTAAAAAGCATATTTTTATTTAAGTTACATGTCCATAAAAACCTTCCATGTTTTCTGCATCATGGCACTTAGATCATAGGCATAAGGCAGCTTCATGTTCGGTTTGCTGCCTGTATGTAGAAATGGATCGATAAATGACATATTCTGAGGGATATGCAATGTAGATACCTTTTTGTACTTGCTCTCGAGAAGCGCAAATTTTCAATCAGAAGAGAGAATATAATTAGTGGCATTCACAAAATTCTGCAATGAGAGAGAAGTAATAATTATATAAATAATTTGATGTGTCATTTTAACCTTTTTTTAAATATCTGTTTCCCCTTTTTCATCTCAACTACTTACAAAAGATGCCCAAGATGACAGATGTTTCTCCTGTCTGAACATTATAGTCAATATGGTTATTTTCTGAGGTTTTGCGGATATATTCATTTTATGTGCCAACAAAACAGGGAAGAAATATTTAAATTAATGGTATACATTGAGGAAGATCATATGAAAGAAAAATGGGGAATCAAGTGTAAATAGAACAGACAGGATTTCTATTGGAGGATAGTCTTTATCAGTTGGCTGACTTGCCCTGAAGGACTTGAAAAACAATTGTATTGTGCTGTTTCTTTCAAATTTACAGTAGAACCCCCATTTTATGTTTTTTAGGATACCAGAAATAAAATAATGTAAAATGAGGGAATACTTAAAATCAGGAGATGTAAAACACAGGTTTCACTTTATCTTTATGGTTTCTAGACTACAGCTTCCATAATGGTTTAACCCTTATGTCCAAGAACTAGCTGTACTCTGCGCCTATCACCAAAATGGAATTAGGCATTAGGTGCAGAATGCAGTGCCAGCAGATGCAAGGCAGCCCTGTCCTTACTCACAGTGGCAGAACTACTGGGGGAGCAGGGGGTGCGATTGGGCCAGGGCCCGCACCCCTTCAGGCCCCCCCTGCAGCTCGCCCACTGCTGATTATGGGCGGATTCCAGGTAGAAAATAGCGTACGGAGGGGGGCCCAGCCCGCACCCTCTAGTTACTGTATGTTACTGCTTACTCACTACTCCAGGGTAGGAGGCAAGTACATGGCTGCATTGTGGCCTGCATCCCCAGGGAATGATATTAAAGTTAGGGGACAGCTAGGGGGCAGGATGCCTATGTGCCTTCTCTGCCCACCCCTCTGCCCTAAATATATTGCTGCTAAATGCAATCAGCGCTGCATTCTTCTTGAAAACAAAGGTTGATGTTTGACAAATGTGCAAAAAAACATGGCAATTTGCATTCAGTTTTTTGCTTCTTGCACCCCACCCTGCACTTATTAAAGAACAAGGAAAGCCTAATTCACTGGTGGGGCCAAAAAATAAGGCAACCCCATGAAAAAAAACTTCACGGGGGGATTACTAACATTGTGGCACCCCCACCCCCAGTCCCTTGTTTTTAAAAGAGCCGTTATATTTATCTTACAGTACAGTACCATCATGACTTGTATCATAGTGACTACTTACTGTATCTGTCCTTGACTGCCCTGGTTCTGCAAATTCACATTGCCTCCAATGGTTTGTCTTTTAGGTCTGCTCAGTTTAGTTAATCATAAAAGGGTTAAAGTGCTATTCTTTTGCTTGTTACTAAAATCAAACAAATGTTACATAAGATGATCTAAGTACCAGTTCCTTTCAGAGAGGAATGATTTGTGCTGGATGTCTAAAAGACTTACAATATCAATAAAAATTACATGACCATGTTTTTATTGTATCCTTTTGGCCAGAGATCAATTGGGGAGACCCGTCAGAAGCCCCAATACACATGCAGATAAGCTGTCGAATAGGTCTAAAGGACCAATATTGGCAGCCTGTGTATGGCCACCTTAAGTGTGGTCTCCTTTTTAGATACCATGGGGCACATTTATTAAAATGATTTGCCATAGTTGACTAGTCGGAAATTCTGCTAGTCTTTATTCACTTGTATTATGGGGTTTTTAGGCATATTCTTAGCAAAAGGTAAACTCTCACTTTGAAACAGTAAATATGCCTATTATTAAAAACTATAATAAAAATGCATATTTAAAGGAGATGTAAACACTGTTGCCCAAACATACTTTACCCGGATTTTTCTGGACTGAAAATCACATCTCTTAAAAAATAAAAATAAATCTACTTGTCTGAGAACTTTAACTGACTGCACCCTGCATTTTTCACTTAACTAAATCTTTGCGTTCTAATGGATATTTATTTACCCTTTGCTTATTCACACTTAATCTGCCTGACAGTTTCCGTCTGCATAACTGTGAACAGAGACCAATGTCAATAGCCGACCTGACGTGTGTACTGTTCCGTAACTGATAAACGCTCCGGAGAAGTGAGTTGCATCACTTACATTCACTCCAGAAAGGGGGTTAAAAAGCATTTCCAAATTGTCATCTTTTCCACATGTGCAGTTTCATACATAAGGACAGCCCTTCAACTCCTTATCACTGCACTCCAATTTGGAAAATAAAATAAATCACTCAAACAAAGCACTCAAAGAGCAATAACTGCAGTTAAATAATATAATGATATTGAAACTACACAATCAGCTGTAAAGGGCTTATTAAAATCTTTGCAAAGATGATTTAAAATTACATTTTAGAAACTTAAAGGAGAAGGAAAGGTTGCATGTACTTACCTGAAACCCGGGCTTGAGCTTCTATCAGAAAAAACTGCACCGGCCCGGGATTCTTCCAGCCAGTGCTACAGAGCAATAAACGTCTTTTTTTCCTCACTGTTGTGCATATGTAGTAGCACAAAAAGCCAAACTTTAACGAAAAAGCCAGCTATTTTATTTTGAAGAAAGAAGAAGCCGGAAGACTCTGTGGTGCTCGCTAATAGGAGCATCGAAACTATGGGGGAAAGGTAATAAAGTTTGCAAATAAAAATGTCCTTGTCGCAATATAATATTGTTCGTTAGGCTTTTATTGCATTGCAAATTTTTGTCCCAAAAATTGGTTTGGAATTGCAAAATTTTATTACATACACTGCAAACATTCACAAAAACAATTTGGTTGCAAACAAGTCGTTGAGGTCTTTAATTAGTCATGAATGGCACAAACATGATCGCTAACGATCGCAAGCATCTTTGCGAACATTTTCTGCGCTAGTGAAACATATTACATACCCCTTATCTGTCTCTTTTAGATCAAACTGTAATTCTTCAAATGACTATTGATTTACTGTTAAAAAAAGTCTGTCCCTGCTGTATTTGGCAGGGAACTTTGCACAATTCCCATTGATATCTCATGTCCTTGGACCATGTGATTCTAACCTCTCTCATTATTCTAAATACAAAGCACGATTAAATTGTTCCTCCCATTTTCTGTCTTGCCTTTCCCTGGAAATCACTTAAGCATGACTGGTACATTCCTTCATTACTCCTTAATTAGATCCTACACATTTTAAAGTTAGATGCTCTCCTACTGGACATAAGTAACATTAACCATGAATTTACATTGGCAGTGCCAGATGGGTTAACTATCCTGGTTCAGGGAGGAACACTGTATTTATATAAGATCTTTGCAACAGGTTAGATGTGAACAACTTCTTCATGAGACATTTGGACTGTGTATATTCAGATCTACTAAGCATTTACAGATGACTAGAAAGGACAAGCATTGGCTTTGCTATTGTAGGGAACCCTACACAAGGGAGTCCCAGTTTCTGCGATGCCCTTGAGAGGGATGTGTCACCTATTGGCCCAGGGGTAGTATGACTATTTCCAGTTCATAGTTAATATATTAGGAGGGAGGACATGACTCTTCCTCTATGGACTCCTGGTGCTTCGGGTGGTGGTGCTGGAGAGCCTGAAAAATAATGGTAAGCAGTTATTGTGAAAGATGGGAAAATCATTGGAGCCATCACCCCCTTTTTACCTTTTAAACTATTGTAGACTGATAAGACTCAACTGAATTAACCAAATGTTCATGTAAATATTGTGACCTCATTCTGCACTACAGCCTGCCAGTCAAATGTAGGTGGGTAGTTGCTGGGGACTGCATATTAGGCTTCAATGATTTTAAAGAGACAGATCACAGTAAACCTTTATGAAAATGGTCCCTTTTATTCCTCCAGCTCCCTAGAATTGATTAGAGATGCAGGACGTATATCAGAAGGGTTGATATATTGTCAATTGATTTTTGGCATGAAACCAAATAGATGTAAAAAAAAGTATGCTGAGGCCCTGTACACAAATGTAAGAACACTAAGGGGTGCAAATCATGTCTGTTCTCTGAAAAAACCCTTGTGCCACAAGGATGGGTAAGGAATTGGAGAGGGGCGCCTACATTCAATAAATTTGGATTTCATTGGCTGTTAACCAGCTAGTTATGATGGTGATGATTTTTTAAGTGTATCTACAATTCACTCAGCTAGACATATAAAAATAACTTGCCAGATTAAGTTGGCATAAACATTAACAGGGAAGGTAACAATGGCACAAATTAACATTTTATTCAACATAAGTTGATCCCATTCTAAACCCTACATGGCCCTATGCCTTCAATATAATGCAGCACTGTCCAACTTGATTTTATTGGCTTAGCCATATGTTTTACATCCATATGCAGGTGTTGTTAGTAATACTATGATGTAATAAATGCAATGATGTTCTTTGACAACCAGAGAGAGAACTACGGAAGCAAGTTCCATTTGTAAACCTGTCCATTTATTATCAGTTGAACATTACTGTTAAACAAAGGACATCATTTTAGATTTACTGTAAATCACCAATATTCAATTAATACAAATTGTCTTCCAATAACCCTTTACCATTTTGCCAACATTTACATTTACATTTTTCCAAGTATAAACAACATGCACAAGCACAATGACTTCATTGTATAAAGAACTGGTTACAGGCTGCAACAAGACCCCTGCACCCCTGATGCTTTTTAATCTGCTGTAAGGTGTACAGTGCAGTTTTTTATTCAGGCAGAGGTTATTTCTGCATTAGCACTAAGGGCATAATTTTGTGTCACTTCTATCTGGGAAAATGGTAAATGACCCCTGATATATACAAGTTGAGCACAGTACACCTTCATAGCAGCTAGATAAAAAACAGACAAAATAAGTGCCCTTTCACAGGCTAATTGTGATGCTTTAACTTACCAGAAGTAATAAGCACAATATAAGAGTTATAATAGCATAAGAGCGTTATAAGAGTGGCTGCCAAAACTCCAAACAGGATTATTACTGGAGTCTGACAAATAAAATGAAAGTGTGTGTAAATACTATTTACAGAAATAAAATGGTTGCCAGTTGCTGCCACATTGCAGTGGACATTGCTTGCAGATGCAATAAAATTGTAGCTGTTACAGGGTATGAGTATTTACACTGGGCAAATATTCCCCAGCCCAGTAATCTATATCAACCAATCAGAGATTAGTTTTAACTGCATTAGACTGATCAAAGTTAATTGCTGGTTCTGTGGGTTAATGCATGGGGGAATTAGTTTATTAACTTTTTAAGTAAGTCAAAGTCAAAGTAAACTTTATTGTCATCTCAGCAGTATACAAATATACAGTGAGACAAGACGACGTGGCTCCAGCTAGCACCTCACAAAAAGGCACTTCAAAATACACAATAAATATGTAAACATGAAATGTGCAATATATTGGCAGAAATTGGATATATACACATGTGTAAACCTTTAGAATTGTGCAAATAAATTAACAGTAGCAGCAATCTTACTAACCTTCATACTATGTTATAGCACAACTCTTTTGAAATAAAAAAAAAAACAAAGTGGTATAAAGGTGATGCCTTTACTGGCTAACTAATATAATCATAGCAAGCTTTCAGAACATTTAAGTTCCTTTTTAGTTCCTTTTTCTGATTACAATGAAGTGTTGCTGTTCTCTGGTATATATATCCAACATTTAACTCATAGGTCAAATGAACAAAAAGGAATATCAATCTATGTGTGAGGTGTCAAGTCATTTACCAGGGGATTTGCAAGAGACAAGCAGATAAGGTACAAGATAATGTAATCAAGACACTATCGACCACACAATCACATCTGGGAGATTTGATACCAGAGAATGCCAAAACAGGCACCTTCTATAAGCTTCCTAAAATCCACAAAAAAGGTAATCCTGGATGACCTATAGTATCTGGGTTTGGCACTCTGATAGAGGGAATATCAGGATAGGTTGAGCAGATCTTAAAACCTGTTGCAAGGGGCACAACAATCTATTTACAAGATACAACTGATCTGCTAAACAAACTTGCAGGACCCCATTCCCAGAGGGTACCATTTTGGCAACAATGGATGTGGAATCATTATATACAAACAGTCCACACAAGGATGATATAGATGCCTGTAAACATTTCTGAAAAAGCATGACCTACCATCCCAAGCAGTTGAACAACTGATTTTGTTTACATTAACTCACAACTGCTTCTTTTTCGGCCAGGAAGAATTTCTGCAATGGATGGGAACCAGTATGGGTACACACTTTGCACCCCAATATGCCCACCTCTTCGTGGCAAAACTAGAAGAGGACTTCCTCTCCACCTGCAACACCAAGCCTTTGACATACCTCCGCTATATAGATGACATATTCATAATCTGGACAGATATTGAACAAGGACTTATTCAGTTTCACAAACCGATTCAAGACTTTCATCCAACTATCAATTTGAAAATTGACATTCACATCCACTTTCTGGACACAACCATTCATATAAGGGAAAATACTATTCAAACCACCATATATCGAAAGCCAACGGACAAACCATCATATCTAATGTATGACAGCTTTCACCCTGATCACTCTAAACACTCAACAATCTACAGCCAGGCTTTATGATATAATCGTCTATGTTCGGGAACAGCTGAAAGGAACCACTACCTCAAAACACTCAGAGCAGATTTCATCAACAGGGGCTACAACCCCATGATTGTAGATCAATGCAGTCATAGAGCCAGCAGGATTCCCAGAAGTCACCTTCTACAGACAAAACCTGACATAAATCGGGTTCCCCTAGTGGTCACATACAATCCACAACTAAGGACCCTCAGAAAAATAGCCAGAGATCTATAAGGTACACTTCATAATGGCGAGAGGCTCAAAAGCATATTCCCAGACCCACCACTCCTAGCATTCCGACAGCCTCCCAACCTAAAGTCACTAATAACAAGAAGTGCCTTATTGCACTAAAAATGGAACATACCCCTGTGGAAAAAAACAATGCAAAACCTGCCTACACATCCTGACTTCAGACAAAATATCAATTCAAGACACATTAGAAGAATACAGCATCCATGGTCACTACAACTGTTCTTCTTTCAATGTGGAATACTTAATACTATGCACTAAATGTATAACAGGGGGACTGTATATAGGAGAGACGGGGCAAAGTCTGAGAAAAGAGAAATACACACCACTGATTCACTTTAACCAATAAAAATTGCATACACCAATAGGAAATCATTTCATAGGCCCTCATCACTCCATAAAGGATTTAAAAATGTTGGTTCTTAAGGGCAATTTTAAAACAGATAATGATAGAAAAGTATGGTAAGGTAATACAAATGAATGGAAACTTTCAATTCTCTGGAGAAGAGACTAAATCTGGGCCTTGGATTTATGGATAATTATGTGGACTAAGAAAAGACTGCACCAGGTCAGAAATACCAACATGTCTGGATATGGAAGAGATCATATGGAATTCCTTTGATTCTACACTCCAATAATTAAGCCCTAATTTATACTCAGCCTATTTGACCCACATTATCTTGTACCTTATCTGCTTGTCTCTTGCAGATCCCCTCGTAAATTACTTTGACCCCTTACACATAGATTGATATTCCTTTTTGTTGGTCATTTGACCTATGAGCTGAATGTTGTATATATACCAGAGAACACCACAGCTTCATTGTAATCAGCTTGAAAAAGGAACTAAAATGTTCTGAAAGCTTGCTATGATTATATTAGTAAGCCAATAAAGGTATCACCTTTATACAACTTTGTTATTTTTTATTTGAAAAGGGTTGCCCTGTAACATTTTTTACTGGCTTACATGGTACAGCTTTACCTAACCTTCATACTTTAATGCAGGAAAGGCAGCACTTCGTCTGTGGTGTAACAAAGCAAAGGGAAAGGCATCCTTTTTTTTTGCTGTCCTTGTCGATTGCCTTCAGCATTATACACACATTTCCAAACCTTGAAATTGTGTTGAGATTTTAAGAGAAATCTGAAACAGATTGTCTGTGCGTTCTCTTAGGTCAGCTGTGGGTGTCTCCGGAGCTTTTAGAAACCTCTGTCAAATTATTTCTAAATGTTCCTTGCAGCAATATTTTCTTTTCTTGACGAGACAGCATCAGGACAGAATTGTGCAGATGAACAATTTACTAGTAGGTATATGAAACTTAGCCAGATTTTTTTCATAATTAAAGGAGAATTCAACCTGTAATAATAAAAAAAAACCCTCCCCCTCACCCCTCAATGCAGATTCTGGCCTCGGATTTCATGGCAGCCATCTTCTTTCTACGGTATTTTTTGGAAATCTTCGTGACATTCGGCGTATGTGCAGTTGTATGGGACTGGAAATTTTCGTGAACTGCATATGCGCCGAAAATGCCGCCAAGAGATGAAGATTACCGGAGAAGAAGAAGATGGCTGCCATAAACTTCAAGGCCAGAATCCCCGAGGGGGCAGGTAAGCTGGGGGAGGAGGGAGGGGGGTCTACCAAGAGGGTAGGGGGAGGTTTTTTTTTTTTTATTACAGGTTGAATTCTCCTTTAAAGAGATACTGAGACCAGAAAATAAACTTTTTTATTATCTATCATAACATTGTCTTTGAATGCTACTTATAATTTTGCCACAAAATTATTTGCCTGATGATTTTACATTACCTTTCTTACTACCCTGTTCCTCTATGAGGGGGCTGCCATATTTGTGCAGCAGTCGTTAGCATTAGAAACTCTGACAAGCTGAGATGGGACAGTCAGGTTGGCAAAACAGTCAGGTTTATGAACTTCAAGTAACAATTACTTACAAAACAGAACTATCAGCAAAAAACGATCAACATGACCTATATGTGACTTAATGTAGATTAATATTTTGAAAAGAAATTTTTTAGTGTCAGTATCCCTTTAACTGGAAATTTAACTTTCTTTCTAGATTTAGCAGATTTAAGCTATGTTAAAAGAATTCCATGTTGGCTTGTAGTGATGTTGTATCATTGTGATTCATTTCCTGGATAGAACATACTGACAATGCAACGTTCATTAGTTATGAATCTCTGAGGTGTGTCCTTATGGCATAGGTCACAATTGGAGACATTAGGAGGATATTGTATAATGCAGTAACAAAATGTTATAAGCAGGACTTTAGTCATTTGCACTGAGTTTTACAGAAAGTTGAGCATAGATTATTAAATTATTTTTGAACTCTGATGAAGATATTGAGCATCTGTTATTAAATTTGAAATACCTACTTATGAGAGGAGTTAAAAAATAGTTAGTAAGGAATTGTTCAGTATAAAAATAAAAACTTGGTAAATAGGAAGGCTGTGCAAAATAAAAAATGTTTTCAATATAGTTAATTAGCCAAATATGTAATCCATAAAGGTTCTAATGACTGGATGTCTAATATAATAGCCAGAATACTACTTCCTGCTTTGCAAGTCTCTTGGTTTCCAGTGATTGCGCACCCCCACATACACCAGCCAAGCTTCTGCCTGTACAATCTACATCCTGCCACCTGAGGACCCAATAGCCGCAGCTATAACACCAGTGACTGCAAGTACCAGCAAGTACTCAACTTCAGTAGTGCTGGAAAACTACTACAATTTGCCCTAGCAGCCAACAGGGTAATCTGTATCAAGCGGGGCCAAATTAGACCTCCCTTGTCCAACCTCAAGTGGGGAACCGGCAATGGCCTAGCAAATTGGAGAAGCCAGGGACCCGCGTCAACGCGTCAGTTCAAGTTCACCTTCCAACATTCTTTTCAGTTTCACCGAAATAAAGACTTTTTCCAATTACATTCCATTTTTTTATTTTTTACCATTTTCCCAAAATCTAAGTTTAAAGTTGAATTTTTCAACAGGATTTATGGAATATTAGCCACTATTGTATCAATTGTAACAGCTGCCTTTAAAGGACTAGTAACATCAAAAAGTTAAATTGTTTTAAAGTAATAAAAATATAATGCAGTGTTGCCCTGCACTAGTAAAACTGCTGTTTGCTTCAGAAACACTACTCCAGCAGTGACAGGTCTCAAACTTTGGGCTGTGGAAGAATGCATATCCCTATACGCGGATGATGCCATGCTATACTTGGACTCCCACACTGGCAATTCTACTCTCTAGCAGCACAGCCATGTTTAATGGCGGTTCTCCGCCAACCCCAGTAACCCTAACGTCCCAATACTGGTCACCGCAATGTACTCCATGCTTCTCTCCACCCTCCAGTCCCCCTTCTCCACAGCTTACATGGTCTGGCATACCAGAGCTGGCTGACGAGAACTAGAAGAAGGCAACTGGTAGAGAATATGACTATTTGATCTCCACAAGAGACAAATTAATCCAATTTAAAATTATCCATAAGCTCCACCTGACCCCCTTATGACGACCGTATATACTCGAGTACAATCCGATCCGAGTATAAGCCGAGGTACCTAATTTTACCTACGAAAACTGGGAAAACTTATTGACTCTAGTATAAGCCTAGACACAACTACAGCCCTGTCTCCCAGCAGCGCACATTCCGCCAAAGAGACTCCCCCAGCGATCAACCGGACTTCTTTGCAAAGTTGATGGTGACAGAGAATTGCCAAATGTATTACTGTGTGCATTGTCCCACTCTCCCACTACCATGTGCAGAGGGTGCTGTGTGTTTTGCCATCACTGTTAATCTTTCGTATAACCAACAGAGGGTGCTGTGTGATATTGCCATCACTGTTAATCCTTCACACAACCAACAGAGGGCGCTGTGAGATATTGCAGTCACTGTTATTCTTTCATATAACCAACAGAGGGCGCACTGTTATTCTTTGATATAACCAACAGAGGGTGCTGTGTGATATTGCAGTCACTGTTATTCTTTGATATAACCAACAGAGGGCACACTGTTATTCTTTCATATAACCAACAGAGGGCGCTGTGTGATATTACAGTCTCTCCCCAAGTGAACTGTTGGTATAGGAATGATTAAAAGTGACTGCAATCTCAGCTACTGCCCGCTGACCCGAGTATAAGCCGAGGTAGACTTTTTCAGCACATTTTGGATGCTGAAAAACTCGGCTTATACTCGAGTATATACGGTACATCGGATGGGAATTTGTGACTCTTCCCGCTGCCCTAAAGGTGGACTGCTTCCACCTAATATGGCTATGCCCACAAGTCTACCATTGTTAGGAATGAGTCCTAAATTTCATTAATAACGCAATATCCCTGCCAAAAATACTTGCACCTAAGACATGCCTTTTTGGTATTGTAGATGACATTGGTCTAGACCCAGCAGCACATATTCTGTTTATAACCCTGTTGTTTTATGCCAAGAAATATATTATTTTCCATTGGATGGCCCATTCTCCAACACTTACCAGTTGGCTCAATCTACTCAGGGCGTATCTTCCACTGATAAAATTTACTTATATGGCTAGAGGGTGCCCACATAAATATGACAAAGTATGGGGTGAGTGGGTTGAAGATATAAACTAATACCATTTGGTCACTCCCCTAAGATTAAGAGGGGAAGCTGAGCCCATCTCCCCAATCACCAACTGCTAGACAACATCTTGAGTAAACTGCTAATGTCTAATCAATACAGATGTATCTGAGATATCTTGAATACAAGAATGCAATATGTTGTAGAACCACTGTTGTATTGTTTAATGATATGTTATGTTATACATACATAAATGAAAACCTTTTTAAAAAAACAAATATGTGAGCTTAGATAATTAGGTATCCAGAAAATAAATTTTCTACATATTTCTATCAGTGGGAATTGCAATCAGCAATTTCATTCCATAAACTGCTTGTGTAATGAAATCAAGAAATTTATAAACATTTAAACACATAAAAAACCATCCATGATACATATATATTATATACCGTAGTTGTGTTTGCTCAGAATCTTTGGATAAAGCCAATATCACAATGGAACTCAATTTAAAAGTATACATATATTATTTATTTGCTATTTATTTACTATTTTAAAGACATAACTAAGATGGCCACTATATCTTAATTTAATTTTCCCCTTTGTATTTGTCTGATGGAAACAGGAAAAACTTCATCTCAATCTCCCTGATGTCTTTCTTGTAGGCCTACACATTCATTGCTTTGTAGGGGACCACTGCCTTGGTTTCCTTGGTCAGTATAAAGATTCCCTTGTACTAAGAACAATTCAAGGGTATAATGGCCCTTTGAATATATCTGTTTATCATGACATGGTTTGATATTTTATGTTTAAGACATTCTCCATCATAGGCACACAGAACGGATAGGTGACAGAAGGCTGATATGTAATTTGCAACGTAAGATCATAAAAACTATTGGAAATAAATAGTGGAATTTCAATCATCATCCTCATCACTATCACTGACAGTATATTTAAAGGCTGGGAACTTGATGGGCAGTTCACTCCACTTGTTGTAGGTATCCTTAGTAATTTTCTTATCATCATACTTAACTACAAAGTTACTGATATGAAGGCATGGTACGTCGATTCCTTTGTGTACCATCATTGTCCCCCATGTCTGGAAAATAAAGTTGAGGAAATATTTAGTGAATATCGGTATATATAATAAAATAGATTAGTAATTCAAATCTTAACCTTTCACATAATCCCTGATTTATTATACTAAAGGATTTTTTTCACCCAGGGAACAGAACTTACTGTGACAGCTTAATAAATATAAGCTGTGCATACTAACAGTATCAAATAATAACAGTATCAAATAGCAGACTGTATGGATTGATTCAAAGGAAAAAGAATATGACTGTGTTTGATTGCACTCATTGCATTAAGATTAAATAATATTCTATATTGCTGGCCACAATTTTTTTCTGCACTAAAAAGGGAATAATAGAGCAACACTTCTATGAAAGATTTACATTCCTTTCCAATAACTCCAAAACTAAAAATACGAAAAGCAAAACTGATGAATGAAGCTAATGCATATGCTAATGCAACAGAAGTAAATATTACCTTTTCAATATAAATTGCGCGTTCCATCTTTTGCACTTCGGCAATAGCTTTCTGCATCATCTTTTCTTTATACTCATTAACGCTGTGGCGCTCAATAGCTCCTGATGAACTGGATGCTTCCAACACGTAGGAGCTATCATGGTCTCTGTCTCGGCCACGTGCCTATTATTAAAAAGAATAAAAGTCGTTATAATTGTACATTGGTGATTGCATGATATATAAATCATTTGTATAAGGTTGTGTGGATGGCTAAGAGCATTCCCTTGGGGAAATAACATGATACTGATTTGTAAACGAACCAGCGTGCATAATCATTTGCATAGAGTCTAACGCTGTTAGACACATGGTTTTAATGTCATGGTGACAGTTGCACCTCAATTGTGCATACATAAGAATCTTATTGGTTGTGTTAAAGTGGACCTGTCACCCAGACACAATAATTTGTATAACAAAAGTCCTTTTGAAATTAAACATGAAATCTAATTTCTATTTTTTATTAAAGCATTCATAGCTGTTGTAAGCTCGTTTAAAAATCTCAGCTGTCAATCAAATATTGCCTGTCCCTCCTCTATGCCTAGGCGGGGCAGACAATTACTTTCACTTTAATTCAGCACTTCCTAGATGTCAATGCTCTCCACACATTCCCCTGTTCTCTTCACCATTTAATTGTGTAGCCAGGGCATGGTGATGGATATTGGGTCCCCCATTCTGGTGCACAAACAAGATTCTGGGATGATGCAAGGCTTGCCCTAATAACAGTGTCCACAAAATGGTTCCTGCCCGCTTGCTATAATTATGAGTTCCCAGACTGAAGGAAACAAGATTTAAATAATTTATATGGTGTAATTAAAGTTCATTTTGCTTGACCAATGTGATAAAATAGGATGTTGTGAATATTTTTTGGGTGACGGGTCCCCTTTAATTGAAGTACTGTCCCTAGACAACTGCTGGACAGGCCCATTATTTATTTTAACACAATGGCCATGTGACATTTTGTTGAGTTTCTCTACATTACTTAGATAGTGAACATGTGTTTAAACCCTGCCATGCTTTATACAAAAACTAACACTAGTATAATATGTGAGAGAATGCTATTGCTAATGTTAATAAAATCTGTTCCAGAGGGCATCTTTTGCCACCCTCTGCAAGAAGCTGGGGGAGATAGTTAACGCTGCAGGCAGTATATTAGAACCACAACAACTAAAACCTTTCTTGGCAATTGTCTAATCCTGCGCACTTTATTATTGGGAAGAAATACATAATGCACCATACAACACAATATACTCATGTATTTCTAAAGGGAAAGCGAGAGAAGACATCTGGTGAGCCTACAGATTCATACTCAATTGTATAATGTGGTTTAAAGTGCCTGTGGGTCCTTAAACTTAAACAGATTTAAAAAATTCTTCCACATTTTAATGTTTCACATTTTCTGAATATATGAAGGTCAAAACTGGAGGCCCATATGTATTTAAAAACACTGTAAGTCTCTAAAGGTTTAGACTTTCTTTAACATATCTGTTAACTTTTTCCTTTAACTTGTTATTGGTTATGGCTGAAGCCAAAAGAGGTTTAACATACCTGTACCATGGATATTTCATTTGTGACCAGCCCATATTGAATAACAATATTGCACTCCTTTATATCCAAACCTTCTTCCGCAACACTTGTCGCAACCAGTAGATTAAGTTCTCCGGTGCTGAATTTATTAATGCTTTTGCTCATTCTAAAATTTGATAATGACATTGTTAAAAATGTAAACATTGGCAATTCAGCATTTTGAATATTAGTTGTGATGATCGTAATATGTGTCCTTTTCATTTTGAGTTGATGGAAAATGTTGTGAACCTCAGCTTTTTTGCCATTTTTAATATTGCCTTAAATAAATGCTGCATTTGAACTTGATTTTAAAAAAAAGAGACTCATATATTCAGGGAGTGAAGCATGTAAAGCAGTATGAAATGATTCAACCTCTTTACTCCCTGCATCCTATTTACTAAACCAAAGCCTGCATGTTAGGCACACTTAGGGGCCGATTCACTAAATTCGGGTGAAGGATTCGAATGAAAAAAAACTTCGAATTTCGAAGTTTTTTTGGGCTACTTCGACCATCGAATGGGCTACTTCGACCTTCGACTTCGACCTTCAACTTCGAATCGAACGATTCGAACTAAAAATCGTTCGACTATCCGACCATTCGATAGTCGAAGTACTGTCCCTTTAAAAAAAACTTCGACCCCCTACTTCGGCAGATAAAACCTACCGAAGTCAATGTTAGCCTATGGGGAAGGTCCCCATTGGCTTGCTAAGCTTTTTTTGATCGAAGGATTTTCCTTCGATCGTTTGATTAAAATCCTTCGAATCTTTCGATTCGAAGGATTTAATCGTTCGATCGAACGAAAAATCCTTCAATCGTTCGATCGAATGTTTAGCGCTAAATCCTTCGACTTCGATATTCAAAGTCGAAGGATTTCAATTCAAGGGTCGAATTTCGAAGTATTTTTAACTTCGAAATTCGACCCTTAGTGAATCTGCCTCTTAGAATTCTGCACAGAAGGACCATTCTAGTTGGAAGGACATTTCATAAAACAAGGACATTATTATGTAAGCCATGAGGATTGCAAAAATGGTATACAGATTATTCGGTATGGAGTGGATAACTATCCACACTGCCACATTAGAACCATAAATATGTGTGCTCTGTGCTCTGTTACACATACAATGCATACATACAAAGTTTTTTGTATAGTACAGAATAGCTTATGATGAAGATGAAAACACAAGACCTCAATATGTGCTGATAGGGCACCCCTTAAGAAGAACCTCCTGTTAGATACCAACACATGAAATGTAGTACATCCAACAATATTAAACAGAAGGTGAAAAGGAAGGGAAGGAGAGGTGTTGCCCAACCTGAATAAGACTGAAGCATCTGGCACTTGATTTGGTTCAACTAAATCAAAGTGATTTTCAGACTCAACAAACCTGTTTAATCAAGTGTTTAACACGGTGTCTAAAAAGAAGTATAGAAGACCTTCTACCACACTATAAGGTTGCATTTAACATTGTAAAGAAGGGAAACTAAAGTGCCCCCCCCAAAATAAAATGTTGTTTGTTCAATGATATAGCTTAAATAAATCCATTTAGGGCAGTTCAGCAATTTCGTTTTCACTGCACAGACCATGGCTCTGTGGTGGGTTGGCTCCTGTGCATAATCTTTCCATAGAATTTGTCCTTGCTGCAAATGATAATCCATACCTGTGTAATTGGTTTAAAGTCACTGTTGTTTCCTGCTCCAATAAGGTAACTGGATCGAATACCCACTTCTGTAAATTTATCATTATTGCTGATCCATTGATTTAACGCAACGGCACTCTGGCGGGTCTTGGTGAAGATAATGCCTCTCGCTTGGCTATTCCTGGTGAACTCCTCCAGCAATGATGTGAGTACAATGACCTGAGTACATTTAGATTCTCATTTTCATCATTGGGATTTTCAGCAATTGCAGTTAGTTATGTTTTATTGGCTGTGTGGGCAATTCATAAAAAGTTTAACACATTTTAAACTGAACACAAACAAAAAAATACAGAAACATTGCTCTATTGCTTAAAACATCAGCTAAACTACCCATTATTAAACTCAAATGAGCTCGGTATAATTCCGATAAGCCCCCTAACTTGATTGTACAGTATTCTTTCACCTTTAGAACTTAAAGAGAATATAAGGGAAAGCAAAAGACTTCCTAGGTTGAGACTGTTTATGCTGAACACATGGGACTATTTCAATAATGTTTAAGAGGTCCATTTACAAACTCTAATTTACCAATAGATTATTCCAGAATTGAAAGGGTGGTTCACCTTTACTTAACTTATAGGGGGCGATTCACTAACTTCGAGTGAAGGATTCGAAGTAAAAAAACTTAGAATTTCGAAGTGTTTTTTGGGCTACTTCGACCATTGAATGGGCTACTACGACCTTCGACTACGACTTCGAATCGAAGGATTCGAACTAAAAATCGTTCGACTATTCGACTATTTGATAGTCAAAGTACTGTCTCTTTAAGAAAAAACTTCGACCCCCTAGTTCGCCATCTAAAAGCTACCGAACTCAATGTTAGCCTATGGGGAAGGTCCCCATAGGCTTTCCTAAATTTTTTTGATCGAAGGATAATCCTTCGATCATTGGATTAAAATCCTTTGAATCGTTCGATTCGCAGGATTTTATCATTCGATCGAAGGAATAATCCTTTGAGCTTTCAATCGCACTATTTGCACTAAAATCCTTTGACTTCGATATTCTAAGTCGAAGGATTTTAATTCCCAGTCGAATATCGAGGGTTAATTAACCCTCGATATTCGACCCTTTGTGAATCGGCCCCATAGTATGTTATAGAATGTCCTATTCCTAGCAACTTTGCTATTGGTTTTCATTATACCAAACTGGAGAGCTGCTAAACAAAAAAGCTAAATTACACAGAATAACAAGTGATAAATAAAATTGTCTCAGAATAGCAATGTTTGTGATACTAAAAGTTAATTTAAAGGTGAACAACCACTTTAAGCAGATAAGAATAAGGTACCCCTGTAGTTTACAAAAAAGCTATTTCCTGTGAAATCCTTTTCCTGAAGTAGTTTTATGTAAAGTCATGCACCTGGGATGTAAATATATGCAAGACACTTATACCCTAAATGGGACTGCACTGATTGACCTGCCAGAAACAGCAGTAACATGCACATGAATGTGATTGATATCTGATTTTCCCTTTATACAGCCATAAGATTTATGCATTTTAATACAAGTGTATAAGTATGCACATATGACCCAAAGTGACTGTACTGATGTGAGACATTGCAAATGTTTGTTTGTTAAATAAAAAACTGTTAAATAAAAACTTTTAAAAAATAAAATGGGACTGCACTAGGTAAATCCATAATGGAAAAGGTCCTTTGAGTTCTTGGATAATAGACTTTGCTGTAGCAAGCAATGCCAGTCAGCAGCTTCAAGGGCAAACAAGGTCATGAGCTGTATTAGAAGGGGAATAGACTTGAGGGAGTAGGGGGTTATTCACTGTACAGAGCGCTGATAAGGCCCTGTCTAGAATATTTGTTTTGGTCTCCAGTGCTCAAACTGGACATTATTGAATTAGAGAGGGTCCAGAGAAGGGCAACTAAGCTGGTAAAGGGTATGGAAAATCTCAGCTAGAAAGACTGGCCACGTTGGGGATGTCCATGCTGGAGAAGAAGCACGTAAGAGGTGATATGATAACTATGTATAAATATAAAAGGAGATCATATAATAATCTCTCTAATGTTTTATTTACCAGTAGGTCCTTCCAGCTGGCACAAGGTCACCCATTATGATTAGAAGAAAGGAGGTTCCAGCTAAATATTCGAAAGGGTTTTTTTTTTTTACAGTGAGAGCTGTGAAGATGTGGACTTCTCTCCCTGAATCAGTTGTGATGACTGATACATTAGATAGCTTTAAGAAGGAGTTGGATGACTTTTTAGCAAGTGAGTGAATACAAGGTTATGGAAGATAGCTTATGGTACAAGTTTATCCGGGGACAGGTCTGCCTTTTTTTGTGCCTTCCTCTTGATCAACTAGCAGTTTATATACAGACTCAAGGTTGAACTTGATGGGCATGTGTCTTTTTTTCAACCTAACTTTCTATGTTACTATGTTAATTGGCAAATACAATACACATTATTAAGGACTGGGTGAAAATCAGAAAACACAATGTTGATGGTATTAACATACAAATGTATGAAGAATTATCCACTGAGGTTAGGGTTTTGTAAGTTTAAATGTTTTTAGGAGTATTTAAGCATGAATGGTGATCCAAATTATGGAAAACCCCAGATCCTAAGGAATCCAGATAACAAACCATTCATTGGAATTTCAGGTGCTAATATGATTAAATGATACCTATTATCATACCGTAAAACAATTCAATGAGAAATCTGTCTGTTTCGTCGATTTTCATTGGAGCTACTTGGTTTGAACCCTCATTTAACAGAATTTTCCTTTTCTTCTCCTCTTCATAAAATTTACTTAGATGTAATAATGAATAAGTCATGGGAATGGTGCCATTGATCTGCAGAGCGTCATTGTATATCCTGAGATGTTCTGCGCACACATATTCCTTTCTTTTTTCTTCTTTGGCAGCTGTATTCAATGCAGAAAGGAGAATTAGGTTAAGTCCTCTTTTACAGAGCAATTATTCTTACTCCTTTCTTTTTTTATGAGTGATAGGGATATATTGTACCTGTCTTATCTGTCTTAATAGAGTGTCATTGTTGATGCTGAGACACACCAAGCAGTATAACTAGGAAATGCCTGGAGTAAGTGTATACATGTCAACAGACACCTCTGGCTTTGTGTGGTCACACTATGAATTTAACCAATGATAATTCTTACAGCCAAGCAGAAATTAGCTTTGAACAGTCTTTTAAAAGCTATAAAAAGTTAGTCCAGATCTCAGCCGTTGCTATGGGTAACTGCACTGGTGCAATTCTGTAACAATTTTGATAAATGAGCCCCTTTAACATCTACTTGTGAAACAGGTTTATTAAACGCCCACCTACGTTTGGGTGCATTTTTATGGAGATAAATGTCTCTGGAGACGTTATAACATATAGGAAAAATACTAGTGAAGGATACCAATAACAGACATGTCAGTTCAAATTAATTTATTTTATTTTTTTCTGTCGAGGGTTTTTTTTTTAAGCAGCATATCTGAATGACACAATGACCTAAATACTTCCTATTCTATTTCATCAGAATTTACACCTACATCATGATAGGAAAAACACCACAATATAAACCAGGTCAGGTTACCAATAACGACAATGTCAGTTCAGATACATTTATTTCACTATTTCTGCGCTATGCTATTTAGGCAGTATTTCTGAATGGCTCAAGCACTTCCTAAAGAATATTAATTGGACAGTCTTGTAAATGTAGCTAAAGTTGTACCTTCTTCTTTTCATCTGAATTCTTGACCTCCTTGTATGGATCTTTCACTTGCTTTCTCAGCTGCTCTGCATTTTCTTGCACAGTCATGATATTGGATGCATCCAGGTTTGCACATATATGATATAGTAGAAACAATGCAGTTATTGGACACAAACCTTTTGTTGGGTCTAATCAGTAAATGGGATGTAAACTTCCCAAAAACAATCCCACTACACCCCCTGCTCCAAAAGCGAACATATTCACAGATACAAGAAGATTCTTCAATGAGAATTATTCTACACCTTATCTTTCAAGTGACATGTTGATAGTTGTATGATGAACCTGCTTCCCTGTAGTCTTTATTACTAGGAAGTAATTAAGGTTTTGAAGAGTGCTTCCCTTCTAGTAATCCACAGCAACCAATCATATGTTTGCTTTTAAACAGGCGACCATTAAATGCTGATTGGATGCCTGAGGTTACTAAAACAGGTGAAAACATATCAATGTCACTTGGCATCAGGTAAGGTCAATGATATTCACATTAACTTACAGTCCGTCTGGGAAAGAAAAGTTTATGGTACAGTTGGTGCTCTGTTCCATGTTTAATTCTCTACAGTTTATCAGTTTGCTATCGGAATAATAGACCCACCAAAGCTTCTAAAAGTTCCAGTGTCCACCTCCAAGATTGTGCATTACAAAAAAACAACATTTAGGTGTTGCACCCTTAGGTGCTCTATGTTCTACCCATTACATTGCATGCTATTGACGACCACATATTTGTACGCCCTCTGTCCTGCCAATATGCCTTCCTGAAGTAGCCAATGTTGAGTAAATTAATAAATGGTGAAAAGGTTTTGTTCAACAGCTTCTGTTGGAAAATGGAATGGAAAAGCAATGTTGCATTGTTGGTAAAAGAAAACAGCACTATGCTTTCCATTCTAATGCTTGATTAGTTGATAAGCGGTAAGACTCTTTTAGGAGTCATTAGATTTGTAATTCATTTTTAGTTGCCTGCCTTGGAAAGCTGTTCAGTGCAATATAAAGTCTTTATAGTCATATTACACAAAACCTAGTACCCTCAGAATATGCTCTTCTGCCTGTTTACTGTTCTTTGCCCCTCCTACTCCTGGTGAAGCTGTAAGTCCAATTATTTGAGGCAATGGAACCTCTGCCTTTTGCTTCTTGCTGTTTCTAATATTTAGCCTTTTCTGTCTGATGTAACGGATCATTGTAAGGCCCATTCGTGCACGAGCGTCAACATGGACGTGGACGCAGGCGCGTCAAAAACTGTCGCGCGCCGGGGTGGACGCGGGCGACGAAACGTCCGCTGACGCAACGGCGTGGGGCGTAATGACGCTAGCGTCCTCACGTTTGGCGCCAAAACATTACCTTAAAAAGACGCTTGGTTATAATCCTAGCTCCTGGATGTGACTTGATTTCTGATTTCGGCTTTGACCTTCGGCTTGTTTCCTCGGACCTCTGATTGACTTCCTCCTGCTTCACCCCTGCCTGTTTCTGGACTTCGCTTACTATCTGCCTGCCCCCGACCCAGCTTGTTTCCGGTTACGCTCGAATCCTGCCTGCCTCGACCGCGGCCTGTCCCTGACGATTCTTCCGCTTATTCCCTGGTACCCCGCTTCTGGCTAAATCTGGACTATTGATCACTCCTTGCCTCCTCACATCTGGACTTACTACCCAGGCTTGACAGTATAACCAAGCCAAAGATGGAGTCCAAGGAGGAGAGGTCGGTGCTGAAGACTATTTCTCAGCAGATCGCAGGTCTAGCTCAAGCTGTCCATGAGTTACAAGGCGGCTACCAAGTTATGCAAGATCAGCTACAGGCTCTGCAAGAACCAGTGACTCATTCACGTCCTGCTTCGGGTCCTTCTTTCTTGTCTCCTGAGGATTCTGGGGCCGGTTCTGGATCTTCCTTTGAACCCAAAGTAGCGTTACCTGACAAGTTTTCGGGGAATAGAAGCACCTACAGGACTTTCATTAATGGGTGCAAACTCCTGTTTACTCTAAAGCCTCATACGTATGCTACTCAGCAGGCTCGGGTGGGAACAATGATCACCCTTCTACAAGGACAACCCCAAGCGTGGGCCCACCGCTTGATGGAACAGGACAGTCCTATCCTAGCTACTACTGAAACTTTCATTCAGGCTTTGGGCGCAATCTATGAGGATCCTCACCGCATTGACACAGCAGAAATTGCCTTGGGGGCCCTTCGCCAGAAGCAGAGACCGGTGGAGGATTATATTGCCGAATTTCGGAGTTGGGCCCCAGACACGGAATGGAATGACAGGGCTCTAAAGAGACAATTCCGCATTGGGCTGTCTGACAAGTCTTAGAGATGAGTTGGCTCGAGTAGGTATTCCAGATACCTTGGAAGAGTTGTTTCGGCTGGCGGTTCAAATTGACCGAAGGCTGCAAGAGAGGCAGCTGGAGAAGGTGCCAGTTAATTTTTCACCGTCTCCTTCATGGGTCATTCCGGTAGCTCCGCCTCCCATCCATCAACCGGCCCCCTCCGCTGTCTCTTCAGAGTCTGAACCTATGCAGATTGGTGTGGCCCGGGGGGCTTTGACAGCTGAGGAGAGACTTTGTCGCAGACGTTTAAATCTGTGCTTGTATTGTGGCCAATCCGGTCACTTCCTTCGAGGCTGCCCAACTCGTCCTAAGGGTAATACATCCGCTAAATCATCTTCAGTTTATAATTCTTCAATTCCAACTAACTCTTTTGTGACTATTCGTCTTTCGTTACAGATGGGGCCAAGAAAGATTGAGGTTGACGCCATTGTGGACTCTGGGGCTTGTGGTTGCTTCATGAACAAGACTTTTGCTACACTGCATAATCTTCCGTTACTTCCCAAGTCCCAGCCACTCGGTATTAAACTGGCAGATGGTTCCTTGATGTCTTCGGGCTCAATTCTTCATGAGACTCCACTTTTTGTTGCTTCTCATGTTAAACATTATGAAGAAATAAAGTTTGATGTGATGGATTCCTTGTTGTTTCCTGTGATCCTAGGTCTGCCTTGGTTGAAACTTCATAATCCTTCTATTGACTGGTACACCGGTTCTCTGATATTTAACTCTTCTTTTTGTCTTCAAAACTGTCAATCAAATCTTCCCTTGAAAGAGTTCATTCTTCTGGATAAAGGTGAAATTCAAGCAGTCCCTCCTGTTTATCACGAGTTTTTTGATGTCTTCGATGAAAAGGGAGCTGATTCTTTTCCTCCTCATAGGGACTATGATTGTCCTATAGATCTTCTCCCTGGTGCTCCCATTCCGTTTGGCAGAATCTATCCGCTTTCTGAACCTGAACTTCAAACTTTGAAGAAATATATTGACGAGAATTTGGAGAAGGGGTTTATCCGAGCTTCTACATCTCCCGCTGGTGCAGGGATATTCTTTGTGGAGAAAAAGGATCATTCCTTAAGACCCTGCATTGACTTCAGAGATCTTAACAAAATCACGGTCAAGAACCGATACCCCTTACCACTTATTTCAGAACTTTTCCAAAGGTTGAGTCAAGCTAAGATTTTTTCAAAGTTGGATTTGAGAGGGGCCTACAATTTGATTCGAATCCGCAAGGGAGATGAGTGGAAGACAGCTTTTCGTTCACGTTATGGGCATTTCGAATATACGGTGATGCCATTTGGTCTCTGCAATGCTCCTGCTACATTCCAACATTTCGTAAACGATATTTTCCGCCATCTCCTTGATCAATTTGTTATCGTTTACTTGGACGATATTTTAATTTTCTCTTCTTCTCTGGAACAACATCGTGTACACATCAAAGAGGTCCTGTTACGCTTAAGGAAACATAAGCTTTATGCGAAGGCCTCTAAATGTGAGTTTGAAAAGTCATCCATTGAATTCCTGGGTTTCGTTGTGTCTGCTTCTGGGGTCTGTATGGACGTAAGCAAGGTGGATGCAATTCTTAAGTGGCCACCTCCCAAGGATCGAAAAGGAGTGCAAAGGTTCGTGGGCTTCGCTAATTTTTATAAAAGATTCATTAAAAATTTTTCTGCTATAATCAAACCAATCACGGACTTAACCAGCCTCAAGAGAAAATTTTTCTGGTCTTCTGAGTCACAAGAAGCCTTTGAGAAATTAAAGACACTTTTTATCTCCGCTCCAATTCTCATTCATCCTGAACCTTCTAAGCCTTTTTTACTTGAAGTTGATGCCTCTGAAGATGCGGTTGGGGCAATTATTTCCCAAAGGTCTGGAATTAAGGACAGTGTTCACCCAGTTGCTTTTTTTTCTAAGAAGCTCAGTCCCACTGAAAGAAATTATGGTGTGGGTGATCGAGAGTTATTTGCCATTAAGTATGCTCTGGAGGAATGGAGACACTTATTGGAAGGTGCGTTACATCCAATTTTAATTTTTACGGATCACAAGAATCTTGAGTACTTAAGGTCAGCCAAACGCTTAAATCCTCGCCAAGCTCGTTGGGCCCTGTTTTTCTCAAGGTTCCAGTTTCACATTACGTATAAACCCAGTTCTAAGAATGTGAAGGCTGACGCACTTTCCCGGCAATTTTCTGAAGTAGAATCAACAACTCCTCCAGCTACCATCCTTCATTCAGGAAACTTTCTGCTTCTTCAAGTCTCTTTTCTCAAAAAGGTGGAGGACACCCAGCAGTCTGTTGAAGATTACCCCGATTCTAAGTGGTTACATGTAAAGGATGGTGTCCTCTTGTTTAATCAACGAATCGTGGTTCCTCCTTCACTTCGGGCTGAAGCATTGAGTATTATGCACGATCATCCTTTAGCAGGTCACTCTGGAATAAGGAAGACGTTAGATTTGGTGAGACGGTTTTTTTGGTGGCCATCGGTAGTGAAAGACTGTATTTCTTACGTTCGTTCATGTGAAAATTGTGCCAGGTCAATTTCTCACCTCAAACCAATGGGTCTTTTGAAACCTCTACCACCTCCAGAGGCACCTTGGAGTTCAATTTCCATGGATTTTATTGTGGAACTTCCTCTTTCCAATAAACATAATACTATTTTTGTGGTGGTGGATCGTCTCACAAAGATGGCTCATTTCGTTCCTCTCTCTCATCTCCCTTCGGCTTCTGAGACTGCAGATGTTTTCATCAAAGAGATTGTACGGCTTCATGGATTGCCTCGAGAAATCATTTCGGATAGAGGCACACAATTTACATCCAAATTCTGGTCTGCTCTCTGTAAAGCTCTGGGAATCGTGTTAGTGAAATCCTCTGCATACCATCCTCAGACTAACGGACAAACAGAGAGAACTAATCAAACTTTAGAACAATACATCCAGTCTTTCTCGTCTTATTTGCAGGACAATTGGGTGTCAATTCTTCCTCTGGCTGAATTTTCTTACAACAACACCATTCATTCATCTACGAAACAGACGCCCTTCTTTTCTAATTTTGCATTTCATCCTACCATGTTTCCTGGCCTTTTTCCAGAAGTATCTCTTCCTTCAGTCCAGGATAGACTTACGTTTCTAAGGGAGAATGTCGAGGTGCTCCAACACATGATCCGCAAGGCTCAACTCCAATTTAAAGTTTTTTCAGATCGAAGACGGGGAGCAGATCCAAACTTCCAAATAGGAGACAAGGTTTGGTTAGCCTCTACCAATCTTCGCCTTCCTCATCCATCAAAGAAGTTTGCCCCTAGATTTGTTGGGCCTTTTCCAATTAAAAGATGTATTAATCCAGTTACTTTTGAACTAGAACTTCCGGGGTCCATGAAGATCCATCCAGTTTTCCATGCTTCTTTATTGAAGAAATTTCATTCTAGTCCTTTCTCCTGCCAGCACCCTGTTCCTGCTCCTCCTATTGTTTGTCAAGAAGGGATCGAGTTTGAAGTGGAACAAATCTTGGATTCTCGGCTTCGTTGGGGGAAATTGCAGTATTTGGTCAAGTGGAAGGGGTTTTCGGTTGAAGAGAATTCTTGGGAACCAGTAGGAAACATCCATGCTCCTAGGCTCATCAAAGCTTTCCACAAGAAACATCCTGAGAAACCATCCAGAGGTGTCCAGAGGCCACCCCTCAGGGGGGGCAATGTAAGGCCCATTCGTGCACGAGCGTCAACATGGACGCGGACGCAGGCGCGTCAAAAACTGTCGCGCGCCGGGGTGGACGCGGGCGACGAAACGTCCGCTGACGCAGCGGCGTGCGGCGTAATGACGCTAGCGTCCTCACGTTTGGCGCCAAAACATTACCTTAAAAAGACGCTCTGGAGAAGGATCCTTGCTTGGTTATAATCCTAGCTCCTGGATGTGACTTGATTTCTGATTTCGGCTTTGACCTTCGGCTTGTTTCCTCGGACCTCTGATTGACTTCCTCCTGCTTGACCCCTGCCTGTTTCTGGACTTCGCTTACTATCTGCCTGCCCCCGACCCAGCTTGTTTCCGGTTACACTCGAATCCTGCCTGCCTCGACCTCGGCCTGTCCCTGACGATTCTTCCGCTTATTCCCTGGTACCCCGCTTCTGGCTAAATCTGGACTATTGATCACTCCTTGCCTCCTCACATCTGGACTTACTACCCAGGCTTGACAATCATAATATTATTGTACACATCATCCTTCTGAGTGTGATGGCATTCATCAATGATAATGAGGGAGAAATCTGCAAGGAAACAACAACAAAAAATAGCTTCATAAATTAAAACTGCCATCATCGTAGTATCAATATTTTCCCATAAGATTCATAGAATGAGAGGCCATTAAAACAGTATACCATATTGAAAACAATATTCTCAGATCAATTTTCTTGCTGAGTCAAAGAAATGTTTGAGAGGTGACTGGCCAAAAATCTTTGGCTTGGGAAAACCAATGGAGCTTGCTTGAATTTCCCATATGAACAGAAAATGTGGCAATAGGTTCTCAATGGTACAATTAATTTGCTTGTGAACCCATCTTACAGGCGTTCTCCAAAATGTATTCTTTTTATGTGAGTTATGATGAGGAGGACACATACAGTTATAACTGCTCAATCCAATATGGACCTCCAACAGCACCAGTTAATGTACCCATGTTCTTTGTTAATCTGATCGTTGCTGTGGTGTTTGTGGTGTGCTGCGCCCAGGGACATTGCGTTGGCATGGGTGCAGACACACAAAGCAGATTTAGAAACATTTGAGTATGCATTTTCACCACGAAATCTGCTCTGTGTGTATGCACCCATTCCAACTCAGTGTCACTGGGTGCAGATACAGATATAGAACTGGTAGATAAGATTATTGTAGGTAAACATTCTTTATGTTTAAACCACCATTTTGGAGCGTTTTGACAAGTTCATGTTCTATTAATTATGGAATGATGGCATTCATCCAGTGTGACAGATCACCTATTTTATTAACCTGAAAATGAGGCAATTGTTCCAAGTCAAAACAAGAAGGAACTACATCTACTAAGTACAAGGTTAGTGTAAGGCAAGTATAAAAAACATTTATCACACGAGTTTACCACATTCATACCAGATAGTTTAACCCCTCCTCTTCATCTTCGGATGCTTGGATGAGAGAATTTTCCAGTATTTGAGCTGTGCATATAACAACATCATTTAGCTGAACTACATTAGGGAATGCAATCTTCAGCTGGGAATTCTGACTTATTTTAGCGACTTGATACAAATCTTTTAGGAAAGGATAAAACTCTCTGTGGTATTGCTGCTCCACTAAAGGCACCTGTAAGATAAGAAAGATATATTACCCACATTGGGTTTTGTGCAAATAAATGGAATGCATGTCTAACCAAAGGTCGAGCTGCAAATATAAAGGTACACCACAAACTATTTTCCTGATATAAGGTAGAATGGCTTTATATGCTTCATACTTTACAGCAAAGTAATGGAACTGTACCTCCAGCATATCACAACCTGGACACACTTTCAAATCAAGGGTGTTCTGTGTTATGGTTTTGAAAATTACCTTATTGACAAGTACTATTGCTTTTGCAAGCTGCCCATTTTTCCTTTGCTTACGTAGATGTTCCCGGGTAATGTATACCGCCACTCGAGTCTTCCCACTTCCAGTAGGAAGACATATAATAACATTCTTCCCCTCCAAGGCTGTCTTTGCTACTTCCATCTGGTAATTTCTCAATGTTATTTCAGGTACTGGAGATGCTCTGCTGATAGATGTATCTTCTTCTTCATCTGCTATATATTGTTATATTGTGTTAGCTTGCACATCTCCATATTGGGAATAAACTGTTATACTGGTTATTGCTGTTATTTGAAGTTAGCATACTGTATATATAAATTTCCTACATGTAGTCTACACGCTACCCCAGCATACTCATGGTTAGAGGCTGCTGTAGGTCCTGTCCTAAAATCCCAATACTCTGATATTTCTGGAATACCACTGCCATTCTCCTTCAACCCTTGATAAAATGGTGGAGAATGTAGGAAATTCCATTCCAGCAATATCTGAATTCAGCAGCACTGCGGCGGAGGAAGTTTTATGTCGCCCCATATAACATAAAAAGTATGTTGTTGCTTTAGCTCATTTGTAAATAAGTGTCTCTTCTGCTTTAATTGTAAAAACACATACTAAGGGGTATATTTACCGCCTCTCTCCATTCATTTCTATGGGATTTTTAAGTGATAGTGAAAGTTCACCATTTGATAAATATGCCTTTAAAAATCCCATATAAATGAATGGAGAGAGGTGGTATTTCACTCTAGAGGACTGTGGAGATCTCTAACTTCACTCTTTGATAAATATACCCCTATATGTCTGCCAAATGAAAAAGAAACTTTGAGAATTTGGCTAACAAATATTCAAATGTATTGTTTTGCCTTGTACTCATAAAGCCTGGGTGCCCTTGTAATATCTGGTGACTGATCTACAGTGAGAAGACATGGCCTTGCCTAATACTGACAGGGTCAGAAGGATCAGATCTCACTGAATGACAAATGCCTTGTACCTACACAAAAGCTGTCAGCTTCCACTGTGCACTGACATTATCCAGCACGGAGCACACATGGTTTCTTTGGCCTTAGTGATTCATTACTATAATACAAAACAAGGCTGCATCACTGTCACTCCCTGCACCTTGAATTGTACAGAAAGTATCTAGAACATTTTGTCAATTGTTATTATTATCCTTTATTTATATAACACCATTATATTCCATATCACTTTACAGAGATTATCCCAGTGGTGGCCAATAAAAGGGCAACTATGTTTGGGAGTTTTAACTTTGAAAGCAAGTACTTAGTCCTTATTAGTCCCTATGTAAAAAGTAAAATGAAGCAGTACAATTCTTAATAAATCAGATGAAAGTTGAGTGTAGGATTGGACAGACCAGGGATTACTTTGACGTAGTTGGCCATTTTAAATATACTGCAATATATTGACAAATAATCCCTGTTTTAAGGGGAGGGCATTTTTGGTAGTTTAAGGCACAAAATGTCTCAATGTCTTAATATATTGATAATGGGTTGAGTGCAGAGGACCTCTTTTATTTGTCTTACAGAGATCATACATTATTCTTATTGAATAATTCTTTTGCAACTGTATTTAAATGTGAACCACCGATTTTGGCATCCTGGGGAGTGCAAAGAAATATTTTTATGGCGGGTAGTCAGACAATGCAGAGTTATAGCATAATCTGGCAGTGGACATATAACTAATGCATTGGCTGCACAAAGGTCATTTTGGGAGACAGATTTCCAGCTGTGCAATAGGGGAACTAAAAAATGTGTTTAATACCCACCCTGACAATTTAATACATAAAGAAGAAACAGAAAGATCTACACAGAGCAGGCAGGGTCCTACTGCATTACCCTAGCCATTGGTTCTACAGCTTCCAGCATTGATTTATCCTTAATAATATTATAGATTGGAGTATGCTAAATTTGTAATCATTTACTCTTACTTGCGCTTCCCTATGGACTCTTCCCCTTGTACTTCTATCTGCTACACCTTCCCAGGCCACCTTCTGTGACATGTATAAACAGCTGTGTAAAATAAATGGTAAACTTATGAAAGTGCGTGATATTTTACACCATGCGAATGCCAGATTTGCTGCCATTATTTTACACTGCTTCAGACCTTTGTAAGTTACAGTAAAAGTTGCTCAAAGAAAAAGTACATAAAAATATTACACCGTTTTTTACATGGCGACACCTGGAGATACATGGCAAATTATTCTGCAGTTTTTTTTACACCACATAATACGTCTGTCCCTTAATAATGTTACATACAGTAGGTAGAATTCTAACTCCCAGACATAGAACCTGATTCGTTGCTGATCTCAAGGCTTTCAATATCTGTGTTGAGATTTAACTCTGAAGCACTTGTGTCCAAATCTGTAAATGAAGTGTAGAGCTCGTTGAGCGTCAAAAATTGGTATATGAAAGTATAAATCATGGCAGTGCTTTGCAAAGCAGTAACATGTGCACAATATTCACCATGGCGCAAGTAAAATGTAAATATCAAGCCATTAATTCATATCCATAGTTTTGACTGGCATGATGGGCCTGGATTAATTTTTTACAAAAGGTCTTACAGAAACATACATCTATATTATTATGCTTTATTTATATAGTGCACTGTTCAACAGTGCTTTACAGACATTATACATCAGTCCCATTAGTCCCTGCCCCAGTGGAGCTTACGGTCTAAGGTCCCTAGCTAATTAACTTGAGTGTATGTTTTTGGAATGTGGAAAGAAACCAGAATACTTCGAGGAAACACATGTAAGCATGAAAAAAACATGCAACAGTGCCCTGACTGAAAAATAGGACTCCAACACTGTAATGCTAACCACAGGATTGAGGCTTTAGTGAATTTCACAGTTTTCATTTTTCCTTTTCCAGTTCTTCTTTTCCCTTTAGTCAATACTGTTAGGAAGGTAGCATATTGAAAACTTTGGTATCTGTGTAGACAGCCACTGTGCAAAATGGCAATAAATGTGCACTCTGCTGCAGGGACTAGGGAGGAGGCGGCAGGTGTGAGTTTTTAAAGGTTATGTTTTATTTGCTTTAATAAACATTACAAAAAAGAAAAAAATATTAATAAACATGTGAACAGTTAAAACATGTGTCACTGGTCCTGGATTATTTGCTTTCAAATGTTGCAGCATAAATTGAGGTTGAATTAACATTGGAAGTCATTACGGGTACAATGTAAAACAAATGTATTACCCGGTCGCATGATAATTTCTTGGTTGCACGCCCGGGTCCATTTCCCACCACGGACTCCATTTTAATTAACATTGGAAGTCACTAGAGGTACAATGTAAAACAAATGTATTACCGGTCTCATGATAATTTCTTGGTTGCACGCCCGGGCCCATTTCCCACCAAGGACTCCATATCTTTTGAAATTTATCTGCTGTGCCTCTCGCTTCATTGGTAAGCTTTATTTTGGGTATAGTTGAATCAACTAGGTTAATCCAGGAGTCCTTTGTGGGAGGATGGGTGGGTCCCATCCAGTGCATAATCACACATTTTTTAGCATAGAATAATAACGTTTGCACAGACAGTGGGTACAAGGTGTTCCACTACACCCAGGAGACACACAGTGGGGGAGAGTATATGTGGGAACTCCAAGGTGTTTGCTAACGAAGCCATTACTTGCGACCAGTAGGCGTTTATTACTGGGCAAGACCAGATCATGTGTAGAAAGTTGGCTTCTGGAGTTCCACACCTGGGGCAGGTATCGTTGTCCTTCTTACCCATTGCCTTTAGTTTAAGCGGGGTGGTATAGAGCTGGTGGAACACCTTGTATTGTATCAGTCTATCCCTTATTGCTATTAAACTTTTATACATAGTTTCTGTTGCCTCATCCCAGTCATCCTGAGACAGCTCTGGAATGTTTGTTTTCCATCGTACCTGAGCTGTATGGAATGGAGGAGGGACACTGGCTAGAAGTTTTCTGTAGAGCCTGGACACCAACTTTACCGGTTGTTCAGCTATGAGGGTTTCCTCAATTGTCATTGTGGTAAGGACAGGCGAAAGTGTACCAAGCTGGGCCTTAAAAGTGTGCCGAATTTGAAAATATCTAAATAGTGGGAGGTTCTGAGAGGCACATTTGGCTTGAAGTTCAGTATGGGAAGGGAAGGTATGGTTTTGCAAGAGATTGCCCAGGTATTTAATGCCCTGCTTTGGCCAATAGAGGAAGTCCTCCAGGTTTCGGAAGTGAGGTAGGTTGGAGTTGCCCCAAAGAGGTAGTAAGGGGTTGAGAGGAAAAGATCCTTTCTTAAATATTTTCAACACTTGGGTCCAGGCTCTATAAGGTGTGGAGATGGTGGATGGCAGACTGCCTACGTCCCAAATTTTCTGATGGGGTAGATTTTCAAGTCCTTCCAGTGACCCTATTATATTTGCCTGTAGCGCCATATTTGGGTTATATGGGTCCGGATGGTACCACAGTGCAGGTAATACACTTGGGCAGCTACATAGTACAACTGGAAGTTGGGTAAAGCGAGTCCACCATCCTCCCTCACCGCTGTCAGTTTCTCCCAGGCAATTCTCGGTACTTTGCGGTTCCATATAAAGGGAAGTATCAATTGGTTGATTTTTTTTTTTAATACTGATTTGGGAATGTAGATGGAGGCATTATGGAGGTGGTATAGATATTTTGGTAAATAGATCATCTTGATCAGTTTTAGGTGTGAGTTTTCTTAACTGCTGTAGATGACTGACCGTACAACAGCACCATACTAATGTATAGTCAAAGTGTGATAGTATATTCACACATTTTAAATATATATTCATGAGGCGCCCCTTCAGCAGTTTGTATGAGTGTGAATAGGTGAACAATGTGGACAGTTTCAGTCTGGGTCTCAGGTGTGAACAGTACAGGGCTTTAGGATGTGAACAATACAGGTTCTACAAGTGTGAACAATAAAGACTTTCATGTAGAGGGCCACACAAGGGGGGTCATGGACCTCCAGTTGGACAGCCCTGCCTTACAAGAAAAGACCAATTGCTGCAATGTTTAGAAGTCAAATTGCGCAGATGCCGCCATCTACTGGAGCACACTGTGACCTGCAATTTGGGTTAGGCTGAAAATGTTACAAACCATGCACAAATTTATATATACTGGGACACATTTATCAGCAGGTGAAACTGAGCTCACAAATGAAAGTTCAATTAGGGGATTTGGTAGAGGCCCTGGCCTAGCCACTCGCCAGTAATATACAATTTGAAAAAGATTGACACCAATACCTTAAAAACTAAGCTCAACTCAGCTCACCACAGGTCACCAGAGGGAAAATCTGCTGCTCTCTATTCGCTTATTTAAAAATTTAAGCGCACATTTATCAAAAGGGCAGCTCCCCTTTCACATTTTCATAAATGTACCCGTAAAAATCCTTCACAAGAACTTCCTATCTCTCTGTTCCCAAAGGCTGTGTCCATGCCAAGTGCAAGTGACTGTTCTGCAGGGGTCAAATGGAACCCCTATAACCATGGTGCAAATGACTCATGTGAGTGTCAGAACATCATCGGATATCCCAGCATATTCAGTGCACCCCCATTGATGGCTGCATAGTAGAATAGAAATATAAAACAACTACATCATCTACTGGTCATCTTTACTGTAGTAACTGCAGCTTCTTGCCACCAACAACCAAAATCAGAGGCAGTTTTAATGATAAACAGGGGCACTTTCTCAAAATAGATAATTATTTTGTTCATTGAGTTTTTAACAGAAGTGTCTCCTGCTTTTTCTATTCTCTGCAATAAATCTGAGCCAAAACACTTCAGCAGAAAGTAGAGGTGATTAGTCTCAACTGCAGTTCCACACTTTCACATCTAATGATTCACTACACACTGGCCAACACAATGTATCGGCAGTATTCATTTTCAGACCTGTCCTAGTGATGAACTAACCGATGTCCATGGCATCGGGGCTATTCTGGCCCACCCCCTTGTACTTAAATTTTTAGCATTAGGAGCTGCATCACTAGTGCCGAGATTGCATTCTCTGCACTAGAAGAGATTAAATTCTGATATTAAAACCATAATCTTGGTATTAAAGTTACCAGTAGCTGATTATTTCCACCCCTGATAATCTGCAAGATGCTGCCACCTGTAGCAAAGATGTCAACTTGCCTCATGGCAGTAACAAAGTACTTTAAAATTGACAAAATATTGTTATCAATGTATGTCGGCAGTTTCTCTACAGTTTGCAATGCTACATTGTGGGGGTTATTAATCAAAATCGAAAATTTCTGATAATATTCTGAAAAATACTCCGACCAAATCCGCACATACTTTTTCCCCTTATTTATTTTACCGAAAATTTCCTGTGCGGGAAAAAACTTGCTAAAATCGAGAAAACTGATTTTTTTTTTTTTTCCGGATTATTTCCAGTAAACCACATAATCTTCGGATTAATGCACGAAACCAGCACAGATCAGGATATCTTTGGGATTTCTCCCACTGACTTCTACTTGAACTCGGCAGGTCTGAGTTGGAGTACTTTTTTTATTCAGACTTTTAACACCCTCTGGATTTAATAAATTCCCGAAAATTAGAGGCTTTTTTCCACAAAAAAATTGTGTTTTCCCCTTTAGAAGGCCAATGAAATAAATTCGGACTTTCATAAATAACCCCCTTATTGTTTTCCAAGTTCCATGGCATAATCACATTGCCCTAATGTTGGCATTATGAAATCTTCATGATATTTGATATCTGCACGAACAAGATCCAGCCTCCCTTACCAGACACAGCAGAGCTTCCAGTGAATGAAGTCTCAGCCAATTTGTTTTCACATTTCACATCATTGTTTCCAGGCTCATGATATTTCATGACATCAGAAGCAATAGAGGAATCATCAGCTCCCTCTGCTGTTGGCCTGACACCATTGCCTTCTGTAATAAAATAAAACAAAACAGAAATATTCTAAAATACAAATGTTTTATTATGATATATTTTAAAGGGCTCAAAATGAGTTCAAAGAATAGGGCTTGTGCTGAACATACTTTTTGCCTATAGTTTTAATCATGAAAAAAATAATGCTTTCTGTTGTTTTTTAAGCTAAACAGGGCAAACATGGAAGCTGAAGTTCCTCCAACTTCAGAGACACAAATCTTTACTGCTTAAAAGCTGTGGTTGCCTTGGGCTGGTACAGAAGCCCAACACATAGGGGCCGATTCACAAAGGGTCGAATATCGAAGTCGAAGGATTTTAGCACAAATAGTGAGATCGAACGATAAAATCCTTCGAATCGAATGATTTGAAGGATTTTAATCCAACGATCGAAGGATTATCCTTCGACCAAAAAAATTTAGGAAAGCCTATGGGGACCTTCCCCATAGGCTAAAATTGACTTTGGTAGCTTTTAGATGGTGAACTAGGGGGTCGAAGTTTTTTCTTAAAGAGACAGTATTTCGACTATTGAATGGTCAAATAGTCGAGCAATTTTTAGTTCGATTCGAAGTCGTAGTCGAAGGTCGAAGTAGCCCATTCGATGGTCGAAGTAGCCCAAAAAACACTTAGAAATTCGAATCCTACACTTGAAGTTAGTGAATCGCCCCCTTAATGTACAGGTATGAAATTTGTTATCCAGAATGCTCTGGACCTGGGGCTTTCCGGATAACAGATCTTTCTGCTCTACTAGAAAATCATTTAAACATTAAATAAATCAAATACGCTGATTTTGCCTCAAATAAAGATTAAGTAGAAGGTACTGTTTTATTTTTACAGAGAAAAAGGAAATATTTTTTTAAAATTTGGATTATTTGGATAAAATGGAGTCTATGGGAGATGACCTTTCCATAATCCCAGCTTTCTGGATAACGGGTTTCCAGATAACGGGTTCCATACCTGTACAACATTTCTGCCCTACTTCTTTAGTTAAGATTTAGTTTTCCTTTAAGGGCAGACACACACTAAGAATTAGTCCCTTCTTCAGGGCGACTAATCTCACGAATTGCCTCCCGCCTGCTAGAACGTAAATCGCCGGCAGGATGGCAATCGGATTGCTTCGTTTACTGAGGTCGTCCAAAGTTGCCTCAAAATGAAACTTCGGGCGACTTCGGAAAACAAAGCGCTCCGAGTGCCATCCCACCGGTGATTTAGACTCTAGCCGGCCGGAGGTAGTTTGGGTGATTAGTCACCCCCAAGAAGAGCCGATTTATCTCCTGGCAACTAAAGCTCTCCAAATCTGAGTATGTGTCTTTGCCCTTAAAGGGGAAGGAAACCTAGTTGGCGCAAAAACCCTCCCCCCCCCCTCCCGTGTGTTGCCATGATCATCCAGTGAGAAACCTCCCTTTCTCCCTGCACTGCTTATACTGCTCATTATTCAATATCATTGTAATTATAGTTACAAGAATTATAAACAATGTTTCATGCATTGGTCATTTAAACAACACCATCAGAAGCCATTCTGATGTTTTGATGACAGTGTAAAAGTGATAACTAACCCTGTACAGTAAGCTCCATATGTTAGATAAGAGACATAATCCATAGTAACATGGCAAAGTCAGCAGAATTATAACAAACAAGGGAAAGTTGTGCTCACCACTATTTTTTTAAAAACATTAGGCGGGGGTGCAATGAGGGCGTGACCACAAAATACATATAGTCAACTACAAGAGGTCCTCTGCACTCAACCCATTATCGATATATTTAAGACAGCGACATTTTGTGCATACTGCTACTAAAAAATGCCTTACCCTTTAAACAACACAGGGATTGTTTGTCCATATATTGCAATATATTTAAGCTGGCCAACTACGTCAAAGTCATCCCATATCTGGCCAGTCCTACGCTTAATTTCCATCTGATTCATTAAGAATTCAATTGCTTAATTATACATTTTACAAAAGGGACTAAGTTTTACCTGCAACTTACTTGCTGCTTTCAAAGTAAACCCCCATACTTGGCTGCCCTTTTATTAGACACCAGTGGGATCACCTGACTATAGCTGGGAAGGGTGGGAGCTACAACATGGAGCTGGTCACTGCTCCTGTATAACTATAACAAACAAGGGAAAGTTGTGCTCACCACTATTTTTTAAAAAACATTAGGCGGGGGTGCAATGAGGGTGTGACCACAAAATACATATAGTCAACTACAAGAGGTCCTCTGCACTCAACCCATTATCGATATATTTAAGACAGCGACATTTTGTGCATACTGCTACTAAAAAATGCCTTACCCTTTAAACAACACAGGGATTGTTTGTCCATATATTGCAATATATTTAAGCTGGCCAACTACGTCAAAGTCATCCCATATCTGGCCAGTCCTACGCTTAATTTTCATCTGATTCATTAAGAATTCAATTGCTTAATTAAATTAATTAAAATGAATTAAGCAATTGAATTCTTAATGAATCAGATGAAAATTAAGCGTAGGACTGGCCAGATATGGGATGACTTTGACGTAGTTGGCCAGCTTAAATATATTGCAATATATGGACAAACAATCCCTGTGTTGTTTAAAGGGTAAGGCATTTTTTAGTAGCAGTATGCACAAAATGTCGCTGTCTTAAATATATCGATAATGGGTTGAGTGCAGAGGACCTCTTGTAGTTGACTATATGTATTTTGTGGTCACACCCTCATTGCACCCCCGCCTAATGTTTTTAAAAAAATAGTGGTGAGCACAACTTTCCCTTGTTTGTTATAGTTATACAGGAGCAGTGACCAGCTCCATGTTGTAGCTCCCACCCTTCCCAGCTATAGTCAGGTGATCCCACTGGTGTCTAATAAAAGGGCAGCCAAGTATGGAGGTTTACTTTGAAAGCAGCTAGTAAGTTGCAGGTAAAACTTAGTCCCTTTTGTAAAATGTATAATTAAGCAATTGAATTCTTAATGAATCAGATGAAAATTAAGCGTAGGACTGGCCAGATATGGGATGACTTTGACGTAGTTGGCCAGCTTAAATATATTGCAATATATGGACAAACAATCCCTGTGTTGTTTAAAGGGTAAGGCATTTTTTAGTAGCAGTATGCACAAAATGTCGCTGTCTTAAATATATCGATAATGGGTTGAGTGCAGAGAAAAGTCAGCAGAATTCTCATTGGGGCAATGTCTGGCATGTGTAATACAGTTCCATTTATGGCCTTCATAAGGGATAGCTTAATTGGAATTTAATGTGACACTGGGCGAGTATCTGACCAGTATGATTTGGATATTTACTTGGCAGGGTGTAAAATCAAACAGGCCAATAATTGAACTGGCAGTGCAATGCAGGTCCTCTATATGATCAGTTGCTGGCCAACTGCTTAGAACAACCCAATTTGCCCCACCAAATGGCTGAACAAATACCCAGTTTGTGTCCAGACGAGCATACAGATCTTTACTTACACAGCCAGCAAGTACTTACTTCCAGTAAGTAGAGAACATTTTAATCACTCACCTGCATTTTCATCACTGTCGGCTCCTGTTTAGTAATTAGCAAGCCCCTTCTGACCCATTTCACACAATACAGCCAAAAATTTAGAAAACCAGTCCTGTTTTTTGATGATTCTGTTTAGAAGTTCTCTGCTTCCTTGCTGCTTCCCCTGCTGATCAGTCACATGATTGATCTGCAGAAATTTCAAAATGTCAAAAATGTTACAATTGTATTCTATTTTTTTTTTATTAAATATTGGGTAAATGCCTGGGTCCCTCGAGCTGTGGTGGAACCATATTACTACAATTCTCTGGTTACTAAACAGTTGTAAAGTATGATGGGATTCAGTAGTGTAACTAGATATTACTGGGCCCCACAGCAAATTATTTTTCAGGCCCCCAAAATGTCTAGAGGTTGACCTGTTTTACCAATATTTATTGAAATGGTATACAAATTAGGGCCTAGTGGTGCCTCTATACCTCCTGGGCCCCCCTGCAGCTGCAGGGTCTGCTTCCTCTATAGTTACGCCCCTGATGGGAGTTGTAGTCTTGCAATAACGTTTTGTACATGGACTCTGAAGTGCAGCACCCAGCATCCATTGCTGTGCACTGCCTGGCTTTTGCTGAGTTGTAATTCCAAGATGGACAAATAAAGATCTTACATATATATATCTTTCATTTTAAAACAACTTAAGAGGAAATGCAAACATAATGCTCTACATAGGTTAAGGGGATGAAAGCTTAACAAAGTATGTGAGAAATTGTACACATTAGTTGTCATTTACATAGAGAATGCAGTGTGCAAGCTGCCATTTCTATGCACATTGCACTCTGAGCCCTGGTTTTTTTACAAATAAAAATACATTGCAAGCTCTCGGAGCACCAAGACCCCTTCGTCAGGCAAAATACAAATGAAAGCTAAAAAGGCACAGCATATATACTGTTAGATCAGTGAAAGGTATTCATGGGCAATAAATCAGGAAGTTACAGATAGATAGAGATCAATTATAAAGACAAAACAATGAATTAGGGTGTGTTGTAAATAGTCCAGGAGTCTGGATTCTTTCTAGTTTTCATTTGTATTTTGCCTGATGAAGGGGCCTTGGTGCTCCGAAAGCTTGGAATGTATTTTTATTGTTAGCCAATATAGGTATCACTTCTACAATACTTTTTGTACTTGTTTGTTTTTTTTAATTGTTATTTTTGCTACTGGCTAATACGGTCTCACTGTTTTTTTTTTGTGCCTGTCAATGCAGAGAAATTGCGGAGGTACTGGCACCACCAAACCAGCAGAGATCCTTTACAATTACAATGCAGTGAGCAAAGTGCAATTGCCATGTTTGTTCCCATAATGCAGCATTTTGTTCATAGAGTCTCTGCTTTGTTTTGGTCATGCACCTGATGCAATTGCAGCCAATGCATTAAAATTGGAGCAACGGTAGCATGCAAGAGATGCATGTGTCCTATTCTTTCAGCGCAACTGAGCTGCGGCAGATAGATGGAGAAACAGATAGATAGATGATAGATAGATCTATAGAGAGATAGATAGATAGATGGATGGATGGATAGATGATAGATAGATAGATAGAGGATGGATAGATAGATAGATAGATAGATAGATAGATAGAGGATGGATAGATTAGATAGATTGATAGATAGATTGATAGATAGATAGATAGATAGATAGATAGATAAGATAGACAGATGTGGTCAGCCAGATGAGATATATATATATATATATATATATATATATATATATATATATATATATATATATATATATATACAGACAGACCTAAGCATCAGGAAGTGCAAACTCACCACAGTGACATCTTCATTGCTGCAGATGCCATGAGCACGACATACTTCGGCCGTTTCATTAGGACTGATCTTAGTGACCAGCTCTGGGAATAGGACAACGAGCAACTGTTCGTAGTAGTCACATGCGGCTTCCAGAGAGGGGGTCAGTCTTTCCTCGGACTCGGAGAGGTAGGCTGCAGCCTGAGTGCAAAGGGAGTTTTTCAGAGCCAGCACAAATTCCTCAAACCAGCCAGGGACCTTGCGGCCCTCCTTCACTATGAGATCTAACAGCAGCCTGGCCGCTGCCTGGTCCCCACAATTCTTTGCTTTTGTCGCTACCTGCATGTGTATGGCCTGGCCATACACAGAGAGATCTGCTCGTTTGGCGATGTTGTCAAACGAGCGGATCTCTCCCCGATATTCCCACCTTGAGGTGGGCAATATCGGGCTGATCCGCTCGTGGGCCCTAGGGTCCATATATATATATAGTACAGAGTATATATATATATATATATATATATATATATATATATAATGGTGGATAGCTTCTATACCTTCTATACTCATAGACATCACTCTACTATCCCATAAATATTGTTCTAATGAACCATATACACAATTAATTGTATTAATATAAAAATAAATAAAAGCCGATTCATAATTAAGGTCAAAAGGCAATCGTGTATGTAAATAAAAAAAATCCAGAATACTTCTCTTTTTGCTAAAAGGCCTGCTAAGACACCCCATCTCATCCATATTCTTACTTTCTTGAAAAGTTGTACTACTGTTATTGCACTGTGCAAAGTGCCTTGTAGCATTACTTTTTTCTACAGCATGTGGATTTTGTATTTGACTTGAATGTTCCCTAATTCTCTCTTTTGTTCTATTTGTACACCCCACATATTGTTTCTGGCACATAAGATATGTTATTAAATAGACAACTGTAGGAGTATTGCAATTAATATATTCCTTGATCCTAAAATTTCTACTTGCTGCTGTTGATTTGAATTCCCTGGAAACTTTCATGTGTTGACAGGTGACAACATCTGCGGCTGCCACACTTATAACTCCCAGCTATTTTCAAGATGCCTTCAGTTTTTATTTTTTATTATTCGTCTCCCTCTTCCCTAAATAAACTTGGTGATAATAGATCTACTGTACTATTGGTACCTGACCCTAATATTTTATAAAAATGTGTATTACAGAAGTGATATAATGCGCATGCACTGAAGTGACGTAATGTGTGTAAGCATACGTCACTTCAATTAGTGTATAGGCCTTCAAGGTGTCCACTGGTCACCACCCCACTCCTCTGCCAGTGGATTTAGTAGAGAAGTATCCAGCGCCAGTGGGAGAGAGTTTTTTTTTCTGAGAAAATATATATTTACCATATAGACACTTGAGGACCACCCCCTATATGGTAGATACTCCTCTGGCTGATTATTAAATTTTGCACTGGTTTCTGAACTGCAGTTTAATGTGCATCTGAATAAATATGTAGAATGTTTATATATTTTTATATAAATCTGTAAATTGTGAGTGGGCCCCTAAGATCAGGTGCACAAATCAACAGCATCCATGGCATTTCTGTGTCCATCCCTGCATATTATTAATAGCTGTAAATACGAATTAAAATAAGTTGTTCTGCTGTGATATTCATTTACTGCCATTAGGTGGCAGAACTATAAAAAAAAATGTCATCCCAAAACAAAGGGTATTAATATGAAATGGGTCCTCCCTATGCTGCGATAAAAGCCTCTTCTCATCTGGCTTTCTACTACAAGCTTGAGCACTGTTGGTAGGATCAGCTACAGAAGCAAGTTGCCAGTAAATTTACAATTGCCTGCATTTTCACTCCAGTGAAAGAATTTCCACTTTTCAAGAGTCCAATGGTGCTGACCTTTACACCATTCCAGCTGACACTTGGCATTACCCATGGTGATGTTAGGCATACTTGCCTCTGACCACAGTGTGCATACGTGCGTCAGATTCCATACTATGTATATGTTTTGAATTTATAAGCTTGTAAAGTTCTATCCCACTTTTCTTGCGAACCGAAAAAGGCTGAAAGCAGATCATGTGATTATGATGCTCCTGTGCAGTAAAAAGGGAAGTTTGCTCAGCAGTGTTATCTCTTGTGTGTGGATTTCAAAGGCTCATTATATTGCCCCGTTAAAAAAACATGCAGATTTATGAAGAAAGTATGAAAGTTTAGAGCAATATTATGGTACAGGGTAAGAATTGTTTTTGCCCCAATCAAAAGAATTCCACATGGCAGTGTTGGACTGGTGTTCTGTGGGAGCCCCCCCAGGGCCCCAGCTGCCAAATATTGTCCCAACCCCCCTGGCTGCACATTACTCCACAAACACTGCTATATAAGTTTTATACTTCCTTTAACCATACTATAAGAGTTGTATAGTATAGAATAGTGATGTGTAGGGTTGCCACCTGTCCTGTTTTGACCCAAACAGATTCCAAATTTGGAAACTGGGGAGAACTCTCCTAGACTGATGCAGCGATCAGCTAATTATTGTCATTGTCCTGTCACTGTGATGTCACCAACATGCCTATCCCCCTTTTCCGATGGGAAAAGATAGCAAATCTAGTGATGCGGCCCAGAACCCACAGATCCAATGGGTTTACTATTGGGTTCAGGCTTACTAATTGGCCCTTCAGTGGCAGGGTATTTCATATTTCCTCTTACATATAGTTTGCCCAGCAGTGATACCCAGGAGTTATCAAACAGCTTTGCAGGGAGTCTTACACTGTTTAAATATTTTATTATCTCTTCCAGGCTCTTGCTGGTACAGTCCCTTATAGTCAACAGGACAGAAGGACATAAGTACCCTGACATAGATCTGTTTCTGTGGGGTCAATGTGATCTCTGCTGCCCCAATGACCCATTTCTTTATCAACTTAAGAGCATGGTCAATGTGTGGTGGGAAGTAGCTCTGTCTTACTTGGACCTCTTTTCCCTACCGCCCTGCAACTAGTCCATGATAAAAGAAGATGCCAGGACATGACACAACATTCCCACAGGGAGCTTGTTCTTTGAGTCAGACCCCCAAAGTTAAATTTTAGAAACATGACACCAAAGTAGGTCACAGGACAGACCATCCCCAAACCTCCCTCTTGCCTCTGCAGGAATGTTACTCCTCTTTTGACTGCATTTCGCCTACTCCCCTAGAGCATCTGGAAGAATAAGCTATAGCAAGTGTCCATAAAGGGGTGGTTCACCTGTAAGTTAACTTTTAAAGGAACTTTTAAAAAATTAAAGCGTTATAAAATAATTAAAATATAATGTACTATTGCCCTGCACTGGCATAGTTATAGGAAAGGATCATTTTTTCCATGAGGCAGCAATGGTTTGTTTCGCTGCTATGAAGATAAACTGTATCAGTTGACGAGTATATTTACAGGAGACTGGGAGTTTTGTATTTAACAGCACAACCAGGGGATCTTTTCGAAGGTTAACTCCCATGATAGAATCTATTAGACCAAAATCTAGACGCCTCTCTACAGTGCCACCATACATGTATCATCGAACCCTCCAGCCCACAATTTCGAAAACATAACGGGCTGAGACTAGGATAGCATTTATGGAGTTTAGTAGGCACCATATACCAAGCAGATAGCACTTTATATTGTGTTTCTTGTGCCAGTAAATTAATCAAACTTTTGTGTGTAATCTCCCAAGATTGTTGCCATAAAATGGGTTCTATTGTCGTATTCAGCTCTTTCTCCCATTGCCTAACATAAGTCGGAGGAGAAAGCAGGGAAGGGATTAAAATTTCCTTATACAATAGGGAAATTAGTCCTCCACTACAAGGATATTTGATACACATGTGCTCCCACACAGTCAAGGTTAAAACATTATTGCACCCTTTAAGTACTTTGGTTAAAAAATGATGAATCTGAAAATACCTAAAATATTCGCCTCCAGGCGGATCATGTAGAGTAACTATAGTGGCCCATTGAACAATACCTTGTAGGCCTAAAAATTGAGTCACATACTGCATATTATGTGTTTCCCACTAGCGGAAATCGGAACTGCGCACACCCGGAACAAAAGCAGGATTCCCAAATATAGGCATAGCCGGACAATGAGGTAAAGCTAGGGGTATTTTTGCGTTACATAATCCCAGACAGCCAGAGCCATTTTGAGAACAGGAGTGGAATTAGTAGGCCTTTCTTGCTTGGGGATCCACGGTAGTACCGTCGGATAAATTGGTTTTAGCAGTTCTGTTTCTATTTGAGTCCACAACGGAGGAGTGGGTCTATAGAAATGAATTAACGGCAAAATTTGCGCCGCTTGGTAGTAAATAAGTAAGTTAGGGACACCTAAGCCGCCTTTGTTTTTAGGCATCATAAGTGTTTTCTGTGATAGTCTTGACCTCTTTCCATTCCAAATAAATTTGGTAAGCCTGGATTGCAATTTGTTTAAGGTACATTTTGGGATTTCAATTGGAAACATACGAAAGTAATACAATATTTTGGGTAGAATCATCATTTTGATGGTATTTATCCTCCCAAGCCATGATATATAGAGATGTGACCAACCTGTAAGCATTTTGTCTATTTCTGTCCAAAGTTGGGGATAATTAGCCTGGTATAAGTCTTAGAGGTGCGGCATTATTCTAATCGCTGAGTAAATCAAATATATATCATTCCATTGTAGATCAAAATTGAGGTGAATTAGTTTTTTATGCATCTGGTTTATACCTAGAGCAAGGGCTTCAGACTTTGTTGGGTATATCTTCAGAGCTGAGATAACCCCAAAGGAGTGAACGATGTTAAAAAAGTGAGGTAGCGATGAGAGTGGCTTCGTAATCATCAACAACATATCATCTGCAAATAACATTTGTTTATGAGCGAGCTGACCTATCAATACTCCAGGTATGTCCGAATTCTGCCTAACCAGGGCTGCTAAGGGTTCAATAGCTAATATAAATAGTAATGGTGAGAGGGGACAGCCTTATCTCGTCCCTCTATGTAACGTAAAGGAGTTAGAAGCAAAAGGGCCCCATTTCAAAAAAGCTTGTGGGGTGTCATATAAAGCTTGGATCAACTGAATACATTTATCACCAAAGTTCCATTTTTTCAGTATATAATACAAATAATCCCAGGTAACAGTATTAAAAGCTTTCTGTATGTCTAGTGAGAGTAAGAGCGCTGGGGTTTTGGAGGAAGTAAGAACATAGATTAGTTGTATCAGCCTCCTTATATTTTCTCCATCGTCCCTGTTGGGGACAAAACCAACTTGGTCCTGATGGATTAAGTTTGCCAAGAACAAATTTAATCGTGTGGCCATTATTTTCCCCAAAATCTTAACATCATTATTCAATATGGAAATAGGACGATAGTTGCCACACTCCAAAAGATCTTTATTGGGTTTTGGTATCAATGCAATCTGAGCCAATATAGACTCTGGATGCAGTTTATTTCCTTGCAATTGTTTGTTAAACATGGCTGTAAGATGGGGAGATAGAAGAAAGGCAAATTTTTTATAATATAATATAGAAAAGCCATCTGGGCCAGGCATTTTAGAGTTTGGGAGCAGTTTGATGGCCAATAAAGTTTCTTCAATGGTAATATTGTTATCCATTATGTGTTTCTGTTCTGGAGTTAGAATAGGGAGTCGCAGATTCGCAAATAAAGCATCTGCCTGGGTGTCAACAAATTCCATAAATTCCTGTAAAATTTTTTCTGGATTGCCTGTAATTGTCCCATTTTTAGTACGAATTTTATGTAACTGAATATTCGGGGATGTGACTGAATGTAAAGTACGAGCTAATGGAGTGTCCGGTTTGTTTCCTTTACAATAACATCTATTAACCAGCCATTGAGAGGAATTCTCCACATCAAGGGTATATTGTAAGTCTAGTTCCCTTTTAGTATCAATTATAGTAGTCTGTAAACTGGGGGAGAAATTTGCCTTATTCTGCATTTCCAAATATTGTAATTTGTCATGTAATTCACGTATTTTTGCTTTTTTCTGTTTTTTACGGGCCGCCGCTATACTCATGAACTCTCCTCTTATTACAGATTTGTGAGCTTCCCATAGTGTTATCGAGGAGGAGACTGTACCTTGATTTAGATCAAAATATTGTTTCATTGCACTTTCAATTTGCGAACGAAGCTGAGGAGTTGCTAAAAGAGAGTTATTTAGGCGCCATCTATAATGAGAAGGCTTACATAACAGTGACCTTAGGTCTATCGAAACTACAGACTGATCAGACCATACTATTGGCAAAAGGTTTGCAGCAACCAAGTTTGGTAATAATGTTTGTGACAAAAAGATATGATCTATACGGGAGTATGTTTTATGTAGGTTAGAGAAGTAGGTAAAATCTTTGGTTAATGGCCATTTTTCCCTCCAGGCATCAATAACAAAAGATCTTTGAAGAATTCCCAAAATCTTCCTGGCTTGGGTGGTGTCAGGGGCAGCATGTAAAGTAGTTTTATAGGTCTTATCAAGTTTCGCGTTGAAACAAATATTAGAATCACCCGCCAATATCAATGGGCCTTGTTGATGCGCCCGTAATACCGTGTCTAACATTTCAAAAAAGCTTACTTGACCCGTGTTCGGTGCATAATAATTAAGAAATGTTAGTGTAACATCCTGTATTTCTTCAACTAAAAAAATATATCGACCATCTGGATCTCTCTGTATGGTCTGAAGATTGAAGTGTAAACCCTTAGCAAAGCAGATTGCCACACCATTTTTTTTGTCAGGGCCCGAGGCTAAGTAGAAAGCTGGGAAATAACAGGACAAAAAGGAGGGTTTAGAGGCCAGGGAGAAATGCGTTTCCTGCAAGAATACAATATCAGAGTGAAGAGAACGGTAATATTTAAATGCCTTTGACCGTTTTTGTGGAGAGTTGAAACCCTGTACATTATGCGTGATAACTTTTAAATTAGCCATAGTATCATATAATTCGTAACAACAGGAGCAAGTGGCTAAAGTTGGAGCTAGAGAATGTAAAATGTATAGCACTAGGAGTAGGGATGTCGCGGACTGTTCGCCCGCGAACTAGTTCGCGCGAACATCCCCTGTTCGCGTCCGCCGAATGTTCGTGAACGTCGCGCGACGTTCGCCAATTTGGGTTCGCCTTAGCTGGCGCTTATTTTTGCCATTTCTCCCCCAGACCAGCAGATACATGGCAGCCAATCAGGAAGCTCTCCCTCCTGGACCACCCCCACACCCCCTGGACCACTCCCCTTCCATATATAAACTGAAGCCCTGCAGCGTTTTTTCATTCTGCCTGTGTGTGCTTGGAAGAGCTAGTGTAGGGAGAGAGCTGTTTAGTGATTTGAGGGACAGTTGATAGTAACTGTGCTGGCTAGTAATCTACTTGATACTGCTCTGTATTGTAGGGACAGAACTCTGCAGGGATTTCAGGGACAGTGAGTTTAGGTTAGTTAGCTTTGCTGACTAGTAATCTACCTTCTACTGCAGTGCTCTGTATATAGCTGCTGTGGGCAGCTGTCCTGCTGCTGATCTCTCATCTGCTGACTGCTGCCTGTAACCCAATAGTCCTTGTAAGGACTGCTTTTATTTTCTTTTTTGTTTTTTTACTTTGCTACTGTAAGAGCCCAGTGCTATTAGTCTAGCTGTGTTGGGGAGTGGGACTGGTGTGCTGCTCCTCCTAGTAGTTCACCACTACCAGCACCAACCAGAGTCAAAATTGTTACAAAGTATCTTATTTGCACCTGTTAGCTGTTCTGAGCTCTCTGCCAAAAGCTAATTAAGTTAGAAACTGTTTTTTTCTGGCTGTTCAGTGCAGAGAAAAGAGGGACTGGTGTGCTGCTCCTCCTAGTAGTTCACCACTACCAGCACCAACCAGAGTCAAAATTGTTACAAAGTATCTTATTTGCACCTGTTAGCTGTTCTGAGCTCTCTGCCAAAAGCTAATTAAGTTAGAAACTGTTTTTTTTCTGGCTGTTGAGTGCAGAGAAAAGAGGGACTTTCCAGTACAAAAGAGGGACAGGGGGTTGAGTGGTCAAAAGAGGGACAGTTGGGAGGTATGCAAGTGCCACCTAGCTGTGTGAGCTTTTTCACATTCTGTCTAAATAACAATAATAATTCCGTGTCCGTAAACATCACCTGAGTGATGTTTTTACAGCAGCAATAATATATTCCGTATCCACTACTATATACGTTGCCCTTGCAGGCATTGTTTGCCCAGTCTTTAACCAAGTGCCACCTAGCTGTGTGAGCTTTTTCAAATTCCGTGTCCAGAAACATCACCTGAGTGACGTAGTGTGATTTCTGCACTTTACAGCACAAAACGCAGCGCTGTGTCAACAATGTATTTTTCAGATACATTTTTGCCCTTGATCCCCCTCTGGCATGCCACTGTCCAGGTCGTTGCACCCTTTAAACAACTTTAAAATAATTTTTCTGGCCAGAAATGTCTTTTCTAGCTTTTAAAATTCGCCTTCCCAATGAAGTCTATGGGGTTCGCAACGTTCGCGAACCGTTCGCATTTTTGGACGCAAGTTCGCGAATATGTTTGCGAACATTTTTTCCAACGTTCGCTACATCCCTAACTAGGAGTAAAACTGGTTTGTAGGTGGATAAAACTCAGCAGCAGGTAGACTAATTGTGTAACCGAAAACATAAGTAAACATAAACATAAATTCAAAATACATAAAATAATTTGAGATCCATACGTCACCTTCATGTGACGTCTCATTGTAGAACCCTGTCAGGAATGGAATAACAGGTTGTTCCTTGGAGCCTATTGTAAATTTAACTAGAAAGCATAATGACACTAAAATTGCATTTGCAACAGGAGAGAGAGAACATGCAACAAAAATAAGTTAGTAAGAGCAAAATATGGGGAAGAATTATCCAGAACCGTTAATATAGACAGTATTCGCAAAAGTCAATCTTCTCCCCGTGAAGGTGAGGTATGAACAGGATGCAGTTTGAGTTGAAGTTGATGTAATAGTTCAGTAGCTTCTTTCAGAGCTGTAACAGAGTACTGTTTTCCACGATGTATGAAATAAAGACGAAATGGAAAAGTCCATCTATACTTAATATTGTTCTGTTGTAGGATCGCAGTGATAGGTTTAAACTATCTCCTTTTGGCTATAGTAGCTGGAGCAATGTCTGCAAATTGTTGAAGAGAATGACCATCATGTTCCAGTTGTGGAGATTGCCGGGCTGCATGCATAATCGCTTCTTTAGTAGTGTAGTAGTGGAGTTTGAGAATAACATCTCTGGGGTTATCATCTCGTGGTGGCCGTCCCATCGCTCTATGTATCCTATCATGTATCCTATCGATTTCCAGTTTAGAGGAGGGAAGATGCGGAACCAAGTTACTGAAGAATTCTGTCATATCGTCTTCCAAATTTCAGGCATTCCCCGGATTCTGATATTTCCTCGGAGAGACCTATTTTCCATATCTTCGAGTTTGTCTTGTAGCTCATGTATTTGGAATCGGAGTGTATCAAGATCAGTCTCATGTCCCTCCAATACTGTTGTGGTATCATCCATCCTGGTCTCTAAAGTGTCTGTTCTCTCACTGATCTCCTTAATTTCTTTTGATAGGGAGGCTGTGATTTTTTTGGTGGTCACATCCAGTTCAGTACGTAACATAATTTTAAATTGTTCAATTAAAGTGACATCCCTTAAGTGTGCTTTAGTAGGTTGTCTTTGAGGGAGAGATTGCTTAGCTTGTTCTTCTCCTTCCACTGACCAGTTGACTGCACAACCAGTTTCTTTAGCTAGGTACACATCCAAGTTATGCAACTTCTTTTCTTTTTGTTTCTCCTGATGAGGAGGAACAGCTTTCCCAATTTTCCCCATTGTGTAGTATAATGGAGTCGTGGTGGAGTACAAATAGTATAGGATGTTGAGCAAATCAGGGTAATGAAGCAATGTCACAGTGCCAAGTAATATTGTAGCTCCAAGGATTACACCTTTGCCTTTAAGGGAGGCGCATATTGTGTGAGGTGCGTTTGCGATCCATTCAAAATATAACTGCAAAGACTGATATCCATGCACAGATTGTCAGATAATGCGAACAAAAAACAGGGATCAGGGATCAGGGGGGGAGAGAAGGAAGCGTGATCTTAATATGCAGCAGGTATAGTTGTTGGTAAATATCAACAGGAGACTCCGTTTGTTGGTGCAATAGAGCACAGTGGGCTCTTTGGAAGCAGAATTTGTAACGTGTCCAGCTAGCTGTAATGCCCCCAGTATATAGGAAGCGCTGTAATGGATTCCAAGGGCCACACCAGTAAGGCTCAGTTATACTGCGCACTTGGGGCCTAAGCAAAGCCAGCAAGCATAAAAATCAAATAAGAAGGGCACCAGGGCACAGTTCAATGATGTTTAGAAACCATTTCCCTGAATGTCGCAGTAGCGTGGTATCCAAGATGGCGCCCAGTAGTACAGCGCGCAGTGAGTCCCAAAGGCCCCAGCGATGGAGCGCGCCACAGCACCCGGCACCGTTCTCAAATAGCCTGATTGCGGTTCGCACCGACAGCAGTAAACATCCGGTAAAGATTTGAAGTAGGTAGAGCTGGTTGTAGTAATCACACGGCAGCGCACGGAGCTCCTGGAAACACGTCTGCCTCTGCTCGCGGCTAGATCCGCCCCCCCGGTGTTATTGTTCTTTTAATATGTTATAGAATGGCTTTCTCTAGAATTGCTTTCTCTAGTGTTTCAGTCTGGCAGCTCAGTAATCCAGGATCATTCTGAACTGTTACAATTTGCTACATTTAGATGATACATTTCTCAGCAGCAGTGTCTGTGAAATATTAGTAACTGTTCGTATCAAAATCGTATCAAACGTATCAATTCTAACAGCTGCCTTTAATGAAATGTAGGGATTCTGCTCAGCAGGTCTAAAGATAACAAATGTATCAACTAAATCTATTAATTTAAATCAGTCATTTAAACCAGTTAAAGACACCCCCTCCCAGACGGCGACCACACCCTCCTTCCCAGAGCTGCTTTAAAAGGTGAAAACGGTCACAAATAGAAAATAGAAAGTAATTGGAAAAAGTCGTTATTTCTGGCGAACAATCTGACACTAACTGCATTGAAAAAAGTGTTTGAAGGCAGGGCCGCCATCAGGGGGGACAGGGGAGACAAGCGTACCGGGCCCGGGCATGAAGGGGGGCCCGGCAGCTCTGCATTTTTTGAAGATCCGGGCCCCCCTTACGAGAGCCCGAGCTATACGTCTTGCCTTTGTGTTGCCTAATGCGGAAGTGCCGAAAAGCCGAAGCCGATGCGCCGAAAAGACCCGAAAGTCATGAAAACAGCCAAAGCCGAAGTCCCGAAGCACCGAAAAGACCCGAAGTCACAAAAACAGCCGAAGTCCTGAAGTGGTGCAAAGACCCGAAGTCACGAAAAGAGCCAAAAATTAAAGTCCTGAAGCGGTGAAAAGACCCGAAGTCACGAACGGAGGCGAAGTTGAAGTACTGAAGCCATGAGTTCAATTCTACTGAACACCAGTTTGTGTGTTTTTTTTTAATCCCCTGGCCACCTATGTATTATTTTAATATTCTATAGGCCCCTGCCACCAATCTTTTTTTAAAAAAAATTTTTTGGGGCCCCAATTTTTTTTTTAACTTGTAAGGGGCACCTTGCCACTAATGGATTTTTTTTTTAAATTTGACATTTTTTTTGGGGCCCCAATTTTTTTTGACTTGTAAGGGGGCCCCTGCCACCAATTTTTTGGGGGCCCCCAAGTTTTTTTTTCGAATTTTTTTTAAGTTGGGGCCCCAAGTTTTTTTAACTTAGAAGGGGGCCCCTGCCACCAATGTTTTTTATAACTTGTTTCCACTACCACCTCTATGCTGATGATACTCAGATCTATCTCTCATCTCCTGATCTCAACCCAGAACTCCTAACTCGCGTCTCCTCCTGCCTGTCCGCTATCTCTACCTGGATGTCGCAACGCTACCTTAAATTAAACCTCTCTAAAACTGAAATGGTTCTCTTTCCTCCAAATAACACCAGTAGCATCCCCGAAGTATCCATCATAGTTAACAATTCCACTATCACCCCCTCTCCCCAGGCCCGGTGCCTTGGGGTTATCCTAGATTCTGCCCTGTCATTCACTCCTCATATCCAGTCACTTATCAAATCATGTCACTTCCACCTAAAGAACATATCCAAAATACGATCATTTATCACCCAAGACGCTGCCAAAATTCTTATTCACTCTCTCATCATATCGCGTCTAGACTACTGTAACTCGCTTTTAAGTGGCCTCCCCCTCCAGAGACTGTCACCTCTCCAGTCCATAATGAACACTGCTGCGAGGCTCATACACCTCAGCAACCGCTCCTCCTCTGCCTCGCCATTCTGTCAATCCCTGCACTGGCTTCCGTTACCTTACCTCAGAATCAAATTCAAATTAATGACACTGACTTTCAAAGCACTTCACAACTCTGCTCCACCCTACATCTCTGAACTCATCTCTATATACTTACCCACTCGCTTACTACGCTCCTCTACTGACCTCCTACTCAACTCTTCTCTCATTACCTCCTCACATGCTCGCATTCAAGACTTTGCAAGGGCTGCACCACTCCTCTGGAACGCTCTCCCACGGTCTGTCCGACTTGGGGCCCCGTGATTTCTAATGGCGGCCCTGTTTGAAGGTGAACAACCGCTTTAAATCAAGGCATAGTTGCTATGGTAATTAACCCTAGCAATCTGACTATTGAAATTGCAAACTGGAGAGCTTCTGAATAAAAAGCTAAATAACTAAAAAAAACACAAATACAAAAAAAAATTAAAACCAATTCCAATTTTTCTCAAAATAACACTCTCTACATCATATTAAAAATTAACTCAAAGGTTAGGTTAATGCTCTGTCCCTTGAAATGCTCCTATTTTTTCTAATATGACCACATTTGTGGGATTCAGTGCATACCCACCAAAGCTGAGAAACTCTCCTTGTTTTAGTTAACCATAATAAAAGAATTTGCTGAATTCCATTCATCATTCAGTGTCTATTCAACACATGTGCCGACTGTAGCAGGATAGACATTACCGCCTGTAAAATCTTAGCCAAATCTGTGACTCAGTCTGTGCTAGTCAGTAAACCATTGGCAAAGCATAGCAGGGCTGGACAGGAAAGAAGCAGAACCAGTAAGTGAGGAATTACACTTGCCCATGCATGCGGAAAAAGTGACCAAAACTTGTACTCTCTGGTTCTTGTATAGAAACGCTGGTTCTAAGCAGGCTATGAGCACACAAATACCACCTTGTTCTAAAGAATGTGCAGTGCTTGTGTATTATTATTTCCAGTGAAAGGCATCCTCCCCCTACATCAAAATAGTTGCTCTTTCACACAACCCTTTACTAAACACAAATACATATCTTGTTTTTTCTGTGCTATGCTTTTGCAATTAACCCAAAATCTTTGGTTTTGTACTGCATTGTATTTTTACATATTTCAGTGCTTCACTCAAACTTGTTGAATCTATAAAAAAAAAAAATCTGACAATTTTAACAACACAGGGACATTTGCACCCGTTTTCTTTTGCACTTTGCCCCATAGATGGTAAATTAGCCCTAGAGATTGTCAGTGATTATTTCAAGAGAGCATGTTCCATTTTACTTAAGGCTGAATTGGCCCAAGCCTATAGCTGCCTGCTACCCTCTCTAACAGACACATTCATTTTTGTTTATTTGGAGCACTTCTGGCTACCCTATTCTAGGCACAGAAGCCTAGGGAGCATTGTAGATAAGTCTGCTGTGCATACATTGTTGCAAATTAACTAATTAATTAGTTTCAGTTTATAAAATTCAAAGCAAGTGGTTACCTTAAGAAAGGTCACAGTCTAGTTTGCACTTTAAAAGACGTGTGTTACCTAGTGTTTTTATACTTTGACTTGCTGTAGCGTATTTTTTTATATTATTTTTTTGTTTTTATATGGATACTACATGTCGGCTCAGAGCTCATCATGCAGCTATGTCATCAAGTGAACAAAACTGCACGTATGAGCTCAGAGTGGGAATCTACAACCTGCCTCTGTGCTCTATCATCTAGCACTGGGTGCTGGGCATAGGTTTCTGACCGTAGCAGACAGAAAGCTGCAGGTTGCTGGTCAGTTGTTAAAATGTTGGTTAGGCAATGGTGTAAAGCTGGGCATGTATATAAGAAGATCCTCCATGGAAAATCTTGCTTGCTCTTCCTACCTCTTTTGCTGCCTATTTCAATTCACAATATATACATCGGAAAATTCTATTGCATCTGTAGTTAGTTTCGCACTACCTACTTTGGAGAGATTGGTTGTTGGAGGGTATGTAAAGATTTGCTTTAAAAAACAAGGAAAGGATGGGCAAAATTATTGATGTTAATGTTGCCATATAGCATTACTATATCACAAACTAGTATTATAGTATTCCCCCACAACTACTATAGGCACCATATCTCCCTATTATATCTGCTATCCTACAGCCACAGTCCCTTCCCAGAGGCTATTATACCCTTTGCTACTATAGGCACCATCTCTCCCTACTATACCTGCTATCCCACAGTCACAGTCCCTTCCCAGGGACTATTATCCCACTGGTACTATAGGCACCATCTCTCCTTACCATAGACACAATCTCTTATTAATCCTGCTATCCTACTGGCAAATTCAGAGGCTATTATCTCCGCTGCTACTATAGGCACCATCTCTCCCTACTATAGCTGTTATCCCACAGCCACAGTCCTTTCCCAGAGACTATTACCTCCACTGGGTACTATAGGCACTAGTGATGTGTGGGCCTGATACCTGTGGGACCCGTGGGTTCGGGCCGACCTCGCACTCTTCCTCGCGTCAAATGCCGGCTTTCGACTTCCGGGTTTTTCTTTTATAGATGCTGCGACTTCTTTCCCCTGCTATTTTTGTGACATCATTGGCGGGGCAGGTCAGCGCGGGTCTACAAAAGCAACGTGGAGGTCTGAGGTGGGCGTGCACGGGCCAAGGGAGGGCAGGTTAGGGTCAGGTGTGGGTTGGGGAAATTCCAATCGGCACATCACTAATAAGCACCATTTTTACCTACTATACCTGCCAGCCCACAGCCACAGTCCCTCCCCAGAGACTATTATCTCCACTGCTACTATAGGCACCATCTCTCCCTACTATACCTGCTATCCCACATAGCCACAGTCCCTTCCCAGAGACTATTATCCCACTGCTACTATAGGAACAACCTCTTCCTATTATACCTGCTATCCCACAGCCACTGTCCCTTCCCAGAGACTATTATCCCACTGTTACTATAGGCACCATCTCTCCCTACTATACCTGCTATCCCACAGCCACAGTGCCTTCCCAGATACTATTATCCCATTGCTACTATAGGCACCATCTCTCCCTACTATACCTGCTATCCCACAGTCACAGTCCCTTCCCAGAGACTATTATCCCACTGCTACTACAGGCACCATCTCTTCCTACTATACCTGCTATCCCACAGCCATTGTCCCTTCCCAGAGAATCTAAACCAGGGGTAGGCAAAATGGAGGTCTTTCACAGCAGCACGATTTGTCACTCTCCTCACCTCCCCACTTATCACTGCATGTATGCAAGCAAGATTGCTCCTTACCTTGGGTGTTTTTTTACTTCACCCACCACTTATATTATACTCACTGCTATTACATTTTTTTACTGCACTGCCTGCACAATAATGAAATTAATTTGTGGTGAATTTTGAAAGTTTTGCTAACTGTTCCTACATTGAACTTCTTTTCTGATGGACCCCAAAGCAGTCACCCTGCTTGGAACCCTATCACTTAAAACTGTAGTAATGGAAGAACTATGCCATCCAGTTATACAATTTATAGGAGGAATAAAGGATTTGCAGCAATTACAAGGGGTTTATAATTATATAGCTCATAAAGAATAACATCTAAAGATACTGATGGTCATAATTCACCATTGCAGTATGCTGGGAGATAGCTGAGGTATGCCTGGCATTGAGCCAGAGTAATGAGGTGGATAAGGGTGACAGGCATGTAGCAGCTGTACTGAAATAAATGTCACTTTGAGGGCCTGAAGAGTAAGTTGTGCAAGTGAAGAAAAAGCAGTTTTTCGAATGCCCAAAGGAATTCTGATTGGCTATGTATGATACGTATTTGAGAATGTTAGGAAAGTGATCAAAAGGCCAACCCACCCCTTATAGTGAGTTTTTGGTCAAACACAAGTACTATATGTTGTAATACACTATTGTATTAAATATAGAGTAATGGCATCCCTAAAGGTGCTGGCACACGGGCCAAACATTTTGTCACACATGCATTAGCTGGACAAAACACTCTAAAATGCCACAACCTTGCACACATGCACATGTGTTAGGTTATTTTCTCTCACAAGTGCTGAATGCCATAAGTTTGTGCCCACCCAGCAACGTAACTAGAGGGGGCGGGCCCTGGCATGGGACGTGCAGCCGGGCCCCCCCCGCCCTCCTTCCGTACGCCCGGAACCGGCGGAATTAGTGGCGCGCGAGCTGCCGGGGGGGCCCTGAGGGAGTGCGGGCCCTGGCCCAATCACACCCCCTGCTCCCCCGGTAGTTATGCCCACTGTGCCCACCCAAACAGCTATTAATTGCCTGAGTGACCATATGCCCAGAATAGCTACATGTGCCAGTGTCCACGTGTATAAGGCTGTTGAATATTAAAATTTGCACAGCAGTGACATGACTTGAACTTTGCATGCCATAGATCTAAGAATTTGTGGTTTTGGCATCCAAGTCATAAAGCACCAGTGCCCTAGATTATTGATATATTTTCCTGTTTATAGTATCATTATCCAGATCATAGGAAAATAGCCAGCACATAAACGGTTAGAGGGCACCCTTTTTGCTATACAAGAGTACCCCACTGATTGTTAAACTTTATATCAATTCAATATTAGCTTACTAGGCTTATCTTATCTCTGTTAGATAACAGAGCATATCAGTCTTTGTGTATGCAATAAGGATTTATGCAAACAGCAGCTCTGGAGCTTTGTGCAACGTTCAGATACTTAAAGGAAAACTATACCCCCAAAATGAACACTTAAGCAACAGATAGTTCATATCATATTAAGTGGCATATTAAAGAATCTCACCAAACTGGAATATATATTTAAGTAAATATTGCCCTTTTACATCTCTTGCCTTGAGCCACCATTTTGTGATGGACTGTGTGCTGCCTCAGAGATCACCTGACCAGAAATACTTAAACTCTAACTGTAACAGGAAGAAGTGTTGAAGCAAAAGACACAACTCTGTCTGCTAATTGGCTCATGTGACCTAACATGTATGGTTTGTTTGTGAGTACAGTTAATCCTACGATCCCAGGGGGCGGCCCTTATTTTTTAAAATGGCAATTTTCTATTTATGATTACCCAATGGCACATACTACTAGAAAAGTGTATTATTATGAAAATGGTTTATATACAGTACATGAAGCAGGGTTTTACATATGAGCTGTTTTATGCAATATCTTTTTATAGAGACCTACATTGTTTGGGGGGTATAGTTATCCTTTAACTAAGGGCTGTATATCAGGAGTGCCCAACAGGTAGATTGGTATCTACCAGTAGACCTTTAAGTCGCCTGGCAACTAATCGCCTCTTCTGCGGGCGACAATCTCCCCGAACTGCCTTCCCCCTGCTATAACGAGAAAACGCCAGCGCCAATGCACTCGCATTGCTTTGATTTCTGAAGTCACCCCGAAGACGCCAGCCTATGCAAAAAACACACTGTCTGATTCAAGTGGCAACCCTATTTACTCTACTTTTGCATAGCCATCAACCTGTGGGGGAGGCTAATGTAAAATTGCTGCAGTATCTTATGAAGCTATCGGAAATGATGTCATTGCGTATGTCTGTCTCTGGAAGTGACATCACTGTTCGGATTATCACCTTTTTGCTGTTTAATACCAACTTGAAGGTGGGAGTCAGACGATGATGTTTAGTTGTATAATCACATTTACTTTACAGTGCCAAGCAATATGTTGGTGCTATATAAATACATGTTAATAATAATAAAATTATGTTACCGAAGGCCTGAAAATGGGCAGTGTAGAGGAGGATCCATCGGAAGAGCAGGAACTGACTGCATATAATAGTTGATTGGGCACCAGAAGGGTCAGGGAAGGGAGAGTTGGCTACCTTAGTCACTATGCATGAGTACACACTGTTCTGAAGCTGCTGAATGCGGACTGCAGACTGCAATTGTGCACAAGCTTACTGATGTCATGAAATGTTCACTGCACATGTGCACAAGCTCACCGTGATGTCATTGAATGCTCACTGCTTACTGCCACCTGACTGGTAAAAATTATGCTTGATGCCCATGTTATCAATAGGGAAAAAAATGCAAAAATACAGGAAGGCCAATATTTATTTCCAGAATCGGCATCAGCCCTACTACAGCACATGTGCAATGAATTCAGCAGAGACACTGGAAAACACAGGGGAATGGTTTATGGAGATGGGAGACTGGGGGATCCAAATCAGGTAACTCCCAGTGAGTTGACATGCCTCCATTTTTGAATTTTGGGGGTGAGGGGGATCATTAGTGAAGCCAGACCCATACAACCCTGTGAAGGCATTTGAGGTGTAGGGGAATTTAGGAAGGATTGTTCCTAATCCTCATATTTTCTGTGTAAACCATTTTATTCCATTATACTTTTATAAACATGCAACTGTCTATAAATCCCTATTTATTTTCATAAAGTGTTACTAAAAGGGGAGAGGCAAATAACGCATTTCCACTTAAAACAAACAGGTGAAACTTTAGGCACCGTCGCCTAGCAACAAGGCAGACATGTCACTCAAAGGTAGGCGGAGTCTTATAGTTGACGCTTATAGCGGTGGCCAATGAAATAAAAATATAGGGGGGAAACACGTAAAAGTCATTCTTTCGGCGAGGTGCGGTCGCGGAAAAATGTCAGCGTTTCTATGACGTTAGTAAAAGGGCGGGTTCTTATGGAGTTGGTTGTCTGAAGACCAATGGGTAGCCGGTAGTTAGGGTCAGCGGGGCGCTGATTGGCCCCTTATACTTCCAGAGATTTGTTGACGCGCTTTCACTCAGTGAGGTATTTGTAGGGGAAGAACCGTAAACGCTGTCACTTTACTGCAGCCATGGCGTACCCTGGATATGGAGGCGTGAGTATGACACGGAGTTGGGGGGTACGCTAATAGCCTGGTGGAAAGAGCACCTCGATTAGGAATACAATTCCCAGAATTCCGTGGCAAATTCATTGTACATCTGACTGTTCGACCTTTTCTAGGGTATAGCAGTTACTCTGAATATATAAGCTGTTGTGGGGCTACATGCAACCCTTGGGCCTGATAGGGGCTTCTGGGAGTTGCAGCTGAACAGCAAGTAAAGTGCTCTAGGTTAGAAAATGTGCCATTTTTCCTTATATGATGAAAGTAGTAGAGAGGCTTCTTTTTTGCTCCCCTGGGTATCCTGGGCTTTGTAGCAGGGAGTCAGTGTGGCTAATGGCTTTATATCTGCTCCATTACTGGGTATGTAGTGAGGGGTATCCACTGACTCAATCTGTTTGTCCTATTGGGGCCCTGCACTAGGGGAAATGAGTGAATCGGGTGCTGCAGAAACATAGACAGTAGATTTGCTGGTGTTTGCAGTTGCTATACTTCTATAGCAGGGGTCCTTTACCCATGAGCCATGTTCAATTGTAAAAAGATTTGGGGAGCAACACAAGCATGAAAAAGTTCCTGGGGGGGGGCAACTAAGAGCTGTGATTAGTTATTTGGTAGCCCCTGTGTACAATGGCCATCTAAAAGAGGCTCTGTTTGACAGCACATTTACTTGGCTCAAGGATTAGAAGGAAAAAAACTTCGAATTTAGAAGGTTTTTTTTGGCTACTTCGACCATCGAATTGGCTACTTCGACCTTCGACTCGAACGATTCAAACTAAAAATCGTTTGACTATTCGACCATTCGTTAGTCGAAGTACTGTCTCTTTAAAAAAAAAAAACTTCGACCACCTACTTCGCCACCTAAAACCTACCGAGCACCAATGTTAGCCTATGAGGAAGGTCCCCATAAGCTTTCTAAGTATTTTTTTTATCGAAGGAAAATCGTTCGATCGATGAACTAAAATCCATCGAATCGTTCGGTTCGAAGGATTTAATCGTTCGATCGAATGGTTTTTTCTTCGATCGATCGAACAAAATGCGGTAAATCCTTCAACTTCGATATTCAAAGTCAAAGGGATTTTACTTTGACGGTCGAATATCGAGGGTTAAATAACCCTCGATATTCGACCAATAGTAAATGTGCCCCTTAGTTTTTAAGCAACCAAAACTTACCTCTAAGCCAGGAATTCAAAAATAAGCACCTGCTTTGAGGCCACTGGGAGCAACATCCAAAGGGTTGGTGAGTAACCTGTTGCTCACGAGCCACAGTGGGGACCACTGTTCTATAGTCTGGTGATTAGTTGGGGCAAAATAAGTATTTGTACTAGCCTGGCCCTGCTTGGGTTTCACTTTTCCTTTGCATACTCACTGTTGTATAAATTTATGCTAGTTGGATATTTCTGCTGTTATACACCCCCAGTGATTCTGATCTGATTTTTACTCTGCTGCTCCTCTTTAAAGGAGAACTAAACCCTAAAAATGAATATGGCTAAAAATTACATATTTTATATACTGAATGTGTTGCACCAGCCTAAAGTTTCAGCTTCTCAATAGCAGCAATGATCCAGGACTTCAAACTTGGGTCACCATCTTGGAAAGTGTCTGCAACACTCACATGCTCAGTGGGCTCAGGGTTGTTGCAAATTATCAAACAGAAAACAAGGTTAGTCTGTAATAAAAGCTGATGCTATTGGGCGGATTATTAAATTCTGATGCTAATTGCACTGGTTTCTGTGCTGGCATGTAGTAATTATCTGTATTAATGACTAATCAGCCTTATTATGAGACATTTATATTCTTTGTGCACAGTATATTGTGAGTGGGTCCCTAAACTCAGTAAGTGACTGCAGCACAGAGCATGTGCAGTGAATCAGCAGAAAAGAAAACTGGGAACTACTGGGGCATCTTTGGAGACACAGATCTTGATTGCTAAAGGGCTGTGGTTGCTTTCGGCTGGTACAGAAATCAAAAACATAATGTATAACATTTCTAGCCTTTAGTTTAACTTTCCTTTTCCTTTAAAAAAGAAAAAAAAATGTACACTGGCCCAAGCTAGTCTTCAAGTTGGACAGCACTTTCCAGACATCCCCTGGAACTTAATCAGACTCTCAGACTTGGAGCTTGCACTGTACAGAGGGTTTCTGTATTGTGCATGAGCTAAGTGAACAGGTGCTGGGTGGAAGATGATGGTGGCGCACGTCCCTAGACCGAGTACTTGCCGGTGGATAATTACCTGCTAACTGCTTTCTTCTCTCATTATAATCTATGCCTTATCTATCAATCAGAAAAAGTGTGGGCACAAAGGTTAATCATTTTATTGCCCATGTAAATTTATAGATGCACTCAGCAGGTAATGTGATTGGCTCTCCCTGTAGCCTGACTGTTTTCCTGAAACTTGCACATATAGCAACTCGCGGTTCTCCCATTTGCACCTGCACTTGGCCAACCGGTATCCATCAGGGAGCTGGCGATGCCACACTGTTTCCTCCTAAAGGAATAGTTCAGTGTGAAAATAAAAACTGTGCAAAATAAAAAATGTTTCTAATATAGTTTAATTAACCAAAAATGTAATGTATAAAGGCTGGAGTGAACCAATGTCTAATAAAACAGCCAGAACACTACTTCCTGCTTTTCAGCTCTATAACTCTGAGTTAGTCAGCGACTTGAAGGGGGGCCACATGGGACATTTCTGTTCAGTGAGTTTGTAATTGATCCTCCGCATTCAGCTCAGATTCAAAAGAAACAGATATGACCCATGTGGCCCCCCCTCAAGTCTCTGATTGGTTACTGCCTGGTAACCAGTCAGTGTAAACGAAGAGAGCTGAAAAGCAGGAAGTAGTGTTCTGACTGACATAATATACATCAAATCACTCCAGCCTTTATACATTACATTTTTGCCTAACTAACTATATTAGAAACATGTTTTATTTTGCATAGCCTATCTATTTACCCAGTTTTTATTTTTACATTGAACAATTTCTTTAAATCTGTTGAAAAGGTGAAGTTGCAGTAAGAGGAAGTGGTGCTTATACTTACAGGATACCCTGGCATGGTTCTTCTTTTAGACACACACAATGGAATGCTGCCACTTTGCAACCTCTATGCTGTCTGTGGCAGTTATGTTCTTAGTGTAATTCCACAAATCATGGTGCTGATTTAACACTTGTTTATCCCCCATCTATGCAAACATTTTCTTGTTCTTTTAATTGACCCTAGTGTGTGAATGTGATGGGGATTTTAGATTGTAAACTTTGCTGGGACAGGGACTGTTGTCAATGGTCAACAATGTCTGTAAAAGAAAGCATTATTATCACTCATCAGTTTTGTGACGTATCCAACTGGATATCTACTGGTTTAATAGGGTCTCTGGTGTTGATGGGATTGTTGTATATTGCTTTAATGTATCTGTAATGGGAGGGGCTAATATGACATCTAGTCATTTGATTAAATTTTGTTTCCATCTACTGAGTTAAAATAAGAACTTAAGTGAAATGTCCCTTGCACTGGCCTCGCTACCAAACCTCCACAACAACAAAAAAAAAAACAGGATGGTGGTCCTTTAAAATGTAGGGTTGGCAGCTGCTTGTCTTCCAATCCTGGCTGCTCAATCACCATCGGAGACCAAAGAACTGGACAATTGGCCTGTCATGGCAGTTGCCAACCAACTGCATAACTCTGCATTTTCAAGATTGTTATGGAGAGCACGACCATCCAGAGCGGTTTCCTTGCTGCGGATGGGGACCTTTTATTAAAATATTACTTTAGTTCTCATTTAAAATAATTGCTCCTCTTTGTGTTTTTATGGCATTTACCTTTATTGCTACCTATGCTGTTTATGTCTTCTGGTCACATGATTGAGCCACTGTCACTAAAACAGCCATGTGTTAATAGTTATCTTTAGGCAATTACTCAAACAGTAAACCAATGCAAAATGAAAGGCTGTACACTTTATAGGTTTTCTTGAACTGTGGAATACAAATATCCCATGTGCGATTGCATTGATTACAAGCCTCTCATATGTTTTTCAGTTTGGAAACATGAATCCTCACATGCAGATGATGGGACAGACCATGGCTCCACCGAATCTGCAAGGTGGATACTTTGGGCAGCCCCAGTATCCTGAAGGAGATCCCTTGTGGGCATATTTCCGAGCTGTGGCTGGACAGGTACCTTATATTCTGTTTTCTATTGGCAACACTCAGTGCATCTTCCGTAAGCTTTCTGTTTAACAACATAAAATAAAATCCACCACTGTATAGCAATGAATCCTATTTGTATCTATTTATATATTGCATTTTGTGATTATTTAGATTTTAAAATAACCATAATAGTTTTATGGCCTTTTTAATGGTGGTGGGTATATCCCCCATTAACTTGAGTGTGTTTAGTGATGGTGTTAATGGCCTAATTCCTTATTGATTTGACTCGGGTATGTGTGCATTAATATTTTAAAGGGTGGTTTACCCCTAAGTTTACCTATTGCACGTTATAGAATGGTCTGTTCTTTGCAACTATTTAGATGGTCTTACTTATTATTTTTTTTAAATGAGGTAACTGACCCTGGTGTTCAAACATCTATTGCTCTGAGGCTACAATGTTGTTGTTATTGTTGCTTTTTTTATTTCTTCCTGTTCAGAACCTCTTTTATTCATCCGCTGGTCTCTTAATTAAGCGCTGCCTGGTTGCTAGGGTAAATTTCACCCCAGCAACCAGATAGCTGCTGAAATTCTAACAAAAGGCAAATAAATCAAATGTTAGGTGTGAGCTAAAGCTTCTTTGATCCTGAAGATGGAGGACCCCTAAGACATGCTGTCTAAACCATGCACACTGGATGTAAAGCCATAGCTTAGTTAGTTAAGCATAGTTAAGGCCTTATTTCTTTACGCTCTTTCATAAATACAGCGACCCTGGGTGCATTAAAATGCAGAATAATGCTCCAATGAGAATCTGATCTATGTAAGTTAGGCTCCGTGTTCTTTGTTCCTGTAACTGGAGTTGGAAACTTTTAAGCAGTTTTCCAGCATTCTACAAGTCTGTTCTTTATCCCTATGTCTAATTCCAGTGTGATATTATGAAGGCAAATAGGACTGTATGTAATAGCAAGATGCCTGACATAGTGCTGGTTTTCAGCATTGTCATTGGTGAATTCTCTTGCATCTGTAATAAAAGTTTTTTGTTAGAATTCTTCTCGGTGAATTGTTTTCCATGTGTAACTTAGTTTTTCAATTCCCATAGAGAACTAGGGGTGTAGTGGAACAGCTTTATGGTTGGGTTTAGTGTCCCTTTTAGTTTAACAAGACATGCAGAATGGTTAGAAGTGTCAATTTACACCTCTGGGAGCAGCTTTGTAGCAAAGTGAAAAAGTTAGCATGTCAGTTGAGATATCTACTAGTAACAAAGGATACTAAAGTTCATATTATTATTACCGGTATTGTATATAGTGGCATACTGATGTTGCTTATCGACAAGCCATTAGTCTTGAAACATTGTCAAATATTCTGAAACTATAGGAGGAAATTGTGATTATTACACAAATGCAGTTTTGTTTTCTTAACTCTGAAGTATGTAAACCACTTTTTTTGTTGTACTTCCTCTGATTAACACAGAGGGAAGCAAATTATCTAGGTGTCATTGATATAAAAAAAAAATGTAATGCCACGTCACCAGTGCAATGAAATCTTAACCGCCATTTAGTACTATATAGAAATGAATAAACCTTCTAGCTGAGTTATGATCCTTCTGTGCTTGTTCAGTATCTATGCTTGAGTGTATGCTTATTAAATCAACTGTTATTCTGCAGGATGGTGAAATAGATGCTGACGAACTACAGAGATGCTTAACACAGGCTGGAATCCATGGCTCCTATGCTCGTAAGTTTGCAAAAAAAATGCCTGTGTTCCCTATGAACTATATTAATGATACAAATTTTACTTTGGGTAACTTAAATACATACCTGCAACTGAATCATTCTTTAAAAAATAATTGAAGATCTTTAAATGAAAAGGACATTTTCATATTGGAGACAATGCATTTGATCTTTCTGAATCATGCCACGCTTGGGGGGGGGGGGGGTCGAGAGATCATCTGCTAGTCTGATGAATTACTGATGTTTACAATATTTCTAACCTTGTGGATTTATTGAAAAAAAACTGAACTTTAGTATTCTACATTTTAGTCCTACACAGAGACTTTTTACTTCTTTCCTGTCCACTGCCCCTGCTGGCCATATATACTGCACACTTCTAAGTGCAGTATATCTTTTGTAGTCCAGCTGAAAGCTTATTTCATTTTGTTGCTTGCATTCCAGTCATTACATTAAGCTTTTATAAATCTGCCTCTACCATATATATGAAAGTGTTGTGTTTTTCTAAGATCAGTGGCTACTGTGGTTCTCCAGCTGTTGCTGAACTGTAACTTCCTTCATTTGAGGGTGCTGGGAATTTTTGTGTTAGAGCAGATAGATATGTCATTGGTAGTGGTACCCGAAACAAAGAGCAATATATTTTTCCATAGTTATCTTTTCATGTGAATGATGTATAATCTCTACAAAGAATTACAGAGTATGTTGGCATGTAAATATGGGATATAATATATATATTTTTTTCCCCCCTACTATAGCTTTCAGCTTGGAGACGTGCCGAATTATGCTTGCCATGTTAGATGTATCCTTTATGAAGCTGATCTGCAGTGTGTGCCACTCCATTTGTTTTTGTGTTCCTATGAATACTGGTTAAAGGGAACTATTGCTAAAATGAAAATTTAATATAAGCTTCATCATTCTGAAATAAGAAACTTTCTAAATACAATCAATTAAATATTCTGCGTTGTTTCTAAAATAATCAAGTTTATCTTCACTATCCCTTCGCTCATTATCTGTTTCTCTTGATTCTGTCTTGATGGACGAGTTGGGAGTCAGATATGCATTGACAGTTAGATCCAATATATCTTATAGGGGGCTCCTTTTGCCTAAAAGATGTATTAGAGCTCACTCTATTAAAATCACCAGACATCATGTCGCTCTACATGCAGTATTTGAGCAAAAGGCAATTATTTGTTAAGATTTTGTTTGTACTGGAATTTGCGTGAGCTCTAATACATCTGCTAGGAAAGGGAGCCCCCCTATATGATATATTCAATCTAACTGTCAATGAATATCTGACACCCAACTGCTGCTTAAAGTCTGAATCTGAAAGTACTCCATCTAAAACATGTTGAATGAATGTAAAATGGCAGCTGTCCCTTTAACCATTTGAAGATGTTTTAAACCTTCACGAATTTTGGGTGTTTGACACTGGTTTTCACTCCAAAACTCAAACTTTTCAAGTTGCAATTTGATATAATTGTATGATTTGAATTATTTTTTGAGTTTTTTTGACTAGAAATATTGGTAAATAAGCCAAATCTGCAGATGGGATTTAGGTCAAGTTTGTTTCTGGTAAAATATTATTAAAAAATGAGTTTTAGTAAATAACCCCCTTTATCTCGTCCAGCACAAATGCTAAAAGGACCAAAGTTCCCTTCCCACCGGCAGTAATTTAAATGCTAATGTGAAAACACCTTTCCATAAACACCGTAGTTCCTTCTGTTTTATCTCTAGATCAGATTCATACATTTTATAGCGGAAGTCTTCCCTATGGTACTGTTGTTTATTTTAAAAGGAGTGATAAGATTCTTGGTTGATTCTATTGTTGTCTGCAGCCTTTGCAGCAATAAAAAAAATATTTAGGGCAGCGACACACATGGAGATTGGGGGAGATTTAGTCGCCAGGCGACAAACCGCCTCTCCATTTGGCGACTAATCTCCCCCAACTGCCTTCCTGTCGCCTAGAATCTAAATCGTTTGCAGAATGGGTTCATTTTCCGAAGTTGCCTCACGAGGAATCTTGGGGCAACTTTGGAAAACGAATTGCTCAGAGTACCATCCCGTCGGCGATTTATATTTTAGCCGGTGGGAAGGCAGTTCAGGGAGATTAGTCGCCCGATAAAGAGGTGATTTGTCGCCGGGCGACTAATCTCCCCGAATGTCCAGGTGTTTCTCTGCCCTGAAGCATTGGTTTTGCCCTGCTGATAACTGTACCCCTCACGTAATAGCAGAATACAAACCATTGCTTCATATTAGTATTACTCTTGTGTTTCTTGACTACAGAGGAACATATTTATTGGTAAATGTAATAGTAATAAAGATTTCCTTAGGAGTGCCCATAGAAAAGTGGCACAGGCAATGGTCTTTTGTGATTTTTTAAAATATTCTTTAATCAGCCTGAAACAGAGGGATCATACTGGCAAGATGGGATTCAATGAGTTCAAAGAACTGTGGGGGGCCTTGAATGCCTGGAAGCAAAATTTCTGTACATTTGATCAGGACAGAAGTGGAACAGTGGAGCCGCATGAGTTAAATCAAGCTATCTTCGCAATGGGTAAGTAGATTGGTGGGCTTGTGTACACACATTCAGAGATAAGTTGCAACCTCTTTGTATTAGCATTAAAGTAAGTGATTATCAATTCCACATGACTATGTTGGGTAGATATCGTACAAGGGGGGTATACTCTGTTTGACTGCCTGTAGTCATGCTGATAGCCCGGACAGAAAGAACAGCGAGTAGTGTAGAAGAGCTGTGGCTCCTTCCATTCAGCAGCTGACATGGCACATTGGCAGGTTAATTTTTAAAACCTTTCAAATCGATTAACTAACCAGTATCCATGGTACATACAGTAGATATTGGTTGGGATCATCTACCCACCATACACATACCAAAATTTGACTAAAAGGAATTATTTAATAAAAGATCGTTTGCACAGAAGCAGTAACCCTTAGCAACCAATCACCAGGAAGCATTTACTGGTCATCTGTTTAAATGCAAGCTGCTTATTGAAAATATAGTGCCTTTTATCACATATGGGGTAAATGTCATATATGGCTTATTTTAAAAGCAATTTGATGCCATTTTGGTTTTGTTGTAATACAGAGATATTTGCTAAAACTTTGTAATGGCAAAACATAAACTTAGCAGACCAGAAATTCTAACCAAAACTTGAAATTGAAGTTTTTAAGCTTGCTTTATATATTTTTTTTTTTTTTGCAGGTTACAGGTTATCTCCTCCAACATTGAACTCTATTGTAAAACGTTACAGCAAAGACGGCCGAATTTTTTTTGATGACTATGTAGCTTGCTGTGTGAAGCTGCGTGCATTAACAGGTATGTTTTCTCCTGGGGTATGTAAACTTCTGATCAGGGTCATTTGTGTAACGATTATGATTTAAAAAGAGTAAACACAGTTGTTTGACTATAAATGGCTTCAGCCAACCACTAACCATGAGTGAAAGAAAAGTTTTTGTGTTATCATTCATATTCTCTGAAATATGTTTAAGAAATCATAAATTCTGCCAGGGTATGTAAACTTATGAGCACAACTGTACTGTCTGGGATTTATTTTCTTTTCTTCTTTTCTTTTTTTTTTATCGTAGTCTTTCTATTTCATTTCCCCAAAATTTAAGTTTAAAGGGAAACTCCACAAAAACATAATTTAAGCTTTTTGAAAAGTAAACATAATTTCAAACAACTTTGCAATATACATCAATTAAAAATATGCAGACTTTTCATGATTTTTAATGTTTTCTGACAGTTCCCTAAGCCTAGCCCCCTGCTCTCCTTCTGATCTCTGACTACTTTGCTGAGCTGGCTGACTATTGTTACTTTGTATCAGCAGCCATCTGTCCTTAGCCTGCATCCTCCAAAACCCACAATTCCCTGCACACGTGATTTCAATAAGGAAAGGAACATCACAGTGCAATGCATTGTGGGTTATGTAGTTCCTGCATGCTGTCTGTAAGCTGTGGAGAAGTTGTTCCAATTTGTAACATCAGTGTTTTAGTCCCTCCTTCCCTGCCAGGATTTCAAATGATGTAGAAAGAGAAGAACTGTTAACCAGCTGGATTGCAGCATAGAAAATTGCATTTATTCATACTTTTTGAAGAAACATGTAACTGTGATATTCGGGATTTCTGTGTTATGTGGGACTCTTTATCAAATTTTGGTGTAGAAGCTGCTAGAGTTCCCCGTTAAAGTTTAATGTTCCTGTCTGGCAGTTTAGTAATCCAGGAACATTCTGAACTGTTACAACTTGCTACATTTAGTTGATACATTTCTCACCAGTATGTGAAATATTGGAAACTGTTGTATCAATTCTTACAGCTGCTTTTAATGAAACTCAGGGATTCTGCTGAGCAGGGACAAAGATAACAACTGTATCAACTAAATGTATCAATTTAGATCAGTTAAAGAGTCAGCGACCCCCCCCCCACAGCTGCATGAGAAGGTGAAAAATGAAACTTTACACTTCAGTATTAGAAAAACAGTCACGAATAGGAAATAGAAAGTAACTGGAAAAAGTCTTTATTTCTGGAGAATAATCTGAGACCAACTGAACTAAAAGTGATTGAATGGGAACAACCCCTTTACCTGCCCTCCTGATATATACGTGGCTGAAAATTTGCCAGATACCTGTATCTCGAACAGGCTCGAAAATTCCATCTGTCAGGAACTGCATTGGTGGGTTGAAATGGGCCTCTCTCTCAGTGGGCTGCATAGGTGCCCGTTATATTTGCTCGATATTACAAATGAGTGGAGTTGTATGGCCAACTTTATTCTCCATGGCCAGGGTGTAACTACAGAGGAAGCAGACCCTGCAGCTGCAGGGGGGCCCAGGAGGTATAGGGGGCCCCATGATGCCCAAATAACGAGCAATTGCAAAATATATTCATAAAACAGGAAAATCTCTGGATATGTTGGGGGCCCTAAAATGTATTTGCTGTGGGGCCCAGTAACATGTAGTTACTCCACTGCTCCATGGTAAGAAAACAGTACCTTTTATTTTTATAATTAAGTGGCATTGTGTGTTTTTTCAGTCATGTTCTTATGTATCATTACAGATGTGTTTAGGAGGAGAGACGGCATGCAGCAAGGATATGTGCATTTTATATATGATGATGTAAGTATCTTGGTTCTCATCATTTTGTAGGTATTCACGTATACAGGAACAGTGGAAAGAAAAGATAATGGTACACTAGTCCTCACTGTGAGCAGCTGCTGTATTTATTTGGGCAACCCATGTGCTGGTCTCAGTCTTTATTACCAGCCTGTATCTTAGCTGTCTGTAATATAGAGTGGGTAGATTTACAGTAAGTGTATGCCTCCCTCTATAGAGACACAACCATCAAAGAGTATGCCCTTCTTTACCACCGTCAGAGGAAGTTATTTATTTGGGAGCCTAAAGTGTCCATGAGGCAAAACACTTACTGCCTCCAAGATGTGGGACTGTAATGGCTGTCTGTGTGAGGATAAAGTGTGCAGAAATCCTTGGTACATGTTGCTTTTAATCTATTAATCTTCTATGTTGTGCAGTTTTTGCAGTGCATCATGACAATCTGAATCCTGTCCAGGCAAATCGTGAAGAATGGCATTATAACCCAACATGAAGGAACTGAGCATCATAGCTGTGAATTTGGGCCATCATCTTTCATTTTGTAAAGCATCTGCAGGTGTATAATATTAGACTCTGGATATCCCTCACACACACACACGCACTGCTATAGTGTATTGTTTGAAAAACAGCAGCCAACTCTTAACATAGAAAATTGTCGTTTAACCCTTTGCCAGTTCTCCGATACATACAGTTAAAGGATCTATTCTATTGAAGGCCAGAAAGCTCCACAATGCAGCAGCCACTTGTCCTTAATGTATATTGCTTTGCTTCTCTAATAATAAGTGTGTCGTTGATGTGATGCTAATTATGTGAACATAAATCAATGTTGGTGAAAAATGAAAAAATGTTCTTTAATGTTTTTGTAGTAGCCTTAAGGCACAGTGCTCCCATTATCAGAACTATTATTATGGCTAATAAATCCCTTGCATTGACCAATTTGCAGTCAGGCAGCCCTAGCTAATTGAAAGCAACAATTTCAGTTTATGCATGATTTTGTTCAATTTGGTTAAAATCTTTGGCTGAATCTCTAGTTGAGGATTCTGTTTTTTTTTTTTTTTTTTTACATACCTATTTATTTTGCTTCATTGTGAGAAATTGATGTCCATTATCAGCTTGGTGTTCTAAACCTATTGCGTTTAGTAGAAGCTGCTGTTTAATCACGTGGTGCTTTTTCACAATTCTAGAAACATGGTAGTTAATACATGTATGTGCATATTCTACTCTGAAAAAGTAAGTGCTTGTGAGTTTAACAGCACATTCAGGTCATTTAATATTAAAGGGACAACACTGTTTTAAAATTAGTGCTGTTCCCAGGGCCTTAATTCCTTGCCACTATTTTCAGGGCTAGGGCACCCTTGGCTTCTAAGCCCCAGCTTGGGTAGGATACGGTAGAATCCACTTTATTTGGTGGGGTTGCCAAAGAGCTGATCTTTATGCAGTCTGGCCAAAAATATCCAGGGCCCCTGGGACAAACCTAATGGGGTCCCAAAAATACAAGTCTGGAGAGGACTGCATTCATTTGCAACAGGCAGTTTTGTTTTGTGTTTTTTTTTAGCCAGCTGGGAAGGCCCCATACATGGGCTGTATTGGCAGCTTTTATTTGCCATTGTGTGGCCACCTTAAGGCTAGTTATCTGGGCTTCTGTAGCTTAGAAAGTACAGTGATTGGAATAAAGGTATTTTACAATAGGTCAATTTTAGAATTGTATTGGTATCACTTTAAGACACAGGGATACACTTTGCAGTCGGGTGTTGCTCACCATATAATCACTTTGGATTGGTGGGGTTAGTAGAAAGTCTCCTGTGTTGAGGCAGTATCTTTTTTCGATAGGTCAGAAGTGAACCGAGAAATGGTTCCACCGTTTACCTTTAGAACCGAAAATGTTTCCCAGTCTCTGCTACACAAACAAAACCTTCTGGGAATGTTAAGGCTTCATCATGATTCATTATCGTTCTTGTACTTGATGTATTTTGCCATACAGTTTGTTTGTTTGTTTTTTTTTTTAAATAAAGTATTTCTACAGTTAACTGATTGGCACCATTGTTATAATGTCTTCTTTCTGCAACAAACACAAATAATATTGCAAATACTGAATAAATTCTTCTACATTCAGTTACCAGAGCCTTTGTGTCTCTTCTTTCCTGCAATTGGGTGAGTGCTATACTCGATATATTAGTTTCAACAGGAATAGAAAGTATAAAAGTAATGCAATAAATGAATAGGACATTATTATTATTATTATTATTATTATTATTATTATAAAGCACTTATAGGTAGGGATGCACCCAATCCACTATTTTGGATTCGGCCAAACCTCCTAATCCTTTGTGAAAGATTCTGCCGAATACCAAACCAAATCTGAGTCTTAATTTGCACATGCGAATTAGGGGTGGGAAGGGGGAAAACGTTTATTACTTCCTTGTTTTGTGACAAAACGTCACACAATTTCCCTCCCCAACCCTGATTTCCATATGCAAATTAGGATTCGATTCAGCCGAATCCTGCTGAAAAAGACCTAATCCCGAACCGAATCCTGCTTGGGATCTTATAGGTCATTTTGTTTTTACTTTTTCAGGTATCCATTAACTGGAAACCCATTATGCAGAAAGCTCCGGACTCCATTTTAATAAATAAAAAAAAAAATCATATTTTTAAAAATGATTTCCTTTTTCTTTGCAAAAATAAAATAATACCTTATACTGTACGTGATGATAATTCATCTTTATTGGAAGCAACCCTATTGGGTTTATTTAATGTTTACACAATTTTCTAGTAGAATTAAGGTATGAAGATCCAAATTACGGAAACCTCTGTTATCAGGAAAACCTCAGGCCCCGAGCATTCTGAATAACAGGTGCTTTACCTGTACTTCCTCACTCTCCCCCAGTATGAGGATAGTTTTGCTTAAACCCTAAAAATGAATGACTAAAAATGCCATCTTTTATATACGAATTTTATTGCATCAGCTCGTCAATAGCAGCAATGATCCAGGACTTCAAACTTGTCACAGGGGGTCACCATCTTGGAATGTGTTTGCGACACTCGCATTCTCAAGGGAGAGGTTTGTTTATACAGCGCTCTGTTTCTATTTAAAGGAGAACTAAAGAAGTAGTGTAGAAATTATATTTTGGGCTTCTGTACTAGCCCAAGGCAACCACAGCCCTTTAACACTGAAGATCTGTGTCTCCAAAGATGCCCCAGTAGCTCCCCGTCTTCTTTTCTGCTGATTCACTGCACATCCTCTGTGATGTCACTTACTGAGCTTAGGGACCCACAATATGCAGTACATATAGAATAGAAATTTCACAATATAACGCTGATTAGTAATTAATACAGATAATTACTACATGGCAGCACAGAAACCAGTGCAAATAGCATCAGAATTTAATAATCAGCCCTTATATGACAGGCCAACCTCATTTTCTGCTTGATAATTTGTGACGACCCCTAAGCTTAGCTTCTCAATAGCTGTTTAGAGCTCACTGTGTGAGTGTTGCAGACACATTCCAAGATGGTGACCCCTGTGACAAGTTGAAGTCCTGGATCATTGCTGCTATTGAGATGCTGAAACTTTAGGCTGGTGCAATAGGTTCAGTATATAGAATATGGCATTTTAAGCCATATTTATTTTTAGGGTTTAGTTCTCCTTGAAGTAATATGTGCCATTGGTAATCCTGAAAAGAAGGTCTAAGGGCCATCCCCTAGGATCCAACAATTCACGGTTCACACAAACCATAAACATTAGGTCACATGAGCCAATTAACACAAAGTTCTTTATTTGCTCCCCCACTTCTTCCTGTTAAGAGTTGTAGTATTTCTGGTCGGTGATCTCTGAGGCAGCTCAGAGAATATCATAAAATGGGGGACTAAAGGTAAAAGATATAATAGGGCAATATTTACTTAAATATATACAGAATTTATATATATATATATATATATATATATATATATATATATATATATATATATATATATATATAATATAATCTGCTGCTTAAGTATATATTCTGGGGGTATAGTAACCAACACCTTGAATAATGACCCTACTTCAGCTTCATGCAAGAAATAATACCAAAAATAAACCCCACGTTTTTAACTTGGAAACTACGTCTTTTATTAACATATCAAGGCATATCTTTTTTATCTAATTACTAAATCAGTTTGCAAATATTTTACAGTGAGTCATTGAAGTATACATTTCCATATTTACAGATCAGAGTTGTAAAATGTTCCAAAATGTATAATGCAAGCAATATAGAAATCTAACCTTAGAAGATTTATAGCGTGTACATTCACTAAAATTACCTAATTACAGTATGTACATACAGGTATAATATATATATATATATATACTTGTAAAATCAAGTCCATGCTATATGTACCCAGTGGGAACTAGCCCAGTTTCAGGGTAAATAACCTTACAAAATATGAATGCAGCTCATTTTAATCTCTTATTTCTAAACATGCTTCCAGTACAAACCTGATATTTTAGTTTCCTTTTTTTTTTTTTTTTTTTGCATTTCTGTAAAAACAACATACTGTAAATGGCTGACTTTTAGGAGTTTGAAGGTTCAGCAAAGTTTCATTGACCACGTCGGCAAAAAAAAGTGTCCATTTTCTTTAGAAAAAGAAACAAAAAATCGAAATGAAGGCAAAATTTTTGGTCAGGCACTGTGAAATGATATTTTTTTTAAAAAAATAGAAGCAAAATAAGACCTTGCCAATGCATACCTAACATCTATCAGAGACCTTGATTCTCTACCACTTTTAGGGGCCTCTCATATGATTGATTGGAAAACATTGCATGCTTAGAATATTTTCTTGTGCTCATTGAATAAGGTGCACTAATATCAAGTTCAACCTTTAAACTTTTTTTATAACCTGCCTAACTGCCAGTTGATCGATCGGAAGGCAAAAAAACCCACCCTATTAGTCTTCCTAGGCTCTATTATGATTCAATCAATGTTCCAGAGGCAAAATGATTATAATCCTATAATTAATCAAGGTTTAATTTCAATATAAAGCATCCGTGGGTTAAAAGGGGTTCACCCTTGAACATTTAGCAAGTGGTTTTATTATTATTATTTTTTTGCAGCATGTAGGTTTTTGTTCAGCCGCTGTCTTGTTACTATGGTTTAATTTACTCTAGCAACCTGGCAGTGGCTTGAATGAGATTCCGAAAGGTGAATAGGAGAGGCCTGAATAGAAAGGCAAGTAATATGAGGTATCAGTAACAGTAATACAACAGAGGAGTAATCTCTTTTCTGCTGGGGTCAGTGACCTCCATTTCTAAGAAGATGAATGCAAATATTTAAAACAAATATCGACTGCTAGGGTCCAGTATACCGTAGCAACCAATAGAATGCAGGGGGGGGGTATTTATTTTAACAGCTTTATAAATATTCCTCCAGGATCTCACTAATTTCCAGTGCAATGTCCCTCCTGTCCTACTCTGCACAAAGTGGGTCTAAACTCCATAGCAGGTAACAATAGTTTCCATTTTTCTTAACAATGTAATATAAAGCTTTCATTCGTTTGAACTATGTGCTACTTACCTGGGAGGAGGGAATATGGGAGCACCCAGAAGAAAGGGAAGTGTGACATGTAGTAATAAAGGGTAGTAATAAAGGGTAGTAATAAAGGGTGGCACAAATTGTGAACCTATAACAACCCACATGGCCTGCCATTGGCACCAAGTGACTGGATAAAAACAATGAGGGTATTTTTAAGCACAAAATATGTGACATGTAGTAATAAAGGGTAGTAATAAAGGGTAGTAATAAAGGGTGGCACAAATTGTGAACCTATAACAACCCACATGGCCTGCCATTGGCACCAAGTGACTGGATAAAAACAATGAGGGTATTTTTAAGCACAAAATATATTGATGTCCTAAATATATTGATATGGGTGAATGTCTGTATGGATTTTGTGGTCACATGCTCATTGCACCCAGGGACTGGCAGCATCTGTATTATAAACAAGTCCATAGCAAGTATAAGGCAGGTCAGTGCCTGGGGGAAAAGGAGGAGACTCACAAACAATGATAGTATTTGCTATTCCATAAAGAGTCTATTGAGTCATGGGACAAATTGACTCACTAAACATACTAAACGTGACTCACATCAGCTCTTTCTATTGTTGGATGTTGCGGAGGGAGTGGGTATTCTGGTTCCATTTAGTACTAAATAGAGATTCATATACAGTAAAAATTCAGAAAGTATTCAGTACCTTACATAGAATCATCATACGCATTTTTATAATTGCTGTGGAGTCACCTGGCTGGGTTCCTTTTCATTAATCCTGCCAATGAATACTGTGAAGCAGATAAAGCCATAAAGCAGGGCAGAACTGCTGCTTTGTCAGTGAAAGGTAGGAAACGTTACAAAACACAAGCACAACATCGTATTTTTTTTTAAAGAAATAATCTTCTTCCCAAAACTACTCTTTTCTTCCCTGCATAGTATTACCCCTAAAGCTTCATTTATAAGTTCAATTTCCAGCTCATATTGTCATATTTTCCCCCCACAATGCACCGCCCCCCCCCCTGAATTGTAGCATCACTCTTGTCCTGTCCGCTGCAATTGTACCCACTCCACCAAAATAGCACCACATTGTGCCGAATAGCAACTTCGTTTTTTTTCTCTAACTGTTATAATTTGTTTCTTTAGTTGCTGGCATTTCTAAATATCAACTATAACTCCTATAGAGAATGTTCCCTGGTCTGGAGCTTCACATAGTCCCCACTGGGAAAAATTAGGGTGGAACAAACAATATTTCTAAAAATTTAAGAGAAAAAAAGAAAGTGGCTGAGAAAAACAATCAATATTTGAAAAATAGTTTGTGTACCAATTATTTTTGGGTTGCTATGCTTTCCCAAACAGGGGTTTGGATCTGGTGACATCTGCTGGCGGTGTTGATAATTACAGCACATTAGATTACATAGATTATACATAACATGCATTGCCAAATAAATCATGAATAAAGCATTCAGCATGCAGCGCTTGTTTTATTTGGTGCAGGTAGGGATTGCCAGGAATGGCCTGTACAGGGCAACATATGATCTTCTAATCCTATGGGCAGAATAATGTTTGGACATGAGTTAACTGGTAGGCAAATCAATTCTACTGAATGTTGGACACTGATTCTGAATCCCAATCAGAGAGAGTAAGGCAGGCTGGGGTAATGGTGCCAAACATTGTCTGTCCCATCCACATACCAAGATGATACCATGAAATAATCAAATTAAAGTGCAGCAGCCAATAGCAACTCCGTCAGTGTAAGTTGTGGAAATGGTGGTTACATCTGTGGAAGTGATATAACAGCATGACCAACCATAAACCCTAACCAAAGAAGACACAGGAAGGACAGGAGAATCCCCTAGGTCTACCATTGGCTTTACAAAAAAGATGTCATTAAACAATGTGTCTACCTGGCAAGCAAAGAAGGTTAAGTGCCTCCTTAAGGCTGGAGAGATTGCTTGGCTTTAATTAACAGAACATTTTTATGAACAGTATCAGTTATTACAGAACAACTTAAACTTCTTAAAAGTTTTCCCAAGAGCTTTATAGCTAATACACAAATCAGCTGGAATATTCATTGAAGAATTCTCTTACATACACTGTATTACTGCATTACTGTTCCCAGCACTCGTTGGCTCATAAATGTCACCAGAACACAGGACAGATATGAGTCCATATCCCACCACTTGTACATGTGGGTAGAACTTAGATGGTTCTTAGAAACACGAAGCGTGGCAGCCATGGGCAGCTGTTGAGATGAGGACAATACAAGGTCATTGTCCATCTGCGGCTTCTTCTGCCAAAAGGACAGATGATAACATCAGTCTAGCAGCCTACAAACCCAAAGCAATGGACTCACATTTAAACCTAAGGGGGAAACCCCTCTAAAGAACCTTCTTCTTCTAGTTTACAGACGTTCAAACAACTTCCATTGCTTTAAGATTGGTGTGTTTGACGCTGCACATACACCAAAGGCCGTAGGACAGATCTGTAAAGAAGCACAAACACTGCTCTTGGAAATGCATTCTGTTTTAGAGATAGATTTAGCAGTTCCATGGAAAGCTTTCAGGCCCAGTAGGGCCCTGCCCAGTAGAGCTTACACTCTTATTTTATTGCCCAAGGCAAACATAGATGGATTAGGCTACAATGAACAGAGCAATCCTTCTATGTGAAACTCAACATTAACATTACTCTTTTTTTTATCACCAAAGGTAATCTCTGGTGCCCCAATGCTCCTCGCCTTACTCTTTCTGCAGAGTTCTCAACTGAATTGGGATATTTGGTCCATATTTAAATAATTATTTTGAAGTAGACGGGATTGGAAGAAATTCTCAGCTGCCAGAAATGAAACTGAAATAGAGCAACCACCTTTATATATATTTCTGAATGAAAGTTGGATATGGGCTGACCCAACGGATGTGAAAGCATTCAGACAATAACATTCCATCTCAGTGAAATAATTTAATGCCATTCTTCATGCGATATAAACCCATTTCATAACATGCAAGTGTTTAAAAAAAAAAAACTTAAAAAAATATAAGGTGCCTTGTGATGCTGGCAGTTTTAAGTATTGAGCATACAGTCTTTCCAGGATTTTACAACATGACTTTTTAACTATACCTTTATAAGCTTCAAATGTATCAAAATATACAGTACTTTTGCATATTAGATATCCATTTTTGCCCCTGAGTCAAGTATAGAGGATTTCTATATACAAAGAGGAAAACAGCCATTAAAAGCACTTACATTATAGTTGAAGGTATACTATAAAATTAGCTAATTTGGATTAGTTCCCAGGAAGACCAGGATCAGATTCGTGCCTGTTTAGGCCTACAGTCCCTAGGCAGTTTACAGAAGAATCTGGCAAGGACGTGTGTCTGATTGGATTGACATAGGATGTACAATGTCTGGGATGAGTCTCTAAGGGATGCTCTTGCCCATGATCAGCCATTGGCGCCAGGTTGTCTTCTGGGGTTGGGTTTAAATGAGCTCCACTTGAAAGTGGTTCTTTGGATTTTGGTCTTGATTTCTCAAGTTCTCCAAGTTCAGGGCTCTGTAGGATAAAAAAAATTAAAAGGCATCAGTAATATAATGTTCAAAGTCAGATGTGCACAGTCACCCCCAAAACTCTTAAATATTAAACCAATTATTATTATTAATGCGTTTATCTGTGGTCATGGGCTAATCACCAAAATGGTAGGTCTGTCATCTCCAAGACTACAGATGCTGTAGTTAAAGGGGAACTATCACAAAAATTAAAATGTTATATAAGCTTCATCGATAAGAAGAAATTCTGTACTGTTTTGTAAATAATCAAGCTACTCTTCATTTTCCCACTCTCAGCTTCTGTCTCTCTCTTCATACAGGGTTTGGGAGTCTGATTTTCACTGATGGTTAGACTCCCCTTCCTAGCAGATGTATCAGAACACACTTAAATAACTGATTAAGGCACAAACAAAACAACTGGCTTTGACACAAATCCAGCATGTAGAGAAACAGGGTTTCTGGTGAATTTGAAAGAGTGAGCTCTAATACCGGTACATCTTCTAGACGGAAAAGGCACAACCCCCTCCCAAAGGAGGTATTAGAATTGATTGTCAAGAGATAGTGATAAGAGACAGACATAGTGAAGTGTAACTTGGTTATTTCAGACACAGTACATAATCTGTAATTGGTTACTGCATTATGATGAGGCTTATATTAATTTTTTTTCAAGATCGTCCCCCTTTAATAAGTGATACAACACAGTCTTCACGTAGGTCCCATAAAAACCAGTGATCTATCAACAGGTGCAGCAGATCCCAACATTACAGGATTGGGGGGATGAGTGAACATGGGACCAGCAGAAGCCCCTACAAAAGAGCTGCTGCTTCTTTATCTTTTGCTGCTTTAAAGATACAAGTCCTCCCCTTGCAGGCCTGCCATAAGAGGCTCTCTGCACGGCCAATTAAGAAGGCCATACACAGGTGCAGAAACTACTGACTCTGCTCCTCCAGAATGATTTGGTAGTTTATTGGTCTGTGTATGGGGCCCTGAAAAAGGCCTCTGACTTATATCTTGCAAAATTCAGCTAGATATCTATTTGGCAGATTTGCTTAAAACACACCAGTGCGTTCATGTTGCACAGTCTCGATCTGTCTCTGTAGACTCTTAGAGTCAGCGCAGAGTCAGAGATCCACTCAGTAAGAGCTAAGGAAGTAGGAACATTTTTTATCCATGTTATCCGACAGTTTTTGTTTGATTCCAACTTCCAGCATTCTTCATCATTTGGGGTATACTGGGCATTTTAATTTACAGCTGACTATGGTTTCCATTGGTCAGAAAGTACAGCCCAGAAAAGACAGTATTGCCTCAGACAGTAACAGCCCTATGTACATTATATAATATACTTGCCTGAGATGAAGGACTGAAACTTTTATCTGTTTTGATGGATGCCTTGGCGTGCATACTCTGTATCCGTCTCACTGCCGGCCTGGCATTTTCAGAACTAGCAGTTACCATACTATAGGTTGGCGGAATGATGGATGACTGCCTCTGCAGGAGCTGGAGAATGGCTTGAACATCAGCCGTCATTTGTGATTCTAACCTGTAATTACACATGATCCACATCAGTCAACGCAACTATATTCATCCTGTGTTAAAACTCCCCGTCTAATCCTCTTAGGTTACAAGTGAACACCCAGAGGAATCTCCTCTCAGTGCTAAAATAATTCTTAGCCTTGGCACATTATATTCTACTGACCCCAGAGAATAAGAATACTGTTTCTTGTTTTGAGAGTATTAGTAGGGAGAATATACAATTGTAAGTTACTTACCAACTCTTGTGCCATTGTCTTCTTCCATAAGTCTTTCTATGTTACAACACAAGGGGGAGCTCTTAGACCTAAGGCTCCATTTATACTTTAAATATCAATGTATTGAAAATGGTCTGTCACTAATAACTTCTCTCCAACTCTGGCTGTTTCTTACCGTGTCAGCTTTTAGTGAGTACACATGCACTGATAAGATAAAAACCTGAATAAACAAAAATGACTTTCCATGGACTTTTGCCTTAGTTCACTAGAATTTGCTTATTAGCTATTTCAAATGGCATTATTCGAAATATAATTGGATTCAGTAGAAACTCCAGTATGTTTATCTTCTAATCCTCTGGGTGCTGTTCTACTAAATCATTTAGCAGTGAATCAATAGCAAAGCACTATGTACAAACAGCTCAGATATTAATGATATTGATATTAATTGTTATGATGTTTGTTTCTCTTTTAATTGCTTTATTGAAAGATATGATCTTCAGCAGATTCATATTCTTGACTGGAATTCAATGACTAGACTAGAGTCTTATGATCAATATTTTCTTTTTGTTGTCTTTAAATTTGGGCTTGTTTGTTACCCCCCAGTGACCTGACCTGTGACCTATCTGCTCTTTATAAAGCACTTTAGTCTGTAGTTCTCTCTGTAGAGTGTGTAGCTGCCATCTTTGTACCTGTTCACCCTTCCCCTGCTCACCACTCCCAGGGTGGCACAGGGGTTGCTCTTACAAGAAGATGGGCGGGAGAAGTAGAGATCCCAAATAGCTGGTGTTTCATCACAAAAACAGGGGATATGGCTGTGGCTGTTATTAAAATGTATCAGTAATAAAATTGTCAGACCATTATTTACATCCAAGACCAGGGGATGACTGCTTATGCCTCTATCCAATCTGATTCCTGCCAGCTTCTATGATCTGTAAGTTCACACCCTGATCTTCCACCAATCACTGCCCCTTTACACTACCACCCAACATCTTTGCTTCACGTTATATTTTGCACAAGGAAAGGTGACAATCAATGTTTCCAGGGCCCACTTGGACCTCCACCTCAGGGCTCCGACCCCTGCGAAAACTTCCACCTCACCATACCATATACCTTGCATATCCTTTCCCCTGCTCAAAACTCATGGGCACCTAGCAAAACTGTTGGATCAGGGGGAGATGAGCCACAGATTCTGTGCAGGCAGTAGGCCTCGGCAAGGGGGGTCCACCTCAGGGTGCCACCCTTCTTTTTTACAATTGATAACATGAATTGGATGGTGAGACAATGTTGTTATGGGGCTTGGAAATGGGCAGAGCAGACCCAGCCCTGTCCTTGTAAAGGATAATTGTGCAATGTAGATGGGTCTAAAAAAAAGGGGGGGTATATAGGGTATTTCACATTTACCAACAAGTACATTGCAGGTAATTTGTATTTCAGCCCCAATCATAGTTGGTGATTTTACTAATAGGATGTAGCATGCAGCTTTGCACAGGGCAAATACAGGTCTACCTTGCACCCGCCAGCACTGCTCTCTGCACCTCACACTGGTTTTTATCTGGCATGAGGTACAGACTTCAGACTTTTAAATAAGCACTAGGGGCTATATTTTGTACCCTTTAGAGCTTTTGCACTTGCAGCCGAGGGTCTTAATAAATGACCCCTATAATAAACACTATGCAAGTAATGTACGATAACTTTAATTTTTCTTTTTCTAGCTGAAAGCAGGCCGGACTGGCAATCTGTGGGTTCTGGCAAATGCCAGAGGGGCTGCTGTAAGGTCCCATAGAAAGTCAGTATTTAGTGGGCTGGTGGGGGCTTTTTGGGCCTCTGTGTACCTGAAATGCCAGGGTCTATTTTAATTCTCAGTCCGAAACTGGCTGAAAGTGCAGGTCAGCACCAGCCCTGGTGTGTACCAGCTAGTTAATATCAGAGAGAAGTCATTGTTCATTTGCAGTCTCAATTATTTGAACTATGTACAGCCACTAACATGCTGGGACAGAGGGAAAAAAAAAAGTTGTACAATATCTGAGAAAGGTTACCGGTTCATTTGTTCCTGTATCAAGTCTAGTTTTTTCTCCATTTCTCCATACGTGAGGTCGTTATCAGCTTTACAGATTCCCCATGTGGTATGATTTAATGCTGAATGATTAGGTGCAATGTCATGTAACATGGTGTTCTCTCTTTCCCAGCTCCTTGTACCCGTGATATCTGTCAAAACACAAAGAAACACATGACATCATATCACCAACCTGCTTTGTAACACAAGTCTCTGTAGAATTCTACACTGTTTTTTTCCTTTAGTTTTTCTGCTCTAAAACACTAAACCCCTGAAATGCAAAATACCCGTGTGTGAAAGTATTCAAACACCATATTTTGAAAATTTTGTAGAGCCACCTTTTGGAATATTTATGTACCATTGGCGAATATTTATGACTCCAATGTATTCTGATTTGAAAAAAAGTCTACTAAATTTGAAGAAAAAAAATTTGAAAAAAAGTCTACTAAATCTACTGTATTTTGCAAAGTTTAGTGACTTTTCTGGTGAAGCAAAATGGGGCAGATTCTCTCATCACTGAATATATTGGGTTTTTTTTGGAGGTAATTTAAAAGAGGTGAATAAATAACATATCTGTTAGGGGTATCTGAGGTCTCAGTCTTTGGAACTGTATGCAAGAAATCTTCTAATATAAATGCTTTCTAGAAGGCTGAAGGAAGGGAATGGCTTGAGAGTTTTGGCTCTACTTATGTATTTTTTTTAAAAGTGGAAAGGTGTTCTGTCTGTCCAGTACTAAACAGAGCAGAACTACAATTTCATAGGACAGTTATTCTTGGAATGCTTACACAATGACTAAGCTAGTCTATTCTGTATCACTTCCCTTTACTGACCTGCTTTTTGCCTTCATTAAAAAGGAACACATCACAGTTTTTATACAGGAGAACAAAAAAAAAAAGAAAAGAAAAAACAAATCCAACAAAAATGGTTTAAAACAAAAAGCCCAGGTTATTTCTAAAAGCCATTCTTCTAAAATAACTGTTAGCTCACACCTTTACTAGACCTTACTACAAGCTTTTCTGTTGTTAAAGAACAGAACAGGAGGCCACAGCAGGCTATATTCAAGAACACATTTGCACTGCAGTCATCCAGTTCAGACTTGCTTTTAATTTAAAATGTGTCTGAGCCAATACCAGTGAAATAAACGTTATGTGCTGAGTCCCTTTCTCCATTCATTCAGCATAAGATTCACAAAAATTATGAACAGGTTGACATGCCAGGTATATACTTCTTATCCATAGAATGAAAATTCCCTTTTGCTGAGAATCAATTAGATTGTGGTTGATGGCTTTGCAACGTCCCACCATTTGATGCCATTGTTATCCTCATAATTCTGACCTTTCCTCCCACTTGGTTTATATTATATACAGCTATTTGTTAGTGACTTGGTCAACAGCAGATTTTCGAGAAAATTTGGCAAAAAAAGGCTTGCAAATATCATGATATCAGCATACTAAGCATACATCTGGCCTTACTATCGATCACTAGGTTGCATTATTATATGCAAATGATGTAAAAAGAATGCTACAAGCTCAAGTGTTTGTTTACTAATGTGACAGACCTTTATCTTAAATATCCAAATATAATGTTTTTCACCGACCATAAAAACAGCAGCTAAGGGCAATGGCACACAGGTTGATTTTGGGAACTGTGATATATAGTAGCTCAAAATAAAAGACCAACATGCCCCAAACCTCTTCACTGTCTACTTTGTAGCTCTTGTGCAAGTGTTTGTAAAGTAACTGTAGCTTGGAAACATGGACAAAGGCATCAGACAACTGAAAATAAAGGCAGTGACTCTAGGTTATTGTTATGAAAGGGGGTAATTCTAAGGTAGCTGCTGCCATATTTTTGAGCCACTTAAAAATAAAGCCATCAAAATGCATGAAGTCTCCTTGTGTCCCATAGGCCTCATTTTTCAAAACACAATGGTGCACATCTGCAATAACTGGTTGGTCGTCTCAGCATCGCCTCATTACAAGCTGGTGTTTCTTTTATTCTGGGAGTTGATTCTTACTGTATCATCACTAAAAGCTGTAAAAGGATTATGAATCCATATGTCTAGACACAGTAAAAATAATCACATTTATATTGTTTTCCTGAGCTAACAACTGTGACATGACTCCCATTGAGTGCACCATTATTAAGCTCAACGTGACACAATTTACTGAGAAAATACCCATAGTGCTTAGATATTCCAAAGCATAAAAGAACAAAGGCACATTATAAAATTGATAACAATCTAATTCCTGTCTTAATGGTATTTCTCCCCTTTGCCTGGAGTGAATTCATGAATTAAGACAAGAAGGATATGAACTAGTGAGCACTTTAAAAGCCCAAAGCAACTCTAATTACATTTATCGCCACTGACATAAGACTAATGTGCAATTATAGCATTTCTCTCTTATTCGATTGTCAGTGTTTCATGGCTATAGCTCTCACATTCAATTTTTTTATTGCTTATCAAGCCTTTTTATTGTCTTCTTATTTATTGGTTAAGACTTCATGCGTCGACTCCATACAAATAAGCACACCTTTTGTACACTTGCTATATTTAACTCTTCACTAAAATCCACACTGGTTCCCTTGGTAGGGGTTGCCATGGAGGCAGGAATACAAAGCTTTAGTCTAAATAAATCCCGGGGAAATAAAGCTTTCTGCTGGAAAGTCTGGAATGGCTAGTCTGTTGAGAGATAAACTAAGCTCTAATGAAGGAGGAAAACATGACAGGATGCCTTTCATATTGACATTCTTTTCCATTTACCGGTATAGGAAATAAAGTAACTTATATTCTTCTTTATTTAATGTGCCATATAAGTTCCTTTCAAGATCCTTCCTCAATAGCAAAAAACTATAATATTTTAAAATACTACCAAAAATGATTACCCCTATAATCCCAGATTTGATATCACTTGATTACCAACCCACAAGCTTCCTTGAACTCCTACTTAACTTTTAAGTTATGTCCATTACTCTATCACATTATCCATGAAAGAAGGACTGTATGTTTTCTACTGTTAAAAAATGATTAAAAAAGGATTGCTTATCAAGCCCCTTGGGGATAAGGCCTCTACTCGCTACCAGGACATGGTTTATACAATGTTACTTAAAAGTCTTTCATATATTCACTTGTGCATAGTTTTGTTGTTTGACAGTTGCCATGGGAGATTGAGGGGGCTTTTAGGGCTGTAAGGAATAGGCCTGGGTTTGTGGCAAAGCCTAGGGTGGCACAATTTCATTGGCGGCATGCCGCCAAGCCGCATCTTCTTCCTAACGCACTGAGGACTGGGCGCACAAAGAACTAATTTACTTACCCTTGCGTGAGCAGTCCTCAAAACCGATGTGGACAGGTAAAGTGTGCACTCACGCCTACATACCTGGAGTGGGGGATCAGGGGAGCTGACAGACAGTGGCAGGCCTAGGGGTGCCCAAAATAGAAATCCAACCCTGGTAAGGAAGCACTGTTCTGAGGCAATGTTTTAACTTTAACATGTTGTACTGGGGCTGAAGCATTGATACTTGGCATAACAAATATAGCAGATGCTAAGAGTGAGTGGAGTGTGCTAGTATCTATAGGAAGTTATATATATACTGTATATATATATATATATATATAGTATATATATATATATATATATATATATATATATATATATATATATATATATATTTCTTCTTTATATACTTATATTTTCCATACAAGCTGAATAACACTGACCAAATAGGCCAGTGTTATCTAAATAAAGGCTAATAACCACAATTTACAGATTAATCTTACCTTTGTTGGAAGCACTCTTTTTCCCAAGGTTGAGTTTTTCTGAAGGACATACAGCCTCTTCAAACTGGCTTTGCTTTGTGAAGACTGAGGTATAAGCACTAATTTCTGTAAATAATGGTTTTGTCTCATTAATAGAAGAAGATGAAGACCTGCTTTTCTTCATATCCAAATTACTTTTTGCAAAAGGATAATTCCTCGTGTAATCAACAGAATCTTCAGATCCATTCTGACTTTCATCTCTGCTGCAATCTACAAAAAAGTACATAATGTGCCAGCTGGTCAGATACTGCTGCTTTCATTTAGCGATTAGAATGTTTTATGCATTGTGAGGATGAAAAATGTACAACCAAGTACAGTAATAATACACGACACGGCTAAAAGATTTAACTTCCAAACCGAAGTTAGTAGTCATTCATACTAATACCATTGTTATTTGTATTAGTATGAAGGTTAGTCCTCTATTCTGTGAAGGCTTTTAATAAACTTTGGAATATTGCTGGTGAGTTTTGCTTCCATTTATATGTATGAGGTTTGTCAATGATGTTGTGAGAAGGGGGGATCAGGGCTTGTACATAAGTCTTCTCACAGGTGCTCATTTGGGTTGCGGTCAGGGCTCTGTGCAGGCCATTAAAGTTCTTCCAGTCCCATTTAAGCAAACCAGTTCTGTACAGACCTTGCTGAAACAGGAAAGGGCCTTCCCCAAATTGTTTCCACAAAGAAAAAAACACAGAATTATCAAGAATGTACATTGTATGATGTAACTGGTACCTTGGTTGGTAATGATGGGTGTTGCTTAAATAGCCAACACCAATTCCATGTGATAATATGGTGTAGTTGAGATTTCACAAAAATGAATACTTATGATCTCTATTTGTGTAGCTTCTTGAATAAATATTTGAATGGGCAGTGACTTATTACATCATAAGGGGATAGAGGTTCAACAAGTTATACATTCAAGGCTTTTTTCTAGTGCAGTGCTGTCCAACTGTTTACAAACAAAGGGACAGTTATACACTTTATTACATATATTGAGGACCATATTATAATAAAAACGGATGAAGTCAGCAAAATAATAGAGCTTCTAAGATGTCTAGGGGCAAAAAAATATCTCTTTTAGGTCACATTTGGCCCACATGTGGTCTGGGCTGCTGGGAGTCTTAGGGGTTGTCATAAATGTTTAAAACCATACAAGTCGAAGCCAATACAGCAAGACTTAATAATCAGAATATACAGACAGCACTGGATCCTGTGTTGTCATGTAATCTAATGTGGATTTTATAGTTTTTGTATTACTTACTACAAACTTTCTCCAACTCTACAGAAGCAGTGGCTGCAGCAAAATAATCCTCCACATTGAATCCTAGTTTATCTGTTTAAATTTGGCTCCTGATCTTTGTCCCTGCAACTGGAGTTGGAAACAGAGGATTTAAAGGCAAAAATAAAATCCCATTTTTGAAAAGTATGATAGTTTCCCTGCAGAGCAGTTAGGGACCATCTGAAGTTCCTATCCACAGCAGTCAGAACAAGTAAATAAAGGGGGAATTTCACTGAATACAGTCAGGTTTCTTATAAAAACTGTAGACATTTTTTAATTAAAGTATAATGGAGACGGGGTTTTATTTATATTTTGCCTTTACATTCCCTTTAAAGAGGTAGTTCCTCTTAAATGTAAATGCTGGTATTACAGGCATTAGTATGGCAATAAAGATAAATACAAACTGAAGCATCAGTCAGTGTATCTGCTGTAAATGACCCTGACAACCTGAAGGTATTTCTTGTTGCAGGCTGGAAAGAAGCAGACTATGAACTTGCTGGCACAGCTCTCTGGCACATTAAGGGTTAATTTTAGAGACAGAAAAATGGTCTATTAGTGGCACCCTCTTTCTCACCACACACGCAATATATCTGTCATTATACAGGTGGAATTTTCAGAGCTAATTACTTGCAGGTGTCTTATTCCAACATCTCATTTGCATCCGTTTCCTTACACTCAGCAGTTTGACTGTTGCCAGAATATTCAGAAACCCACAGGCAACACCACATAGAATATATCTGATTCATATCGTTATTTTTGCCAAGAAGAGAAAAAAACTGATCCACGTAAAGTTGTTAATTAAGCGTTTTCCTCGGTTTATCTGTCAAAGCTGAGGAGTTTCTGGAAACCAACAGAGCTACTGACGCACCTTCTTGCTTTGGACTGCACGTCCTAAATGTCAGCCCTTAACCTCTCACAACAAGTGGGGGCTTGATTATTTTCAAATTGAGTTTCATTGAAATGATAGGGTCTCAAAGTAATTAATCATCAGTCCAGTATCAGAAACTTTCCCTGACCCTTTACATTATTATCTCATATTGAAAACAATATTTTAAAAAGAAATTAAAATAAACTCCTGCCAAAACTATAAAATGTTATCTATAAAATGTTATCTATATTTTTAAAGATAAAGACAAGTCTGCAGCAGGGGTACACAGACACCATATATAAATAGCATATATGCTATCCCCATGATTTATAGCTGGCGGTCAGACTTCCTGCCCAAACTCTCTTTGATGCATAGGGATTCAGGTTGTTGTCAGCTAGGATGAGCAAAACAATACTATTCCCAGGAAATTTAGGTAATTGAGCTGAAATGGGTGTGGTCAGTATCCTTTAGGTCTACATTGAGTGTATCACATGACTGTATTCAGAAATCAGGTGGCCCCATACACCTGTCTATCCATACGTTGTCCATCCTGAGTAACACCCAATTATTCCCCCAATACACCTCTAGGGATCTATAGGGTTAAATTCCCCTATGGTTTTAAAATCCCCTACTTAATATTTCCTTCTGTTCCTAAATCCTAGTACCCAGGCGGGTGAATATTCCTCACTGATCCAGGGATTTCTATGACCATTTCCTGTTAGCTTCAGTATCATGAAGGTTCTCCCTCTTCGGCCTCCATCTTTAGAGCAAGGTGCATGTCTGGTGGGGAGCCTGGTTTCTACAAAGCCACAGTATATATTTCTGGTCCTTTGAGAACCAAATCCTTAGAGAAGTTGGGGGGCAGAGACCACATGAATGAGGCTTAGACAGAAATAGTTTAGTTCTGTCATAGTATGTTCTACGAATGTAAAATGTGAGACTTAGATATAAAGAGCACCTTAGGATTGATAGTTGGATAGCGCTCCCTTAAAGCGGTTGTTCACCTTTGAGTTAAAATACTACCAAAAATGATTACCCCTATAATCCCAGAAGTCAAGATTTGATATCACTTGATTACCAACCCACAAGCTTCCTTGAACTCCTACTTAACTTTTAAGTTATGTCCATTACTCTATCACATTATCCATGAAAGAAGGACTGTATGTTTTATACTGTTAAAAAATGATTAAAAAAGGATTGCTTATCAAGCCCCTTGGGGATAAGGCCTCTACTCGCTACCAGAACATGGTTTATACAATGTTACTTAAAAGTCTTTCATATATTCACTTGTGCATCGGAATCGGTTCCTGCACTGACTGATGTTCCGGGTTACTTCACTGACGCAGGGCTGGGGGCGGAGCGATCCTTCCATTGGCCGATTACAGCCAATGGAAGGATCACTCCGCCCCCAGCCCTGCGTCAGTGAAGCAACCCGGAAGATCAGTCAGTGCAGGAACTGATTCGGCTGAGAAAGGTGCGCAGGGCTGGGGGCGGATTTGCGGGGGGGGGGGCCTTTGCAGGAAATATTTTATGTGCAGCATTTTCTTCATACTGACACGTGCCTATGATTTTTATAGGAACGTGTCAGAATCGCTTTAAGCATACTTAAGGGAGCCGGCAGTGGAGTCCCTTACCTGTACCTCACCAACATGGAGATCTCTGTACAGGACCTGCAGGTGAGGAGGGGGAGGGGAGTCATGTGACTCTGAGAGCTGTCACTGAAGTGTTGTTTCAGTGAGCACAGCACACAGAAGTGAGACACAGAGAGTCTTTAGCTTTATTTCTCACCCTAGGCTTATACGCGAGTCAATAAGTTTTCCCAGTTTTTGTAGGTAAAATTAGGTACCTAGGCTTATACACGAGTATATACGGTATTTAGCTTTTTATTCAGCAGCTCTCCAGTTTGCAATTTCAGCAATCTGATTGCTATTGTTCAAATTACCTAAGCAACCTTGAATTGCTTTGCTATGAATACAAGGGCATGAATAGAAAGAGGAGTAATAAAAGTAGCAAGTACAATAAATTACTAGCTTTACAGGGTATTTGTTTTAAGATGGGGTCAGTGACTTCGAAAGCTAGACAGAGTCAGAAGAAAAAAAGGCAAATAATTAAAAAAACTATAAAAAATAAATAATGAAGACCAATTGTAAAGTTGCTTAGTTGCCATTCTATAACATAAGAAGGCACCCTCAGGAAGAACAAGAATTACCTGATTATCTGAACATTTCTACTGGTCTACTGGTTCTGGACCACTGTCTCGTAGACTTACAGGAGTATCATCAACCTCAAGTGTCTCCATAGCAGTGCCATTGTAAGCTATGCATTTAATATATCTGTAAACATTTATCTACCTCATGCACTTTAGGGGGAATATAATAAGGGGGTTATTCATCAAGGTCCGAAATTGTCACAATATTGGCTGCTACAAACTCCGATCTAAACCGCTCGGGTTTTTAACGCTTATTTATTATTACATTTTCCTGAAAAAAAGTTTTTTTCAGAGGTTTCACCCGATTTTCATGATTTTTTCGGGGTTTTCACCCATAACTTCTAGTTTTGCCCGAAACCTCCAAAAACTTCGGGGTTTGGCACGAGACCCTGCGCAAATTAATAAAATCATTGGGACCTCTCCCATTGAATTATATGCAACCTCGACAGGTCTGTGATGCCGAGATTTCAGATTCTTAGTTTTCCAGCCTCAGGGTTTAATAAAACCTCCTGTCTCCATCTGATGGTGAGAAAAAAAACCAAAGGATATAAGGACATCAGGTGTAAGAATATATATATTCAGCGCAGTTTAGCTTTTTGGTAAAGGGAATCCAGGTAAAGGACCTATCTGGCACCCTCTGCTAACTTATGAAATACTTGAAATATTGTGTGTCAGATTTAAATATGGCACAATTTAAATAGCATATTAAACGTCAAAAGAAAGAACTCTATAGTGTAATATAAAAAACAAATAATTAATTCTAGGACATGCAAGTTCAATGCAATTACCTTCCTCTGATTTGTTTTTAAAAGACAATTTCCTTCTTCGCAGTTTGCAATTTTCACCATCGAAATCAATATCTGCATGCGATCTCAAGAGTCCAGCCTTGTTTAATGGGAAAAAAAGAAATCTATATTAAAAGCCATAGATATTAAGGCGCAGCAACCTGCTGCGTCAGAAATAAAACAAGCCTATGCATACTAAATCAATGTGACTCATAAATAAATGGGAAAATATTTGTTTTAGGTTACTCTTTCTTTACATGAGCTCACTAGGTGGCAGCCTACACTTTGGATTTGAGTTTAATCAATTGAATCCCAATTGATAACTTGATGAGTGGAAACTGTTCTGCTAAAACCTATCATTTTAATCATCCATAAAGGCACGTGGACCCAAAAAAATCCTCATAGAAGACCTCTTAACGGTCCTGTTAAGAGAAGACCTAAACCTTAAATAAATAAATAAAGCAGAAATGTTGTTTATTATGTTTTTGACTTCTATACCAGAGTCTTCCCTTGAAAATCCCTGGTGCATCAGAGAACGGCTTTTATCAGCCAGCTGCAAATAAAACAATGCAAGCAAATATTTCATTGAGGCCACATGTTTAATCCCAAATGCAATTTTGCCCAGTCTTAATAAATGAGCCTCTACTTGTTTTACGTTAAGTTTAATATCAGTGATTGGTTTATTATAAATGTAATTTTGTTCCGCTTTCCTGGCCTGGACAGGCCTTAGCCTGGTTAAGAGGCCCCTAAAGGAAAAAGTTGCAGCATGACACACATTTTTCAAAGAATGTTATTGCTATGGATTTTTCTATTGAAATGCAGTACAGTAGAACATCCTGGCAGCTTTCAGTCTATAGAAGTGAAACAGCAAAATAATTGGTATGCAGTGGCATCTTATCTCATCTCAACTGTCTGAATTGTGTGCATAAAGGCACAGTGCAATGAAATTTAGCTCTACAAGTCGATTCTTTAAACCTTTCTTTTCATTAATGACATGCAAGGGTGGGTGCAAAATGCAAAATATGGGCACAATCCACCATGTTGCGTTCTATCCTGCACAATTGCCACAGGTCTCACTCTGTTTTGAAGTGCATTAGGGACCTCTGCTTACCATCTGTCCTATCCAGGGTAAAGTGCAGAGTACAGCCATACACCGGCACAAATGCTCTTTAGGAATAGGGGATGCCCTTTGCATCCAGGGACTTTACCAGCCCTGAACATCACAAGGCTTATTAACCAAAAAATGGGCAAGATACACAATGAAAAAAATGGTGGAAAGAGGCGGCACATTGGAGTCCCATAACATGCACTGTGACAAATAAACATGCATGTGCCATGGGGTACCTATCCTAAAACAACCCATTGAATTCTTTCTGTTGACTTCCCTTTGTAAATGTATGAATCTAAATTGTAGACTAAACTGTAGACCCTAGCAACCAGGCAGCGGTGTGAATGAGGGACTGGACTATGAATAGGAGAGGGCCTGAATGCAAAGTAATAAAAAAAAAAAACACCCCCATTTGAAGTCATAGAGGCAGAAAAAGAAGGCAAATAATTAAAAAACTATAAAAAGTATAAAATCAAGACAAATTGAAAGTTCACTAAGCATAGGATATTCTATAACATAATTAATATTACAACTTGTAACTTAAAGGTGGACAACTCCCTGTTATTTAACCCTTTGCCTGCTAACAAGCAAAGTGACAGCTTGTCAATGGCATAGCCCCAATCTTTCTGGGTTTAAGGTCATGGTACAGGAATAACACGCTGCCTTGCAATGCACATTTCACAAAGAGACCTTGCTGCTTCAATAGCAGGCCAAGTGTTGGACTATTCATTAAAGTCTTAATAACGCAGAATGCTAGGCAAGGAAAGGACCTCTGTCAAGTTCAACTTTTTAAAGATTCTCTTAAAGTTGACCCAAAGGAAGGCAAATAGCCCCAGCATGTGACGACAAATACAACTTTGCACCCCAAACAAAAAATAGCAACCTGATTGCTTTTGGATTACTGCAAATCATTACTCTATATACTTTACTTACAGTAGTAAATACTGTATATATTCTTCCTGGAAAGTCACCTATCCACTAATGAATCTCTCCTTACTATGACTCTGGGAAGGAATTCCATAATATGACTCCCCTTACACTATAGAAACTATTTCTATACTAATGGTTAAAAATTTTCTTCCAGTGTTAGTTTATGTATTCTTATTATCTCTACTTTCGTATTGTACATCCTGATCATATTACCAACCCTGATTTGCCAACTCAAATGCAAAGATGAAATGTATAATCATACATTCTGCTCTTATAGTAAACGTTCTTAATCTTGTTTGAATCGTTTGGTTCCATGAATAATAATGTTAAAAGAAAATTACAATTCTGCAGAAAATATCTGACAATGTAGTGTACTTGGGGGTAAAGGGAGAAGATCTACAACACAATGCACAGTGCAAACCTTAGAACTCTCATCTCTGAGATTAAAAGTCAACTCCAGATTTGTTAGAAACTGATCAGAAAATTCAGGGTACATGTCCAATACTTCTAGCAAATCCTCTCGCTGGATTTTGTGCAGGTCACAGTAGGTGAGTGCTCTGACGTCAGCATTAGATTTACCAGGCTTGGCATACAGATGCACCATTTCACCAAATATGTCATTTTTACCTGCAAAAACAAGATAAATACATATAAACATAAATGGAGTTATTTAAATAAATGTTTACCCAGGTCTAGTAACTCATAGCAACCAATCAGATGTTTGCTTTCAAGAAGCTAACTGCCGACTGACTGTATGGGTTATTAGACAGGTAGCTAACTGCATGTTTTATAGAATTAGCCAAGGGAACACAATCAAAGGTGTTTCAATAAATCATCCATCAAAAATCCATTAGGAAAAAACTTTTTGCCATTTCCACTACATATAGTAGTTCCAAAACTAAAGCTAAGCTTTGGTTTTCAGCAGACTGAAACAGGTTCTCTTGCTGTATTTTGCATCATGCATCTACAATGTGTCGTAACAAGATGCCCAGTCCCTGCTAATAAAAAGCAGACCCACAGCATGATGCTACCACATACGTTACTGTAAACATGGGTCAGTCATGTCAAGCATATCATAACACTGGCATGTATGAGACAATGGTGCAAAAGAAGTAATTTCTCAAAAAAAAAATCTGGAACTTGTCACAATCATAGGGAAAAAAGGTTTTGTTGTCAGATGTGAAATATGCCATGTCATTCTAACATTGCCTTCAAAAAACATGGTTGCTACAGTTAAGTATGGTGGTGGTAGTATCATGCTGTGGAGTTGCCTTTGATTTGTTTTGCTCTTGACAAAAATTAAGTAACCTTAGAGTTCTGCAGAGAAATTCATTTGATAAGCATATGCCCAAAAATGAGACACAAGTGGGTTTTGTGGCCTAGTCTTGCAGTCACATAAAGGTACAATATACACCAATGATCAACATAAGTTCAGTTTATACGTCTTGTGTTCAACATACTATTGTTTTAATTAGGAAAATAAATTGTGTTATTTCCAGCACTATTTAGTGCAGAACAGTGAAACCCAAATAATTTCATTTTCTAGCTTCTTTAGTTGTCCAGGCTAAATATAGGAGGAGTTAAATCTGACATGCAAACAACTAGGGGAAAGGGGGAGGGGTTATATGGAACCCTTATCTCTGTTTCAACAAACATTACTCAATGTAGAACAAAGCAATAGCCCTTTTATGCTTCCTAGTATTAAAATGAACTCGATTTGTAAGGATAGGGGCAGTACATTTTTATTAATTATAATTAATTATTTTGTTCCTGCAGGTGTATAGTTCTCTTTTAAGCTGCAGGGTAGTCTCCAGTTCAAGATTAAAATTAAAAAATAAATGATGATCATGATCACCCATAAAAATAAAAATTATAAAAAAATACAAGTACAACACTTCCCAAGAGAGCTCTTCACTAAGGGGGTTATTTACTAAACTCTGAATGCAAAAATCAGATCAGATTTTTTTATAAAATCAGGCATCTCAGACCTGCCAAGGTTGTATATAAGTCAATGGGAGAAGTCCCAATGATTTTTTGATGTGCGCTGGGTTTTCGGGGCAATACCCCGAAGTTTTGGGTGAAAATTATTCGAGAAAGTGTGATAATAAATAAGCGTAAAAAACCCGAGCAGATTTGATCGTAGTCTGTAGCAGAAAATTTTGAGATAAATTCGGACTTTGATAAATAACCCCCTAAATGTCCCGCAGTGCCAACAAGCATACCTAGAATTGCTACTACAATATCATCCTTCAGAATTTCTATGGAGCCCCTTGAGAGAAAATAGAGTGCTGTGAGAATATCACCGGAGTGGACAAGTGTATCACCAGGTGGTGCATGGGTGGTCTTGAACTTCATTGCTAAGGCTCGAAGACATCCTTTACTGGCACCCATAAATGCTTTGCAGTTCTGCAGCAGTGTCTTATTGAGGTGAAGACATATGTCGGCTTGTAGGCATTCTGGAAAACCCTTCAGTACCTGTAATTAAACCGAAATATAACATAATCAGTTCACAATGGCAACAAAACATTTAGCAGGTTAAGGTGGATAAACACTGGCCAATACGTGGCTCCACTTCACGTCCTCATCTGGCAATTCACCATGCACTCTCTGATATTTTATCAGTGGCACTTAGATAACATTTTCAAGCATATCTGATCATGTGCAATTGAACGCCTGCCATACATGTCCAGATGTTTAGAACTTCCCAATCAAATCTGGGCATGTAGGGTCAGCTTTACATGCACCATTTTTGCAGATGCCTAAGGACCCAGGATTATGAGTGGCCACATGTTTGCTACAAATGAAAGAACATCAAAGAAGGATAGGAATAAACCAATAATGATCTGCCTCCTATGAGGACATGGGAAGAATGTAGTTTGTCTATTTTTAATGAGTCATTTATAAAGGAGAGGTTGTGTTTCGCCATTGTTTCCCATATCAGCAAAAATGTCACATCTTCCCCTCTTATTTAAAAAAAATAAAATCTCCAATAAGAAGTATTTTTAACATGGTCAGAAATCAGAATGGACATGCGATTCGCGTTTTCTTGCATATTCATGCGGTTTTCTATTGTAATTATTCCCCCAAAAAGAAAAGGAGCCCCATGTAAGTCTCAGGTGCCCACTAATTCTGATAAGAAAAACTTTTTCTCTCAGAGCATCACTCTGTACTAGGATTGCCACCTTTTCTGGTGAATTTTTTGGGTAAAACCCAAACAGGTGGCAACCCTACGCTGTACCAAAAGCAAACAGGCCTACCTTAGCCTGCACTTTTCAACATGTTTGGTGTGGAATGCAGTAGTATCTCTGGGCTGGGGGGATAGATCGGGAACTTTTTAAATGAATAACAGCACCACAGTTTATTCAGTGGTAAAGACCCATCTTTGATAGGAATAGCCATAGGCTAATGGCACACAGCATTACATTCTGCACCTGCCTTCCCATCACACTATTCATACAAACTGTTTTTCTTGTCATTGACAGTAGCAGTTGCTGTTTTTAACAGCCCTGTGCCATGTTAAATGCTGAAGAATTCATATTACATGCTGAGGAAATGCCTCTCAGAAAAGATAAATTGGCAACATTAATATACATATTCTTTGAGCCATATTTTGCAAGCTCAGCTGTTCTGCACTTCGGAGTATAATAATTCAGGTTTGGTTACAGTCTCTCATAAACTGCCAGTGTTGTAGCAAAAATTACTGGTCTTTGGTATCTAAAATTTTGATATGAATTTACTATGCATAAAAGCCGTAAAAACAAACACACACACACTCCAAAATACATACACTATATATATATACACATATGCTATGTTTGTAATGTCTTCAGTTCTTATTGATGATTAGTGATTTCCCTTGTATAAAAAATACCTATTGAAAGCTATGCAATGTATTAATTAAGTACCCAGGTTTATAGAAACAGATGAGGCATTTTATATTCTCATATTATGTTGAGCATTCTGTCTGTAAAATACAACTTATGACTTTTACTAATAACTTCTTAGAAGTCACATGAGCTTTAATGCAATCATAGAACTCTGAAGTGATTTCTAATATTCTCTCCTCAAGAGAAAGCACAAAGACATTGAGCAGAGGTGGAGCTAGGATTACCACCTGACTGTTATTGTACCTGTCTGATGGTATTAAGCTGGCCATAGACGCAAAGATCCGATCATACAAATCAACGTACGATCGGACTTTCCCATCTCCCGACCCTCCACTAACCATTCAGATCAAAGTCTTACCATTCCAATCAAATAAAGTAGTAAAAGAACAGATCAGCCGGTGTTCTGCCCCTGACAGCAATCGTACGATAGTTATGTCTGACAAAACTAGTGACAGTCTCCCACTGAAAATCGTACGATCGGCAATACATGCAGAGATATTATCGGCAGGCGACAGAAATTTTCTAACCTGTCCGATCGACCAAACGACCGATCTTCGCCGGACGAAAAATATCGGGACACGTCCAAAATCATATGGATCGTTGCGTCTATGGCCAGCTTTAGGGTGATGGTACCTTCCACAGTTCCACTGCAATTTTAATTGTCATTACCAATGATCCTCAGCACCACTCTTGGTAAGGATTACAGAAATACTGTATTAGGTGCAGGAGATAATTGGGAAGAACAATGAAAATGGTTAATGTTTCTCTGCAGAAGTTGCCTGGATTGGTGCATTTTTAAAAAAATAGTATCATGGGTCAGGGTCCCAAATCAGAATTACTGGGTGTTGTCTAACAAACTGTTACCCCCCATTACTGATCTTGGGTTTCACAGTTGTTTAAAGTGCCTCCCATAAACATTGCAATTATGCTTGTACCAGGGGATATTCAATAGTTAAGAAATAACTAAGAAATGTTTTTTAAAGGTCCCCAAAGAGTTAAATATATAAACATTCTGTACCCTTGAAACTACAATCAAATATAAATTACACTACATGGCCAAAAGTGTTTGGACACCTGCCTGCCCAACATCTCATTCCCAAACCAAGAGTATTAATATGAAGTTGGTCCTTACTTTATCTATAACAGCCTTTCCTCTTCTAAGTAGGCTATTTCTGACTATATGTTAAAATGTTTTTTCTTCATAGAACCATAAGAGCAAAAACTAGGCTGGGCACTGATGTTGCCTTGCAACTGGTGTTTCAAATCATCCCACATTATTAAGCTGGGTTGAGGTCAGGGCTCTGTGTAGGATAGTCAAGTTATTTCACTAATCTAACCATCTGCTAACCAATACCAAAAGGGACCTTAATTGTATAATGCAGTTGTAATTGTAATGATGATAGTTACTTATATTTTTAGAGGTATAACCACTTACTTTTGGCCATATAGTATATTTTGAGGATATACAAAAAACACACTAAACAAAAAATGTAAGAAGGTCAAACAAACATCAGATATGGAGATTCCTGGGGGGTTCCCACATTAGTCCATTCTGTGTCTCCAACATTATATTTCTGCCCCAAGAATTTCTGGTATGTACCAACAGCCAGAACATCAAAGTGGAGAATCATCCAGGGAAAGGGTAAGTATCATGTTACTCACAAACTGCTGCCGGTGGATGACAATTGTCTAGAGAATTATAGTTTGCAATTCAGGATTTCTCTGCCAAAGAAACAATGACCATAGTCAATATCTTCTGGATCATCCTAAAGACAAGATATACTGTAGTTGAATATCCAGTCTGAGCAGGCAGTATAACACACAGGAACATTTAGACATCTCTAGGTGTTGCGTGCTAAACAATATGCTTCCCTTAATTGTATGGAAGACAAAATAGCCCATTCTTCTCTCTAGACACCCTCTTAACTCACAATCTTAGATGATACATTAGGTTAAATTAGTTATCTGGGGAATAACTGGCTTGACTGGGTGAATGTTTTCTTTACTCATTAAAAAAAACATTTTTTTTCACTATATTCTGCAAACTCCCCTTGAGGTAGCTGTCTAATATGATTCAGTCAGTCCCTCGATGTACATATCCTATTATTTTGCAGTTATAAGATTGGAAGCCAGTCTTTTGATTTGATAACTTTCTACACCACAAAAAAAACTTCAATACAGTAACTGAATATATTTTGTAAAGCCTTTTCTTTGAGAAGGGCCATACACTCAGACATCATTTAGGCATCATTGGATTGGATCAATAATACTTATTAAAGGTGTACCAAACTTTTGGAAATGCTCCATCCTCATCCCCCACCCTTGATATTTTCTTCTATAGATTTTTTTACATTTTTACTGCATTCTTCTGTTGCTGGAGTAGCCAACTCCAGCAAGTCCAGTCAAGTCAGTTATCAGCTACCAATTGTATAGGCAAAAGGCCACATTCCAGTCTTTCCCATTAGTATGGTACAAGCCATTATTATCTTGGCCCCATACATGGGCTAAATCAAGAGTAGTCAAGTTACCACTAGATATTATCCTTTGCACAATATTAATAAGGTTTGTTTGGACTTTATTTTACTCTCACCACAGTGTTCACTAATAATCAATAATAGGAAATTAAAATACTCCTATGAATGCCTCCTCTGTGTTTGCAGCTTTTTTTTATCATTAAAGAGAATTATGCTGTCACTCTACTAAACTACCCCTGTTTAAACATATAGCCTCAACCTGCCCTTACAAGCTATGCATGGCTGTATTGTACTTGAAATGTCTGTCACTAGTGCAGTTTTTCCATTACACATTGATTTGACACTCAGATCAAGTTAAGGTAAACTTGCACAAAGTGTTCTTTGAAGAGCTTTGCTTATATATCATGTCCTCTGTATTAAAGTTGTTAGCACATTAGTGATGACAGGCCTGGTGTTCAAGCCTGTCTGCAGTGCACACGCTCTATCACCCTGGACTGGCTTAATACAGAGGTTTTCATATCAAACCACCTCCCCTGCCTTTAGTCAAGCCTCTCTTAGGTCATTACATGATTGAAGATATGCCATAACACAGCCACAAGAGTCAACCTACTAAAGACGGGATATCCAATACAGTATGTAAGCACTTATCCTTAGATCTCACTGTAACTGGGTCTGCTTTACATTCCACTGAGGCCTCCTAAGGGGCCCAGTCCCAAGGTTTTGCAATTTCTGCTTTAATGTGTTATATTCTGGATTAATGGAGCTCCTTCGAGCTCTTATATATCTGCCCAAGTCAATGTGATGAGGTTTGCACCCCCATAGTGTAAATCTTGAACAAATGTATTAAATTAAAAGGATTATTTTAGTACAAACAGCAAAGCAAACCTCACGGCCAGAAAGTACTATACAGTATAACACGTTTCATCAAATTGCAGACTTCCTCATGGATGGGGATGCAAAATATAGAGTGTACCCCCACATTTAGATCTTTAAGCACCCCTTGGTCATTAAGTGGAACTTTTCTCTTTTATCCTAAATCAATCACAACATTTTCATCAAAAGCCTTTCTGTAGAGAAGAAGCTCATCATCCTGAATTGATTTAATGCAACGATTTTCATACTCTGTGTTTAACCATCTTATGCTCTTTGAGTCAGGTCCCTCTTAGCTCGTTGCATGACTGAAGATATACAAAATCATGGCCATAGCAGTCACTCTACTATAGATGAGATGTCTAACAGTAAAAACAGTAAATGAGCTCTGTTTGCTAAATCTCAATGTTACTGGGCTCACTATTCACTTTTACTACTATGGCCTACTAAGGGGACCTGTCTCAAGGTTTGGTTACATTGTCTCGATCTTACAAAGGCCTAACATTCACATTCACACCTTTTGTATGAAACCACCTTCTCCTCATTTTGTTAGGCTCCTCTTGGCTCATTGTTTGACAGAAGATATGCCAAAACATGGCCATAACAATCACCCTATTATAGATGGGATATACAGAACAGAACACATAACAGGTGCACTGTCCAATCCAATCTACTAGGGCCTGCTAAGGGACCTATTCCAAGCGCTGGGTACTTCTGCTTTAATGTGTTGAGTTCTGGAAGGATGGAGCAGCAGTACACAGCACTTTTATAGTTAGACAGACAGACAGACAGACAGACAGACAGACAGACAGATAGATAGATTACTAAAGGAACTACTATATGACTTCAAACAAAATGTAAAGGATGGGAATCATTTCCCAAAATACTCATTCATTTAGACAACATGTTCTTCTCTAAAACCATCTCTAAGGTCTGTAATCTCATACCTAAAACATAACCTGCCCTACTAATCAATTTATTTAGTCTATTTATGTCTGCTGCCTTCAGTCGACTTCCTCAGCACTCCACACCAAAAATATAATACTACCTACCACTAAATGATAAAACATTAAATATGTAAATGTATTTCAGCCTTTTTTTTGAGAAAGATCTTACACTCATAGTCAACATTTAGGCATCATCCATTGAACTAGAACTACCAAACTACAATTCAGCACATCTTTCCTATTGCTCCTATAGGGAACATTGTAATCAAATTGCATCTCTACCAGCCAGTGATCACATAAAAATGATTTTCACTACATTACTTAGAGCATTGGATATAAGGTATATCAAACATCTAGAAACTCACCATCCTCATACCCACCCTTGATATGACTGAACGGTCTTCTATAGATTTTTTTAAATACTCAATAGCATGGCACACCGTTACATTGTATATTGTTCTAAAATCCAATGGTAAATATTGTATCTCTGCCAGGCATATTCTCAAAACAAGGTGCCAGATAATGTCTCCTTTCTCCATGGCTTTTATTGTTTGAAGCCTAGGGGAATACTTTCTTCATTATCAAATTCAACAAACACATTTTTAAGCAATGTAATGCAACAAATTAATGGTTTCCATGTTTATTACCAGCCAGCAGTAGTATATTAATATTCTAAATGATGGATGCTAATAAAATTGGCTTAAAAATCATATAGATAAAAACCAAGGTAAAGGAACATTTTATTTAAGTCTTGTAAGCTTTATCCTTCATTTAACATAAAAGGTATATATGTGCTGTGCTTGCATTGGCAGAACCTTAGCTGCCTGTACAACTGCTAAGTCACTCTTATCTACAGTCTCTGCCATAGATTGATTCCTTTAGGTCAGATTCAGAGCATTTTAGCTCTGGGGAGTGATAAGAAAGCTGATTTTCTAATGTATACAGGCTCTGCAGCATTGTACTTGTTTTTATGTGCCACTGTTTTCACTTAAAATGGGTCTAACCATAGAACTGGCAGCTTGGTATTCATCGGAGCAACAAGGGTTGTGTGTGAGCAAAACATCAACGAGTATTACATCCCAGCTGGGTTTCCTTTTAACTAGGGACCCGAGCTTTTAAGGCACAGTCACATGTGGCATACATGTCCCTCCAGTGAACTCAGGCTGATGCTGTGCCTGCCAGTGGAGCATCATGGAGTTGCAACCTTTTCTCTGCCTGCCTACAAAATGCAGGTGGAGAGAAGAGGACCATATGCTACATGTGACTGTGCCTTTAGAGTATTACAAATATGACAGGAGGCAAATGCAACAAATAACCAGAATGAAGTACAAAAACCTGCTCCTCAATGTGGGATGGGGTGGCATATAAATTCTATGGCTTGCCAATGGGTGCAAGATGCAGGAGAGCCCTGCACAGCTTTGTTGCATCACCTTTGCTTTGCACTGAAGTTGCAGTGAAATCCCTACAGGTAAAAGTGCTACGAGGATGGGTGCAATTTTTATAGCACCTGCATCCATGGGATTAACAAATAATGAGACACATATTTTCTGTTCATTTTAGGGCTCATTTACAATTGTCAGGGCAGTTTACACAGTATGAAATACAACCATGATCTGCTCCCACTGTGAGTACCAATGAGCACTAGAATAGAAGTAAGAACCTGTGCTCTCCAGATAAATATAGTACTACCTGTGTTTATCTTTGCTGTAGTCATAAAGGTGGACTGAGAGGAAGGAAATATTGTCATTACCCATCCTGCCCCATACCCACCACCTCACTGACATTCAAGCGTGCTGAGTGCTGGCAGGTGTATGGTGCAAAGTGCTGCCTTATGACCAAAAGCACCACAAACTGCATCTCACTTCAGATTTTTAATCCAGCAACAAGGGATGGAACAAACCAACTATAGGAGAATAAATGCTAAGTGGAGTGACTCTGTCCCCCTTAGTAAATGTTGCCCTTGCTTTGAGGCATTCATAAATGGCCCATCTTGTTTTTAGCCTCCCTGTAAAAAATGTTCTGTTTTTTTTTTTTTTTTTAGTACTATCTGCAATGTACTAAGAAGGTAAAGCAGCTGAATAAAAAATCACGGTCATTTTTTTGTTTTACATGTTCATATTAATAAAAATACAAAATTACACATTGTACAAATTACTTCCAGTGAAAGCTGCACTTAAAAATGCAGCTGAAATAGTTTTCTCATTACTATGAAAGTGAATGTTCTTTGCCTTTAATCAGAAAATTCACAGATGCTCAGAAACCATTTGTTGCCAAACTATCCCCCTGGTGAACATATAGAAACAAAGCTTTGCTGCTTAAGAAGCTTGAAGCTTGATAGATAGTGTGCAGATAGAGATGTTCTAGTCATAACATACATAAATCATCCCATTTATTCCAAATGCTTTTTAATATGAAAGTCACATATCTCTCTCCTTCTTTAAAGCAGTGGTTTTCCAAACTTTTGTGGGTCCAAGACCCTCTTTGAAACACAATTGTAACAGAGTGACGGGATACATATAAATTTCACCAGGGAAGCATCAAACCCAGAAATTATTTATAACAAACACAAAATAAATAATTTATAGTGAAACCAATAATACTTTACTTAGAGCCGTATTGCCTATACCAAATAATTTAAGAGACTTTTGAAGACTTTAATGTACATCTGGCTTTGGTTTATTATTTAACTAAGCGGTTAAAAAGCAGATAATGCATTAACTGGTACCAGTTTTTTAGTGTTTCTGATATTTAATCATGATCATGATGCAAAATAGGTTGTCTTACTGGCTGATAGAGTTACAGAGTTCCCTTATATCAGAGTTGGGCTGACACATCAAAAAAGGTGCAAATTGGCAGAAGAGTATTGTCTATGCCATTTTAATAGACGTTTTATACCTATTTAAGCTCCTAATGCTGCATCCAGCAATTAGAAATGTGGCCTTTAGCTGCCCTTTAATAAAAAACAATATACATTTTATCAAATGCATAACTTGTAATGACTTGTTTCATTGTAAGAGCTCTGGTACTGCATCTCTGAATGTTTTTAACGTTAATAACGCCCAAACATTCCATGCGGCACGCTCTTCTTTATTTAGCTTTTTATTTGGGTTTTAATTACATTTAATAAGAGAGTGGGTTAATTACCAGCATCATTTTTTTTACATATCAGAAATAAAAGATAAACGTAGCCTACTTATTATCCACAATAATAGAACTCAGTACAGCTTATTAGCTTATACACGGCTTGTTTTATGGTGCAGCAGAGAGGGACCCCCAGCATCAGACTGGGTAGATGAGATATAATGGACATATTATACTTTGTATTAACTGACAGATATGCAGAATGCCTGGGACCTGGAGTAGATAATGTATCTTTCTGTAATATGGAACATCATTAATATGAACTACAAGGTGCCATATTTATTTTTTTTCATTTGGAATCACACTGCACACATTATATATTCATTAGTAAGATTAAAATGAAAATACTGTGTGTGTGTATATATATATATATATATATATATATATATATATATATATATATATATATATATATATATATTTGTGTCCATGGAAGATCTGTACTTTAGTATATACAGTTATTTCAGTAGCCAATAATAATGCCAGGCACTCTCTTCTAAAACAATTCTGCAAATTTGCTGCTATACAAAAGCCATTATCCCTCATTAGTGCCCATTCAACATATACTAAGTTTCCACTCTGCCGAAACCATGGTAGACATTCTCCCAAACAATAAGCTATAATCTTTCTCTCATTCATCCCCAGTAGGCTCAACAACAATCTTCTGCTGCTTGATTTTTGTGCAAATATCTTTTCTTTTCTAAAGAAGAAGAAGATGGGCATGTTTTCCTATTCAAGCCCTGCTAGATAGGTCCATAAATATTCTTTTCTTAGAAGCTTATTCAAACATTGGCTCTCAGGTTTTGTCGCTGTCTTTGTGCACATGCCGGAGCATGAGTCTGCCCTGTAAGCCCCGCCATCTCATAATGGGAATAATGCCTTGAGAACAATAAGCAATTACATAAAGGATACAGGGATATCTTCTTCTATTCATGCTACTGTCTGGACATGTTGTTTAATATAATATGCTCTGATGTTAAGGGAAAGAAGTGACATTCATAATTACATTTCCCTTTGTGCAACAGAAATATGTTTTTGCATGGATTTAATTTTACTTTGATACTGTGGTTAGTGAAATATAAGTTACTGGGTTTAGCTTAATCACACATAGTAGATTTTAATTAGTTTTTCTCATCTGCATATTATTATTATTATTAATATTATTATTAACATGTATTTATATAGCGCAAACATATTGCGTAGCACTGTAAAGTAAATGTGATTATACAACTACATCACACAAATTACATATATAGAATATATGGAGTAACAAACATCACAATCAATACAGGTACAAAAAGGTGAGGAAGGCCCTATGCATAGGCATACAGTCTAAAGGGAAGGGAGTAATACACAAGGTGTGGGAGTGGGCAAGATCGAAGTAAGTGGGTGAGAAATGTGGTACTGTATGTGGTGTTGCGTTTGGTAGTTAAGCAGAGTGAGGGTAGGCTTCTCGAAAGAAGTGCTTTTTCAGAGATTTTTTGAAAGCAGAAAGGTTGGGAGAAAGTCGGACAGATCGTGGGAGAGCATTCCAGAGGAGGGGTGCAACCCTTGCAAAGTCTTGCATGCGAGCATGTGAGGAGGTAATGAGAGAAGAGTTGAGTAGGAGGTCAGTAGAGGAGCGTAGTAAGCGAGTGGGTGAGTATATAGAGATGAGTTCAGAGATGTAGGGTGGAGCAGAGTTGTGAAGTGCTTTGAAAGTCAGTGTCATTAATTTGAATTTGATTCTGAAAGGTAACGGAAGCCAGTGCAGGGATTGACAGAATGGCGAGACAGTGGAGGAGCGGTTGCTGAGGTGTATGAGCCTCGCAGCAGTGTTCATTATGGACTGGAGAGGTGACAGTCTCTGGAGGGGGAGGCCAATTAAAAGAGAGTTACAGTAGTCTAGACGCGATATGATGAGAGAGTGAATAAGAATTTTGGCAGCGTCTTGGGTGATAAATGATCGTATTTTGGATATGTTCCTTAGGTGGAAGTGACATGATTTGATAAGTGACTGGATATGAGGAGTGAATGACAGGGCAGAATCTAGGATAACCCCAAGGCACCGGGCCTGGGGAGAGGGGATGATAGTGGAGATGGTAGAGATAGCGGACAGGCAGGAGGAGACGCGAGTTAGGAGTTCTGGGTTGAGATCAGGAGATGAGAGATAGATCTGAGTATCGTCAGCATAGAGGTGGTAGTGGAAACCGTACGAATTTATTAGTTTGCCAAGGGAGGAAGTGTAGAGGGAGAATAATAATGGTCCTAGGACAGAGCCTTGAGGAACTCCAACAGAAAGAGGTAGGGGAGAAGATGATACTCCATTGTAGGAGACACTGAAGGAACGATTGGTGATGTAAGAAGAGAACCAGGACAGGGCTGTGTCACGAAGGCCAAGCGACTGGAGGGACTGGAGGAGGAGAGGGTGATCTACAGTGTCAAATGCGGCTGAGAGATCAAGCAGTATTAGTAGTGAGAAATGATTGTTAGCTTTAGCGGTTAAAAGGTCATTAGTTAGTCGAGTCAGGGCAGTTTCCGTGGAGTGTTGTGGCTTAAAACCAGATTGTAGGGGGTCTAGCAGCTTATTGTCAGAGAGGAATGAGGTAAGTCGGTTGTAGACTAGGCGCTCAAGTAGTTTAGAGATGAAAGGTAGCAGAGAGATAGGTCGGAGGTTGTCAAGATTGGAGGGATCAAGAGAGGGTTTTTTCAGAATGGGGGTGACAAGAGCATGTTTTAGTTGAGAAGGAAACAGTCCAGTTGAGAGCGAAAGATTAAATAGGTGAGTTAAGGCTTTGATTAGACCAGGATTGGTATTGCGGAGAAGTTTTGAGGGAATTGGATCAAGCGGGCAGGTGGTAAGGTGAGAAGAGGCCAGAAGCTTTGAGACTTCCTCATCAGTGACAGGGGTGAAGGAGCACAGGAGAGACTGGGGAGTGTGGAGGGAGGGTGGTGGAAGTCTAGGGGGGTTGAGTAGTGTAATGTCCCTTCTGATAGTGTCAATTTTGTTTTTGAAATGCTCAGCAATATCTTGAGCAGAGACAGATGTGCATGGAGGGGGTCGAGAAGGGGAAAGGAGAGTGTTAAAGGTGGAGAAAAGTTGAGGCTGGTGTTAAAGGAGCGCAGGGCAGATTTGTAGCTCCAAAAGTCTGATTCTGAACGGGATTTGCGCCAGCGACGCTCAAGTGCACGTGAGTGTCTTTGGAGCGCTTTTGTATGAGCACTATGCCAAGGTTGAAGTGGTTTGGGTCTAGAACGTTTAGTTTTTATAGGAGCAAGCTCATTTAGGGCAGTGGTGAGAGTACTATAGTAGACAGAGGTAGCCACATTAGGACATGAGATGGCTGAGATAGAGTGAAGAGAGTCAAAGGAAGAAGAGAGATGTGACACATCTACAGCTTGCAAGTCACGGTAAGTACGTGTTTGGGGAATAGCAGGGGGTGAGGAGGGAGTTAGTGAGAGTTGAAATGTGAGCATATTGTGATCAGAGAGGGGAAATGGTGAGTTAGTAAAATTGGTGGTTGAACAGAGTCTGGTAAATATGAGATCCAGAGTGTTACCACTGGAGTGAGAGGGGGAGTCTGAGCACAAAGATAAGCCTAGGGAGGAGGTTAGTGAAAGAAGTTTAGAGACAGAAGAGTTGTTATAACTCTTAGCATATGAGATAATGGCTAGGTGAAAAGCTTCAAGAGTCATTTTTGACAAGGATGGTCATGGGAGCCATTGGGGGGTACTAATGTAGGCCCCCCTCATTGCCAGCATCATAAAAAATGATAGATAGATTTAGTACTGTTCAATATTAGTGATGGGCGAATTTGGGGCGTTTCGCTTTGCCGGAAAATGTCTGAAATTTGCGAAACGCCGAAAAATTTGTGAATCGGCGCCGGCAACTCGTTCGTTTTTTGGACACTGGTGCACATTCGCTGACAAATTTTTGCGAATTCCAAGCAAATTTGCGCCTTGCGAATAAATTCGCCCATCACTATTCAATATGTCTCATCAGGCCCTAAATATTTTACTTTTGTAGAGACCCACAGAAAAAAGTGGGTTCTGATGTCAGCCGTGTGGACAATGAACCATAACCTGCAACTGAAAAAATGTATTCTTGGTCAGTGCCATCCTTCTAAACTGTAGATAGCTAAACTAATGTGTCCCCCAACCAGCCAGTTTCATAAAATGAAGGGGCCAATTTACTAATATTTAGATTTCTCTTTTTTTCACAAATTATATTTTTCCTCTAAAGATTTGAGTTTTTTTATTTCAAAAACTCAAATAATTCAAAATGTATTAAGTGTAAAAACCATAAAAAACTCTCATACAAAACTACTTCAAGTAAAAGTAATTGAAGTCCTATCAGGGCTGCCATCAGAAAACATGGGGCAGCGCACAACAACATTTTCTGCCCCCCACCTTGCACAAGTGCTTAAACATTAAAGGCTACTCTACAAGTTATTAAAACATTATTTAAATTATATTTAAAAAAAATGTTGTGCAGGTCTCTATAAATTATATAAAAAAACTGGTGGCCAGGGTCCCCACAAGTTATATAAAAAAATGGGTGGCCAGAGCCCATATAAGTTTCAAAAGAAAAACTGGTGGCTAGGACGCCTGTAAGTTATTTAAAAAAAAAATAACTTACTCTTTTACCACTTACTCTTTTACCACTTACTGTACCTCAGCTGTAGAGCTGGGAGCTCAGGTGCCCGCATCTTCACATTTCTTGTGCTCTTATTTGCCAGTGAAATGTAAATCCCAGTAATGCCAGATTAGATAAACTGGAGGGGAGGTTAAAATCAATCCAATTCCCATGCTGCTTAACACAGACTTACAGTTTACTGGCAGATCAGAGCAGTAAAAGAAGACACAGGCACTGGAGCTCCTGCCCACCCTCCCTTACAAAGTCTTCAGCTCAGTGATAGCAGGGGGCCTAAAACCCTCCAGGCCTGGGCAATGCTCCCCCTTGTCCTCCCCTAATGGTGGCCCTGAATCTTTTAGATATCATTTGGAGCTGATCCCATTATTGTTTTTTTAACCATTCAGACTTTTAAAGGTTGTATGATTTTTTTTTTCAATAGTAATTGTCTGAAAAACTACATTTTTGGAGGTTTTAGAGATATTTGTATTTCTTGGCACATCATTCAGCATTTTTTTCCCATTCATACTTTTTTATTCGGATCTTTCAATAACTTTCATGGCATTCACGATTTTAGAGAAATAAAGTTTAATTGTAGTTTATAAAACCTCTAAAATTCGACCCTTAAGGGAAAGACAATATAATATAGTGGTACCCTGCACTGGCAAAACTGGAGTGTTTGCTTCAGAAAAACAACTATAATTTATATAAACAAGCTGCTGTGTAGCCATGGGGGCAGCCACTCAGGCATAGGATACAGAGGAGATAACAGATACGTTCTGAAGAATCCCATTGTATACTACAGAGCTTATCTGTTATCTGCAGTGTATCCAGTGCCTTTTCTCCTTTTTTAGATTAGAATGGCTGCCCCCATGGCTATACAGCAGCTTCTTTATGTAAACTATAGTTGTGTTTCTGTAGTATCAGTGCAGCACCACAGTGCATTATATTAGTTTAGGACACTATAATTTTTTGATGTTTCTGTTGTTATAATAAATAGGACTCCACATCTGCACCACAGGGTTGAGTCAAGGTAGGGGTAATGTAGCTAATAAATGGAGGAAAGGAGAGGATATACCTATAGTACAGCAATATGAAGGCTTTATACTGGGAACATTGATAGTCAACTGTAGGGCTACAGGTTTGTCATCCTTGGTGTCAACTATGAGGGTTTTGTAAATTATAAAATGATTCTATATGATGGCTGTCCAGCTAGAGGACAGATTTCTGATTTGGCTCTCAAATGGAATTTTGTGGCTATCACTTTTTCTGAACACGGCACAGCTCTTTGACTTTCGTTGTAGTAGTGCAAAGAGTTGCCCCTTTGCATTTTTCAAGGCACATTGGTGACAAAGTGATACTCACTCACAGGTCTACATAAAGTCTACTGAATAGGAAGCCTTAAAGACTTGGCCTGCTTAGATAGATATCAGTCTGACATCATTCACACAATTCCTAATGCCTGTCCACCATCCTGTTTAGAAAAGGCGAATTCTGTTTGGACAATCGTAAAATAGCAATGCATGTAACCACAGAGAGTCTCCGTATGATCATAACTCCAACAGCATGGAATAATATAGGAACTTTTATCATACATTTTCTTTCATATTACAATTCTTCAAATCACAAAATTCCAAGTACAGTTCACTCTTCACAGATTAGATAAATCTCCCAAACACCAAAAAGCATATGAAAACTTTAAGAAGTTTGATGCACAAGACTTGTATGTAGACATGCACATCACCACATCAAAAGCATTCACTAAATATAAAAGGCCTACATACGGCACCTTTGCAAAATGTTAATGCACAGAGAGAAACAATCCCAGTCACTCAGCAAAATATACCATATGCAACAAAAGATATTTTGGGACTGACTCATTTTTTTTTGTGGGGTATACAGTAGATTCACTGCTAAGAAGTTTGGTCAATGAAAAATCATTCAGGGTGACAATTATTCTTCTGGGTATCTTTTTTTTTGAGTCAAAAACTGTTTTGGGCATTCAATTTATCCCACACAAAATGGCTAAAAATGGCTAAAAAGTGTTGGAAGGCCCACCAGAGAACCTGACACCCTGGCTCAATGTGACAGCAAATAAGATATAGATTGTGCCAAATGATACAGGTTATTATATAGGCCCATGATGGAAATAAGAAAATGTGACAAAACCTGTTTTCAACAGCCACCCAAACAATAAGGCAAAATAAATGCAGAGGAGTATAAATGCAGTATAACTGGAATTATGGCCCTGAACAGCTACAGTAGTTTCACATTTTTATTTCAATTCTATACCCCATGTGTATGTTGGACTCAGTCTCAAAATATTTTATTGACCAGTTTTATTTTCCTGAAAATCCATGCAATGCAATGCCACAAAAACAATAGAAACTTATAAATAAAAAGGATCGCTTAAAAAGATAAAGGAAAAAAATTGCATTGAGAATACCTCCTGTTCTTACCCGTGGGTGTAGGTATTCCATGGTGTAAGGGTTGAGGCAGGCACAAGAAAAGAGAAATCTCTCATAAGTACAACAGAAAATGGCAGCTAAACAGTACAATACAAGTACAACCATACAAGTATACTATATCTAATATTAAGTGCATGGTTCCTTATTATACCTCTTATAATACTGATCCATTTAAATAATATTTATATTTTAAATAGGCGTTATGGGACTTTCAAAGATACTCTGTACTCCAGGTCCCATCCAGCAGTTACTGCTACTACTTTCTGTGCAAGCATAATTCCTTCTCTGCATTTAGTATTTTAGATATAAAACACTGCATATTTCTCCTAGCATAAGCAGAGCAAGTTTTAGGGGTAAGGAACTCTTTGGCCACTGAGTGAATTTGGGGGTGGGGTGGGGGAGTCAAAAAATATTATTAAATTGTGTATACGTTATTTACATTAAGTATGTCTAAGCTTAGACAAAATTCAATCAACTGTTGTTGCTGCTGTTGTGTTTTATTCCTGCTGAAAAACCTGTTGCTTGTCAGCAAAAACGGTATTGTTCTATTTATTTTTAATGAGGCTCTATTATTTCAAGATCTTGGAAAAAAATTACAGTTGCTTGAATGCTGAAAATATATTTCAGATTGACCTCTACAAATTCTTAACAGATTTTAGTTGCCAAACTCTTTAACTCGGAATTCTCAAATTTCAGAAAAAAATGTAATGTCAAATTTTTGTAAATCATTCCTGAAAAGTATTATTTATTTGTTTTTAATGTATTTGGAAAATATCTAATGAGATAAAGGAGAAGGAAAGTCGTCTTGCACTTGGGGGTGCCAAATGTTAGGCACTCCTAGGTGATTGTATTTACTTATCTGAAACCCTGGGCTGGTGCTCCTATCAGCAGGCCCAGGGTTCTTTCAGGGAGCACAGATCGATCCTCTTCCAGCTTCTTCTTTCTTCAAATTTCCTGGGGCAGACGCATGCGCAGTTGAACAAAATAGCTGACTTTTTAGTTAAAGTTCGGCTTTTCGCTCTACTGCACATGCGCAGCCCCACAAAGAAAGAGGAAGACGGAAGAGGATCGTACCAAGATGCTCACTGGTATAACCCCGGCCAGTACAGTTTTATGCTGATAGTAACACTGGCCTGGGGTTTCAGGTAAGTCAATACAATCACTTGGGGGTGCCTAACATTTGGCACCCCCAAGTGCAAGAAGACTTTCCTTCTCCTTAAGTTGTGTCTAGTGATAATCAAAATTTTCACCAATTTTCACCCGTACATGACTGTATGACATATACTGTAATGGGTGAAAAAAAAGTGTTGCGTGTCAAAAATGTTGGTGCCCATAGACATCAATGCATTCTGGTGAAACGGGTCAGATTCGCCCATCACTTGTTGTGTTACATAAAAACCTCAATTTCAATAAAACCACATTATTCCATTTCTTGATAACGAGTCTGTAAACTCAAATTTCTTTTAGAAGACTTGAAAATTGAAACAGCATACAGTTTGAAAATACACCTCCATTGATTTTCCCAGCATCCCTCCCAATTTTAGCTGCTGATTTTTTTCATCTTAATTTTGGACTGATAAATCTGGAAAATTCATGTTCAGAAGACTTGAAAACATTCAAATTTGCTGTTGTTTGCAAGTTTTAAACAACTGGAAGAAAAACCTAAAATTGAATGTCGCTTAACTATTCCCATGATTTTAGAACAGCAAAATCTATAAATGGGTACTATGGCTGGTGCTAAGTAAAAGAAAGTTATATGGTAGCTTAATACTATAGCTTTCCTTGTATGTATGATTACATATATTCAGAGAAAGACATTTCTGCATATTTATTATGCTGTATCATCATAATCACCTGCCTATATATTGCAAACTACATGGAATATAGTTTGAGAACAGAATAATACATTCTCCTATCAGATAACATAACACAAGTGTCTATTTTCAAACAAGCCTTTCCCCATCCATGCCATAGCTCTGGCCTATAGTTTCTCCCTAGTATAAAACATTTAGAATGGCGAGATGGAAAGAGTATCTTCACTGTCTCACAGAAGCTGCTGCTGATGTCACATACAGAAATCTATGGAATTCCAGACTTGCTAGGCATTTAGCAGTAAAGTGTTTTAATCACTGATGTGGAAGTGCTGAAATTTAGTTGGTTCTAATTTAAACCCTGTGAGATTTAAGAAGTCCACAGGGTAGGGCTTATAAACAGGGTTGATGCCCTTTAGATTAAACAATGTCCTGTTTCTGATGATTAATATTGCTACTCTATCCATCACGGATGGATTCTGACTTGATGTATGGCATATCAAGCCTCATTTATTATTTGTAACTTCTATTCAATAACACTACAAGGTTAAAGGAACATAAGAACCAGCACAGCATTAGCACTTTTAAGTTTTTTTCTCCTCCCCTTTCAAACAGTGATGAGCATTTGATAACCAAATCCATAGTAATAATTTCTGTTGGTCTATTTCTATTGATCTGTCTGAAGACACAACACCAGTAATTGCTATGAACCGCACACATGCTTATGCTCTATCGTTATTATTATCTATTTAAACAAACACAACAACTGGCCAATCTATAGAGATTTCTTAGCAAACATTACACACATTTCTGTGAAAGAATGCAGCCATTATATAGGCTATAGGTATTGTTATTAAAGGGGTTGTTCACCTTTGAGATAACTTTTAGTATGGCATAGAGAGGGATATTCTGAGAGAATTTGCAATTGGTTTTCATTTTTTAAAATGTAAGGTTTTTGAGTTATTTCACCTTTTTATTCAGCAGCTCTGCAGTTTGCATTGTTATATTATAACAATCTGGTAACTAGGGTCCAAATTACCCTAGCAACCATTTATTAATTTTAATAAGACACTGGAATATGAATAGGAGAGGCCCTTACTAGAAAGATGAGAAATAAAAAGTAGCAATACCAAAACATTTGTAGCCTTACAAAACATTTGCTTTTTAGAAGGGGTCAGTGACGCCCATATGAAAGCTGCAAAGAGTCAGAAGAAAAAGGCAAATAATTATAAAAAATAAATAATGAAAACCAATCGAAAAGTTGCTTAGAATTTGCCATACTATTACATACTAAAAGTTACCTTAAAGGTGAACCACCCCTTTAATAATATTAAATTGAATTTGGCCTGTCACAAGACAACTGTCTTTTCTTTCTGCCAAGCAATATAACAGTGGTCACCTCTTAAGCCAGATTTACAGAAGTTATTCTGTTTTGGTATCTATCGATCTGTCTTATCATTCTGTTTGTCGGTTTTAATCTGTATATAACCTCTCTCTCTCTCTCTCTCTCTCTCTCTCTCTCGCTCTCTCTCTCTCTCTCTCTCTCTCTCTATCTGTTTGTCTTTGTCTATTCCTATCTACATTCTATGGCCAAAAGTATGTGGACAAGCCTTTGAATTACTGGAATGTTATATTTAAACCACAGCCATTGCTGCCAACACACAAGCAATCGTTTAGGATATAGGATGGGATTGCTGAGATGGAAATGAGAAAACTTGACTGGTCTGAGCCCTGACCTCAACCTAACTCAACACCTGTGAGCTGCAATTGAAAAACAATGTGAGCCAGATCTGATCACCCAACAACTGTTCCCAACCTTACAATTGGATTGCAAATTGGAAGCAAATTCCACCAACAATGGTCCAATGGAAAGCCCTCATATCTTCATATTGATACACTTGGCTGTGGAATAATAAACAGTATTGGACAGGCAGCAGTTCACATACTTTTGGCAATAAAATCAGTATCTATCTATCTATTGATCATCTAGCTAGCTAGCTGTCTATCTCTGTGTTTCTCTATACATATCAAACACTTTTGGCCATTTCTGTTTGACTGTCACAACCACGTCAACTGTGATGTTCTATGATCTTCATGTAAATTACAGAGAATGAAAACTAAGTGGCATACCATATTCATGTCAATGCCATTGGTGTAACTCCATGCATGCTGAAAATACTCTTCGAGCCTTTGACGTAAAGGATTGGGAATTTGATGAAATCGTATGAATTCTTTCACTCTCAACATCTGTATGTGGTACCGAGCGGTTCCTGAATATAATCTTTGGATTATTGCAGACACATTTCCAAAAATACTTGCATACATTAATGCTGGATTGGAAAGAATTAAAAAATAATAGACCATTAATTAACACAACTGGATGCATAAGAATGCATTAAATAAATATTATGTACTTTTTGAACAATTAGTCAAGTAAAGTGTAGGGATTACTTGTAGAAGCATGACACCATGTTAGTTGTGTAAAAAACAGGTAATGCAATTAAAAAGTGCACCATAACCCATAGCAAACAATTAGATGTTTTCTTTCAAAAAGCTAACCAGAATATGCTATCTTCTGACTGGTTTCTCTACATTTCTAGTGGTGTAGCAAACATTGCAGTTTTCCTTTTTTGTATGGCTATTATTGTCTAAAGGAGTTCAAAGTTGTCTTTTTGTCAGGCACCCAAACGTGCAATAAACTTGCAATATTATGCAAAAGAGACCAGCAGAGTGGTGTGGAAGAAGAGGAGCAGGGTTGGGGCAGCTGGGCCAAGGGGTAAAGGAAGTTGAAATGGTGCACTGGTTACATTGCTATGATATGCTAGAAATGAGGGATTAACCCATTCTAGGATTTAGTTTGGAATTCAGGCAAATCACAGGACTTTTTGCAGAATTTTGATTTGGCTGAATCCTTAAGGGGTTATATAGTAGTGATGTGCCGGCCAATCTCAAGTCTGCGGGACCCACAGGTTTACCCGTGGGTTAGGTGGGTTTGGGCCAACTTCCACACAATGTCCTCTGGTGGCCTTCTAGTGCCTCACTTCTGCCTTCTTGCATGCCTTTTTATACACTTGTGTCAATGTGCCTGCTCCCTTCTGTGACATCACAGTGGGCGGCACGAATATATAAATATGGGAGTGGGTGCAAGTGCTGCAGGGCTGGGTTAGGGTCGGGGACAGATGCCCACATCACTATTATGTAATAAAAGACACTACGTTTGCCCAGGAGCAGTAACCCATAGCAACCAGTGGGTAGCATTTACTGGTCACCTGTGTAAAAGCAAAACATCTTATTGTTTGCTATGGGTTACTGCTCCTGGACACACTTAGTGAATTTTATTACATGGGGGTTAGTGTTATGAAGGACCAAATCTCAAACCTTAAAGTTATGTGACTTTAAAGCACTGAAAGCTGAAGCTCACAATTTTGTGGGGGGATTTTGCTCAGATATAATTAATATAGATTAAAGTTCAGATTTGGTTCAGTATTTGGAAGTCATAATATCTGACCAATTCCAAAAATTATGGATTCACTGCATCCCTACTACATCATTATATAACTGCAGCAAAAACGGAATGCAAATATGCAACTAAGGAATGCTCTATTTACAAAGCATCTATAACTTCAAACTATCTGTTTGAAAATAAACCCTGCTTATAAATAGCATCTATTTCCATGACCGGTTACCTGCCAGATCACCAGTCACCAAGTAGCAATTAATCCAGGATATTTAAAATTAGTGAACAGTATTCCAATATCTGGCTGCAGTTTGTTATATAACAGATAGCTATTCCTAGATAATTAGAAGCTGCGAGATACCTTCATTAATAGCAAGACTTTGCTACAAGTCTAACAAACATAATTAGGAGGTGGTAACGAGATCTCATATTGAAAAAACGCTAGATCAGCTTTTTAAGAAGACAGTGCCTTTATAAAGAGTTGGTAGTATCACAAGAACACAAACACAGGAACAGAAGAGGAATAGAATCCGATTATAAAGCATTGTTCTTATTAATGGGGAAAATGGCCATTAAGACAAGGGAAATGTGGCCGTAAATGCATCCGTTTCCGGCCATACGGAGGGGGGCGGGGCCCGGCTGCACGTCCCGCGTCAGGGCCTGCCCCCCTCTAGTTACGTCTCTGCACATAAGATCACATACAAGCCATAAATTGTAAATGATTCTTATAAAGGTTATTCAGAAGACCTATACACCTCTACCAAAAGCAATGTTCATCTTTACCATCAGTATACTGCAATGAACATCTTGCCAGATTTTTGAAGGCCTTAAGTATAGTGTTCTGTACATGCTTCTAAGCATGTCTAGTAGACATGTGTGGATTGCAATGCATAGTACCTTAGGCTAGTTCTGGGTTACTATCACTTTAAGTTAATAGATCTAGGTTTGTGTGTAGTTCCCTTGAAAAACCCACCAACTGCATTTGATTTATCAAAACAGTTGAAATACTGTTATGGTACATGATTTACTCATCTACACTAGAAATCTTGGACAGTAGACTTGATCATCCACCAGGAGACATCCCATGATTTCTATTCTCTAGGAGATCTGTAGTTTTGTTATCGCTGTTGAACACAAATTATTTACAAGCCTTCTTTAGTAAGCATACATATAGTATATACAATGGTTATGGATTCAATCTAAACAATATTTTAGTACCCCAAGTGATGAGATTACTCTGCAAACAAAATACATTACTGGTTATTTCTTTTGCAGTTTGTACTTACAGCCAATCAACATGACGCATATGGAGAAGACCTTTTCAGAATTGGTGTTTGGGGATACGTTTCCAAACCCAACACTTGTTAAGCTGCTAAATGTAAAGTACAGTGCTGTAACATATTTATCCTTGATAGAAGGTCCAGAACTGGGATCACTGTAATTGTATGGTTTCTTTATTTGGTCTCCCAGTGAATCCAACCAGCTAATTTTGTGGATTAAATAAGGTCGCTCCACATTGCCAATGGCATACCAAATGCAGGCAAGCCAGTGTGCGATCAGTGCAAATATGCACATTAGAAGCATCAAAACAGCCGCACCATATTCTGAATATCTGTCCAGTTTTCTAGCAACTCTCACCAGTCGTAATAACCTGGCAGTTTTCAAAAGTCCAATAAGTGTTGTGGTCTGTGAAATGAAAAAGAAAGAATTTAGTTTTTCATCTGAAATAGAAAGTCCATTTGTAATATATTTTGTCTAATTTGTGGCCCTATAATGGCTTAAAAGACATGGAAAGTATCCCCTCTAACGCCTACGCGTTTCATGCTTACCCAGCACTTAGTCATAAGCATAGATTCTGACTATGACTAAGTGCTGGGTAAGCATGAAACGCGTTAGGCGGGATACTTTCCATGTCTTTTAACTATTGATGTAAATAAAGTATATTCTTTTACTTATTAGCATGCCTCGGAGAAATTTTTGAGTTTATAGTTTTACTTCTGTTTGGTCACTAGAGGTCTCCGGCATGCATACTAGTAGTACTTACTGATTCTGCTCCCAACTTGATTCTAATAGCCTATAATGGCTTAACTATGATGATAGTGATTAATCAGAAACAAAACCCTTAGTAATCGGTTTATAGCCTAGAGATGCTCAACCTTGAGTATCAAACTGACAGTCAATTGTATAACCAGGAGCACCTGAGACAGAAACCTGTGGCACTTAAGGCATGCCTCACCTCAATTCATTTGAAGGTGTCTACACAGCGACACATCACTCTGGACCATCCATTATATATGGACATTTTGTATTAAAATAAAACACTTACAATAAAGAAACAAAAACATAGTACAATTCTTTCACTAACAAGTCAAATGATCCATGATATATAGGGACAGGGGTACTGATGTACTGAGGAATGATTTGTTTTTGAGGCAATTAAACTCTTTTCAGGCTTGGCTTGGTTCACAAAAATGTAATGGGTCATTACTAATCAATTGGGTTCTATGTTGCTGCCTCTATATTTTTGGAGTGTGAGAGGATACCAGAGTACCCCCGCCAAGACAAGGTAAGAACATACAAACTCCTTTTAGTATATAATTTATCCTAGGACCCTAGGCAGCCAGGCTCAACATGACACCAACACTTTACAAACAGATAGCAGGGGACCTTTTTACCCATAAAGTGGATCACCGCACCAGAGGCCACCCCTTCAGACAAGAAGAAAAGAACTTTAATTTAAAGCAACGTAGGGGGTTCTTCACAGTCAGGGCAGTGAGGTTGTGGAATGCACTGCCGGGTGATTTTGTGATGGCTGATTCAGTTAATGCCTTTAAGAATGGCTTGGATGATTTCTTGGACAGACATAATATCAAAGGCTATTGTGATACTAAACTCTATAGTTAGTATAGATATGGGTATATATAATTTATGTGGAAGTATGGGGTGTGTGTATGGATGCTGGGTTTTCATTTGGAGGGGTTGAACTTGATGGACTTTGTCTTTTTTCAACCCGATTTAACTAAGTAACTATGTAAACAACATGCTCTGTGCAAGACCATGTTTGGGTAAAAGATGTACAAATATGTACAGCATTTCCATCATACCATTTAGGAGGGACACCACAAACAGAACCGGTTATATGGCTGTATTATAATGAAGGCTTGGGAAAGCTAAACCTCTCTAGTCCAACATCCAAGAATTTCCAATGGCAAAAATGCTGGAGGCATTTTAAATGAAGTTCCATTGTTCACTGTTTCTAGGTATATAACATATAGCTGTGGGCCAATGGTCAGAGATGCTAATAGGATCTTTCCATTCCCTAAGAGACACCACATCTGGATTCCACTGAACAGTTAGAACAAACCCAGATGGGCTCTGTGCTTACTGAAATGTCTGTAAGAAATAACATCCTAATCATGGTAAGAATGGAACACATTTTACCAAACAAACTATTTCTCCTATTAAAAATTCATCTTTTGGAAGTATGTTGCTAAATACAAACATTGCATTACAGATCTTTACAAATGTATTACGTTTCTGCTTTGCCGGGAATTTAATGTGTAAACAACTACGAGGTTGGACAGAGCTGACAAGTGAGAGTGATATTTTCACTCTCTAAATCTGACAGTACATAAAAGAGGGGGACCATATTTTAGTGGAGGACTAAATGTAACAGTCTGTCTATTTAGCACAGTCAGCACTTGGATTTTGCTGATGCTGCAGATTGCCTGCACTTTTCAAATATTCTAATATTTTACTGTAGGAACACAAGAAAACCTATTTTTCTGCAATATGCCTATGTTCAGTTTAAACACCAGTGGAATTTTTGTCAGCTCTTAAGCAAAGACTACTAATTCCATGATACAGCTTGATGTTTTACCCATATGCAAACTACACATTACCCAAATTTTGATTATTTGATTTGATTATTATTTAATTACACAGCCAAGATCAAAGTATGTTGGGAGCTGTAGTCCAGCATCATGGTAGCTCACTGGATAGTACTTCTGCCTTGCGAGACTTGGGGCCTGAGTTTGCAAGGAGTTTGTATGTTGTCTCTTGTTTATTTTGGTTTCCTCTGGGAACTCCAGTTTTCTCCCATGCTCCAAAAATATACAATCAAGTTAACTGGCTCCTGATAAAACAGACCATGTGTGTAAATGTGATATGAACTTTATATGGACCACTATCGCCCTCCTTCAACATTTTAAATGCTGTTAGAATCAGTCCTGAGCAGGATGATCCCCATACAATAATCTGTAACCCAGCAATCTATGACGCCTGGTACTATCAATTTATACAGTTTAGTGTTAATGTTTCTTTGGATATTGGGACAACTGGGAATGCATGAAAAAGAGAAGCAACAGAAGGTTAAAAAAAAAGGTTACAACTCTCAAAAATGCTGAGACAAACGCTTTAGGCGCCTTCTATTGACTTGATATTGAGCAATAAAAAACATTGTACCAATTACTGTACTACATTCCCTTTCATCAATATGTCTCCCATCTCCTTAACCGCAGATAATTATATAAAAGTCACAGCTACCAAATGCTTTGCACAGATTTCCACTTGTACAGCAAATGCAAGGAGAGACCAATAAAATGTCAGCAACCTAATAACTCAATTTTACATACAGGACAAAGTCTTATTATAAATGTACAACTGTATCTTGGTTTCAAACAAAGTCAGTAAGTCCATTTTGCTCTATTTCTCAATAGAGAGAAAAGGATGTGCAAAGCCATCACAGGGTGGTTATATGGAGCTCAGAAATACAGGAATTCTGGATAATAAACTTTGAGAGAATTGATCCATATGTCAGATTGATCTGGCCTGATCAACTGAACTGTAAATATCTTTATTTATCATTGTCCAGGATTTGTTTTCCCAGACCAGCCAAAATAATAAGTACACTGATTCTCATAGAAGGCAAAAAATATTTAATTGATTAGTGGTGATTTACTGTTTCCTAATATATTGGTCTGAACTAGATTGATTCAGAAGAACTTGTTCTACTTCTGTTGAATCTGTTCTATTATTTAACAATGCCTAGACATGTTATAGATGGATCAGAATCAACTGATCCATTGACAATATTTACTAACACTATTTACTGAATCTGGCCCTCTGTCCTAATCCCCTAATTGTTAATCATACAGATTCACTAACCCAGCAACCCAAAACAGATTGACTGTGAAGCTTTTATTATTATTACTTGTATTTTGTATTGCTTCGCTATCTTTTATTGTCTTTTCCTATTGATCCTCTAGTCTCACTTCCAAACAGCAAAGATATAGAAGTTGTAGATCTGTGGGTTTCAGGCTGGTCATAAAAAAATATTAAGAAAACTGTTGTCTCAGTCAAACTAAAAGTTAATTTTGAAGTGAATTTAATATTAAAAACCAAGACGCTGGGTTTACTTTCTGTGATTAATGCTAACTCAATTAAAATCAATTACACTGCATTGTCTTATTAGAAAGGAAAAGCAATTTACATGAGAATGCCATGGGGACACCAATGTTGTATTGGGAGCACTGAGGGATAAAAGATCAATTTATGTATTTAGCACTAAGCCATATACTGTACAATGGACAGAAAATAAATATTCATACACAATATAAATATCTTTTTTATTCAGTGCATTCCAATTAATTTCATTTAATGAGCCAATTATTCACAATACTACAGGTGTCATTTGTCAATATTCAAATTCAATATTTTACTGTGATAAGTGTTTTTGTGCAGCAAAAAATTGTGAATTAGAATTTGAGTTTCTGAAATGCTAATATTTAAGATTTATCAAGAGTGACTTAATCGAATATAAAGATTTTGCATCTGAAAGCTGGTGAATAACTGTAGAAGTCAATGGTAGCTGTATAAGCAAAATTCTATCTATTTTTAAGGTTAATTAGGTTATTAGAATTCATGTTTTCAAGATTCTTATACTCTATCTATCTATCTATCTATCTATCTATCTATCTATCTATCTATCTATCTATCTATCTATCTATCTATCATCTATCTATCATCATCTTTCTATAATCATCATCATCATCTATTGTGTAATTTAGAACATGGTTGGCTTTTTTTCTGTTTTTATAGCTGGAAGGTCAGTATGATTCTCTTTATTGTGAAGAACTATCTAGAAATCACTTTTTTTTATCTGTGAAGACATTCTTGTAATATGCTGCATGTTAGAAAGCTACTGAAATGAGAAAATTAGAATCGCCCACATGCGAGTGATATCATGCAAGAGAGTGCAGTGGCAGGCCACATGTACTTAATAATTTAATATACTCAGATAATTAAGAAAAAACAGGAATGAACTACGACTTTATGCAGTGGCTGTCTCGGAATGACACAGCATTTCCAAAAGTACATATTATTCACTAGAACTATCAGACATAATTACTCAAGTTAAAATGAGGAGAATTTTGAGCTGCACTAAGCAAATTTATAATATAGCAACACCATTAAAATTAGTAAAGCTTAAGATTTGAAAATATTCTGCTTATCTGTAACCAGAAAGCAGGACTGACTAATATATGCCAATACCATTGTAGTGATTTAATGCTTTCCCAACCTTTATGGCAGAAGGGTGTATTTCCCTATCCACTGGTTAAACATGCTGTGTAGGGAGCTTGGCCAGGGTCAGTTGGGTACCTTACTTAGTAGGAGGAGGGTGGATGGTGCTGGGAGCCTGAGGCAGAGTAGGACTCTGTAACAAAGAAATGCACTCAAGTAAGGAGATCACCTTAGAAAAGTAAGAGTCAGAGTGGTAGCTTTTGTAATCGCTCACTGTAGAATTAAGGGTCAGTCTTAAGACATGTTGTATGCAAAGTGCAATTTCAAGGGCTAGTCTCCATGTTTTCTACCCATAAAGTAGCATTTTTTGTGTCTGAGAGATGTTGATGGGCCTGATGCAATACATGCAGTTGCATGTGAACACAAATTGGATGCAATTATTCTGATGGTGTTCTGGGAACCAGCTGAGATACCCTATGTAGCTGCAGGGTTCCCCTGCATCAATACTGTATGTGCATTGCACCCGATTTGTCAGGACATACCTCCCAACATTTTGGAAATAAAAAGAGGGACAAAATAGTTGGCAGGCGCAGTGCGGATACATTTTTTTTGACCACACCAATTTTTGTGGCCTCATCCCCTAATTACCGTGTTCATTTTACAAATTTGGCTGGTTATGAAAGTTTGAACATATTTCTGTGTTTTTTTTCAATTATTACAGTTTTGCTGATGAACGTGAATTGCCCTTTAACCTGTGAGTCTAACTTCTCTCAAGAGACCTGTTTTCTTATATTGTTACAATTACTAATTTGCTTATCTCAAAATTGTTACAAAAGTTAGAAACATTGTTTCTTTTTCTGCCTGTTCAGTGCAGAGAAAATTGGGACATTCCAGTACAAACAAGGGACTGCGGGTTGAGCAGTCAAAAGAGGGACTGTTCCTCTGAAAACGGGACAGTTGGGAGGTATGATTAGGAGGAAAGACTGGTGTGGTGAATTGGTAACACAAACACATCTTTAATAAATGCTGCCAATTTCCACAACAACTACATTAGGCATCAGCTGCCATCATGCATGTAAGCTTAGGGTTAGAAAGAGCACAACTGTAATGGAAATTGTGAATACAACTGCAGTTGGTAACTAGGGATGGGCAAATTTTGTTGAAAAATCATGAAATGCCAAACAATTATTCACATCCAGTGAAGTCAATGGGGTGTTTGTTGCACAGCTTTTTTATGCTATACATTAGAGACTATGGGGCACATTTACTTAGGTCTGAACTGTTGCTTTGGAAAGCTCTGCCATACTTCTTGCAACTATGTCAGATGTTAATTTGCTACAACCACGTGCATTCATCAAAATGCAAAAATTCATATCGGCAAATGAACTCTGGTTCTGGTTTTCTAGTGAAAATTTGTCAGTGCAAAAGTTTCTTAGTAAATTTTCTCTAGCGTTACTTTCTTCCTAGTTAACATACTTCCACTTACATCAATTTAAATATAGCGGCTACATAAAGGTCATATGTATGTATTTATTAGTGATGGTGAAATTGCTGGAAGATGCCACCTATTATTAATAAAAAAAATGTATGTCCAAGGCAAGCAAAATAAAGACAAAAGATATCCTCTATTGTCCTAAAAAATTAGCCTACCATAAAAAACAAATGTAGGATAAGCTTCAAATGGTTAAACAAGTGTGAATAATATATATCTAACAGTTACAACTTTTAAAAATAATCCCACATTAAAATATGAAAAAACAGCAGTTTTCTCTTTTTTTATGACTTTTACTAATATAAGATGTGATTCCATTGACATAGTGATGTTGAGGCTGTAGCTTCCTCATAACAATTGTCTAGGAAGAACCAGGTGAAGTAGACTTTGGTGACAAGGGTGACCAATTGACTTTGCTAAATTTGCGGATTAACGATTGTTCACCAGAGCAAAAAATTCACCTGGCAAAACAGTGTACAAGATCTCTAGCGCTGAGGTTTTTCGCTAGCAAATTGTCCTCTTCTCCATTTAGTAAATAGGAGATGTTGTGGTAATTTCTCTTTTTGGCAAATTCTTGCTAAACATCCACAATTCGCTCTTTAATAAATGTGCCACTATTGGCGCTGCTTTGTGGTGAACCATGCATTGTCGTCAAGGAAGTGAATGTGCTAAGGAAATATAATGTGTCCTATCTGAAAGATAAGAGTTAAGGTGATATTGTAAAATTCCAAGAATAAAGCTGTTAGGGCTGTTCTATAGGAATGACCAGTAGTGACAAGCAAAATATTTCACAGCAAAAATGACGACCATAGACTCCAATGGGTGAAAAAATGATGACACCCATAGATTTCAGTGCATTTTGGTGAATTGTCCCATTTTTGCGAATTTTAGGCGAAGCCAAACAGGTCAGATTCGCCCATCACTAGTGACCTGTGCCATTATGATGGCTGTACCATCTTGACACATTCAGTGCTAGCTGCAGATTTCAGCATGCTTTACAGCAGGGGTCCCCAATCTTTTTTACTCGCGAGCCACATTTAAATGTAAAAAAGTGTTGGGGAGCAAAACAAGCATGAAAAAGTCCATGGAGATGTCAACAAGGGCTGTTATTGGCTGTTTGGTAGCCCCTATATGGACTGGCAGCCTACAGGAGACTCTGTTTGGCAGTATACCTGTTTTTTATGCAACCAAAACTTGCCTCCAAACCAGGAATTGGAAAATAAACATCTGCTTTGAGGCCACTGAGAGCAACATCCAAGGGGTTGGTGAGCAACATATTGCCTTCCAGCTATTGGATGGGGATCACTGCTCTAGAGCATGGATGTCTTTTAGATAACTGCTGTTTGGTGTGTCACCTACTGAATACCTTGCAAAGAAGGGGACAAACATATCCAGCCTCTGTGACTATCCTTAGTTTTGTACTTTGCATTCCCATAGATGAGGGTTTTGTAAGTAATGTTTCAGTGTTTGCAGATGACACAAAACTATCCAGCACAATTAATTCCATCCAGGATGTGGCATCCTTGCAACATGATCTTGACAAACTGGCAATCTGGGCAGATAAGTGGCAAATGAGATTCAATGTTGATAAATATAAAGTCTTGCACCTGGGATGTAAACATATCCAAGCCACTTATACCCTTAATGGGACTGCACTAGGCAAATCCATTATGGAAAAGGACCTTGGAGCCCTTGTAGATTTAAAACTTGGCTGTAGCAAGCAATGCCAGTCAGCAGCATCAAGGGCAAATAAGGTCTTGAGTTGTATTAAAAGGGGCATAAAGTGAGAGTAGGAGGGGGTCATTCTTCCACTGTATAGAGCACTTGTAAGGCCCCATCTAGAATATGCCGTACAGTTTTGGTCTCCATCACTCAAACAGGACATTATTGTATTAGAGAGGGTACAGAGAAGGGCAACTAAGCTGGTAAAAGGTATGGAAAATCTTAGCTATGAGGAAAGACTGGCCAAATTGGGAATGTTCACACTGGAGAAGAAGCGCTTAAGGGTTGATATGATAACTATGTATAAATATATAAGGGGATCATATAATAATCTCTCTAATGCTTTATTTACCAGTAGGTCTTTCCAGCTGACACAAGGTCATCCATTTCGATTAGAAAAAAAGAGGTTCCGCCTAAATATTTGGAAGGGGTTTTTTACAGTGAGAGCTGTGAAGATGTGGAATACAGGGTTATGGAAGATAGCTCATAGTCCAAGTTGATCCAGGGACTAGTCCGATTGCCATTTTGGAGTCCGGAAGGAATTTTTCCCCCTCTGAGGCAAATTGGAGAGGCGTCAGATGTTTTTTTTTGCCTTCCTCTGGATCAACTGCCAGTTAGGCAGATTAAAAAAAAAAAAAAGGTTGAACTTGATGGACGTGCGTCTTTTTTCAACCTTACTTATCATGTTACTATATTATGTTTTATATAATTTGAGTACTCCTTCATCCATATTTAAACATCAGCAAAACTTCTAAATACCGGTTTTGCTAAATAACTTGTAAGAGTAAAATACCGAAGGTGTTGCCTTGAGCACGTTTACATGCCGAGATACCAACACAGCCAATGTAAATTTCAGTTTCATTTACACAATTAAACATACTGTAATCTCTCTGCTGAAAGGAATCAACTGTTAAGGGATTAGATGTTCTAAAGAAAAAAAATCTTGCTGAAATACCAGCATACTAATTAGCACTACTTCTTTATAGGAATATGCCGCTGATGTTCTCAAAGTCGTAACCTTTGTTTATATCGATGTTCACACTTATCTGTCTAGATTTAAAAGGGATCTAAACCCTCCATAAATCTGTGTCACTGTCTGCTATGTTATCTAACATAAATGATAAAATACTAGAGATGAACCAAGTTTTTTTGGATTTGCCCTAATACCCAATCCTCCACCAAATCCAAACCCTAATCTGCATATTCAAAAGTGAGTGAACTCCCTTAAAACGACATCTTTTAAAAAAAGTTATCTTGAGTTGTCCAGTCCAGTCCAAAGTCACATGACTTTTAAGGTCTGGGTTTAGCTTGGTAAGTCATTACAAATTGTCTTGAATCCAAATTCTTTATAAAATGATAGAATTGGTCCAAAACCCTAGCCTAACCCTTAAATCAGTTCAATTACTCAATTACAGATGCAAGAAAATTCACCAGTTAGAATGCTATTGAGCAGAACTAATTCAACCATCATATTTCACAACATCCTCAGTTTACTTTCTGTGGTGGAAATGTCAAGGGCATCCTTTATATCTTATCTATCTTCTAAAAGTTGAGTTGCCAATGGAAACTCCCAAACTACTAGGACAAATATAGTTAGCTCATTGGCCTGCTGCTCGGGTCCCCAACTTTTTTTAATCTATGAACCACATAGAAAAAGTACTGAGCAACATGTTGCTTGTGACCCTACTAAATAAATACTATACAATATGATAACAATATCACTATACTGGAACTGGAAACACATGACATATATATATATATATATATATATATATATAGTGGACAATATAAATATTTTTTTTATATATATATATATATATATATATATATATATATATATATATATATACAGTATATATAGATATATATATATATATATATATATATATATATATATATATATATATATATATAGTGGACAATATAAATCTGTCTTTTGTTTGTGCCTGGGTCATGTATTTCCAGTTCCAGTATAGTCATATTATTTATATATATTCATAGTCAGGGGTTAGGTAGCTGGGACAAACGTACTGGGGGCAAAGCAGCCCATGGCACAATCATAACTCATGAAAGTGTAATATCTTTCAGGCAGTTTATTTGGCTTGTAACAAATATAACAAAACAAACAGAATAAAACCCCTGCCACCTAATTGGCTTCTAGCTCACACAGGTCAGTTGTCCCAAACAGAGAAAAGAAAACAATGCCAACCTTCTGGTGATTCCGAGCCTGTCAGTGAGCTTACACAGGCAGCTTTCCTGCATTTTTCCCCCAGACTGGAGCTCCCTATTCTGGCTTGAGCTGCCTTTGTAATTATCCTCCTGAGGTGCCTCAGGTAGACACAAAACACCACTTTGCTAAGAACCTGGGACATATATAAGCTCCTTCCTGGACTTTCCCAGGTATCCTGGTAGTGACCATAACATAATATATATATATAGAGGCCGATTCACTATAGGTCGAATATCGAGGGTTAATTAACCCTCGATATTCGACTGTGAACTAAAATCGTACGACTTCGAATATCGAAGTCGAACGATTTAGCGCAAATCCTGCGATCGATCGATCAAAGGATTTTTCGTTCGATCGAACGATTAAATCCTTCGAATCGAACGATTCGAAGGATTTTAATCCAACGATCGAAGGAAAATCCTTCGATCAAAAAATCACAGGCAAGCCTATGGGGACCTTCCCCATAGGCTAACATTGACTTCGGTAGCTTTTAGCTGCCGAAGTAGGGGGTCGAAGTTTTTTTTAAAGGGACAGTACTTCGACTATCGAATGGTCGAATAGTCGAACGATTTTTACTTCTAATCGTTCGATTCAAAGTCGAAGGTCGTAGTCGAAGGTCGAAGTAGCCCATTCGATGGTCGAATTAGCCCAAAAAAACTTCGAAATTCGAAGTTTTTTTTATTCTAACCCTTCACCCGAATTTAGTGAATCGGCCCCATAGTGTTATGGTCACTACCAGGATACCTGGGAAAGTCCAGGAAGGAGCTTATATATATGTCCCATGTTCTTAGCAAAGTGGTGTTTTTGTGTCTACCCTGCCGATCCTCCTTTTCACTATTTGAATATTTTTGATATGGCACCATTGGAATTGCCTAGATTTGAGTGTGGGTACTGTGGGAGTATATATATATATATATATATATATATATAATAATCAAAAAGAAAACTGCACCAAACAGGTCTTTATATGAAATAAACAAAAAGGTTTTATTTGATCAACGTTTCGGCTCAACAGCTGGAGCCGTCTTCAGGAACTTTCCTGTTTGGTGCGGTTTTCTTTTTGATTGTTACTATTGTTGTCTTTAACCAGCACACAGGCATTGGTTTTTGTTTGTCCATGTGCACCATGTCCAAGCTATATATACATATAAAATCATCAAATTCTTTATACTACACTAAACAGCCCTTTAAACTACATAGAAGAAAGAAGCATTAAATACACTTACCTCATCAGAACCAGAACCAAAAATCAGCAGATCAAAGGGTATTGCTGCGACCATGTCTATTAGGAACCAGCCTTTAAAGTAATGGATTGCTATTTTCGCCGGGTCACTTACAACTTCTTCATTCGGATTGACATAAGTGGTTCTGAAATTTATGAGGATATCAATGATAAACATGATATCTACAATGAGGTCAACAACATTCAGGGGATTGCAAGAGTATCCACATTCACGTCTCTTCTGCTCCTCTCTGTCATTGAGTAAAAAGGCAGCTGAGTAAGGAGTAAAGATGGCAGTATAAATAACTAGTAGCAAAATTAACCAGTCCCATACTGCTTTAAATGGGCTATAGTGCAAAATAGTAAACTTGTTGTTGCGAGGTGTTTGGAGTTTATATTCTGGTAGGACATCAGCTCCCAAAGAAAGAACCTGTGGAGACATAATATGGCACATTTTATCTACACTCCAATAAAGATAAAAACTTTTGAAAAGCTGTAAAGTAAAGTTATACATTTATGCTCCATTAGTAATGACCAGTAATTGCCAGTAGACTTTCCCTCATATAGTGTACAGGGCACTGACCCTAAGAAAAACTCTTAAGATTCAGATAATATTCTTAGGAGACATAGGATGATCAAAAGTTCCACTTACCAATAGCTCACTATGAAATTGTCTGGAAATATAATCGGCTGATTTATCTTTGTAAAGTAATGTTTTTGACATTTTGATGTGACCTCCAAAAATACAGATATACAGAGAGGGGAAATTATATGCAGAAATCTAGCTAGAAATGGAACATAGGGTCACTTCAACATGGACATGACAAATCCCAGTAGGCAATTTAAATTTCAGTTCAAGCAGTATACTGTGTATCTGCTAAATTCTTAAGCTAAGAAGGAGTGTCTTGCTGAAACAACAGTTAAGGGGAGGTTTGCGGCTCTGTCTTAAGACATGACTCAACCCACAGGAGATTCAACCTCCACCCTCACTTTCAAAGTTCTAAAACTAAGGCAGGGAATTTGAAGCTCCCATTCACTTGTTGGAATTTCAGTGGTAACCATTTGGAACTGTAACCTGCACTTCTTCTATAAAGCCCCATATGATTTTTAAGTCATCTGACAATGGAGCTCAAAGATTCACTTACAGAAAAAGATATGTTTGTTTGTCAAGTCACCAAAAATGTTTTTTTCCCAATTTGATCTAAATGGGGGTGATTGCTTCATCAATAGGCACATGAAGTTCTCACCTGATGCTATGCTAAACTATCGCAGCATTAACCCCTGTCTAAATGTTTCATAAACTCCATTACAACAGCATTCAGTTTTACTCTTGCAGAGCTGCGCAGGGCCGGTTTGTGTTCTCATTCTGTGTCATTTTCAATTTCTGTTCGACATATTCTTCTCTGCTAATTACAGGTCCCTTCACTGCACTTTTCCTTTCTGCCAGCTTGTATAGAGCAGACTGATGGCTCCTGTGATGCGCTGATCCCTACCCAGTCTTTTCTGGTAGCACAAATGCAAGTGATGCAAGGCAGATAATCAGAACTCATTTTCTTGTTTGCCATTCAAATTATTGGCAAGCTCTCTCCTACTGGCTTGTACTGTCAATCCTTGGGCACATCTGTTACACAGAATCCTGCAAATGCTCATATCCCCTCACCCCTCACCGCCATGGAAATATGTACGTTTAATATTAGTCAAGCTAAACTCTCTTTTATCAGTAATTTTGCTCACTGTACCAAGCATTAACAAAGTCACTAAATAAATACCATTGGGTCAATTATGAGCACAGTAAGGCTCATTTACACAAGTAAAAGAGGTCTGATTCCACTCTACATCTAGGGTCAAACTGGAAATCCAGTACCAGGTATAGTGTATGGGTCCAGTGGGTACAAGTCAGGCAAAGGCAAAGTATTATGCTGGAAGAATGCAAATTCCTACTTGTAGATCGTTTGCACTAACCTACCTAATCCACAGCCTGATAGCAGAGACAGACAAGCTATGTGCCAAGGACCCTAGCCCCCCCCCACCTGTTGCATCCTAGACACGCGACTCTTCTGCCTACCCCTAGTTTCAGTCCTAACCTGTGCCCCCATTACAATGAGTAAGAGGCGGAGGGGGGCAACCATATATACGCTGAACACAGCCAGTGCATTTTTTTATGGGATATGCAAAAAGGAAAAGATTATGGGAGCATTCCATGGGGTATATTTATCAAAGAATGAAGTTAGAGATCACCACACTCCACTAGTGTGAAATTCCACTACTCTCCATTCATTTCTATGGGATTTTGGCGTATTTATCAAAGGATGAACTTTCACTTTCACCCATCGATAAATACTCACACTAGTGGACTGTGTGATCTCTAACTTTACACACTTTGAAAAATATACCCCCATGGCCAAATACTAAAATACAATGGAAGTGCTACTGATCTGGCCAAATGAACTACAGACATAGAGAAAAATAAGAGAGATTGATCAATACACATTCCCTGGTCCCCTGTCACATAAGTCATCTATACAGATGCATGTATTTAAAAAGACAGGGTTTTTTTAGTTACAAAATTATGACCATAAAATTGATAAGCCACCATATCATGGGATTATGGGATAAACTCATGCCTCTGAATTCCATTTTTAAAATGCATAAAGTAAATGAGCTACAGCATGTGCACAATAGTGTAGCACAATTCTGCAGAAACATTATAGTTGTCCTCCAAGTTGGCTGATGATTTCTGGAACTGTTACATCTCATTTGCCGATACTGAAGCAAAAGGATAAAACTAGCCAAAATTATTAAAAATATTCAAGGAAGTTGAAGAGAATGGAAAGAGAAAATAACTGGAATATTGTTAAAGCAAAGAACTTCAGTGTGATCTTTCCTAGGGAGTATTATTGTGTAATAGGTAGATATCGGAATGAATATGGCAGAATCACATTACTTACAGTAACTATTATATCCAATTGGAATAACATACCGTATATACTCGAGTATAAGCCGAGTTTTTCAGCTCCCAAAATAAGCTGAAAAATGCTGCCTCGGCTTATACACGGGTCAGTTAAAAAAAATTACCTACCGGTATTTGACTGATGCGTGTGCCTCTTCTGTGCTGATGGCTGCGCCTGTGCCTTCACCTTAAGTCAGTTCCCTCTCTTGCTGACTGCTGCCTGGCTGCCGCCCCTGACTTGTCCTGCGCTGCGCTGCTCGTCTGCATGACGTCTGCGCGTCCACTGACTTCATGGTGTATAGCTATTGCGCATGTGCGTCAATGCGCATGTGTGTCTTTCCCTGATTGCGGTCAGAGGCACCAGGGGACCGGCGCGTCTAAAGGTAAGGACCCCAAGTGTGTGGAAAACATAGAAACTTCTACATGTGTATGACATGTATTCTAATACTATCACTTTGTACTATACAGAACAGGGAGTGTGATGTGTTTGAATGTTACTGTTGTCACTCGTCAGTCACAATATTTCCCAGGGAACATGAGATCCATGCAGCTGCCAGATACTATCAGTGTAACTGTTACTCATGTACTCCCACCTTCCATATTTAATACAGCAGCCTCAGTACTAAATGTGTAAGTAGGCATGGTGTGTGGAGGCGTGACATGATTATTGAAACTTACCAGTAGCTGCTGCATTTCTCACCCTAGGCTTATACGCAAGTCAATACGTTTTCCCCGTTTTTGTAGGTAAAATTAGGTACCTCGGCTTATACACGGGTCGGCTTATACACGAGTATATACGGTAATATTAATGCTACCTGAAATATGAGTGAAACAGCAGTATATTTTATTTTGTCATATATAAAAGAGGGCATTTTGTATTCAGCATGCAATTTTAGACTTTGGAATCTCTCCTTGACTCTGATTCTGGATGGTTGCTTCCAATGACACTTTTTGTTCTGCAATACTCCAAAATCAAATTTAGAGAAGAACTGTGGCTCAGCATGTTATTTATACAGTCTGCCTTATGGGGCATATCTTTCTAAAGCTGATGTACTAGTTTGTTTGTCTTGAAGCTATTGCTGGATTGCGTCCATTTAAGGTACAACATAGCTCTTCATTGGCCAGCACGGCACAGGGAGAACAATAACAAGTTTAGAAGACTAATTTTGCTTTGGCTAGACCAGTAAAACTGAACGTTTATAGGAATGATCTGAAAGTCTTTGTGTTTCTGCCAGGGTACATGACCACACATTTACAGCAATTGTCAGTGGAAAGAACTGTTTTGTCTTTCTGCCATCCTGCACTCATAGTCATAGTCCCAGATGCAACGCTTTAATTGTTGATACTGTAAACAAAAGAACATGCGGTTTTAGGACCAGAGTCATAAACAATGTGTTTGGAACAAATGAAGCCTGAGAGTCTTCCAAGTGCCCTGCAGGGTGTTTACTAAAACTGATCGCCTTTCCTATTTATTTTAAGATACAGGGTGAGAAGAGCTCCCCTCAACTACCCACACAGAATAATATCTCAGATGACCTTTCAAGTCCCCTCTATGGGCATGGGTCTTGTGCTCCCTCTTCACTGTGTGTATCCCATGCTAGAAGAATGCAAATTCACTATATCCCCACCAGCTTGTGCAGATTGTTTTCACTAGCCTACCTTATCCACAGCCTGATAGAAGAGACAGAAAAGCTATGTGCCTAGGGCCCTAGCACCCCCCACCTGTTGCATCCTAGACATGTGATTCTTCTGCCTACCCCTAGTTTAAGCCCATAACCTGTGCCCCTGGTACAATGAGTAAGAGGCGGGGGGGGGGGGGGCAGCCATAAATATCAATTTAAACTCACCAGCTCAGACAATATAATTATTTTACGTTACTAACCATTGATCATTATGCTGAAATTGGATTTATTTTGACAACATTTCTAACTATTTTAGTATAGTACATTTACACACAACTATTTAGAAACATCATGAATAAGCAATTTCAATATATTCAGAAACCATCAAGGTAGTAACCTACTATTTTTACACTTTGGGGCCTATTTGATACAATTCAAGATGTGTTATTTTCGCATTTTGAGAAATTTGGCACAATCTCAAATGTTTCCAAGGTTTATCAACTGAAAAAACTCTTGAAAATCCAATTGGGGGTGTATTTTAACAGTTATTTTATTTTTCAAGTTTGTAACATTTACATTTGTAAAAAAAATGGAACAATGCAATCTTGTTTTTTTCTGCAAATTAATGTGATATGGTTTTTGTGATTCAAGGGTTTTTTTTAAGGTAACAATCCAGAATAAAATCCTAATTACAAAAAAAAACTCAATCAATATTAGTTAATAATTCCTCCTTACCATACCTGGAATATATTTCCTGAAAACAGCCAGAAACATAAAAGTGGCTGCTGGTTAAACAAATTTATTAGTAGGTGTATTATTCTAACAGCAGTTTCCCTTTGTGCACACAGCAATAGCTCTTTTTTATCGTTCCAAATATATGTATATATTTATTTTTCTAAATGTAAACTATTTTTTTCTCAAATAATAATAGTTTAAAATAGGTTTAAATAGAGCATTCTTTCAGCTGCAGTATGCAACATGCAGAATATTTTATTTTACAGTCACTTCTTTAATCCCTTGCATATATCTACCATACTGTATTTACAACGAAGGAGCCAGGATTTTATTTAAATTCTTCTTTTAAATAAAGACATACCATTGATAAATGTGAAAAAAGGCAGCTTTTCTGGCAGCTCCCGGGGAAGTGCAATGTTTTGCTTTTCCAGGTCACTGCCTGATATTGATCAAGTCAAAAAGGAAGACATTTCTTTTCACTATTTATGGATATCCATTATTTCTGATGATTAAAGTACACCATGAAGGTGATTTCTCACTCCCAACAGCTGAATGTTTCACGAAATATTGAGCCAACTCTTAAGACTTAATATATTATAGCAGTTATTTCGTGCATGTAGTATAAAATTTAAGGGGAAAACAACAGTGCTTGGCTACAGAGTTTCGGTACAGATGAAAATGTGACTTATTGTGACCACTGAGTTAACAATGAATATAGAAATATGAATAGTGAGGACAGACAATACAATAGTCTAATGACGAGACCACATACTGTTATGTATACCATATACATATTTTCTGTAGAAGCACCCCCGTCTAAAGACTATGGTACTATGGTATATATTTGGTGTCATTCAAGCAAATAGGAGGCAGCAATTACTGATTTAGATGCTTTCTTCTCAGCTAAAAATACATTGATGGAGAATGTGCACTGTGTACATTAGCTTTAGTGCATATTGTAATAACAAAAGGCACAAGACTGCAGATCCAGTGCATCTGCATAAGTCAGAACTCCAAGATAATATCCAATATCCTCATATTTCATCATAGTATAAACATTAAAGTTTCAGTAAACATATATGTTTCAGTTTCAGTGTAGAATTGAAGTTTATGCAGTTAACTACAGTGCTCAATATGCTTTCATAAAAAAAGAATTTCGCTTGTGCTTTTTTTAATACGATTGTAGCTAAGACTGCGTGGGTGTTATTGAGTAGAACATAACAGAAAATCTCTTGAGGAGATAGGAGAGAAAGGTCAGGCATTGAAAATATTAATCTTACAAAATGAAACTGTAACACTAAACAGACCACAAGGAGTTAATGTCCAGCTAGTGATGGGAGCATGCGACTCAACACTTCAGGTCAGGGCCTTTGCTAAGTAGAAGATTCCAATAAGGGTGTAGAGCAACTACACCACTCAGGCTACTGTGCATGTAAAATAGAAAATGATTGGACGCCAGGAGGTTCTTATGATGAAACAAAGGATGGAAGTTTATTTGTACCAAGACAAATATCCCCAGGTTTACCCACATATGGATGGATGGATGGATGGATGACACAGTTGAGGAATGTGACTCCCATGAGGCATTGTAGTCAAGCAGATATGCCTTAAAGTGGTCTGGATCCCACCCAGTGGAGTGGTCAGGGAGAAGAAGTCTAAGCCTGACGCCCTATTCACTGTGGTCCCTGAACTTAAGACAATCTAGGAGCCTTGGGAAACTACTCCCTGCTACAGATCCTTGATGGAGCACAGAGCTGCTCTTTCTATCTGAACTCCCTATCTCACTCTCCTAGAGAGTCTATAACAGATATAACCTGATTCTAGCTAACCTCATTCACGGGGTTCCCTGGTCCCCGACTTAAACACTAAAGGTGCTGTCCCTTGGCTTTACTGGACCTTGGTGTACCCAGACTCAATGGGAACACCCAGCAGGTAAGGAAACCAGCAGCCAAAGAGGAAGATCCACCCCTTTCCCAGCACTAAGTGTGGTAGGAAGTGATCACTACACCTCTCGGCCAATAACACTGTTTATGCAAATATAATTTAGATACATGGGCTTTGGCCCAGCAACTAGGCTAGGGAAAATGAGGAAGGGTAGGGATTTAAAGCTATAGGAGCATATTAATCCTATAGGTCCCTAAAAAACCATAAATCAGCACTCAATGTTGTGTGTGTGTGGGGGGTGGGGGTTTCTCTGGTGCAGGCCATTTTTTGTCATTACTTCAATAGGTTAATTTAAAAACGCATAAAAAACTCTGTGTTATACATAGAATCAATAGATTTGGCCGGTACAGAACTGAATTAGAACTGTAAATTGAATATTTAAATTTAGCACAAATCAGCACAAAAATGTTGTGTGTGTGTGGGGGTGGGGGTTTCTCTGGTGCAGGCCATTTTTTGTCATTACTTCAATAGGTTAATTTAAAAACGCATAAAAAACTCTGTGTTATACATAGAATCAATAGATTTGGCCGGTACAGAACTGAATTAGAACTGTAAATTGAATATTTAAATTTGAGATAAACAAAAAAAACGGAATTATCTCTGAACGAAAACTGTTGAATTCAACTGTCTAGGGCTCTAAAGTCACAGTGCTCAGCTAAACAAAATCCCCAATTATCCAAATTGGACAAATGCCTGCCTAATAATAAGCTCTTCCATTCCCCAAAATGCTACTAGTTTGTGAGGCTTATAAATAAGGAGGAGCTCATTATATAGAAGCTGATTAAATATTTTCTCTGATGGGTCAGAGAGGTAGTAATAAGGGTAAAATGAAAGTATTTACACTTTCACAGTTATTGCGACACTATTTATTCCAATAATTAAGAAAAACTGCAAACATCTCTTAATCAATTCTACAGATGCAATGATACATGCATTACTCAGACTTATAAATCCCCTTTAGTTCTGTTTTATTAAAAGAAAAGAAAAATATCTGTATCCACAGTGCTCAGCTCCATCAATCATACCCCTACATTAATAATACACCAGTTTCAATGTCTTGAGCTTACAGGCACAAAGGCTAATAATATGCCACTACAGCTGCTATTGTTTTAATTAATGATAATATAGTTATTGCACAACTAGAAAGCATTGGTAGCTACACATTTAATTTTCAAAAAGTGGAATTCTTTGTTGTTTTTAATGTGAAAAAAAATCTTCCCACTATTTGTCTATAGTGTCCTCTAATGTACTTGTAAAGAGTAACTAATGTCCCCTCACAAGCACATTTTCTTTAGAGAAAATAACCCCATCCGTTATCCAGAATGCTCTGAATTATGGAAAGGTCTCCATATCTTTTACTTGTCTTGTTGCACATCGCTGCAATCTCCAGCAGAGAATATCTAGATATATTTAATACCCCCTTCACTAACCATTATAATTCAGACACAGATCTCTTAATAATTCCATAACAGGTAGTTATTTCTCAAGCAACTTCTATCATCTATGACCTTCTTCTATCCTGCCTTGATTACTGCAACCTACTACTAACCATCCTCCATGACTCCCATTTCAGTCTATAAAGTAGAAAAAACAATTTGTATGAATTTTTTGAGTCCCAAATCTATGTTAGTCCCACTCCAATCTGCACCTCCAGCTCTCCTCAACCGTCAAACTCCAATTCCAAAATGATGTGCTCTTGGCTGGCTCCAAACATAGAACCATGTGAGAAACATGATAACATATTTATAGTGTAACTTCAATTTCACCCAAGTGTTTTCACTTGGGTTTTTCAAGTGTGGATGAAAACACTTGGGTGAAATTGAGTTAAAGGACACCTATCACAGCCAAAATCAAATACATATTAACAATCTGACCGGTACAACCTTAACACATAATCAAACTACATGTAAATTATTTTGACATCAGTTTTTAAACAATCCCTTACTTTGTCAAATTGGTTCTTTCACAGAGGGAGTCCATACTGTGACTATAACATGCAAATGAGTTCACTAGCATGCTCAGATTGTAGCATTGCCCTGAGTATTCTACCCAGAAGCCTAGCTTTAGTAAACACTTCCACTAGTAGTATCAGGAGATTTCCCTTTCTTGTCCCCTGCTGGTGATGTCATTATGCAAATGAAGGGCTCACACTAACTTCCAGACAGGTGGCAGCATTACTAATGTTTTAAAAATCGGATTTCTTGAACTTTCACATAGAGGCAGATTTATCAAGGGTCGAATTTCGAAGTAAAGGGGGTATTTTTGGGGTTTTTTTGATCAAATTCGATTCAAAGTATTTTTTTTTTAAAAAAACTTTGATTTTTCAAAGTCCACCAATTGACTCTATAGAGGTTCTAAGAGGTCCCCCATAGGCTAAAAAAGCAATTTGGCAGGTTTTAAATGGCGAATGGTCGAGGCTGAAGTTTTAAAGAGAATTTTCACTTGATAAACCTGCCCATAGTGTCTTTACTTAGTAAATTATTTTAGTTATGGTTGGTGCCCTTTAAGGAAGTTTCACTATAAATATTTTATCTTGTTTCTCACGGCCAAGAGCACATAATTTTGGAATTGCGGTTTAAAAAGTATATTTGCTGCTATAATCCTTTCTAATATCCAAGAGAAAACACAGTTTAAATTATCTGCTGTTAAAATCTTTATTATGGAAACTTGTAAAGCAAAGGATAATGTACAAAATAGTTCTCCTGACTTTAAAAACCCTTCACTTCTCTGTAGCTCATGTAGCTCTCTTCTTCATATGGTCCTCATCTCCATTGCTAAGCTGAACCCTTGCCACACCACTCACATTCATTGCCATTTCCTAACATCAACTGCTCTTCAACTCCTAAATGCCATCCATGAATTCCTCCATAAGGAACTCTTCCTCAGCATTTTTAATACTGAACTCAAATCCTGCCACTTAGAGCACTAATACATTAAAGTGCCTATTTATTATGCTGCATAAAACACTGGAGAAAAATATCACTGGTAGATCTGATTGTTATTATGGCCAACATCACTGGTGATGTATTTCTCCACTGTTTTACATATCATGATAAACAGACCCCCAAGTATCCAGTGCAATCTTGCCACTTATGGTTCAATGTCACAGCTACTAAATCTTATCAACCCTCAATTTATTGCTACACATGTTACATTCAGTTTAAATATAAGAAATAACGACTTCCATCATCCCTCATCTCTGCTTGTTTTTTTACTGCCTGTACTATTATACACACTGTGCATACCATATTGTTATAATACAATTTTGAATCATTTGAAACAAAAAGCTCAGCAGAATTCTAACTAGGCTTAAAATAGTACCCTAATTGTTCTGAAATGTGTCTGAAATGTATTTAGCTTGCACACTAAATATATAAATCCCATACAACTATACAGAGACTAGGAAACACAATAAACATGAAACGGAAAAAAATGATTCTCCAAGGAAAATGCTAATTTCCAGGAATTTCTGTGTAAGTATGCTTTTTCATGAGATCTGTCAGCTAGTAGTGACAATATTCTAATGAGAATCCATATTTAATTAATTAGCATGACAACTCTAATGAGAACTTTCTACACTTCTTGAATTAATTGTCATGTTTAAAGAGCTGTCACATTTGGAACCAAAATGAAAATGAAAGACCACATATGCATAAAAGCATTCAAATGCGAAATGATACGGCGACAAATGCTTATTTTGGCACCAATAATACGCCCTTAAGGGAAAGCATACATTTAGGCAATCAGTATTGTGGTGGCATCTATACTTGTAGCATGTTTACCCTTTTATTTCAGCTACTTATCAGCCATTCGTCACAAATCACAAATCACCTTGGAATCAAACTCCCAACGATTTGTTCGATGCCAAAGCTATGGCCCATTTAATATCAATTATAAGCTTCTTTGCTATCTCTAAGCCAATGCCCTAAGGAATTCTAAATCCTTGTTGAAAATCCTCAATCCACTATAGAACCACTACTATAGCTATAAGCTATATCTAGGAGTTGAAGCTTTCACACTCAGTTTTAAAATGTGTAACATAAGGTATTTATGCCTTAATGATTTGTAAAAATTGAAACATCCAAACCTGAAATTCTCCAATGAGAATCCAAGCTGATCTGGATAAATCTGGCTCCATGTTCTTTGTTCCTACAACTGGAGTTAGATTTTTTAAGCACAGTTTCCTAATACTAAACAAGCATGTCCTTGATCCCAAATCTCTGATTTCAGTGTAATATAATGAAGCCAAAATGACACAATAATCTCTGTAGGTAAGATAAGAGCAAGATGCTTAATACAATGCTGGGAATCATTCTCACTAGATAATTATCTTGCATCCATAGATAGTGTATGGTATTGGTCAATGATGCACTATGAAATGTTAATGAATTGTATAACATTTCGCAGGATGTATATCTAAAGACAGAGTAGCAGCAAAACGTCAAGAAACTCATATTATACACTCACAGCCCAAATTACCTATACAAAGGGGATCTAAGCCTCCATAAATCTCCTCCAAATATACTTCTCTAAAGTGGATGACCAAAAACATAGTTGCATATATATGGAAACTCACAAATGAGATTACTGCTTATGAAGTCAGACATCTTGCTATAATATTACATATGGATAGTATTACTTTATGTTGTCTTTTTGATATTACACCGTAATTCAATTCTTGCTGTTTATTTGTTTCGAGGTAGTAAAACTGTGCTTAAAGCCTCCAGCTCCAGTTGGAGGAACAAAAAACACAGAGCTAGATTTTCACAAATCAGCTGGGATTCTCATTGGAGGATTATTTCACATTTTAATGGAGCTGCAGGCCCTGGAGAGCTATGGAAATATTTATTGAGCAATATTGCTTTAAAAATGCATCCCTAATGTTGCTCGACTACATCTCCCAGCATGCCCATACCTTTAACTTATATTAAGGTATGCTTGGATGTGTAGTCTATTAACAACTGAGAAAATTGTGGATGAGCAACAGCATTTATATACCCTTGAAAGGCTTTACATTTAATCATCAAATCATACAACTATAAAGATTCGGTTGACCATTCCTAAAATTATATCTCGCTAATGTCACTATTAAGTAAGATCATTTCTAGCTTCTAGACCCTAAATGGTGTGGCTTCAGAGAAAGTAGGTGCGATTTCTGGGAACTGGAGCAATGTCTATACTGGGCATGGCTTGCAGGGTCAAAGTGTGGTCTCTAAGGTCTTGGTTTTCCAATGAATTATATTAAAAGTATGCTTAGTGATGTACATAAAAAACATCTTATCCTGTTATCAGTGGGAAAGAACTGTTTTCTTTTTGGTTTCACTGGCAGCTGTTTTCCTTTCACTGGGGTTTAAACCTAATTTTATCACAAATTGAAAGTCTGAGTTTGTATTAATTTATTTTTATAAATACTTGTAAGAAATTATAAATTCAAGACAGAAACATGAGCTGTATGCAGGCTCCCAAGAATACAGGCATGCAACATAAAGTAAAGTGTAGTGGATAGTGTAATAATGAACACTTTCAGTAGACTAATGATCAGAGAGGCATACTATTTTACGGAGCTACATCTATAATCCATTGCACCCAAAGTAATATTGATTATGTGAACAAAGAGCGACTTGTGATTCACTGTAATCATTGCATTCATATTTCATAATAGTCATTAGTATGCTTGATATGCCAAGAGCTGTCTGGGTTAGGCCTGAGGGGCCTTCATGACAACATTCTTCAGCAGAATTACTTTGACAAAGTTCCAGATTTTCTCCTCCACTTCTTCACATCAAGTCTACAGAGCTCTATTATCCAAGTCCAAGGTAGTGTACACAGATTAACACAGTTATTATTATCTATGCTTTAAGCTTGGGTTTGACAGAAAACCTTCTCTCGGTTACACAAGGGACATATATGGGGCAAATTCACTAAGACGCGAAGCGTCGAACGCTAGCGTTAATTCGCTAGCGTTTGGCATTTTCGCTACTGCGCAAATTCACTAACGAATGCTGCCGTAGTTTCGCTAGTGTTACTTCGCAACCTTACGCCAGGCGAATTTTCACTAGCGACGAAACTACGCAAATTCACTAACTTGCGCAGTGTACTGAACGCTACCTTTTACGCTAGACTTCCTTCGCCACCTCAGACCTGGCGAAGCGCAATAGAGTAGATAGGGATTGTTTCAAAAAAAGTCAAAATTTTTTCTAAGTCCAGAAAAAACGCTGGCGTGTTTTCTACATGATGGGTGATAGGCTCAAAAAGATCTAAATTTTTTTTGGGGCTCCCCTCCTTCCCCCCTACATTTCCTGACTCATGGCAACTTACCTAGACAGTGGGCACATATGTAGGGCAAAATAAAATTTTTATTTGCAGATTTGAAGGTTTTCTAGGCATTTGTAGTGCTGATACGTGTTCCTCCATTGAAATTTGAATTTCGCGCCGTATGCAAATTAACCATCGCTAGTGAAACTTCGCTTTACATAGCGAATCAACGCTAGCGCAACTTCGCAAACTTACGCTACCCCTGAGCTCAACTTCGGATTTTAGTGAATTTGCGGAGCACTGGCGAAACTACGCCTGGCGAAGTGCGGCGAAGTGTGGCAAAGTGCGGCGAAGTTGCGCCAACTTCGCATCTTAGTGAATTTGCCCCATAAACTTTTGCTCTACTGAGGGTTACATCAAATTGTGTTGCACTACAACTTCAAGTATACTACAACATATTATAAAGGGTTAAAGCTGCCTGGACAGTGTAGTTATTGTCAGTTTTTTGGTTGGGCAGGGAGGGCCTCTGCCATGGGTATCAGGGGGTCAGGGGGTAAAATATTTGCAAGAATTACAAAGGCATATTATTGTTTTTAAAAACGGTAGGATATTTTCAGTATCTACATTAACTACAGCATGCCTTAGAATATTCAATCCTTTCACATCTAATATTTAGTGATGGGCAAATCTGACCCATTATGCTTTGCAAAAAATCTGTGAAATGGCAAAAAAGTCGGCAAACAGATTGAAGTCAATGGGCATTATTTGGCGTGTCAGTTTTTCAAACTGCAAGACAATTTTTAAGTAGCATAACATTTTTTTTACTATCCATTATAGTTTAAGGGTGTTTATCCACAGCAAGATTAGGCAAGATATTTCAATCATTCTTGTATGTGACTAGTGTATAAATGGAAGAGCCGCTCAGGTATGTATGCTGTGAGATGTACATTGTGGGCAAAGTGGGCTACAACATGCTACAAAAAGCATTGGCCACAGTGTGTTGCACTGCAGAGCAATCTGCCTCTACTCAAGGGATGAGTGGGGGTTACAAAGTCCCACAGTCTCAAAGTGGCAAAGGTTTTCCAGATTCCCAAGAGGGTGGTTTGAGATATGTGAAAGGGGCATTAAGCTGTGTGCTTTAAGCAGTTCAATAGGTGAAGAAAGAACATTACGAATCATTGGGGGTCATTCACTAAATGAAGTGCAGGGTGCCAAATGCTATAGGCCTGCACATGTATGAATTTCTGCAGGTCTGTGCACTCTTTAACCGAGAGGTGTTCTCATTCCCCCAGAGAATTACACTGCCTACATTAAGCTGTGGCATATTCATGAGGGATGGGTGTAGGAAAGACCCAAGGCAGGGACAATGTTTTAATAAAATTTCCCACATTAAGCATACATTCTGCAACACATTTGTATCAAGAATTGCTAATCCATTTAATCACGGTAAAAAGGGAAACTATAGTAACTCCATGTTTGTCCTTGAAAGGTAAATAATTGGAATACCAGTGCAGGGATATAAAGTCCATTATGAAAGGGATTATCTGTGCACTGGTAATCTAATTATATACCTCACAAGGATCAAACATTGACTAGCTTCAATTTCCTTGCTTGCCCTTTTTGTATCAAGAAATAAAAAAAAAAAACAATAATATTTGGGGAACAATAGGTAAAAAGTATGTTCAGAGCAAGCCCTATTCATTAAAACTATGTTGAACAAGGACCTAAACTGCTTATTTAATATTCATATATTCAAGATCTTTTCTTAAGATATTTCACTATTTGAACAACACTCCTCACTAACTTGTCGGTTACAAGTTTCATTGCCATAAATTAACAAGAAAATACTGAGCGTTCTATTTGTATTTACTGACTGAATTTAAAAATAGCGCACATAGGTTATTCATAGAAGTCGCTCTACTAACCAACCACATGCAAACGTATACTAAAATGTCTACTTATTCCACTGGATTGCAAAGAAACAAAGCACGTTAACCATAATCTTTCATTCTGAACTTCAAATTAGCGGTGCAAAAAAATGTAATTGATGTTTAATTGGACAACTTGGATAAACCAATAAATGAATGGCAGAATGGCAATGCACTACTTTCTGAAAACAGATATACAGGAAACATAACGAATGTTGACTTCCCCAACCGTGAGACAGTCCACCTCCATAGGCAGGATCCCAAATTAACATATCAGAAGTCAACACAGTGTTCTGCTACTATATAAAGCATAAGGTCACAGAGAACAAGACTGGTGATATTCTTATAAACTTTAAAAAGGACGGCTGTATAGTTTCAAAATACATAATTAGAATATTAACGGTATTTTACATGAATAAAGAAAATTAAAGTGAATACAAATAATAATAATAATTATAAAAATAATAATAAAAATCCCTGATCGAGATCTGCGGGGACCACACAATCCAACTCTAATTGGAATTTGGGGTTTTCCTTTTTTCCACAGAGACTATTTTCTTGAAGACTGTTACAAACGCCCCTGACTTACTAATATACAAATAATAATTCTTATAATACATTCTTATAATTTACCCAACAATTATTTACCCTACAAATGATTTCAAGTTTAGGATTATCAAGCCAGTACTGCTGCTTTTTGTGCATTATTCATTCCAAATGCATGATGGAATTGTAGTCTTTCAGATAATGTATTAGAAAATCTGGGGATGAATTAAATGAAGTCAATTTACACTCCTAAGGGAGCATGAAATGCCTTGGTGCTGCTGTACTGTCAGAGAATAATATATTCTATTTGAGTAATATAGAATGGATTAAGTATAGATGTTCACATATATGTGTAATTCAACGCCAATTTGTGCATGTGCAGTTGAAGCTGATTCCTGACTTGGCCCAACTGCGCATGTTCTGGCAGGCTTGTGTAGTCAAAGAGACCATGAAGAGGCGAAGATGTTGACCAGGAGCTCTGTTGTTGCGCATCTCTGCATTTAAGGGTCAGAATTTTTTAAAGGGTTTCTTTTTTAAACTAATGCACATCGCGGGGAGAGATGCCTGTAAGTTTATGGGGGCTTTTGGTAGGAGGGGTTTAGTTCTCCTTTAAACTGATGACTGTTCCTTCCAAATAGTACTATATGTGGAACCCCCAACATCAGTGACTGAAACCTAGATTCAGATTTTAACTGTTTATTTTTATTTTTGTTTTTGAGTGTGTTTGCAGAAATACCAAGATCAAACTCAATCAAGCTCATCTGGCACTTTGTACCGTGACCCAAATGGATATACATGCTGCTTCCTGGGACGTTTTGCATGGACTGCTGATAATTGCTTTGACACAAGATACAGGAGTTTCATTAGACAATCCTGTAAACCAATCCAATTTCAAACAGTCGGTTCCATGTGTCAGGCTCAATCCACAAGGACTGGGCATTGCAGTTAAGGGACTGGGACTTCAAAACTGCAAGGTACAGTCAAGAAAGCAAAAAATATATATACACATATTATATATATATATATATATATATATATATATATATATATATATATATATATATATATATATATATATAGATAAATTTGCACACCCAAGTTTTGTTCTCCTTTAAACGTTCAGTAGTATATTTAGCTAGAGGTGACATTCATTTCACTCAAGATAAACATTGCATAATGATTTGCTATTGCATTGGTGTAAAGAATACAGAGGAAACACATCCCTGCAGACTAAACATCTCAGACTAAACCATTTCAGAGGTCTAGCGACATTTTTTACTATGATCTGTCTTACCTGTGTAACCTTTTCTGTGACATTGTGAGTTCGTTCTTTAACCTTGGGTGCTATAATAGTTTTCTCAGAAGAAGGAGGGGATGAGGCCTTTTTTTCATTTTTTATGTCTGAAAAGTTCAAGGTTAATTGGGGTATTTTGTTGATGGTGCTGTATTTGTTCAGGTTTGAGTCTGACGTTGATCCCAGGAGGCTGGATTTGATATGGTTAAATGGGCCTGAAAGTAGGTCAAAGAAACATGTGATCAATACAAGCATGAGATAACAGTAAAGAATAACACTGAATGAGAATTGTAGCTATGAAGAAGGTGGTTTGCTTAGGTCTTGGATGTAAGACAATGAATTAAAATATTTGTTTCTTGGAAATCATTTTGACACTTACTGTAAATCTTCATTCTCCTCTATCCAGTCAACATTACCCTCCTTAACAGTTTTTCAATACCAGTTGCTGCTCATTCACATTCACCCAAACATGTGGCACAGTCAAACTCTTTGGTTGCCCCCTACGGTGGGCTTAAAACAATAAATGTTAGGAGCTCAACGGAAGGCCAGTTCAGGGTAAACATTGGAATAGCTATTTAATCTCCCCAATGCACCCAAAAGTCCAGTGTGAAGGTTAGTTTGAGCGAGAGTTGATATTTTCATTGATATTTTCACTCACTTCATGATCTTAAAGGCAACTTCAAGGGGAACTTAAACTCTAAATGTTGACAAGCACTGCCTTAAGACATAATTAAAGAGGTATTTATGCCTGACAAGAAAAACATTTACTAATGTTCAAAACAACAATGAAGTACTGGAGTTCCCTTCAATTACACGCTACTCAAATGAAAAATATTCTACCAGCCTCGCTGTTGGAGTACAGTGGGATTCACCACTTTGCTTACAATTAAATTAATACTGCATACTGTATGTATTGAATGTCCATATAGTGTGTGCAGTCAAGGCGGCAGACAGATGAAGCAACAACTTTTTCTTGCAGCACCCCACTTAACCTTTATCTCATTTTATTTGCAGAAATTTGAAGCACAAGCTTTCCGGGACCACCCCCTTCCTCAGGTGCAACACACATTAGTGAACAAAAACCATTCAAATACCATACAAATCATGTGATGCTGCAAATAATTCTTTAAGCCAATTTGCTTAGTCAATATAATGTCCCATGCGATTAATAGAATTCAAACAGTCCAAATTCATAGCAGTCAAAGTGAGATGGGCAATATTAGAACAAGTTAATTTATCCAGGGGTGGTAACCTTAGCCAACACCTAATGAGGAGAGATGCAGTATGGATTAAAAATTGGAATCCCTTTTCCCTCAAGGATTAAATGAAAGCTTCAGTTGTTTTTTTATAACTAATATACATTGTATTTATTTGTGGATACTTTTGTACTAGCAATTTTAATAGTGATACTTTATATTTATTGTTGCAATTTTACAGATAAGGAAACATGGACTGCTATGAATTTGGACTGTTTGAATTCTATTAACCGCATGGGACTTTATATTGACTAAGCGGTTGGGAAAGGGTCAAAGAATCACATGTCAGCATCACATGATTTGTATGGTATTTAAGTGTTTTTTTTCACTAATGTGTGTTGCAACTGAGGAAGGGGGTGGTCCCTGAAAGCTTATGGTGTGCTTCTTCCCTACACAGTCTGGCAGACAGATGAAGACATTTAATATTCTTTGTTCGCAAATATGCTTGCACCTATTAGCGACCATGTTTGCTCCATTTTGCCTGATTAAAACCTCAATGACTTTCTCCTAAAGTTTGCAACTGAACTGCTTTTGCGAACGTTGGCAGTGCATGTAATATGATTTCGCAATCACTAACCGTTTTTTGCCACAAAATATTTAATGAAACCGCAGAGCAGGTGCTATAGGTTTGCAATGTGCAATTAAGATTCACAATGCAATAAAAGCCTAATGATGGATATTACATTGCAACAGTTTTGCTCTTTGTGAATTGTATGATAGTCCCCCTTATGGGTGTCATTTTCTCTGCAAAACTTTGCAAAAAAATTTGCATAATCATTTAAAATGGGCACATTTGCCTATTTCTTCCAGTTGCCGATCCCTTGCCTTTTACATTTCTCCTTTTACTGATTTTACCTGTAGTTGCTTCCGTTGATTTCAATGAAGAAACATTTTGTGAGTGCCGCCTAACCTTTCTTTGCGAGTACTCAAAAATAAAATTAACATGTAGAACTGCAGCCTTTGCTTTCAGTGGGATATATACAAACACTATTTCAGTAATTCTTTTCACAAAAAATCGACATGGTGGAAGTGCAAGTTTGTTTGTGAAAATAAAATCTAACCAGAACTTCAATATTATCTCATAAATGCTTTCCATATTGATTCAGGCTGTTACATTTTTTTGAGAAGTGATGGGCGAATTTGTCCCGTTTCACTTCGCCATGAAAATAAAGTCAATGGGTGTCTGTTAATCGTCGCCGGCGTCTAAATTTTCGCAGCAACTTTGTGAATTTGTTCGCCGGTGGTGAAACACGGAAATTCACCACGAATCTGCACCTGCCGAATAAATTCGCCCATCACTATTTTTGGGCAGTGCCTATTTCTTCTAGACTAGTTTTTGCATAAGAAAGTCTTAAACAGCCTTAAATGACCTGGGATTGCAACACAAAATAACTACATAATAACTACAATAAATCTGCTTGCCGAAAGGACCGTATTGGCAGTTACATTTAAATAGCAAATGTTTCTTGCTTATTCAGTGCCAACTTACTGAAACAGTATATTAGTACACATACAATACACACACACATAGCACTGTTATAATGAAATAATGCTTTTGCTTTCAATGATACCCACAGATTGTAAGGACTTCTGAAAACCATAGAAGTAAAAAGCGTGATTTGTATAATCAAGCACTTAGCTAGAATATTAGCGACTCCACAAGAACAAGAAATGAGTACATATGGTGGTTAGTAAACATCCAGTATTGCACTGCAAAGTAATCATACGCAGCATGCAAGTTGGAAATTTCATGTTGAAACACCCCACTGAACCGTTTGCTTCAAGTACTGATAACTATGCTCTGCACTTGGATCTAAGACTTTATTATACCATACTTAACAAGGAGGCTTGTTGTATTCCTTCTTGGGCAGACTATCATGTTCAGCTTTTAACATATTTGTTTCTTTATAAATTGTACAGTACTTTACAAGTAACAGAAAGAACACGATTACAGATGGAGAACTGGCTATCCCAAATGATTTCCTGGGATATCCAAGGCAAGTTACATTTGCTTTGTTCTGTTCCTAGGGTTTAATTTTGATAAGATGATTGAAAAAAATCTAAACCAAAAGAACCCCTATGTCTCCAGATACACAGATCCAGCTGGGATCTATTCTGGGATATCACAAGAAGTAATTTGCGATAGCTAGTGTTCCATCTGTATACTGACATGGCGAAGGGCATAGGTATCGAAGGGTGAGATTACAATCTGCATTTCTCCCCTAGAAGCATTTGTACTGCCAAATAACCTCTGAAAACTTTAGAAGTTTAAAAATAGATGAATTAAACTGATGTATAAAGTCAAATAGTCAACAACAGTTATACTGTATATGCCTGTTTTATACTGGTTGCAAAAATTCTTTTGGAACCTCCATGGTGCTGTTTGCCCATCTTTGACGTAGCTTAAAAAAAACCTTGACAGCTTTAAAGAACATTAGTGGGATTGGCTTCTATATAGAAAAAGAATGTTCGGGGAACTTTATAGTCAACTCTTAAGGCAATCAAAACAGTGGATGCTGGACCAACCTAAAGACCAGCATTTACACATATCAGGATATTCCTGGAACCCCAGCATACAGGCAGATGAGGGTGATATTTGGGCTAAACACTCATTCACTTTCTTAAATAGTGATGGGCGAATTTATTCGGCAGGTGCGAATTCGCTGCGAATTTGCGCGATTCACCACCAGCGAATAAATTTGTGAAACGCCGGAGAAAAATTCGCCGGCGTCAAAATTTTTTTTTTTTCGCCGGCGTCAAAAATGAGATGCCGGCGCCATTTTACAAATTTCGCCCATCACTATTCTTAAACACTTGTTAATTTAACACTAATTTAAGGTACATAGGTCTATGTATAGACTAGACTGCTAGGAAGCTTTAACTTAAAATGGGCCAGATTCAATTAAGTGAAAAACTCATGGATGAGATTCAGTTTGAGGTACAATTCAGTTTAAAAAAACTTTCACAGTTTTTCAATTGAAGACTCTATTTTACATCCTAGTTATACATACCTCTATGATTAAATTACTGACTCTATCAACATAAATACACTCCACCATTACCATATTTTCTATTTTTAATGACTACATAAACTACATATTTGAATTCATCTTTTCTGACAATATAATGTACATTGTGTTCTTTCTTTTGCTTGCCCATTGATAATTAACGTTTTACTCACTTATTTCTTACGGCGTTCAATAAAAGTTTACTAATACTTGTGAATCAGTTCAGTGGGTGATGAATTTCACTAAAGATATGCATGCATGTTTTGATCTAGAGTAAACGTTAAAAGCCATACCCCCTGTCATCCATGAATGTGAAACTAGTTTTAAGGAGACAAAAAAGGAGCAAATGAAGCCAAGTTGCCAATTCATGTCTCACAATTTATCCATTTGCTGACAGAAGGGTAAACAAAATGTTACAGAATTGAAACTTATGGTAGCAAACAACTATTTTACATTAATTGTGATCCTGCAATAATAAGGCAAATATGTACATATAGCAGCGGCCATGCTCAGTACCATGTAGATTCTTCTATATTATTCAACTTGTAGACTTTGCTTCGGCCAATATAAAGCAGCATTGTTCTAAACAAATGAAAGCTAAAGCAATGGGCTACCCAGGTTGGTTTGTGGTCCTAATCAGCATGAGCACAACATCATATAGATCATGCAGCAAGCAAGGTCACATGCCAAGTAATGTGGCAAGCTAGGCATTGAAGAAGGCATTGGCAGTGATACGTTACCTTTGAAATCACGGCCATTGTCTGATATTCAGGAAAAAGAAGAGCGAAAAGAAGCTAACTGCTTTGACATCAGAAAGGCAGATGTTTTTGGAAAACTATTGATTCATTTTAGACTTTATTAAATAGAATAGTAATAACATTTTGTTCTTGTTGGGGAAAGCAGCATACACTTTTTGTAGCACCTGTAAATCAATACTCCCCTGTTTGGTACCCAAGGGCATATCCAAAATGAGAAAGATTTTCAATATTACCTTGTTAGTATGCAATTAAATTGCACATATTACCATTGTTAAGATGATTTAAGTAATCACTCAATTTCTTTTAGATTTCCAGAGTATTGCATAAAGTTGCACAGTGCATTTGGGTCAGTTTTTTTTCAATAAATGGAGAAATTAGAAATGTGTTAAGAGAATGTTAGAATAACAGAAGCATGCAAGGTATTGTAGGAATAGGAGTCTTGGCTAGAGGACAGCTGATACCTGAGTCATTGTTTCTGTAGTCTGGCAAACTGAGGAGGCAATAGCAATGGACAGCCAGAAACTGCTTACAATTGCTATTTCATCTGCAAATAACTTTGGAACCATTGAAAATATTTGACTTAGAATTATATATTTTTTCATTATGTAGCGAAAAATAAAAAATTCATTTTTGGGCGACAATCCCAAATCCAAATCGTTATATTGACACAATGATATGATGAGCTCCTTATAAATGTGTATATTTTGAGTTTACTGATTTTGTCATGCCACATCCTTAAAGAAGTGGTTCCCAAACTGTGGGCCTAGTTCCCCTAGATGGCTGGGGAGGGGCCAGCATAAAAGCAAGTTGGAGGAGAACCTATTTGTTCTGGAACTCCAGTTTGTAGGTCAGTTGGGGTAAAGTTGTACTTTGTGTTTAAAATATTCTTAGAACTAGAACACAGTGGGAGTTATTTATCAACACTGGGCAAATTTGCCCATGGGCAACCAATCAGATTGTTGCATTCATTGTTCTTCTTGCAGCTGGCTTTGAAAAGCTAATCACTGATTGGTTGCTATAGGCAACTGCCCATGGGCAAATTTGCCCAGTGTTGATAGATGAGCCCCAGTATGTTTGAAACAGCAATGTCTTTATGTATCTGCGCCATTGTAATAAGCTAGGGGGACAGCAAGGGGACAACCTAACGCAGTTTGAGCACCATGGCTCTTATAAGGTGCATCGAGCTTGAAATGAGTTAGAAGTTTTGGCCTCAGCTTACTTCCCAATGAAGTATGCTCCACTGTGTACTTGAAAAACTTGAGAAGGCGGGGGATGCTGAGAGAGATCATAGCCAACTTGTGGCAGAGTGTTTAGAGAAGCAGCCATAACAATGCATGGAGCAGTGTTTGTCTAAGGGGAGCACTTACCAGATGTTGGTCCACAAAGAGGGCTTCAATCCAAAATCGATTGTTTAGGCATACAGTATAAATACTGTCACTTAATCATGTCTTATTGTGTGTGGCTATTGGTGGACTACAGCTGCTTCAACACATAAAAAGAATGTTGAAAGGTACATCAATAATGGATACTTAAAGGAACGCCATCCAATGAAACCTTTTCCAAATTCTACAGGGCCAGCAAGCAGCCTTATTCATGCAAGAAAAAAAGGTGTCCTTCTGTGTATATGGCTCATATCCTGATGCATGCACACATTTTATGATCACGTAGCACACATTATAGTATCTTTTGTTTAAAGCATAATATCTGAAAAACATGGTACAATTCTTTGAAAAAGAATTTTACATATGTAAGCATCACCAGAGTTCTTACCTAACAAGGTCCTAACGTATTCCTAAACTCCTCAGGGAATGACAATGGCATATGCTAAGGGGGAACTAGTCATGTTCCAGTGCAGGTCTATGCAACCTTCAAACTGATCTTATTAGGAAACAAGTCTCTACAAACATAACAGCTGGTGACACAAATTGAAAAGACTCAATGAAATAATAGGCTTCCAGTCGAGAGAAGTGCACCTGCACATGTTCCCAAGACATGCACTTAATTCACTACTTTTAACGGAGTCTGAAAACAAGCATTTCTCACAAGGTGCAGTGCAGACCTGTAACATTTTCCCTCTTTACGGTCACTTTCACCCCTAAACTCACATCATGGGCTACATTAACCTTCTGTCTACCTCTCTGTTTACTGTACTATACTATGATTACTATAGAGGCATTTAATCAAGGGGATCCAAAAATAAAATAAAGCAACAAGAATTAGGAAACTGATGAGTGGAGAAGGCTGGTGTTAAAATCTATTGAGAGGATCTCTAGAATTGATGTATATTTGTACCAACTGCCATTGAGAATGGTTGCAGTCACTAGTGGCCTGCTTGCTTGTTTGATAAAAAAGTTTATTAGTTTGAAGCAAACCCTGGTCTGCGGTTATTTCCAGGCTGGTTGATCTGTGCATCAGAAGTTAAGATCCACCTGACGGTAAACTGTTTAAAGTACCATTGTACTGCTGGGAGTTGCCCACAGCCTTAGGGTGCCTGAGGAACACTGACAGCAAGTCATCCTATTGTCACACATCTCAGGCCCACCTACAGGTGTGCTACACAGTAAATAAGTTTTCACCTTTATACAAGGGTATCTAGAAGAGCAAATAGACATTCTTTCCAAATCGTACCCTAAATACCCTCCTCTGTCACTGTTGTAGTTCTCAGAACAGCCCCAAAGTTTGAAAACCACTGGTCTAAAACAACCTGGATTACTAGTCAAAGAAATTGGGCTATTTGTATCCAAGTCAACAGTCTGGTCAATTCAGTAAATGCAAGTTCTTGGTTTGATCCAAGAAAACAATAGCTGCTTTCAGCTTTGAAACGCCAGTCTGAATGATCTGAATGGTTATGAGGCAACCTAATGAACCTGGGATGTGATGTGAAAAATATAGTGCATTTTCCCTCTATCTGCTCATATGCTAATTCCCCAGATCTCTTTTTGTATATGAGCTGAGCACTATTCCAATCAGTGCAGTTAAGATTCTCAGTTGTCTGAAGTAAATATATTTGGGTATATATACTACAACCCTGATTTTATCCAGTAAAATCAGGGTTGTATTTCTAAAGCAATATTGCTCTCCAAGGCCAGTGGATCAATCAACCTGCAAATGAATCCTCCAATGATGGTGAATTCTCTTGCATCTGTAATTATGTTTAGGTCACCTACTTTAGAGTAGTTGCTATAGGTCACCTACTTTAGAGTAGTTACTATATACAGATTTAGGGAGGGTGTAGATCAGTGACCTATACTTGGGCACTCACTACTTGTTTAAATTGGGCCCTCATGATCCCCTTTAATACAGTGAAATTTAAATCCACAATAGACAATATTAATTAAAAAGAAACAGGTATTTTTTTCTATCCAGAAACCTGAGTCTTAAGATGGTATGCCAGATTTAACATTGGTCCCTTTAAAAAAAAGTTTAGGAAACTCTATTTGAGATCATTTTTTAGAGGTAGCTAGATGGCAATCCAACACTAAAAGAAACCACATCCCCCTATACCCCATACAATGATTTGTTACTTCTCTATAAAGCTTAAAATTAACATTTTGTAAAATATATACAGTTATACTTTTTTATGGACACAAGAGTGACTGAAAGATCCAGCAATCAACATGTATGATCATACCTTCACTTGCATGTCGGTCTCTAAAGACACTTTTGGGATGAATGCTAAATCCTTCGATATCATGTACTGATGATGCTCTTCTCATACTACAAATGCTGTCTTTTGATTTAGCATGAGATATATGGGATCCTGCCTGAAGCCTGTCAGGGAAAAGCTGATCCCATTGCTGTTTTGGTGAAGAATGGTCAAGAGGTCCTGTTACATTAACCAAAGTAGAACACTTATAGGAGTCAATCAGTGCTTTTGTATCATCTGCTTCAGAGGGGCTGCAACTCTCCTTTGTAGGGGATTTAAAGTTCTTCATTGCCATAGAGTCATCGCTGTGCTTTGAAGAATCTACAATCACGGCATCTGGGTCCTCCTGTGGTAATGACTGCTTTCTGTGGCTCAGAAGTCTTAGTGGTGGAAACTGGATTCCAAATAATTTCCCTGCGAGCATAAAGACAAATTAACACAAGGTTTCCATCATAATTGATGTTACCCATTCACATAGTGAAATAGCCCCTAAATCCACCCACTGATCACCTGAAATGCTTTTACAGTTGTAATGCATTTTTAATGAAGTGTGCAGTGCATAGTTCCTGGGAGATTCAAAGAATGTATTATGTAGTATGTAGGATAACAGGCTGGGGAATGTTAAAGTACTATAGGGCACATGTTAAATTCAGTACTTTTCTTGGTACCTTAGTGTGCCAAGCCAACCCTGGTAGTGCTTCATCTCCACTGGACAATGTGGCAACTACATGTACAAACAAAACGAAGCCTGGTGTACACAGCTCATCCAGGATTTTCACTGGAGAAACTTTTTATGAAGTGGGCTGCTGGACCTGGAGTATTAGGAGAAAGTACTACTGACCAGTCTTGCTTTAAAAACCTATTCCTGATGTTCCTTGGCTACAAAGCTGACCTAGAACATCAAGGTCTTCAGACTTTGTTGCTTACAAAGAACAAGCCCCATTTGAGGTCCAATATATGGATATAAACAGGTTTCGTGTTTTAGCTATTCAGCCATAGTTTAAAGAATATCTAGAGAATCAATAATAGTTCACCCCTAGCCTCAGCGTGGTTAGTTTTGAAGCTAGACTTCTATAAGTATACACAATTGCAAAGAGGCGTTCTCCCTCAAAACTTGACCTTTTGCCTGGATCAGCCGCTGCTCTGAACCCCACAGTTTAAGACCTATGATTTAAAAGGAGCCATGGCCACATCTTTGCTTTTGCAAAATAGTACAGAGATATTTGTACTTTGCCCTACAACAATTTAACATATCAATATAATAGGATAGATAATTATTTTTTTCCTTTGGGTTTGGTATTGGCTACATCCTGTGCACCCCTGTAGTTACATGATTGGTTCTGAGCGAACTGGCCTACAATTCTAGGTCTTGGAACACAAACCTGTGTTAGCAGGGACAACCAGCATCAATGTTTACAGTTTCTAGTTATTATTAAATATATTAATTCACTGATTGAATTAATGCTACTACAATAAACACCTTACCTCCATGAGGTCTCAGACCAAATTCTGGTTATGCTAAACAGATTATGCTGATTGGAGCAAGATTCCGGGGCATTTAACTCTAGAAAGGTCTTTTTACAAGTCATTCTGAATTGAGAAAGCCAGTCGGATCAAAACGTCTTCAATAGAAAAAATACAGCAAGTCCAATTGATTTGACATACAGTATTACTATAGATAAATCCAGCATAATAATATTTGACTTAGCTGACTAGACAAGTACAAGCATCCAGAAAGTATCAACGATATTCTAGAGGATTTCTGTGGAATCAACCATTTGTGTAGCCTAGCGCAAAACTGTGCCTAGTGCAAGTGATTTATCATTCGCTTAAGCTTGAGTTTTAGCTCTCTTAATTTGCTTTCAAGAGTTATGATTTATCCAAACAAAATTTTAAATTTCCATTCCTACAAGGCAAATTCAATGCTGTTTATTGTTATATCAATACAGTCACTATTAATATATAGTTTAGCTTCATTCCTTAAATGTACATCTCATATGACGCACTTCTTATCTACCCTGAATAGTCCTGTCCAATTCTAATTACTACTGTGTGAATATCTGGATAATCACCTATGCAGAAACAGTAAGGATTCAACCAAACACAATTCAGTGTAATGACATTACATTCTGGACTCTAACGGCTTGTCAAGCAGCATGGTACTTTGCAAAATGCTAACACTAATACAGTATATAAGAAATTCCTCCTTCAGTGGCCTGCAGAGAATTAGCAGCTCCATAACTGACATCTAGATTACAGAGGAAATAATAATCATCCTGAAGCTAGCCTAATGCTACCTGACAACCACATATTCTCATTTCCATCCAAGTGTATATTATTTATTTTACTGCAGGCTAACATTTACCAAAGGGAAAATTTAATTATTGATGCTGAATTAAAACCAATTACTTTCTGAGTAATGTTTCTTTTCTCCTCCTACCAGATGGTGCTGTTTTGGGTACCAGACATACAGTATCTTGGCACATGGTTTCAAGACATAAAAACACATATGTTGCTGAGTTTGGTCTATGAAAATGTACCAGTATAAACAATCAGATAAGGAAAGGAAGTGCCACCTGGCTGTGAAAAAGGGTTACCTCTTTCTTTGTGACCTTGATCACTAAAATCGTGTGCATATTTCCCTATTTCAAAGAAACAGTACAGGTATGGGCTCAGGACCTGGGGTTTTTCCGGATAAGGAAATATCCTTATATCTTAAGTTTACTACAAAATCTAAATGCTAGAAAACATTAATTAAACCCAATAGGCTGGTTTTGCCTTCAAATACTAGAAAACATGAATTAAACCCAATAGGCTGGTTTTGCCTTCAATAAGCATGTATTATATCTTAGTTGGGATCAGTTACAAGGTACAGTTTTAAAATGAAAGAGAAAAAATAAACCATTTTTAAAAATCTGAATTATTTGGCTAAAATAGAGTCTATGGGAGATGGGCATTCTGTAATTTGAAGCTTTCTGGATAACGGGTTTCTGCATAACGGATGCATACCTGTTATCTAAAATTGTTTGGACCTGACTTTTTACAGATAAGAATTCTTTCAATAATGTGGAGAACAAAGGTTAAGACTACACACAGGTATTTCCAAAAATGTAGCCTTATAAGTACTGCTTTCTCCTTGTTAACATGACACCTGCATAGTAAAACAGTAAAAAAGTCAGTGACACTTCGTTAACCCTATTTCATAAATGTTATATATACCTTTCTGCCCACTAATGGTTTTAGAGGCACAATATACACCAAGGTGTATATAACATACTGTATATGAAATAGGTATAGGGACACTGCCATTTTTTAAAGGAATCCCTAGTAACACTTAGGGGCTGATTTATTAAGGATCGAATAGAAAATTTTAATTTTCTTAATTTTTTTCTGGTCAAAACTGTCAAACTCGATTAGGTAATTATCCAAACTGAATCTGAATTTGATTTTCGAGATTTATCAAACTCTGGCCCTTTAAGAATTCGAATTCAACTATTTGCAACCTAAAACCTGCCGAATTCATGTATAAGTCAATGAGAGAGGTCCAGTGACCAATTTGGAGAAACGAGTTTGGCCGAATTCGATTCGAGTTTTCAGGTCGGTAAAATTCATTTTTAGATCTTTGATTTTTTTTAAATAACCTCCAGTCAAATTTCAAGTATATTCGAATTTAAGGGAGTTTAAAAAAACTGAGGTACACAGGTACTTACTATAGTCACCCATCAGTAAATTTGCTGACAGTAAAAACAAGGTCAAATTTCATGCATCCGTTAAACAGAGAACAAAGTAAAGCTGAGCACACTCCTTCCTCTTGTTCAGATAGCCTGGTGCACAACGTAAGAGGGTACAGCAACCCCCACACTACACAATTGTCCCTTAAACAGAGAGACAGATCTGAAGGAAGATACCATCTTCCTGACACAGTTGTACTACAGATGGTTCATAGTTTGTTAACCCATTTTTTTGGTTAAGAGGAGGCAAAAATAAAAAATGTTCTCCTTTATTATGAATATGAGATATGCACAAAAGAGTTGACCACCGGTGAATGACTCTAATTTCAAATAATGGTTCAATGCATTTGTTTGGCTCATTTTTTTTGAGAAAGGGCACAGCTCAAAGTGCAAACAAAGAAGCTCTAGGCTTTCTTGCATTTTTTTCTGCACTCTTTCTGCTACCAGAGTGGAACACCAGAAGTAGCACTCCTCTCTTTATCTGCCTATAGGAGGAACACATGAGCATCCCCTGGAACACCACTATCTTGCACATTCAGAAGGCACACTCCTACTGCAAGAAACATACTGGTTATTCTATTGAGCAAATGATCATTACTGCCATGTACTGTATATACCATCAACAACCAAATCAATACACTATATGGTCAAAGGTTTGTGGACACCTTGCTGTCCACCATCTCATTCCAATACCCAGGTATAACTATGAAGTTGGTCCTCTCGTTGCATCTTAAACAGCCTCTATTCTTCTAGATGTAGGGACATTCAGCCTACAGGTGTTCAGAAGGGTTGAGCAGGCCAGCGAAGTTATTCTACCCCATCTCTGCAAATCTACTGTATTATGTAGGGCCCTTGCTTTGTATACAGGGGCAGGATGGTCCTGAAAAAGGAAAGGCATTTCCCAAACTGTCATTGTCAAGGATATCAGTATATTATTTAGTAGCACCTGCACCAGTAATTATGGATGTGGTGTAAATCCCCAAGGACATCCACATACCCTTGGGCTTGTAGTATAATTGGGCCACCAGTATGCCTAATCTCTACCCTATCATACCATTTACACACATACAACATTAATTGTAAGATTCAAACTTGAAAAACAAATCAAAACATTACATACCGTTATATGTTTTTTGGAATCTCTATTCTAAACTGTGTGGTCAATATGTGGAATATATTTGTTTAAACCATTTAGAAGTCACAGAAAGAACAGCAGATCTTTTAATATATTTTGATATATCTTATATATATATAACTTAACTTAGACTTAACAGTTCTGAAAAGGATGAGTTCATACAACAGAAAGAGACTGCCTTGACAGGGAATGCTCTGAAAGGCTTTAGGAATGTCAGTCAAGCTGACATATTTAGTGATAAAATAGTCATAGTTTGAGTTATACCCTGCAACTGAATATTGAAAAGAAGGGTAATTCCAATACCCTATCGTGGAAGCCAACATATTTACAGAACCTGTATTTTTGCTGATCTGATGCTTTGTTTATTTTAAGCAGTCGTTTTTTTGGGGATGATCTGAAACAGAGATGAGCAGACTGAGCTGCAAGAAATTTCTCAGTAGAGAAGATACATTTTTTGCCAGAAGTGAATAACAGAAGCAGCTGCAATTTTTGTTACTCTTAAATCCACATTCTCGATTAAGGATCTTAGACTAATGAAGCATCGTGACAAGTAGTACTGTCTGTTGGTCTTTCCTGAATAATTACTGAATAAACTGATAAATGGACAACAGGGAACCCTGGGGAGTGTGGTAGGAGGATAATTGAATAAACAGTCTATCATGATCATTAACTGACCACATGTTCTGCCAGTACTAAATAAAATCCTACTGAATTGGACAAACATATTGTACTACCAAAGGGACATGTTATAGCCAGCCTATACTGATCATTAATAACACAGCAATAAATCTCTGAAGTTGCCCAAATTCTGCATTGGTTATTCACCTAACAAAACACAATTCAAGCCAAATAATTACCCCTCCAATATTGGTGTTTTTTCTCCCTATGTAAACAGGTATTGGATCTATTACCCAGAAGTCCATTATTTACAAAGACCTAAATACAGGAATGGCATTTAATATACAGCTGAAAAGATCTTAATGCTCTGAAAAAAAAATGAATATCATAGAAAGTTTTTCAAGTTTTTCAGACGCTTCATAGCAAAAAATAAATCTGAAAACCATTCTGATTGGTTTAAAAATAGTCCAGTAGGATCAGCACTCCTGTTTTCAAAGGCTTTCGTTGTTCACTTGATAAATCTCAGATTTTAGAGCTTTTAAGAAAAATAAGAAAGCCATATATTTTTTTCATGATTCATGCAAAAAACGCTATTCTATTGTTAGTAAATTGGTTCTCTGTCTTGCAACTTAACATGATTAACTCCTTTTCTGCTGAGCAGACAAACAAAATCCTTCTCACACAAAATCTGATGTCATTACATGTCCTCTGTCTACAATAAGGTATGGCAAAGAAACAGAGGCATATGGGAGAGAAGGCGACACTGTTGGTTCTAGTTAAACAGTAGTAAAAGAAGGGCAATTTATATACAACTACTGACACAATTCTTGTAACGTTTTTTGTACAAAATCCCTGAGCTGATTTGTATTTGCTGACCAGACACAACAGCAATCTTGCGTATGCCTTCTTGTAGATCTGAAGCAGCGTCTGTACATCCTCTAAGGATTGATAGGCTAATGACAACAATATAGACTTGACAACAGACCTGTGACTGTTGTCAAGTCAAGTCACTACAAAGCCACTTAGATGTCAAAAAGAAAGGAGAAAAAAAAACAGAACCTTCTCATCCCCTTATTTATAAAAATCTGCAACAGGGAGAGCAGACATTCATTTATCATTAGAAGAGACAGTGGAATGAAAACATCATCCTAGCACCTGCTGCCATTCCCAGGGAACCAGAATAAACTCATTCTGTTCTGTACATTCTATGTAACATATTTTAGTAATATAATGAAATGTCATTTTAGTCTTAGGAAAATACTTTATATTGCTAAAGCTTGTAAAAAATATAAAAAGTTATTAAATATAAGCACTATGCACCACTCTGGTCCTACAGCCTACTAGTGTGTCATCAATGACAAATGTCCTCAAGGTGCTTATGGGAGACAACTGCATACTAAACCAGACACACACATACTTGTCCTATGCTCCTTTCATCTATTGATTGGGTTGCAGTGAATTTATATTGAAGCTAACAGCAGAAATGCAGCTGCTTTGGGTGACACGTTCTCTTTAGCAATATGGCCAACATTCAAATTATGCTCAGGCTGGAACAATACTCCCACCTGAGCTTAAAATTTTGGCAAAATCAGTACAGCAAGTGGAGCAGTTGTCTCCCAAAACTTTTGGGGCAGAGACTTTGCCAGGGCCATAACTATGGGAAGGCAGCAGAGGTACATACCTAGGGTGTAAAGTTTTGGGGGAACTAGGACCCCAGGTGAATGCCTCTGTTGCCTTATCCAACTTTGCAATGTGCTTCCAGAAGTGGCAGGTTGGTGCTGAGCACAGGGGTTGAAGGTGAAATTGACTGGTATAGGGGTGTGGGCAGTTGAGTGTACAGATGATAGCAGGGGGCTTGCCTTGGATGCCCTTAGCTTGTAGCCTTGACTTTTTGTATGCTTAGTAAAAATTCCAACATTAGTAACTTTATATATGGAGGAAGCCCTTATTATGCTTTTATTATAGTTTTCAGTCAAACGCATAAACATTATATACATTTTTTTAATATATATTCCTTGGAGTGCTCCCACAACGTTTCATGTGGTTGTAGCAAGCGCAAATCTTTCCCTTAATGGCGATCTTATGTCTTTAAAAGCAGGTGTTTTTCTTGGAGAGCTCTCTCCTTTAAATATCCAGCCAAGGATGAAACTTGAGTGGAGCAACATTGTTGGGGAAGGTACATCCAAATCAACAAACTGAATACTAAGCTTCACATCATCCGTTGGAAAAGATGAGCAAATGAATTTGTTCTTCTAAAAAATGTAGGCGACTTTGACTGATACACAGATGTCAATACTGATAATACTGTGTATCTTGATTAAAACTGACAGTTTCAACTCCCCATTACTCAGCAGGCATTGGAAACATTCAGCACACAAGCACAAATGACACAGGGCAATGCTGGTACACTGTCAGCTGGTGATCCACCACCTTCTGCTCTGGCTTGCCTCCAATTACAAATCCAGACAATGCATGTGCTCAGCTATTTGATATCAAATAAAACATTTCCCTACCGAACAATTACACTTTTCTTGCATAATCCTATTCTAAACAACCATCCACTATACTGTACATGCACTGGGATATTCACTGATTTGATATTTGAGATTTTCATTGAAATCCGTTTCTACCCTTTGTACTCTCTTTCTTTGCAGGTGTGTTATTCACAGAGCATGAAAGATGATGTGGGAATTGGAATTTTGGCTAGAGGAAGCTGAATACCATACAAGATTTTATTGGTATAAATATCAGGGAAAGGAAAGAGGGAATTACCGATTTTGATTGCAATTACATTTTATTAATGGATTGGAATGGTATTTCATTGCTCCAAAATAATATGTAATTCTTTCATTTGAAAGCCCCTTTTCATAGACACAAATGATTCATATGTTGGGTCGATGCTCTGTTTTGAAATTTGAAGATTTCATTCAATGGCAAGTGCTGAAATGTTGAATATGCAGGTATGGAAAAAATCTCATGCACAATTACTGTACATTTGCAAGTGCCCTCTAGGTGGAAACTGCTCATGGATTCTGCAAGCTAGACTGCGGGTCAGTTGAGGTTACTTTTGCAACTCAGCGTTGCATGGGGATATGCCTTTCATAAGCCTGGAAACAACCTAACCCCAACAATAATGTCATGCTGTGGCTTCATTTGCCATGCGCTTGTGTCATCACCTCCTTCTAAAGAGTGAAAGCAAAAGTTTTAAACATACATTGAAGGAGGCATTTTTATGACAAATAAATGTTTACCAAAATGTTTTTTAGAAGAAACATGTTATACTGTATATGAATGATGCTTCTTCATAAACATTTGATTAATAAATGGTGCATGGTTTGCCACTGGTCATAGCAACCAATCAGCAGGTAGCATTTACTAGTCACCTGTCTAGTGAAGAGTCTAGAACTCTTATTTTATAATGAAACTTCCCTGTTTGATAATGTTTAAAGATAATGTTCAATTAAGCTGCAATTAATTTACATATTGAATAAATGTCCTGTCCAGCTGAGGATGTAAGCCAGCAGCAGCAATGCTAGTAATGAACAGTGTCTGGCTAGTCACAGTAAATAATGGGGAGTTCTATTAGTTACGGTTTTTAAAATATTTTTTAAATGCAAAAAGACAGTTTTCAGCCAGATCACCTGATTAACAGCTCTATCTGTCATAATTAATTCAGTCCAAGGTCAGTTAACCCACACCATCACCCAGGCTTCAGTCAAGCAAATAAAGAATAGATGTAGCGGAGAAAGAATGGCAGAATAAAGCTGAAATGGTGCTGGCAGTAGTGAAAGGCCATCTCAAAGATCAGAGGAAGCAGAGCATGTGCACTAAAGTATACAGGTATGGGATCCATTATCTGAAAAACCGTTATCCAGTAAGTTCCAAATTACAGAAAGGCTGTCTCTCAAATGTTATAAAAATGATTTCCTTTTTCTCTTTAATAATAAAACAGCACCTTGTACATCAGATCCCAGTTGAGATATAATGAATCCTTATTGGAAGCAGATCCAGCATATTGGGTTTATCTAATGTTTACATAATTTTCTATTAGACTTAAGCTATGAAGATCCAAATTATAAAAAGATCGGTTATCCAGAAAGCACCAGGTCCTGAGCATTCTGGATAACAGATCCCATACATGTATTGCCAAAAGTATGTGGACATTTGTCTGTCCAATATCTTATCCAATACAAAGGATACTAATAAGTTGGACCATGATTTGATGCTAACACAGACTATTCCCTCTACTCTTCATGTTTCTGCATTCCATTAGATGGTGGAACACTGTTGGTGGTTTCTATTCATTTGGAAGATCATGGGCGCTGATGTTGGGGATCAGACCTGGCTTGTATCAGTATTCCAATTCATCACACAGGTGTTCAGTTGGTTCAGGGTTCAATGTTGGTAAGTCAATTTCTTCCACTCTTGTCTAAGCAAACTAATTTTGTATGAAACTTTGTTTATGAATTTATTATCCAGCTGAAACAGGAAAAGGCTTTTCTGAAACGGTTGCAAAGATTAAGGGAGCATTCCGTTATCAACAATGTAATTGATATAGTGGCACTTGTGTCAGCAACCATGCCTATGGCTTAAACAGCCAATTTCAGTCATTAGAAGAAGTGTCCACATACTCATAACATATGAAACATATCAGTTGTTAGCTGAGGCACAGAGTGGCTGAATATGGAATTGCACTGATCTTCATAAACTTCTAAAAAGTATATTTATATATGGAAAACATGAAGATAGAGAGGTAAGGTATTTTGTCAGCTATCTCTGTCTACACTGACCTTGTCTGCATCTTATACTAGTAGCGGTGCATTGAGGGTGTGCTATGAAGCGTGCTCACAGACTCCTTCAAGTTGAAATTATTTGGAGCATGTCTTCTAGCACAGCGAGGTGAGAAAGGCAAGCTCACCTTATTGTACTAATTACCCCTATAAAGAAAATTAATTGACTTTAGCTAGAACTTTTATGCTTGTGTGGTAGAGAGAACTGAATTAAAAAGAAAAATGATTAGCCTTGGGAAGCTTATGTGAAATCAATGTCTGTTAGCTTAAAATTAGCAGTTGGAGCTTTGGATACCTACTCTTTTTGGACAGACTTGGTTTAGATATTAAAGTGCTAGGTCACCTTTTTTAAACACAAAGGATGTTATGGGAGCACTAATGTGCTATATAAATCTTGTTTATATTAGACTTGAAACTCACAATCCCAGCAAGCAGGTACTGTAGGTACCAGGTTGTGGACACTGTTATTAAGGTAAGCTTTAGATCATGACAAAGTCTTCTTTATGCACCAGAATGAGGCACCCGGTGCCCATGCATATACAATGGCTACACAATTAGATGTTGAGGATGGAGGGGGAATGTGAGTAGTGCCATAGGATGTGCAGAATGGAAAGTAAAAGTAAGTATCTGCCCCATAGCTATGCCTAAGGCATACTCTATGCAACACTCTCACCTTTCTCTTCCACTTATCAAATGTCCATTCTGAGTGAGAAAGTTCAATGTGACCCATGTTCTAGCATAACTAATTCTACAAGGCCTATTTAGCCAAGATGGAGTTACAGTAGTATGATAATGCTTTGCCTGCTTGTAAAACATAGAATTTAATAAAGTGAAACATCAGTTTTACATAATCCAAGTTTAAATTAGGGCTGCACCTAATCCAATATTTTGGATTTGGCCGAACCACCGAATCCTTCGCAAAAGATTCAACCGAACGGAATCCTACTTTGCATATTTAGCTGGCTACATGCAGATTTTACCCTCATATTTGACTAATGAATGGACATCACAATTTTCCAACCTGCCACTAACCATTCACATTAAATAAAGTAGTAAAAGTAGCATATGCAAATTAGGGGTGGGAAGGGGAAAACCTTTTTTTACTTCCTTGTTTTTTGACAAAAAGTCATACGATTTCCCTCCCCACCCCTAATTTGCATATTCGAATCCTGCTGAAAAAGGCCGAATTCTGTCCGAATCCCGAACCGATTCCTGGATTCGGTAAATCCCTAATTTAAGTGTTCTTTTTTTTACACTGTTTTTGAGTTCTTGCATATATAATGCAAAATCCATTTCCCTGATATAACGCTTTTCCTGATTTAACACTATTTTTTTCTGGTAAAAATAGAGATTCTACTGTATGTGCTACTGCCTATTAAATAATCAGAACCTGAGTCACAGGGAGAAACTTTTTGGTACCACAAATAATCACAAACTCCATTCATATACAATAAAACAGAGTTCACTTTAGATTTCTCGCTTTAAACAACCATTTTAGTCCTTGCCAACCAGACAGATTAAAAGATTTGTCGGCTAACGATAATTTCTCTGCATTTATTGCCTATCTGACAATATGAATTTACTATACTATTTGATGGACATACACATCATCTGATTTGTTCTTTTACTACTTTATTTAATGCGAATGGTTAGTGGCAGGTTGGAAGATTGCAATGTCCATTCATTCGTCAAATATGAGGGTAAAATCTGCATGTGGCCAGCTAAATAGCAAAGTTTGGTGTGCTACAGCAAGTTTGCCATGAACTGCTTTACTTAGCAAAATTCTAGCTTTTTTTTGGTTCCTGTTTTTTGATCTGTAACTGGGTTAATGAGCGCTAACAGGATTGAAGGTCTGTCCCAGTGCACAGTCTGCCGATTTGGAGCAAAATTTCCAAACTGATTACCTCTGTGGCGGTTGTGAGCAAATTGCCACTTTATTGACAAATTGACAATTTTGAGAGAAGTCTCTTGCTCACTGAGCAGGATCTAGTGCCGTCGGACAGTTTTGGAGGACTAGAACAGCAGCAGGATGATGATGAGTCATTAAACTGGATGACAGTAAATCTAGTGTGAGCAGAAGGAAAAGGGAGGCTGCTCCTGGGTTTATTAATCTAAACAGATTCGCCAGATTAAAGAATGGGACTGTTCTCTTTAACAGCCAGGAGACCAGTTTCTGTGGTGGGGAGGAGAGCAGAGTCAGGCCTGATCAGATTGTGGTTGTATGGGATTCAATTATTAGGGAAGTGGATAGGGTAATCTGTGGTTCAGATTGCTGCAACCAGGCTAATACTAACTAAAGATATAATACTTCATTAAGTAATGCAAATTTCTAAAGGAAAGAAGCAACCTCCGCTGTATGCTGGTAAATGCACAGAGCATGTCAGGTAAAATGGGAGAGCTAAAGTTAACAACATGCTCTAAAAATTATGATATACTTGGGGGCACATTTACTATTGGTCGAAGTTAAATCCTTCGACTTCGAATATCAAAGTCGAAGGATTTACCGCAATTCGTTCGATCGAAGGAAAAATAAACGATTAAATCGAATGGTCGAATAGTCAAACGATTTTTAGTTCAAATCGTTCGATTTGAAAAATAAACGATTAAATCCTTCGGATCGTATGATTCGAAGGATTTTAATTCATCGATCGGACGATTTTCCTTCAATCCCAAATTGCTAGGAAAGCCTATGGGGACCTTCCCCATAGGCTAACATTGTACCTCGGTAGGTTTTAGTTGGCAAAGTAGGTGGTCAAAGTTTTTTCAAAGAGACAGTACTTTGACTATCGAACGGTCGAATAGTCGAATGATTTTTAGTTCGAATCGTTCGATTTGAAGTCGAAGTCGTACTCAAAGGTCGAAGTAGCCAAAAAAAACTTCTAAATTTGAAGTATTTTTTATTATAATCCTTCACTCGATGCTTAGTAAATGTGCCCCTTGGTATCACTGAGACCTGGTGGGATGAAGCATGTGACTGGACTGTGAATTTAAAGGAGAAGGAAACAAAAAAAATAAAACCTACTTCATTAGGTGTGCCATCAGGTCCCCTCCTGAAACGCCACATTATAAATGGTAATTTCATAACTGCTTTTGTGCACAGGTGTCTTGAAGTTTTGCTGCTGTTTAAAGTTTGGTGCTGCCATTTTAAAATAGGTGCATCACTTCCGGTTAGGCAGATGATGGTGTTGAAAGAAAAAAAAAACTGTATCTATTTAAAATAAAGGCATGCGTATTTTCCTTTATTAATCTACATTACTACAGACCTCAGTCACACAGACCCAAATGGTGGCTTGATTTATGTTTTAGCTCTGCTCCCCAGCTCCTGCGCTCGCTGACAAACTGTAAATTAAAACCAGAGCGAGTGCAGGAGCTTCAAAGCTTCCCTTTGTTTCCAAGCTATGAGGAAGCAGGAGCGCGATTGGAGCTTGATTCAGTGAGGCGGGGGCAGAGAGGTCAGCGATGACGAATGGCTGCATCACGTAGTCGCAACATCATTACTTCACAGGGAACCTACAAGATCCTCGTGCGCATGCGCAGGGCACTGCTGGGAACTATTGCACATGCGTGTGCCCTATTGAGCCCAATTTCTAGACTGCAGCATGGATATGCTTTTATATACATGTTTCAACTTTTTAAAAAACGATTGCAGCACAAAGATTAATGAAAAAACTAATGAGGGACTGCTTGGTGGTAAAGGTATAAGCTTTTCATGGTCAACACACAGCTTAAGTTGATTTTTGACTTTCCTTCTCCTTTAAATGGTTACACCCTTTTTATGAGGGACAGAGGGATAAAAAAGGGTGGAGGAGTGTGTTTGTATGTAAAGCCTGAATTAAAGCCATGCGCTAAAGAAATAACAATTGCTGGCACTGGGAAGGGAGTGTAATCCCTCTGGGATTTCAACTGATCAAAAGGTTACAAAGAAAATTATCATTGGTGTATGCTATAAACCACCTTGTATAAGTGACAAGAAAGAAGTCCAGCTACTTTTACAATGGAAGTGGCTTAACAACTAGGTCAAGTTATTATTATAGGTGACTTCAATTATCCAGACATTGACTGGGGTAATGGGGTTGCTAAGACAGAAAAAGCTAGTAGGTTTGTAAATATGCTGAATGACAACTTTTATTCCAGCTCATTCAAGAACCTACTAGGAATAACTCTCTTTTGGACCTTGTAATAACTAACAATACTGAACTCATCTCTAACATTTGTGTGGGTGAGCATTTAGGGAATAGTGATCATAACATGGTCTCCTTTGAGATTCTGTTGCAGAAGCAATTCTATAAGGGAGTAACTAAAACACAAAATTTTAGACGTACAAACTCTGACAGTATAAGGGCATCTCTGTAACATATTAAGTGGGAAATGCTTTTCACATGTTTAAATACGAAACAAAAATTGGATGTCTTTAAAATGCAGCTAAAAGGGAAACTAAAGTCTTAAATAGAATAATGCTAGAAATGCTGTATTTTGTATACTAAACATGCACTTAGTGCACCACAAGCCTAATAAAACAAATGATTTATGCTTTTAAAGTTGGCCACAGTGGTCACCATCTTGTAACTTTATTATACATCTCTGCATGACCAAGACCATGCACATGCTCAGTGTGGTCTGGGCTGCTGCTTAGGGATCTTCATAAATTTTCAAAACAGCACAAGTCAAATAATATCTGCCATAGAAGAAGCAAATAGATACAGCAAAACTGATTAATAATCAGAATATGCAGACTGCACTGGGTCCTGTGTTGTCATGTAATCTAAAGCGGATTTAATAGTTTTTGTATTGCTTAATACAAACTTTCTCCAACTATCCAGAACCAGTGGCTGCAGCAAAAAAAAAAATCCTCAACATACTGTAGAATCCCAGTTTATCTGTTTAAATCTGGCTCCATGATCTTTGTCCCTGCAGCTGGAGTTGGAAATAGAAGATGTAAAGGCAAAAATAAAATCCCATGTTTACTTTATTAACTGAAAAAGAAACTTATCCCCAATAATAAATCGGTGCAGTTTTTATAAGAAACTTGACTGTATTCGGTGAAATTCTCCTTTATTTACTTGCTCTGACTACTATGGGTAGGAATCTCTGCAAGGTCACCGGCTGCTCTACAGGGAAACAAACAAAGCTGCTTGAAAGTATGACCCTTTCCCTGCAGAGCAATTAGGGACCATCTGAAGTTTCCTATCTACAGCAGTCAGAGCAAGTAAATGAAGGGAGATTTTCACTGCATACAGTCAGGTTTCTTACAAAAACGGTACACGTTTTAATTAAAGTATATTGGTTTCTTTTTCATTAAAAAAGTAAAAATTGGATTTTATTTTTTTGCCTTTACATTCCCTTTAATAAATATGCATGTCAGTATATTCCCCTTGTAAACAAGGAACATTGTTGCAAAACAAAACCTTTGTGGTTCAATAGAAGTGTTGGTGTTGATCAGACATGCTAAAATTGAGTTGGAAAAGGGTATTGTAGCAAGCCGTAAAAAGAATCCAAAATTATTTTTAAATATATAAATAGTGAAAAAATTAAGCAGATTCTGAACTGTTATTTTTCATCTGTCTAAATGAGGAACTAGTTGATGAAGGTTCCCTTCTTAATAACCCAATTCTAGCAATACAACTAATGATGCATGGTTCACACATGAGGAAATTCAAAAGACACTAGAACATGTTAAGATAAACAAAGGACCGGGACTAAGCTCACTCAATAAGTGAGCTTAGTGAGCTTAGCTTTGGTGCCAAACCTCTTTACTTCATTTCTCAGGATTCATTGAGGTCTGGCATGGTGCCAAGAGACTTGTGAATTGTGAATGTGGTGCCACTATTCAAAAAGGGATCATGTTCTCAGCCTCAAAACTATATGGTGGTTAATCTGACGTCAGTCGTAGGAAAGCTTTTCCAAGGGGTATAACGGGATAAGATACTTGACTTCATTGCAAATAATAACACTATGTGTTTGTGCCAGCATGCCAGATTAATTTAATTTCTTTTTATGGGAAGTTGAGAAGGGAACTCCATTTGGGGATGGCAGTGGATGTAAACTACTTAGACTTGCTAAATCATTTGATACAGTGCCACACAGATGATTAATGGTTAAATTAAAGAATATTGGCCAGCAACATAGTATTTGTACCTGGATAGAGAACTGGCTAAAAGATAGACTACAAAGAGTGGTGGTAAATGGAACATTTTCTAATTGGACCAGTGTTGTTAGTGGAGTACCGCAGGGCTCTGTACTAGGTCCCTTGCTTTTTAACTTGTTTATTAATGACCTGGAGGTGGGCATTGGAAGTACTGTTTCTATTTTTGTAGATGATACTAAATTGTGCAAAACTATAGGTTCCATGCAGGATGCTTCTACTTTGCAGAGTGATTTTACTAAATTGGAAAACTGGGTAGCAAACTGGAAATGAGTTTCAGTGTTGATAAATGCAAGGTTAGGCAAAAATAATAAAAAATGCAAGTTATACATTAAATAGTGTGTTGGGAGTTTCCTTACTCTTTCCTTTTTTTTAACCTGGTTTAACTATGTAACTGTCAGTATTGAAAGTAATATTATTGTATTGCAGCTGCTATATACAGCAAACCACTCTGAGTCTCATAGAGGCAGTTCTGACCTTAGACCCTCAAATAAATTAGCAACCTTTTGTCTTTGATTGTAATGATATTTTATACAGTTATTGGTTAAGCCAATGGCACAAATGAGGAACAGCACAAGCTTACCATGCCGACTAACATGGGCTTTACCTGAACCATCTACATGGATACAGATGGGCCTCAGCTTCTGCAATATAGCGTTCTCAGGCCAACAACAGTCTGTGCAAATTTTTTAAAGATTAAAAGGCCTTTTTAAAAAAGGCCAAAGAGCCAATGGGACTACAATTTTGGTTACTCTTTGATCTATGACTTGCCTACAATTACATGGCAACAAGTAGCACAACAATTTAAACAGTTGCTGTTAAGGAGCACATTTACTATTGGTCGAATATCGAGGGTTAATTAACCCTCGATATTCGACCGTCGAAGTAAAATCCTTCGACTTTGAATCTCGAAGTCGAAGGATTTACCACATTTCCTTCGATCGAACGATCGAAGGAAAAATTGTTCGATTAAATCCTTCGAAACGAACAATTAGAAGGATTTGAATCCATCGGACCTTCCCAATAGGCTAACATTGGTGCTCGGTAATTTTTAGGTGGCGAAGTAGGTGGTCGAAGTTTTTTTAAAAGAGACAGTACTTCGACTATCAATTTTTAGTTCAGATTGTTCGATTCGAAGTCGTAGTCAAAGGTCAAAGTAGCCAATTCGATGGTCGAAGTTGCCAAAAAAAAAACTTAAAGTAAAAGTATTTTTTATTCTAATCCTTCACTCGAGCTAAGTAAATGAGCCCCCAAATATAATATAACCACCATATGTTGTGATGGACGTGTGTCTGTATGTGATGGACGTGTGTCTTTTTTCAACCTTACTTACTATGTTACTATATAATAAGAGGCACATTTGCTCAGGTACAGTAGCTCATAGCAAGCAATAATGTTTAGTTTTGAACAAGAGGCCAGTAAATACTACCTGCTGTTATAGATAACTAAACCTGTAGCTGGTCCCTTGTAACTTTCATTATATAACCCCCTATTTATTCCAAAAAGTTTGTATGGTTTGCTGCTGAATCTGGCTTTGCAGATAATAGGAGGAGCAATATACATCCTGTCAAGTTTGTATCAAAAACAGCTAAATGAGTAAATGGTTTTATTACAGTAGAGGGACTAAAAGCCAGTTTATGTTACTGAATTTTATCAGTTATAGCTGTATTCTAGAACCATTGCTTCTATTTCCAGATAAACGTATGACGTTACATTATGACTGTATACAGATTACTCACTTTTTTCTGCCTTGATAGGAATTGACCGAGTTATCTTCTCTGGCGATCCTGGACTTTCGATTTTCGTCACATAGTCAAAATTCATTATAAACATCATTGCTACACCTTCTTGGTTTTTTACCGGTATAACGTGTGTGCTACAAAGAAAGGTGGATCCTGCGGGGAGACAAAATAAATATAGCCCACAGGTAATTCATCTTACATATGATTACATCCAAACATATACACACTTAACATTTATCAGTACAAACTGATTATAATGCCTTTAAGGTGGCTGCCTCAAACCTTTTATTTATTAAATAATAAATACATGCAACTGTGGATTGTTCATTAAGGGTGGGCAACATTTTCAACACTGCAGCATTCTATAGCAATTATTCAGCTGCCTTTCTTTAGACTAATGTAGGTGGATTAATGAAACTAAATCTCTCATCAATACCTACTGGTGTAGATTTTGCCCAATTTTAAAAAAAATTGCCACAGGTCTCTGAATCACCCTTAAATATTGCATGAATGGGAGGGGGGTACTAGGATCCTGTTAATCACTGGCTGCCCCCTCCTGCCATCACCATCTACCCCTCAATGTCATCATCCTGTCCAGCCTCCATCGCTGGTCTTTCAGAGAGGAAAAGTGGCAACCCTAGATGGCAAGGCTGTAGTCATGAGGAATGGGGGAAGTGCACTAGGATTACTACCTGCCCATATTTCAGACCTTTGAGTTTCAGGCAGATAATTAGTCAATTCTCCTGCCCCGACATCACCAGCTCCACCATCAACATCACATGACTAGTGCAAGCATGGCAACCCTAGGAGACCTATAGGTATCCCTCATCTGTTCCTTAGCTTGCATGTCACCCAAGTTAGAGAGCACTGGTGGACACAGGCCTCAACGGAGCCTAGTACTTATCACCTGACCTATGGCAGGCAATAAATACTGGTCTGCCTATCGTCTGTCCACACTCTGCTCTCCCCGCCATAATAATATGCCAAATTATTTAAGATACATCCATGTTTCATTGATAATTACTGTGGACAATATTCTAGTTATCATTTAACACTGCAAGTGAGGATTTCCCATGTATCAAGCCCATCTATTAAAATAAAATAAAACACTACAACTCTTTTTTTAACTCATTACTTCAAACTATGTCTTGAAACAGCGAGCCCATGGCACTTGCTATAGTTCCCATAGAAACAAAATGAATTACTTTAGTAAACAGAAAATAAGCAATTTAGGACCAAACCAGTGTTACTAAATATAGCCATGCCACAGGACAGGCAGAGCACAGACTGATTAAATAAACACTATAGCTTTCACCAGCCAGAAATAGCTCTCTTTAGGCTAATGCATCATGTTTCATCAAACTGTCTCAGCAGACTGGATACCTTTCATGGAATATTCAGCTACAAGACTGTTCTTTACATTGTAGGCAGCCCAGCTAAGGTTATCTCTCTCTCTAGATACGAAAAATATTTGATATGTACATGTAATAATACTGTATGTAAAATATATATTGTATATATAATGTATAGGAAGAACCCCTGAGCTTAATCCATCGTTTAAAGGCACTGTAAAAATAGAAGACTATGATGACACTTTATAAACTTTTACTTACAAGTGTTCTAAATTGTGATGGGCGAATATGACCCATTTCACTCTGCTGAAAATTCAAGAAATGTTGAAGAACTCATCTAATGCACTGAAAACTATGGGCAACTAATTTTTTTCACCCACAGCAGTCTATGTGAGTCTTTTTCACTCATCACTAGTTCTAAACGCAACCATAACTGTGTCCACTGTGTCCAATATGTTAATGTATGCTAGGATTTAGAATCCAGCAACAACTGAGAAATGTAAACTGTCAACTTTCTTAATTAACAGTGACTTCTTTTTCCTTTCTGGTCATCATCTGGTTACATTTCCAAACTCTCATTTCCCACCAACTCCTTCCCCACAGTTCTAAACCAAAACATACATGATATAGACATCCCAGCCTTAGCTCACTCTCTGGGGACACTGTTAATCCGAAAGAGACAGTTTACTTTATTGAATGAGATGTTGCTTTAAATTCCATATTGTGTTTTCCTGTATTAACCTTCCATACACCCATAATCTGTAAGACCCATTGCAATATAGTTTCTAGCTTTCAAAACCTGAAAAATGCAGGCTGGCACTGGTCTGGATTCCAACAAATGTAGACAGCAGTTCAGATAGGCCATATGGCCCCCTGCCCATGCACACGCATACTAGATGGGGTTGCTACAGGAAGAGCGGGCAAACCAGCCAGTGAGAGGACAAGTGTCAGGACTAGGGGGTAAGTGATGGAAGAGATATTTGCCTAGCACCTCCCAACCTTTGCGTCCTAGGCACGTGTGTCTCTTCTGCCTACGCATAGTTCTGGTCCTGGTTGACAGACAAAAAGCAGTCCTTGTAGTATAAAATAAATTTTAGTTTATTATTACATATCTAAAATAATCACATCTAATAGCCTTACACATTTTGTGCCATTTATAACACTTAATCATGGGCCATATATCACTGCAAAATTGCCAACATCAGTCATTTCTTTAACAAGCAATGGATAAGACACTCTTGCATGATCTCATCTTATCTCAGCTAGACTATTGTAACCTGCTACTGGCTTTCGAATCTCCCATCTCTCCCCACTGCAGTCTGTATTAAATACTGCTGCCAGGAATTCTTCTCCTCTCATGGAAGAGAGAACTGTCCCATCCCCTGCTGAAGTCTTATCACGGCTTCCTATATCACAAATAATAACTTTAAAATCCAGTTCATAACTTTCCTTACATCTTTTCTCTTGTGTATCATATATTCCTGCAGCACCCCCACTACCACCTCTGTTTTCTGCCTTACACCTTTCTGCCTTGCTGCTACTTACATTTGGAATGACATTTCTGAATTCCTTTTTAGAGACTCCTCTATTAGTCTCTTCAGAAATAAACTCAAAAACAACCTCTTGGGGCACTCACATAACACCTGACCCAGTTCTGGCTGTGTGCATATCCATAGAGCAGTGCCGCACATAGGGATGTGTCCCTTTAATGGTATACTGGGCCTCAGAGGTAACTCTATCAAGGCTTACAAAACTTTAAGGATAATTATTTTACAAACATAGTATTAAAACCAGTAATCAAAGTGTCTGCTATCGCTGACTAATTTAGTGCTCTAATGAGGTCAAGGTAGGAGGTTGGAAGATCAGTCACCCAAACATTAAAACCGTACTGTAAAATATGTATAAACCTAAAATATTAATTTCCATTAAGTCATCAAAGTTTGTAAATGCAACCACAGTAAAGACTGACATAATCTTATTTGATTATATATTAATAATATATAAATGATAGGGTGGGTTGGGGAGAATATGGTACAAACTGTAGACTGAGCTGCAACAATCCTATCCATTTCCTTTGAAACAAGGAGTTCTGGGTAAAATCATGCCAATATATGTATATGAAAACACAACAGGGTTGTATTGGCATCAATATGGCTTCATATCCATATGGACATATTTTTAAAAAATATATAATTATTTACTTAAAATGGGCTCAATGGGAGATGGCCTTTTTGTAATTCAGAGCTCTATGGATGTTAGGTTCCGTATAAGGGATATAGTACTTGTGATGCATAACAATAGTAAAACAGAGGTTATAAACAAGAAACAAATGGACGATAATACATTGAAAGCTCATTTAAAGAAGAAGGGAAAGGTTTAAACTAAGTAAGCCTTATCAGAAAGGTCCACCTAAATATACCAGTAAACCCTCAAAGTAGTGTACACATGGGCTTCTGTATCAGACTTCCTGCCTTCAGCTTAAACCTCCTTTCCCCCGGGCGTGAGCATACTCAGTTTGCTCCTCTTCCCATCCCCTCTCTTCTCTGCTGAAATCTGAGCCAGAGCTATAAGTGAGTAGGGAGAGACTCAGGCAGGCAGTGATGTCACACCAAGCTAATACTGCAGCTGCTATCCTAAACAGAGAGCTTCTATAGTAAAACATTCTACAAAATAAATTTAGCATTCTTGCTTGCACTATTGTAGCTAATTTATTGGCAATAAAATGACTCAGTAGCTGTCCTTCCCCTTTAACAGCTCATAAACTTTGTTTTCCCATATTGCCAAAATTAGCTCCATCTTTGATTTGGAACGTGGATCTAGTCTACCCACGCTTCTTTTACATCATCTGTGCTTTTTTTTTAGAAAACAAAAAACACTGTTGGGTGCACCAGCAGCAACTTTTTGGGCAAACGAGTCAAATTCGCCTATGATCAATCATAAAAATATATTGACTTGTACCAGTTTTCAACTGAAACAAATTTCACAGTAGCTTCTATTAAAATACCACGAATTGGCTCACAAACCCTTCATTCTATCTTATTTGGAGAATCTGACATTTATTGGAGGATAACTGTTTTTCTAAAAGAAAATGCAATACGAGATCGTAAGGGCAATTTAAATTATGTTTAAATAATTTATTATGGTTATAAAATATCTCTTAGTAAGATGTTTAAACACTTTTTATGGATGTAAATCTATTTTATTTGGTACCTAATCAGGACATTAAACGTCCCTTAGGTTATTCCAAGGTTATTCTCGTTATACTTTATATAATGAAAGTGCTGATCTTAAAACAGACAATAACAGGTTCATAGCAATCCTTAAATGAAGTGTGCAGTCATAATGAATATATTAATTGAAGACATATATATAGAATGCAGTGTCACGGCTGGAATCAAACACAAGACTCCAGCACTGGATGCCAGCAACACTAACCATACTAGCAGTGCTCATATCATACTTTTTCTTATTTTTTTGATATTATAAAACGAATGGAATATAATTGTGTTTTTCTTCAACTTCCCTGTACTCCCCCTCTGTAAACAAGTACGCACAAAATGCATATAACAAGCTCTTCACTTATCTGTAGCCTTTGTTAGGCATTGCATTAAGGGGCAGCTCTTTAGGCCATGGCCACAACAGTTGTTTCTTGACCTGTGAGTGTGGTTTTAGTCTTATACAAAGCGCTTGTTTGTGGACTAGTAATTTGTTTCATTACTATTACTCGCAGAACCAGGATGTGACAGAAAGTTTAAAAGTGAAAAAAGTTCTAATTCCTTGTTTAGTGCAAGAAATGGAAATTAAAAAAACATAGATATTAATTATCCAAATACCTACTTATTGGGTTAATTTTAATAAATGTACTATACCCTTTTAAGGGAAATGTAAAACTAAAGTGATGAGAATGATCTAGAAACGTTCACAGAGAAAACTGTATACTGGTACTTGATTAGCATCCATCAGGAAGGTAAAAAAAAAGAAGCCTTGTACGACAACTAGAGTATCTTATCTTGCATGGACATATGTAAATGACCAACAAGCTGCTCCACTGCTGTTTCTGCTTGACCTTTTACACAAATGAACTTAGTAAAACCATTAAAAAAATATAAGTGGTTGGATTCAGTTAACACGTCAAAGCAAGCTGGGATTTGCCTCACTGGAGATGCTTGCGTTTTCTCTGATTGTCTTATACTTAATAATTTACAGGGCATCTCAAATGGTAGTAAGCGCCGTGAATGTTAATGTTGCCATTTCCTGTGTCTTATTGGAAATATACTGCTTTGCAATTAACAATAATTTGGCAATACAACGCAAAAGATAATATTCCAACATCAAAAAGCTTAGGGCAGTAGGGACCCCCAAGGATTGGTTTGGAATAGGGCAAAAAAGGTCCAGCATCTGAAGGTAAAAACATATCTAAAAACTTAAAAGACATTAGGGCTCATTTATAAGAAGGCATGTGCAAAACACAAACTTGTCGATTTCTGTGGGAGCCCCCCCTAACTTGTTTTGAATTCTATTGTCGAGTTAGCCTTGGTCACTAGCCAGAACCACCTAAATGCAGTTCTTTGTTTTTTGTGCTGTGAAGAGATATCTCTATGCTCTCCCAACAGTAACTCCCTTTTACTCATGTACATTCTCAAGTCTATAAAACTCTGTGATTCCTTTGTTTGGGGTTCAAACGCTTTGAGAATTGTGTCAAATAAAATGTTATCTTTTTACCTCAAGTGGTCTCCGGTAACTGAATTTACATGACACTTCCATTTTATTAAGGTGCAATGTACAGGGTACAAGAATTCAAGGGAGTCCTGGAACTACATATCTGCCAGAAAGCTAACACTATATTTGACACTGTTAGCATCAATGAGCTATGACACCGTTTCTCACCCCCTTTAACAAGCTGAACTTGAAAGGATCTGGCAGGTACTGTGTTTTACCAAAGTGGTAAAGCTGTGGTGCCTAGAATTGTGCTGGAACTCAGTGGTTAGCATAGTGATTTGCATCTAAGTAAGCAAGTAGTGGGGAGAGGTCCAGGGGAGGATGGGTGCAGCGTTAGTACAGCTTAGCGTTGGGGCTCCTTGAGAATTTTACTTTCTCAGGATGGCCTGGTCTCTTGTCGTTACTGCACTTCATAAACAACTAGAATCAATGGGGTGGGGTGCTTAAAGTAGAATTAAACCCAAAAAATTGGTTAGAAATGTTATATTATTCATACTGTTAGGGGTCGTCATAAATCATGAAGCAGAAAATTAGGTTTTCCGTTATATAACCTGATGCTACAGGGCTGATTATTAAATTCTGATGGTAATTGTGCTGGTTCCTCAACTGCCATGTACTGATAATCTGAATTATTTACTGATCAGCCTTATACTATGACATATAATATATATATATATATATATATATATATATATATATACATTCATTATATTGTGCACCGGTCCCTAAGCTCATTAAGTGAAAGCAGCACAGAGCATGTGGAGTGAATCAGCAAAAAAGAAAATTGGGAACTACTGGGGCATCTTTGGAGGCACAGATCTTTACTGCAAAAGGGCTGTGGTTGCCTTGGCTGGTATAGAAGCCTAAAACATTATGTACAACATTTCTGACATACTTATTTGGTTAAGCTTTAGTTCTCCTTTAACAACTTGGCACCCCAGTGATTTTACCTTTCTTTCTTCTTTAATCACAAAATCAGAAAAACTTTTCAAAAAGTCTTACATTTCTGGATGCTTTACTATTTTTGGTTGTTTTACACTCAATTATACTCAATGGTCTGAAGCTTGGCTCTATCTTGTGTTTAAAAATTATATTTGTAATCATTTTTTTCTCACGCAAGAATAAGCAAAAAACATATGTCATCTTGAGTGACTTTTCCCATAGACTGGCAGTTTATTTAGGCCCAAAACTATTTTGGTGACTTTTTGAATCAATATTGAATTAACGAATGGAGGAAAACCTTCTAAATGTTGGCCTGGGTTATCATTTCTATACCCCATAAGAGCAGGCATACAGTTATAAGCAAAAAATGAAATACATTTTCACTTTTTAAATAATGGAAGCAAGAAATTGGAAGATAATTAAACAGATTTCTTGCTTTGCAAAAAAGCTTTCAGTTATCTAAACTGAGAATTTTGTTTTTTAAATGGATGATGCATTTCATAACACAAAATATAAAAAAGTAAAATCAAATGTTTGCAAATCACTGGATTTTTAACTAGAGTCCCACTGGCGATCAATGGGTGCTAATAATGTTTCAAGCTATTTAAGTCATCTGACACTTGAGGAGTTAATGCATTCTTTATACACAGGTCTCTGATATGCAAAGCTAAAGCTGTGAAACGTTGAGCAGATTATCACAGATTTTCATCTTGCTCACCCCGGAGCTGATAATTATTTCTACAAACCATAATTAAAAAGTAAAAAAAAAAAACAGCAAAGTGTTAATGTTGCACCCAGTGCCCATTTTTCATAATGAAACCCATTGACCTCACAAGGAGTTCCAGTTCTATTTCTAGAAGTAGGACAAGCATGGTATTCTCCCAACTTGCTTTGTCTGCAACATTCTAATTTCTCAATGAAAATGACGGGAAGCTGCAAATCATTTCAGCTGGTTCCCCTAGAGAATACGGCATCCTCCAGCAAGCTGTGTTTACAAAAACCAAAGAAGGATTGAGGTTAGGTCTTTGTTAAAGTAATCAGTATTGTGTAAGTCTCACTATAGTGTCTGCATGTAAAATAGGGATCATTCTTAATTTATTCCAATACTTTTGATGTGCTTTGGAATTAGACCAAGTGAAAAGAATGCTCAATACCTTTTAAACATGGAAATGGATTGTGTTTATTGGTATGCTGATTTTAATTTAGGAATGAAATAGGGTTATGCTTTCTTTTAATCAGTACAGCTAAAAAGCACAGTGCACTGCTGCTGTCTCACCTAAACCACTCATTATTTAATATATTTATTTAATTCCCCTTCTAAAACTTCCAAAATACTCCATATTATTAATTAAAGCATAATGGACGCTGTAGACCAGGATAGCGAAATTGGGCAGCTAACAACTCAAGAAATCCACAAAGGCCACAAAATTAAAAAATAAATAAAATTATATATATATATATATATATATATATATATATATATATATATATATATATATATATTAACTAAATAGTGGGCCTTTCTCTAAGTGGGCCGAAACGTTAGTCGTTTAGTTAATAAAACATTTTGATTTCAATTTAAGTCCTGAGAGTGCAGACCTTCTTTGTGGGATGAATATTTCAAAAATCTTGGACACTGCACCCAGGCAAGGTTGAACCGTTTGACAAGAGTGCCGGCTCCTCCATTTGATTATATATATATATATATATATATATATATATATATATATATATATATATATATATATATATATATATATATATATAAAACACCATCTCCATAGCCTTACACGTTTCATGCACAAGAGGCACATAATCATGAGCCTTGGGCATGAAACAAGTAAGGCTTTGGACTGGTGTACCTGGACCATTTTCCTACACTGTAAGCTTTCTACATGGAACATGAAGGATAGATTCATCAAGAAAAAAACCCAACTCTCAAGGTCCAGTGCTCTAAAAAAATGTAAACAGACGCTCCAATGAGAATTCTGCCTGCTCTATGTTCTCTCTGGAGACAAAAAGCCTATTTATTCTAATATGAAGCCTCTAAAAAGGACTATGTTTGCATTGTACCTTGTTAGCCTTGATGGTGGTTGTATGCCTTTAAAAATGGGTGGTGGTCTTGGCAATCTCTAGATCTTAAAAGCCACAAGTGGGGGAGAATTAACAAGTGTTTTGGCAATGGCAGTCTCTGGGGGTTGACGATTAAGTTCTGTGAGACCACTCCCAAAAAAATGCTACTATGCAGAGAAGTATCAGCCTATGAAAAATTTCCAAATAGTCAGGACCTCCATATGGGCTTTACTTGGTATGATGATTTGTCAATTTTGTGATCATAACTTTGTTACCAAAACCCCCTGTTTTTGAAAATATCCACACTTAAGTAGATACTACATTACTATTCAAACAGGGAACCAGGGAATATGCATTGACTAAACCCCTCTCCTTTGTATATAGTGTAATAAAATATAATCAAAAAAGTGAATTCCAGATTTTCATTAAGTATAATAAAACCCTGCCCTGTTCTTATTGCAGGAAACTAATTTGCAGATTCAGCTCTTGTAGTTTTTAGCCTCTGGTATATTCTAAGCCATCTGCTTATAGAGGGTTGGCACTGATTCATGTGTCATTGTCAAAATCTCAACAGTCCCACTGTGTTAGCCTGCGTGTGGGTGACCCTTTTAACCTGATAAGAGGGGAACATGCCAAAAAAGAAGAAACTGCAAAGGCTCATTATGATGTGCCTTTAGCCAAGAAAAGCATTGAGAATGCAGTGGGCTATAGTCGACATCTGTTCATGAAAACACAAAGAAGCACGTGACATTTGTCACTTTCAGTTTCACAGCTTCATGTCTGTGCGCGCCTACAGATGGCAATGTGATACTACACCGTTTGTTGTAAATCACGTCATTGTAATGGAAAAGCATATCATATTTTTATTGCAATGGGTAAAGAAGCCATGCACTATGGATAACACAAGAAAATACTATTTCTAATAAGTTACATTTTTGTTTTATTTTCCCTGTAACATCACCAATGTTTACACATAGCTAAGGTTATATATATTTGCAGAAGTCTGAAACACAGAGCCCACAGGGATACCAGAAAAACTCCCGGTGGGTCCAGGTGTCAGTGGGACCTCATGCTGCTAAACATTTGGTCTATTTCATGGTCATTCACTATTTCTATGAGAACAAAGAGGCTAAATAGATGGAATAGTAGATTATAGTATGTAAAGAAAAGAGTCTGGGGAATAGAGGTTGAGTGAAGAGAGGAAGAACAATAGTACTGATAGTTGTCTAAGGTTTTTTGGTGGGCCCCTGGTCTAAGGTTTTTTGGTGGGCCCCTGGTGTCCCAGTCCGACACTGCAAGGGGATATTGTTTGTCGTTGATTAGTCCTAAGTGTTACTGTACAGCAGTTATGCATCATGTGTGTCCTCTTTATAGCGGATATAAATAGATAGAGATGGAACATGGAATGGAACATTACAAGCTCACACACACTCAATCTACTAACACATACACATACCCACGAAATAAACTACCTATGTAAAAGATGTGAATCCATTTAGATTCAATGCAGGGATACAGTTTAGCCATACAGAAAGGAAGCACACTAACTATAAGTATGAGAACTATTACTGAAGATAGCCCTCTGCAGGCTGTTGGCCAAACAGACAGATACTGTACCAGAGGTCATGCAGAGTATGCACTCTCAGTGCAAGAAAAGCCAAATTTCCGGTTTAAAGGAGAATTCTGGGTCTTTGTGTCTTCTCCTGGCGTTTCTGCAATTTCCATCCATTTCGGCGCATGAGTAGTTGTCGCAAACCTGCAAATTGCTCCAACTGCGCATGCACAATTTCACCGGTCTCCCACTCAGCTTACCAAAGACCCAAAAGATGGCTACATGGAACTCCAATGCCTAAATCTGCGTTGAGAGGTAAGTATAAAGTTAGGGGCATTTCCCCAGGGGCAGCTATGCTGGGGGGAGGAGGGAGGGGGTCTACGTGGGGTGGGGGAAGGGTGTTAAATGGTTGAATTCTCCTTTAATAACGGGAAATTCAGCTCTTAAAAGTGATCGGAAGCGGCTTTTTGCTGTCCCTGGCCAATAAATATGATGTCAGGGAAGAAGAAAACATAGAAAATTAGGTCTGCACACTCAAAAGGAACTTTTGACTCAGGTGGTAAGATTTGAGATATGCTTTACTTAATAAAAAAACAAAAACAGTAACATCATCATCACAGTGAACAAAAAACATTTTGCATGATCATAGTATACATACCACCCCTAAGTACAGAAAAAGGCAGACAAGAGAATACAAGTAGCGGATACACCTGCCAAAATGAGAATAACCCCAGGGTTGTTTTTTTATTAAGTAAAGCATATCTCAAATCTTACCACCTGAGTCAAAAGTTCCTTTTGAGTGTGCAGACCTAATTTTCTGTATTTGCTATATTTAGTCGCTCAGTAGTGGCGACTTAAGGTTTACTTGCACCTCTTATTCAATATTTGCCCCTTTATTATTTGAAGTAGGTGTGCCCTCCATATTTGTATAAGAAGAAAACATAGGAAGGTCAGTTTTTTCCCCCCAGAAAAGGTGGCAACCTTAAGTGGAAAAGAGCTTCTCTAACAAGGTAGAGCAATGTATATGCTATTTCAGAGCTAAAACACCTTAATTGAATTTTGCCTTCCCATTGATTAGGGATGCACCGGATCCACTATTTTGGATTCTGCCGAATCCCCGAATCCTTCTTGAAAGATTCAGCCAAATACCGAACCGAATCCTAATTTGCATATGCAAATTAGGGGTGGGAAGGGGAAAACATTTTTTACTTCCTTGTTTTGTGACAAAAGTCACGTGATTTCCCTCCCCACCCCTCATTTGCATATGCAAATTATGATTCGGATTCGGTTCAGCCAGGCAGAAGGATTCAGCCGAATCCTGGCTGAATCCCGAACCGAATCCTGTATTCGATGCATCCCTACCCATGTAATGGGTGAAAATTTGCAAATGTTTCGGCAGTTTTGAGCTTTTTCAGGGAAGTGAAACGTGGCAGTTTTGCTCATCACTATTTCTTATATGTTAATGCACTATGCACCTTCCAACATGCAGTGGATAACCATGATTAATGCTACAGGTATAGGATCTATTATCTAGAATGATTTAGACCTGGTGTTTTCGGATAAGTGACCTTTCCATAATTTGTATCACCATACTATAAGCCTACTATAAAAATGTAAACATTAAATAAACCCAATATGTTTGCGTTGCCACACTAAAATGGATTTACGCATATGGATTCATACAAGATACTGTTTAATTATTACAGAGATTTTGTTTTCTGAATATAAGGTTTCTGGATAATTTTATACTAACTAAAAAAGAAGAGTTTACTTTATAAATTATTCGCTGGAGTTTTTAGGTTTCTGAATGGGAAGGGTGAGGGGTTATTTGGTAAATAATTATGATCATATCTACTGAGATAATCCCTTCCTCCACTTTAGACCCTCAATGCGTGACTCCATTTTCCAGTTAATCACACTGTAACATGAACTATATATTTCTGGTCAGCTTGGGATTGTCTATTCAAGAGACAGATGGGTAACACAATCATTCTTTTCAATCAATTCACACTTTGCTTTTATAAAGCAATTCGTTACTTTGAACATTCTAGTTTTTGCTTGCTACATTTCACACATATTCATTTTTTAATGTCAACATATGTACAATTTGTATTTACAGCACTGACAGTTGACATTTATGGGCTCCAGGTACCACAAAATACACCATCTGTCCTATTGAATAGATCAGCTATGTTTCTTAATATTTTTCTTAATACACGCATTTACCTATTATTCTACTTTGGTACTTAAAATCCCTTTATTGATGCTATGTATTCTGGCACAGTTGTTAACACAGGATAACGCTAAGGCTAATGATATTGACTCCTATATGATTAAAAGTAATTTTGAAGTAATTTTAACTGAAACACGTTAATCAAACTTGCAGACAGAGCAAATCAAGCATGTACTTGACCAGAAATGAAAAGTGAGGAGCAACTGCAGATATATTTGGAGACACAGACTTAACTGTTATGGAATGCAAAATACACAGAATTTATAGTTTAAACCTTTTTCAGGCTTTGGTTCCTCTTTAAGTCATATTGGTGAAAGAATCGCATTGCATGCTAAAGTGTTAAACAAAAAAATGATTTAATCAGTCATTTCCACATATAGGAATAAGTATCCGATGGGTCACATTACATTTAATAACACCTCCAGAGGAAGGGGAAATATTTAAGACAACGACAGTCCTTCAGGATTCCACAAATCCAATATAGTTATTCTGTAAGTGGATGAAGCTGATCACACAGTACAGTAATCTACAGGAGAAATAAAATCAGACAAGAGCACTGTGACCTAAATGATGTTGTGGAGTCAGCACATTTAACCCAACACCCTTGGAACATGATTCTGTAACATGTCACAGCATTTTGTAGATAGAGCATTTCTACAGAGCTGCTCACTCCACTCGATTCCCTCTAAATACAATTAACTGGGATAACTTGCCATTAAGAGAACCTATAATTTATTTTGAATCTCCTACTTTGGAAAGCTAGAGAGTGCAACGAGGGCAGTTTCTACAAGCTATATACTATCTTTTATAAAGCATCTCAATACAACGTAAAGTAGAAGGAAAGGCTAAAATTAAGTAAGCTTTATCAGAAAGGTCTATAAAAATACACCAGGTAACCCTCAAAGTAATGCTGCTCTGACTCCTCTGTCAAAAGAAACACAGCATTTATTTCATACTATTGTGTACTCATGGACTTCTGTATCAGACTTCCTGTTTTCAGCATAAACTTCCAGGGCAGAGCTTGAGCATGCTCAGTTTGCTCCTCTCCCCCTCCCCCCTCCCATCCCTTTTATAATCTGAGCTCAGAGCTGTAAGTGAGCAGGGAGAGACTCAGGCTAGAAGTGAAGTCACATCAAGCTTTTAGGGCAGCTTCTATCCTAAACAAACAGATTCAGTGTCTACAGCTGTTTACTCAGGTATGGTAAAGCATTCTGCAGAATAAATATAGTGTTCTAGCTTCCACTAATGTGGCCAATCTGTTGGCAATAAACTGTCTTGGAGCTTTCCTTCTCCTTTAATAGGTCAACTCAACCTTCAACAAATGAGGGTAATGGGAACACAATAATATACTGTGTCATCAATACTGACATTAACCTTGGCTGTGGCAGTAGTCAGATTCATGAAGGGTTATCATTTACATGACCACCCTTCTCTATGTACACCAAAACATACACTATTCGTGGGACATCAAAGATACAATTCCCGGTGGTTACACAACATAGTTCACATAATTGTTCTTAAATTACTGGAGTGAAATCACTGACCCATTATTCTTTATTGTCTGAGAAGCCTACACATGTTCTGTCTCCAAAATATCAAGTTGAGCCGAAAGGCAGAATTAATTACCATTTGTTTTTATTTCCATTCACTGCTATCATATAGGTTGAATTATAATGATACAGACTCCTATCTGACTCATTTTATCTGATCTCCTTGCATCAATGACATAACAAGCTGGCAGGCACATGAACATGTTCCATCATTTGCCTAATTCTGTTTTAAGTACTTGGAATTAGTGATGGGTGAATCTGTGCTAAAAAATTTGTGAAACGCATTGAAGTCAATGGGCGTCAAAATACGACGCAGGTGAAATTTTTAGATGTGCGAATATTTGGTCCAAATGCATTAAAGTCAATGGGCGTCCAAATAATTTTGACGGCAATGTGTATGGGGCAATTCAGATGCACAAAAAAATTTTTTTTTGACACGCAGGATTTTTTGTTTGTGGCGAAACATAAATTTGTGGCGAAACATAAATTTGCTGCAAATACGGTCTAGTGCCAAAGTACATATAAGACAACTGAAAATCAGTTGCCTTATATGTACTTTGGCACTATACCATAATTTGTATGAAACATCTACATATATTAAGCACTGATTTGTGTAGGGAGCTAAGACTGAATTTTAGATAAGGGGTGCAATGTTTTATTGCAAGAGAATGCACTATACCAGTACAATTGGATTATCGTAGCCCGGGGTTACTAGGCACACTTTTGTCCTATTTTATGATCTTTAGCATACATGCAGGTATTTCTAATCAAGGAGTGAGAAGTTTGTGTTTATAGGTGCTACAATTTATTGATACTACAAATGCTTGATTCCTCTGTATTGTAGAGATTCTTAGGAATAATGTTACAATACTAAACAGTTTCATTAAACCTTTGCAAAGCAAAAAACTACAAATTGGATTGCACTTTTTTAAAAGATCAAGAACAGAAGTGAAGCAAAACTTAATTATGTGAAGATGTTTTCAATCAATAATCAGCAATCTAATGACATTATGGTTTTAGAATGGATTATTTCAGACCTGTGTTAGAACTTTGATCTGAGATTTACTGTTTTCAACCAAAAAGGAGGTCCATCTAGGAAGAAGAATGTTGCTGCATAAGATGTGTGTACTTGGAGCTCTATGATCATGTAGTAATAAATATTTTCAAGCAAATAATCTAACCATTGTTCAATATGGGTTACTACTGTTCAGTGTTTGAATCGGTTCGCAAAAGTCATCAGGTAGCAAATTTTGCATAGAAGTTGTTGAGGTCTGTAATCTGTAATAAGATTGTCAGTGTACAGATACACATCTTGCGCAATTACGTTTTTTTATCTGTAAACCAAAAGATATAACACAAAGGGATGAATAGAGGGGCTTGTTAACACAAAGCTCATTGTTGTTATTTAAATAAATTTTATTTAAAAAAAAGTATGGCAAAATGCATTTACAGCACTATGTACTTTGACTAGGGAATAGTCCAAATTCGATTTGAATGTGAAACAATTCTAAAATTTGAATATCGAAAATGTACTGTCTCTTTAAAAATTTGATTTTGACTATTCACCATCGAAAACCCGCCGAATTGCTGTTTTAGCCTATGGGGACCTCCTAGAGCATATTTGGAGTCAATTGGTGGACTTTGAAAAATCAAAGTTCTTTTGGGGGAAAACTTTGATTCGAATTCAATCGAATGCGCTATTACCTTGATTCGTACAATACAAATTCAGGTGAATTCAAACTTCGTCTTTTTAAAATAAATTTTGGTTGGTCTTTTTTAAATTCGCAATTCGACCCTTGATAAATCTGCCCCTTAGAGTTTTCGAGAGACATAAGTGAAAATAAAAGGTAACAAGTAATAACAAGCTAATTTCGGATATCACATTTAAATTTCACTAAATTGGAATACAGTGTAATGGGAATTCAGTATATTACATCATACAGAATTTTAAGAAACAGTCAACAGAGAAACCAAATCTTTAGCTTCTGGCATGATTTATTTTCCACAGTGTATGACATATTGATTGTTTCTTCTCTTAGCAAATAAGCTCTCTGGTTTAATACAGGTCAGTTTAAAGGTTACTGGATATAGCTGTTCAATAGCCTGACCTTTTAATTATATTTAAGAAAGAAATTTCTAGATATTCTCTTATAAACTGGATTTGTCATGTACTCGTCACCATATTATGAAGGATCACTTCCAGTGTATTTGGCAAATCCTAATACATTCATTAACTGTAATTGGACTGCCCTGCTATTATGTGCTTCTCCCATCCTGAACAGTACAACACAAGTGCTAAAGTAGACAGGGGCACTTCTCCAATGAGGCGAGTTGAGAAACTCGCCTCAGACGGTAGCACCCCACTAGTTACCAGGGGCAGCAAAATGCCACTCATGTAACTCTAAGAGCCAAATTTCTATTTTTCAGAATTGCACTCTCTGTGCTAGCCTCCTGGACCCCCTCCAGCGCATAAAGGTGAGTGTGTGGGGGAGGGGACAGCAGTAGAATCATAAGAGCTACCAGGATCTCAAGGGAGGATACCAACGTGCCTAGGAGTTCAATCAGAAGACATTTATGATGTAAATTTGAGTGGTGTTTGGGCATGGTGAGTATGTGTTAGAGATGGCAAAATTTGCCTCAGTTTGTCACTGCAGACACCCAGAGATGTTTCGGGAGTCCTTGCCACCCTAAGGTGTCCTTTCTGATGCCGGCCCTCCACGCACACGTTGCATACCATTTCAAGTGCCAGAGCAGGCATAGGAGAGACACATCGCTAGTGTGGAGAGCACAAAAATGTTGCTCTCTAAATGTATCTTATAAAATGCAGAATGTTTTTAATTAAAAAATGAGACACCTTCTTTCTTCTAACTTTAACATTTATTTCTAATTTAACAACAATGGTATACTGGAATTCCCATTCACTACACATTGCTATTCCTGCCATTCTTGTAAGCAACAGGAGTATAAGTTAACCACAAGTCCTGGTAAGTCCAAACTAACAGCCTGTGCATTTGTCTGCTAAGATGGACCATGACTAATGCTCCGCAGTACTTCATCACAGCAGCTACTGGAGTCACTGTCTCCAGCGCCTACATGCTTCCCATTGAGACGACACATATAGTAAAGAAACAGACATTTTATTGTTTACAATTCACATTGTTGTCATGCCTATGATACCACATAAAGCAGAATAACAATTGATTATTGTCCTATGTAATCCGACATATCATTGAAATGAGGACTTTTCTGCTAAATATGTAAAATTTGACAAATCTGGAAATAGCATGAATAACAACTTTTTCTCCTAGTTTGATCTGATGCCATTTAACTTGCCCCCATTTAGGAGGTAGCTATATCAGTGCTAAGTACTGTGGCTGGAAACGGGCAGTGAGGGAAAATCCTTACAATATGATGGCTAAATTCAAACTCCTGCTTCAACAGCACTAACCACAGGTCTCTTGCGAAAGTCCTTGACCCAACCTGAGGCTATAAGCTAACAATACAGCCAATTAATGAAAAAAGATAAGTAGAGAATACTAGAACTCAAAACATTGAAAAAGATTAATGATTCACAAACTGGAAATACCAAATAAACACATTTTTGTTTCAAAATAGAATCTCTAAGCTTTAAAATATGGATACAAATAGGCTGGTTGCCGATTGTACACTGATATGACTGACTAATACTGAAGAAACCCCTGTTATATTGTCATCTTATAATAAGCTAAATGGTTGTGACTGCTTTATTTTACTGCCGGATAAATTCATTTTACTGGGGTCTAATGCAAGTGGCTTTATGAAAGAATTTGAAAATAAACAAGGACATCTAATAAAGAATACCAGCATCTGCTTTGTGACATGTGCATTAGCTAGAATGTCTTACAAAAAAGGAAAACATTCCCTTTGAAATAAAGAGAACAATAATGAACAATGAAGGGCAAGCACAAACAAAAATTTGAACACCTTAATTTGCTAATGTCAGACATTAGGCCTTGAATTATAACTATGGAGCCCTCTGAGCATTCTTCTTTAGGTTAGGGAGGGGTGGTTGGTCATATTCACCATTTCCAACAATTCTGTAATTTAAAAATAACCAAACAAAGCAAGTGGATTATATTGGTTTGTCGGGTTTCCTGCCCAACACTATTTACATCTGCTTGAACGTGAAATCATTAGCTGAATACTTATTATGGACCCCGTCTACAAATCAACTGACTTTCAAAATTTGATAAACTAGAATGCTGCACCCGAAAAATACTACTGTTCATCCTGATGATAGGTGGAAGCGTGAGCCAGGACCTTGGTGTTAGAGTTTTGGGACACCCTAAGTTTTCAACACATGGAGCCCAATTTTTCAAAGAATAAGATTAAATTTGTCCTCAAAGGAAGCATTGCTTTTCTTCCACAGATCCCCCAAATGTAATAAAATATACTAAGTTTGGCCAGGAGCAGTAACCCATAGTTTGCTTTTTGCTAGTAAATGCTACCCACTGATAATTATAAAATTAAACTTTGCATTTTATTACATAACCCTGTAATATGAATAACTGCAGATGCAGTCATCATATATATTTAAAACCAATTGTTCCAACTTTAAATAATGTTTGACAAAACATTGGTTTGGAGCCCATCTACAAAATAATATGGACCCACATTGCTTTGGACTTTCAAAAATAAATCAAAATCATTTTGTCTGGCAAAGCACAAATACATAAATATACAATACATTCCTATTCAATTCTGCAACATTTTCAGCAGTTTTCTTTTGCTGGACTTATACTAAAGTGGCACATTTATTTTTGTAAAATGCTACAATTTATTGTGAAAGCAAACATGCATTAAATAATCTCTATTTTCTGGAAAGAGCGGTGTATAAACCAATACCATTCAATGTTGTGCATGCATTAAATGTATAATGGAACATTTACACATTCAGAGTTTTTTTTATTTATGTATACCAGTTTACACAATAGCGTTGAAACTCCATTAGAAACCATACAATAAGCTCCCCTCTTTTGATTCTAAAATGTCAAAAGAACCCATCACATAGCAGCAGGTGATAGCGCATAGCTCTTATTCAAATATACCGCTAATAACAAAACCCAAAATACTTTATACTGAAAACAATTTTGAATTCAATTGCTTGCAAACAAATTCAAATATAAGCACTCTGATGTATACAACAGTAATACATTCAGTCGTATTTATTCTAATCATGCTTTTGTGTATTGTTAAAAGCTAAAGCAAGAACCCATAAGCACAAAATTAGTTGGGACAGCAGATAAAAATGTATGTTTGATCCAACACCAGAACTGCTTAGATATGATCATATCGTCAGGCCAAGATCACAGCAAGCATAGGTAGATACTATAAGGAGGAGGAATATAATAATAATTTATAATGACTAAACTTATGGTCTTATAAAAACATCTGATGAATATGGAACACAGAGGAGGTTCAGAGTTTAACTGAGGAGAAGGGTATGAATTACTACTGACTGAGATGTTTTCATACTTTAAAACTCTTGTAAATTAGTAAAATATGCCATCCTCATTGACCTTCAGGCTGCCCATCGCAGGCTCACAGCCAATGATCTGGGCCACCTTGACAGTTGTAGAAAGCCAATATTCACGCTTCCACAGAGACATTAACAATGCATCTGTTAATATGCAAAACAACAAATTTTGTTGCTGGGCTACTGCATAAAGATGGGCTTAATAGCTAAACACAACCATTGATAAATGATTAGAATGCAGTCAAACTGCACCAGCACATCACTAGTAACATCCTGAAGATTCAACTATAACCAATCCTTTACATCCTATATATATGTGGTTGAATTATATCACCGACTTTTGCTCTGCAGGGTAGTCACACCTGGAAGTGTCCTTCAGAATAAACGGTTCTTCATATGGACTGTGAAGCGTGGAGAAGAATATTAAGTATGTAAATGTATATCAATCTGAACAGAAGGCAGGTGAGCAGAAGATCTCTAAGGATACCATTTCTGATATCAAGCTGAAAAAAACCATAAGAAGATAACTTCTCTAAATGATAATCAGACATGTACAGTAGGTTCATGAGATCTTGATAATTCTTTTACTGATGGTTTACTCTACCATTCTCCAGAGAAGAAGCTCATGAAGATCATGATGTAGCTCACATGATTGTTAGGACAGCAGATTGTAAAGACATCCTACAAGAAATACAGTTGTTGCAGTAAGACTCTACCTAAACAAAATCATAAACAGCACAAGTCTCAGGTTATGATGAGGTCAAAGGATTTACAGTTTATGAGTTCATTAAAAATTAAAGAATTAGAGAATATATAAAACTTGGCACATTCTTTGCATGCAAATATTTCGCTGCAAGAAAAAAAAAATTGTTCCTACTATTTCTTGGTTTTTTTTTTAAAGCTTCCCAACTTTATTTGCATTTCACCTAGTATTAGGGGTTGGTCAATTACTTGCTTAGCAGGCATCTTAGCAAATAATAGCTTCATGCAAATGTAACATCTCATGGGAGACCAAATATCTATAATTCATTTTAAGCTATTCTGCCTCAAGTTTACAATGGATCCTACTATGTTTATAGATGTTATATCTTTTAATTCTTCTGTAACACAATTTAAGGGTCACAATACTTTGGTGGTAAGGTAAATCCCTTTGGTGAATTACAGGCTTTGACAATACCTAGTGGTTTCCTTGTTATGGCGAGTGCTATTAAGGCACTGTGTTTGGCAGTTCACACCCCCAGTGACATTATGGGATGCACCTTGACTGCTAGGCCACTTCTTCTTAGGAGGCTTGTAGCCATTCAATAATACCTTCACAGTATTTTGGGGTAACAAACAAACAGAAAATAAGCATTAAGCTTTTTATCTCTCAAACCATAATAATGTATACATTTACATGAAACAACAATGCTTTTCTTAGGAGCTGTTTTTCAGTAAGTGTATATATTACCTCTGTGTGTTTTACTAGACTGAAACAAAATAAACTTTAGTAAATCAAGAACTACTACTATTAATTGCAGAAAAAGACAAAGGTGGTGCAGGCGTATTTGAGCTGCAATACTGCCCTTACAGCCTCACGCACTAAGCGTAGATTCCTCTCTACTTGGTGTAAGGCAGAGATCAGACACAGCCTATTACGTGGAGGACTATTTGCTGATATTCGAGGTAAAAAAAAACATGCAACAAAACTCATGCAACTTTTTCCTCGAATGCTAGTTCATTAAAGAATAAACCGCGACAAAATATTCCTGTGAATGTTATTTTTCTAAAGGGAAAAATTCACATGCCAGCCAGAAGCACATTGTTCCATTCATTTTCAATGAGGCTTAACAACTTGAAAGTTATAATGAACTGGAAAAATAATTAAAGTTGTCAGAGAATATGCTCACTGACTACTATTGAACCTCGCTAGCTTTTAATTGCAGAGTTTTTTCTGATGACTTTTCTCAGGATTATTCAAGTTTCTGAAGAATATTCTACAGTATATTCATGTTTTTTCTCGACTGTTGATAAATCGGCCCTTAACATCTGACATAAGTAGACAGCAAAAAATTGATTCTGTAGCACCTCACATCTCCCCAGAACTTATGGTTTAAGCTCATAGTTTTTTTTATTCTGCTTACTTATTGGTCAAATAACTGTTTTCACAAGTCAATCGTGCATGAAATTCCTAAAAAAAACCTATACAAGGTTAAGCTTCATGGATGCTGGTAACTTACTTCTCTTAAATGATAGATTGATGTGTATTTTCTATTTATATATCACATTCAATGGCAATCCAGTTCCTATGCGCTCAATGCTTAGCAAACCTTCAATTTGCAGACAAATTCTCCAGTAATAAGAACTGGAAAGTATGGATAGTCCTACAAGGCCTTTAGTGATCTCCCTTTACAAAACTTCCCCATGTTAAACTCAATCTTAGAAGGTTTCCATTTTAATGAACAGCACCATCACACTTATTTTCAAGAAATTCACTCATAGTTATCTTATAGTGTGTTTACTTTACACATTATCCATGTTGCACTTCATCCAGTGAATAAGGCTGTAACAAATCTGCACTGCACAGCATATTATTTCCATAAGGATTTCTTGGGTGAGTCTTTACCTTTTATACTAAATCAAAGCAGTGGTGTTCCTAAAGTTCAGCTATTAATAACTGTGCTCAGCATTGCCTTGATGACTTTCAAAGTCCTCCAAAAGGCAGCTTAACTGATGATGATATGGCTCCTTCATTGCTTTAAATTTTTAAAGCATTCAGATAGAAATGCAATATGACCTTACTATAACGCACTTCATTATTCACATATAAGGCTCTATATTGTTCTGTCAATTTAAATTTATGAAGACTTTATGAGTTTAGTTATCATTGTCTTTAAGGCTGTAATTTGTAACATTCAACCATAAGCAGACTGACCTCTACTGCAAATTATGGCATTACCCAAAGAGAACTATTTTTACATGTACACCTTTTAAATCAGACAATACACACTTGACAAAAGTATATTGCCAATTAAAATGAGATAGATTTGGGTAAATGTATGATTTACTTTTACGATACATACTGTATATCTATGTGTAGCAGGATGGTCATGGAACTCTAAAGGTGATCTTAAGATTCTTGAAGGAACAAATAAAGAACAACTGGATAGCAAACAGCATCAGAGATAATGAAAATAAAGTAATAACATCTACCAATTAATAACACACTTTAACCTTGCAGAGAACTCTGTTGTGATACTTTGCTTTCCAAAGGTTTATTTATAGATGCAAGAGAATATTATGAGGATCCTTTCTACCAGCTTTACATTAGTCATCCTACAAATAATATATTAAAGAACTTTGGCTTTCAAACAATACAACTTTTTTACAATATTTAATACTTCTGGTGGTGAAAGTATTCACAAAGAACATGGAGCTGCGTATACACAGAGAAGGCAGTCCATTGGCTTATCCACATTGTGTAGCTATAGAAGGTACTCTTGCTATACTACAGCTCTAAACATATATAACCTTTTTATAATAAAGTGGAGAATGCTAAGGTTATAGCTCAGAAATATTTGTATGGAGAATCTCTGTTAACATCCCCTTTTATGCAGTTCATCTCCAATAGAAATATTTCTAGGATTCCGGCCCATGATCTCACCTAATTTTTTCCACTTCAGCTTTCTCCTAGCTACATCTCTGAAAACCCCCAAACTCCAGGGTGGAATAATAAATCAAGCCACATCAATTGTTCGTTACATTAACATTTTACTCCATCTGAAACAATTCACAAATTTTTTCAAATGAATTGCAGGTTTTGTATTTTCCCCGCAATAGTTCAGTCTGAAATAAATCACCACTGACCTGGTCATCTCTGTACAGCAAATACAGTACCTTTAAATGCTCGGATTACAGTCACAGATTCAAGCTCACTGGCCCAGAATTGTTCCCATGTATAAATGCCACTTAAATCAATGCATTTAAATACACAAATGCCTGAATGTATTGAAAACCAGAATGCAACATTTTAACATTGGATAGAGAGATGTGTCTACACTAATAAATAAACAGTGCAGTCCAATTTTAAAAATAATGTGGTTTGAAGATGAGGAGTTAGTTGTAAAAGGAAAAACTTGAAAATAAAAAACAAACTTCATAATAGTTTAATTATGGATAATACTAAACAACATGCAGTGAAAAATGTATAGGAGACATGATCTGTTTGATTAGAAAGGCACAGCAGGCGATATATATAGACCAAGGTTAAAACGGAGAAAACAGACTAATTTGTTGGTACATTGAATGATGTAATGTGATGTGAATACCTATTTTTAGCATGTTTTTATCTGTACAAAACCAGCATGAGGGAAGAGCAAGAACCTACCGTAAGCCAACAATGTATTAAAATGTCAAGCCAAGGGACTAAAAGTAGATGCTCTCATCTAAAGTTACATTTATACAGCCATATTTCTATTCACTAATTTTTGCAGCCAAAATAATTATGTTTATTTTTCTCCTTATCAGTTTAGGAGGCCCCAAAAAAGGATAATTTTAAATACATATAGCATTTTGTTCATTAAATGCATCTCCCATTGCAATCTAATAACACAATTTCACATGTAACTTTTAAATATTCCAGCCTTCCAATATCTATGTTTTACTATTTATAATAGACAGGTTGTCTATAATACCCATCATCTATCAACTTTTGAGTATAAAATGTTTTTGTGCAGCAGATTCGCTCCCCACAACATAATTATATAATTTCTCTTGTGCTTTCAATAGTTGCTTTGAAGACAAAGCAAAATAATTTTCTTCCTAATCCCGGAGAGAAGCTGTAAATAGTGGATTGGGTATTTTAAAATTTATTTAGGAGGTGCTATTTTATTCCCATAACATATTCATTTTAAAGAGACTCTAGTGATAAAATAAAAAACTTTTCAGAAAAGATTTTTACACAATATATTTGTAATTTGTATAGGATTTGTCTATTTGATGTACAGTACATAGTTTTGCATAGGATTGTATGTATTGCTTTTAGAAAAATGGGGCCATGCTGTATTTGTCTGAATACTTTCAGTTCAGGGTTTTGTTCTGATAGAACACAGGCTTTTAAGGCCTATACCAGCTAAGAACTGAAGGAGCTCGATTGTACTTTTCAACAATGAAACATCAGATTCAGTACTAATGTCAGACTGAGACATCCAAGGATTTTCTGGTACAAAATGCTTATTACTTTATTTTGAACTTTATGGCCGTGTGTCTTTTTTTTAACCTAACTTACTATGTTACTATCACTCCTATTTATTTGTCCTGCATCTGCTCCTTTAGTCATGCTACATATCTGTTTATACATCTCCAGAGTCCTTAGTTTAAAATATATCAGGAGATATCTGATAGTGTAGCTCTATAACAGATGAATGCAGGCAGGGCATCCCTTCTCTAAAGACTAAACAATACCTACATATTTAGCTGATGTTGATCTGCTCTTAGTCAACTGATGGAGGACCACAGGGACATCCATTGAAATAAAAACCCCATCGTAAACAACCCCTGGGTCAGACTGGGCCGGCAGGACACTAGGGAAAATCCCCAGTCCCGACTGCGGCAAAAGAAGCTATGAGCATGCAAGCACACACGGGGACTGAAAGGGGGGTTGAGGCTGCGCCGGGGGTCTGGAGGAGGCTTTGCGGAAGGGGCAAGGGCAGTCCGACCCTGAAACCCACTATCTTTGAATAACATTTTCATTTATCACTTGATAATAATCTCAAGACAGGGTTGCAAATAATCAAGGGGGAAGGGATCGAAATAAGAAGATGTGTGGATAAAAACAACTAAAATATAAATACATAAACATATAAAATATGTTAATTACAGTGCTGTCAACCCTCCTGGATTTTCCAGGAGGCACTGAAATGTATATGCTGGGAGAGGGAGCAGCTGGGGATTATGGTCAGTATGTGGCAGAACATTTGCAGATTTGTCCAAAAAACCTGGGAGGTTTGCATCTCTGAAGTCAGGTTGTAACCTTGTAACTGACCCACAGTACTTTTCTTCTCAGTGCCCCTCTCCATACTCTTCTGGTGCCCCTGCATCCTCTGGCATAAAAGAAAGTTGGGGACCCCTGCTCTATGCCACCACAGAAGTAAGCATACACACTAGAGAAATTCTTCATGAATATCAGTAATGCACATGCTGGGACACCAGGAGAATATGCCAATACTGAGAAGAAAATGAGGGCTGACGCTCTGTTGGCAGAAGAGGAGCACAGACACAGTGTCTGAACAACTAGAATCAGTAGGGGTGCTTAAAAACTTGGCACCCCTTAAATTATGCTACCCTTCTTCCGTAAAGGGGTTGTTCGCCTTCAAACAACTAGTTGTTTTCAGATAGATCACCAGAAATAACAACTTTTTCCAATTACTTTCTATTTCCTATGCGGCACCGTTTTTTCTAATATTGAAGTGTAACATGTCATTTTCCACCTACTAAAGCAGCTCTGGGGGGGGGGTTGCCGACCCTGTAAACTGTTGATACATTTAGTTGATAAATTTCTTATCTTTGTCCCTGCTGAGCAGAATCTCTGGGTTTCATTACAGGAGGCTGTTAGACTTTATACAATAGTTGCTAATACTTCAGAGATGCTGCTGAGAAGTGTATAAACTAAGGGGCACATTAACTAAGCTCGAGTGAAGGATTCGAATGAAAAAAAACTTCGAATTTCAAAGTATTTTGTTGGGTACTTCGACCATCGAATGAATAGGCTACTACGACCTTCGACTTTGATTCAAATGATTCAAACTAAAAATCGTTTGACTATTCGACCATTCGATAGTCAAAGTACTACTGTATCTCTTTAAAAAATACTTTGACTACATACTTCGGCAACTTACCGAGTTACAATGTAAGCCTATGGAGACCTTCCCCGTCACTTTTCTAACCTTTTCTTGATCGAAGAAAAATCCTTCGATCGATCGCTTAAAATCGTTCGAATCATTTAAGCGAATGATTTTTACTTCAATCTATCGATCAAAGTATTTGCGCTAAATCCTTCGAATTCGATATTGGAATTCGAAGGATTTAACTTGAGGGTCGAATTCGAGGGTTAATTAACCCTCGATATTCGACCATTGATAAATGTGCCCCTATATGTTCCAAATTGTTCAGAATCTGCTCCTGAATTGCTGAGCTGCCAGACTGAAACACAAGAGACAGGAACATTAAACTTAGATTTTGGAAAAACAGTAAAAAATAAATAATGGAAAGTAATTGAAAATAGTCTTTATTTCTGGGAATCAATCGGAAAACAACTGAACTGAAAAAAAGTGTTTGGAAGGTGAACAACCCCTTTAAAGTATGCTGCATTTTACAAAGTCATACAGGGAAAGTCTAATAACTCATACCAACCAAGCTACAATTTTACTTTTGCTGGTTGAGTATAGTTAGAATAAGAAATTAAGTCCGCTATTTAAGCATTCTCCTATTCTAAAGTTTTTGGTGATCACATTAGTACCTGCCTCTCTATAAATCTGCAACTGTTAGACAAGAAAAAAAGCTTGCTGATCATTTTTTTTTCTCTTATTTTGCTGGAAAGAAATTCTTTCTCCTCCCAATGGAAACATGCCAACAAGTCTAAGCTGGAGAATAATTAATCTTCATTACTTAATTAATCTAATTTAATTTTCTCATCAAAAAGGATGTTGAAGTACTTAAATCCTACAAATGAACGACTGTGAACTGTTGAAGTAAAACAGCTGAAAAAACTTGAAGAAATGTGCAAATTCCAACATATTTTCCTATATGATAGTAAATGCTGCATAAGGAATCGTTTCGCTCAAAGCCCCCCGCAAAGCCGCCCCCAGCCACGCAAACCTGTGTGCTGCCAACTCGCTGACAGTAGTAACTGATCTACTGGGTTGCTTCAGTGACGCTGGGCTGGGGGTGGAACGATCCTTCCATAGGTTGAATTCCTGTTTTCATTCGTAACAGCCTATGGAAGGATTGACCCTTTCTCAAGAAAGGGTCCATCTGATCCGAAATCCGAAATGAATCTTACGTCTGTGCGGTGTAACCTTTGGAAGGTGAGCCTACTACTAGTAAGTAAAAAAATTTCGCAATCACAAAGGGTTTTTTTGTGACAAAATATTTAACATATCCCCAGAGCAGGTATTAATGCTAATTTTGCTTAGCGATAATGAGCAATGTAATATTGGCCAGAGAATGATTTAATATTTCGGGCAGTGCTAAACTTTGCCAAAAAACACCATTTTAAACAACACTTGAGATTTTAATTACATTCTCCCTTATGACACTGCAATTGAGCAAACTTTGCCTACTTTAGTACAAAACCCTCCACAACCTACAGAATCTTATTAACACACCTTTAAAATATATTTACACACAACAATCAGCCAATTCAATGTAAATTTGTTGTTGCAGTGCTGGATGTACATATCAGATGCAAAAGAAACAGCATGACATTACATTTTCTTACATAATTTAACAAATTTGTTATTTCTCTGAATTAGAGTGTATATGGAGAAAACTGTTGGCCTATATCTGATTTATGTATGTGCACAACCTTAATAACACTGCATTCTAATGGGAATAGACACTAAATCCAATTTACAGAGATACTTTGCCTACAGGCCACAGAGTAGAAATATTTTGCCACATTTAAAAAAATCAAATGAGTAAGGCTGCCCCTTATATCCGCCTTAGCTAATGTAAAAAAAAGGTTTATGTCTTTTGACAGGTTTTACACAACAGGAAAACTAAAAATATACATCACCTTATTTAGGTTGAATAATACCAATGTTTTCTTCTACAATAGCATTTTTACTCAACTCTCAACTACTGGACTTATAGGCAGAAGCCCCCAGCTTTCTTGTTTGTATCTGTTTATTACAACATTCCAATTGTATTACATACATGACTACACTGTAGGTAATTTGGTAAAAAACATGGTTCGGCAAAAAAGCCCAAGCTAGAAGAAGCTGTCTACTTAAATTTCCATCTGCTTTAGATCTTAAGTTCCTTTTACAATGGAAAGAGTCTTTGACCTAAATGGATAATCAATTCAGAAAAATCATGGCTCCATTTGTTTATATTCAAAACAATCATGATCAGGATCTACTGAAGTTGCAGTGATAAGCCCTATGTAACTGCTCTTCCCAAAAACATTAATATCCACATCTTGTGGATAGTAACCAATGAAATCCATATTAAGACAGGGTATGTACTTAATGGCAAAAAACATTTAACATTGTTTTCCAGTTTTTGAAGTGAACTAAACATTTAACCATGCATTAAATTACTACATTCCTTACATTTTTTTTATCAGGGCTAGACAAGGGAAGTGTTCTGTAATCCATGTTTCATATAAATTGTGCTATACCAGCAAGTGAGCCACATGAAGTGCTAGCTTACCAACAGGCCATCGATCAAAGTTATTTACAAGTTAAGTGAATGCAATCACAGTTCCACCGTGCAAAAATGTTGCTCATATATATGTAGAGCTGCATAAACTAAACTACTACTTCATAAATACAAGCCAACACAAATCATAAGGTCCATGCACCATGCTCTAGTGTTTTGTGCCACCAAGGAAGGTTATACCACTAGTACAGAGCTACAATACGGATTTCTAACAGATTGAGGACAGACGCATGGAGCAGATGTCCGTATGCACTTATTTTCCAGGTGCTGACTCACCTGAACACCCTCCTCCCATGATGACAGCAAGGTGCATGCTATGTTGGTCAACACACAATGAATGTGTTTTGCCCTGAGCTAACCCTTCAGTCCCTTCATAATACTATTACAAGAGCTCTATTCTTCCCTATCACCTCTGTAGGGAAGTTGGTTTCACCTAACTAGGATCATTACTGCTGGTCACCTGACAACCGCATTCCTGACCTCTGCCATGGCTATGCAGTTGCTAATAAATCAAATCAACCACATTTGTTTTGTTAATTTGTATGTACAACTGGTGTGTTTTTTTTACCCGCTCCCACCTACCATTTTCCTTCAATCCACTGGAGAAAAATGACAGGTCATTCTCATTCTTCACATAACAACTGATATATCCAGACGAAAAATATATTAATCTTGTTGTTTATGAAAGGGATAACATTAATTTATCTTGTCAAATTGTGAGCAGAAGCCAATCAGCAGCAGCTTTTTTTTTGTAAACAACCATTTCAAAACCTTCTGCAAAACCTAGAGGAATGCAAAACAAGAACCTATAAATAAACAGATGACACACTTTCCATCTTTGCAGCATGCTTGCAACAAATAAAGTGGGAGTCTTTTTTATAGTAGGTGATCTAGCCTTTTTATAGCTAAATATCCTAGTACAGCCTGAACAGCTAAAGCCCCTGTAATTTGGAAATGCAATTAGGAGATGCTTTTAAATTTATCTAAAATGAAACCCCCTCAGATTAAATTCATTAGGGCTCATTTATCAACACTGGGCAAATTTGCCCATGGGCAGTTACCTATAGCAACCAATCAGTGATTAGCATTTTAAAGCCAGCTGCAAGTAGAACAATGAATGCAGTAATTTGATTGGTTGCCATGGGTTACTGCACAAGAGCAATTTGCCCAGTGTTGATAAATGACCCCCATTGTTTTGACTGTCTATCATGTACCAAAGAAAATATTATCATTAAAATAAATTTGCACATATTTGATAACTCATGGTGATTATTGTATATCACTATCATCATTTATTTCTATAGCACTAGCTAAGTTGCACAGCTCTTTATGATGAATTATTACAAACAAGCTCTTACAATAATTTAACAAACAATGGTTACAGAATAAAAATAGGACCCTGTCAAGTAGGGATGCAGTGAATCCAGTATTCGGTTCGGGATTCGGCCTTTTTCAGCAGGATTCGGCCGAATCCTTCTGCCCAGCCGAACCGAATCCTAATTTGCATATACAAATTAGGGGCAGTGGCAGTAACGTAACTAGAGGGGGCGGGCTCTGGGGCGGAATGTGCAGCCTGGCCCCCCCACCGCCCCCTCCGTACGTGATTATATCAGTGCGCATCAGTGGCTTCAAGCGGCGTGCGCGCTGCCAGGGGGGCCCTGGCCCAATCGCACCCCCTGCTCCCCCGGTAGTTCCGCCACTGGGCAGTGGAAATCACGTGACTTTTTGTCCGAAACCAAAGAAGTAAAATATGGTTTCCCCTTCCCACCCCTAATTTGCATATAGTGGATTTGTTGCATCCCTTCTGTCAAGTATCAAGTAATTCAATCACTGCCTTCTGATGGCAAGACAAATGGACAGCCAGAGCAACACAAACATAAAGGTAGAATTCCTGTTGAAAAACATTGCAGGGTGGAGAAAAACATGACACCAAAATATGGTAGAAACAAGAATTTAGACATTCTGTCTTGAACATTAAATGAAGGAACACCAATACAACCTCCCAAGGGAACAGCAAATTGAAAGCCAGAGCTGCAACTAGGAAACTATTCAAAGAGAAAGACAGGGCTGCCTCAAGGGGATATCAACTAGATAAGGCCTGAACTGTCATTAGGCACAAAACATCAGAGATGGTACAGAGGGAAAGCCAGAGCTGCCACTAGGGACTGTACATTGGGACTGTCTGAACTATCATAAAGAGTAAGAATAGTTCTAATATTCGATACTGTAATACATAAGATACTACATTACTATAACTACCTGTTCACAGGTTGCTTATCATACGATAGTCCACCTCATCGGTTTATTTTCATAAAATAAATAAAATATCCAGGTTTGGATGACATAGCACAATTTCCCAATATGGCTTTTGCTTGCTCAAACCTACAACCTTATCTCAAGAATCCTTCACAATCTATACATTCTATATGAAATAATGAAATCTCGCCTAAATGCCCATTGTCCCACATTGTAAGTATGTCAATTTAGAATTATATTTGGGCTTTGCAGTTCCTGGTGTTCCTGTCCATTTACCCAAAGCTTACAAAAATGGCGTTCACATCTTACCATTTGTCGTAGACTTTAAAATTGGTTATATTTTCTTTAAAAAAACTTAAAAGGGGTAAACCCTCCACAAAATTCACAACTGTGCCACCACCTTCCTCTCTAATGCAAGTGGCCTAAATATAATTACAGATGAAGAATCAACACTATGAATTCTGCTTACCAGCACTGCATCAGTCTTCTTGCTGTTATCTAATATACAGAGTTATTGTGTAATTATGGCTTTCTGAAATTACAGTGTAATGAAACAGCAGAAGGGAGCATATACTGATGTTGCTCTGTGTCTAGTTTGAATTGCAGCCTAATTTACACAGAATAGGTGGGATTCTCATTAGACGGCTCACTGGAACGTCGGCTCTTGAGCACAACAGAAATGTTGTACCTAGTGATGTTGTTTTAAGAATATAACCCTGATGATGCTAGACTACAGCTCCCAGCATTGCTTTGCATAAATTAACAGCTGCCTACTCTTTGATTTAAAGTCTGGAACCCTAACTGGCTTTGAGTAGTTTCCATGTCAATACAGTGGCAGCCTAAAGGTAAACTGTTATTTAAGCTAAAATAAATAATTCTATCATTCTGAAAATATTTCTTGGGAATTCTTCTTAGGATCTAAAGGCAATGACGTCAATATGTGGGTCAGCTGACACAATTAGCACCATGGCATACATTGATTCACGTTAATTTGAGTCAATTCCCACAAATCAACAGCAATGAATTTTTTATGGTTTTGCTGTGTGTGAATGCATTTGCTTTTTGAATATCACTGCCACATTTACAAGGGTACATTTTAAATACAATTTAAAATGAAATTCAAACGCCTAAATGAATTACTTTCTACTCTGACCAAATAAATTAGATTTGAGTTCTTTTCTGAGGAATTTCTATGACAGACTTCATTTGGAAAGATTTCAAGAATACATTTGTCACCACTCGATATAAATATGGCATTTTGTTCTTGGCACTCTGTAAATCTACCACAAGCAACAGGATAATATTATATTGAAATGTATTAATATTTTTAGGAAGCAACTGCTTGTAAGATGGGGGGCATGACTTGCTTAAAGTTACTTTTAAATGGGATATAATTAGGGATCACGAGATTTACCTTCCTGTCCCTAATTTGCATATGAAAATTAGGATTCGGTTCAGCCGGGCAGAAGGATTCAGCCGAAACCGAATCCTACTGAAAAAGGCCGAATCCTGGCCAAATCCCGAACCGAATCCTGGATTCAGTGCATCCCTAGATATAATTCTTTTATTTTTGCTGGATTAGGAATACCATCACCCTCCAACATGTTATCAAATTGTTAAGGCATGTTGGTGCTATAGTCCAGCAACATCAGAGATGGACTCTGATTGGGTGTTGGGCCACCTACTTTGAAGAGCTAAAGAGTTTCACTCCCCATAGACTCTAATGGGTGAAAGAATTTGTCGCATGTCAAAGGTTTGCTCGTCAAAAAAAATGTTGTCGCCCATGGACTGCATTTCAGAAAATTTTTGATGTGTCATGAATTTCCGGTGAAGCAAAATGGGTAAGATTCTCCCTTCTATACTAGAGAAAGTAAAGGCAGAGTCCTATACCACTTTTCATTAGTGGTGCTTGCGAAGCAAAGCATCACTACTGTTATCTTGCAAACTTATTTTTATTCTTCTTTTTATTCTTCTTCCGTATGAAAGTTTGGCGCGTAACTAGTCCCGCACCATTTGTCCTAGACCCATGAATGAGGTGTCAAATCGTGCGGCTTAATCGGGAATGGGGTGGTATGACTTTTCTAAGGGGTGGGTGGTTAATTGCCCCTTGCGGGGGCAATTAACCACCCCAAAAAGTCCCATAGATTAACATTGAGGCCAACTTTTGACGGATTCTAGCGCAGAGAGGGAATCTTGTAGAAACGTTAAATTTACCACATTTGAAGAGGTTTGCGACCTGTGTCAGATGATACCCCACACGAGGGTATAAGTTTTACCCCCGGGGCAGGAGAGGTCCCCAAATTTGCCCCATTGACTTATAATGGAGAATTTATCGAATAATTAGTTTGTCGCAGACCCATGACTGAGGTGTCAAACCGTTCAGCTTATTCGGGAATGGGGTGTTGTGACTTTTCTGTCCTATTTTGGGGACCCAAAAAAGTGGGCGGAGCCGCAAACAACCAATCAGATTTTCCCTATTGACTTCAATGAGAAAATGTAAACAGCTGTAATTCTCACAGTAATAAAGCCAGAGCTCCCAAACTTGGCACCGTGGGTCACTGGGTGACTGCAGCCAAAATTTACAAAAAGTGGGCGGAGTCTACAACAGCCAATCAAATTTCAGCCATTCAATTAAATAGGAAAATTTTAAACTGCTGCCGCTCTTAGACGGTTAATGGCAGCCTCCTCAAAGTTGGCACAGTTGGTCACTGGGGGACTGGGATTAAAGTTTGGAAATGTGGGCGGGGCCAAAACCAATCAATCAGATTTCTTTGATTGATTTTAATGGGAACAATTAAGAAGGCTGCCATTCTCACAGTATTGATGTCAGGGACCTTGAATATCACAAATGTGGTCGCTGGGGGTTTCCACTTCAAGTTTAGAAAAAGTGGGCGGAGCCACCAACAACCAATCGAATTTCATTCATTGATTTTCAATAGAAAAAAATAAAAATGCTGCCATTTTTAGACATTAAATGACAGCATTCCCAAACTTTGGAATGTTAGTCACTGAGTGACTGTGGTTCACAATTAGGAATAAAATGGGGCGGGGCAACAACAGCCAATCAGATTTCAGCCTTTGACCTTAATGAAAAATGATAAACTGCTGCTATTATCACGGTTTAAATGCTAGGTGTACCAAACTTGGCTCAATTACTCACTGGGTGACTACGGTCAAAATTTAGGAAAAGTGGGTGGAGCCAAGAACAGCCAATCAGTTTATGTAAAATTTTTTTACTGCTGTTCTCACAGTATCAAAGCCAGAGCTCCCAAACTTGGCACCGTGGGTCACTGGGTGACTGCGGCTAAAATTTACAAAAAGTGGGTGGAGTCTACAACAGCCAATCAAATTTCAGCCATTCAATTAAATAGGAATTTTTTTAACTGCTGCCGCTCTTAGACGTTAATGGCAGGGTCCTCAAAGTTGGCACAGTTGGTCACTGGGGGACTGGGATTAAAATTAAGAAAAGTGGGTGGAGCCAAAACCAACCAATCAGATTTCTTTGATTGGTTTTAATGGGAAAAATTAAGAAGGCTGCCATTCTCTCAGTATTGATGTCAGGGACCTTGAATATCACAAATGTGGTCGCTGGGGGTTTCCACTTCAAGTTTAGAAAAAGTGGGCGGAGCCACCAACAACCAATCAAATTTCATTCATTGATTTTCAATAGAAAAAAATAGAAATGCTGCCATTTTTACACATTAAATGACAGCATTCCCAAACTTTGGTATGTTAGTCACTGAGTGACTGTGGTTCACAATTAGGAAAAAAAGGGGCGGGGCAACAACAGCCAATGAGATTTCAGCCATTGACCTTAATGAAAAATGAGAAACTGCTGCTATTATCACAGTTTAAATGCTAGGTGTACCAAACTCGGCTCAATTACTCACTGGGTAACTGCGGTCAAAATTTAGGAAAAGTGGGTGGAGCCAAGAACAGCCAATCAGATGTTCCCTATTGACTTCAATGAGAAAATGTAAACAGCTGTAATTCTCACAGTATCAAAGCCAGAACTCCCAAACTTGGCACCGTGCGTCACTGGGTGACTGCGGTCAAAATTTAGGAAAAGTGGGCAGAGCCGCAAACAGCCAATCAGATTTCAGCCATTGACCTTAATGAAAAATGATAAACTGCTGCTATTATCACAGTTTAAATGCTAGGTGTACCAAACTTGGCTCAATTACTCACTGGGTGACCGTGGTCAAAATTTAGGACAAGTGGGTGGAGCCAAAAACAGCCAATCAGTTTTCACCTATTGACTTCAATATAAAATTTTGGAATACCGCCGTTCTCACCGTTTTAAAACCAGAGGCCCCAAACTTGGCACTGACCATGACTAGGTAACTGGGGTTAAAATTCAGAAAAATGGGCGGAGCTTAAGACAGCCAATCAAATTTTACCTAACGCTATTCAATGGGAATATTTAAATTCCTGTCATTCTTACACTGTTAATGTAAGAGTGCTCAAACTTGGTCCATTTGGTGACTGGGTTGCAAATTTTTAAAAGTGGGCGGAGCCAAAAATAGCCAGTTTGTTTGGATTGATTTCAATGGTAAAATTTGGTTGGCTTTAAATTTCACCGGTTTAATCCGGATTCTACCGACTTTGTGTACCGACTTTGTGTACTCTCTAGGCACCAGGGGCGACTGGGCAAGACACCCAACATATATGGGGGGCCTGAGTTTTGCCACGGCAAGCACCACTCACATTTTCTTCAGGAAATGTACCTCTCTAGTTTTAGTTACTATCTGTCATAGCCAGCCTACAGTTGGATCACAAAGTATCTTGTGATCCATCTTTTGGCCCCGTTTGGTCTCAATTACAAGTACAGGTTCACCTGGGTAAAAGGTTGTACCTTTAACACAATAGTGGGGTTCTGTGGTGTAACACATTGTTAAAGTGTGGGATATAGGTATATAGATATAGACAATGATGGACAAGCCTTTCTCTGCAAGTGTTGGGTCCAACACTGCATCTACTATGAATGAGGCCCTGTGTTTTTACATTGTCGCTGGACACCCAGGGTGGAGCACAAACTGTAAAACCTTCAACAACTGTACTCCTAAGGCCTAGGACTATTAAATTGTCAACAATTTATGTCCCATAATCATCTGTATCAGGCTGTATTTCAAAACCTGGTTGTTAAGGTGAGTGAAAACCAATTTATCACACAAACAACAGGATAAATGGCAAACAAGAGAGATGCAGAACAATGTGCTCAGTGACTGAAAAATGAATCACAACTGCAAAAAATTCCCCATTGGAAGAAAGTGTTAGTAGACAGAGAAAGCCAGTTGCAACCACTGCTTCAGGCAACACCAGTCCTGTAAAACGTATGCAGGATGACAATGTTATTAAAGGAACAGTTCAGTGTGAAAATAAAAACTGTGTAAATAGATAGGCTGTGCAAAATAAAAAATGTTTCTAATATAGTTAGTTAGGCAAAAATGTAATATATAAAGGCTGGAGTGAACAGATGTTTAATAAAACAGCCAGAATCCAACTTCCTGCTTTTCAGCTCTATAACTCTGAGTTAGTCAGCGACTTGAAGGGGGGCCACATGGTACATTTCTGTTCAGTGAGTTTGTAATTGATCCTCAGCATTCAGCTCAGATTCAAAAGCAACAGATATGACCCATGTGGCCCCCCTTCAAGTCTCTGATTGGTTACTGCCTGGTAGCCAGGGTAACCAGTCAGTGTAAACCAAGAGAGCTTGAAAAGCAGGAAGTAGAGTTGTGACTGACCTGTTATACATCCAGTTACTCCAGCCTTTATACATTACATTTTTGGCTAACTAACTATATTAGAAACATTTTTTATTTTTCACAGCCTATCTATTTACCCAGTTTTTATTTTTACACTGAACAATTCCTTTAATAGGAAAGTTGTAATAACAGAGAAGAGAAGGCTGGAATATTTTATTTTGCAGGTGTCAATCATACTAAGGGGCCAATTCACTAACCTGCGGAGTTGCGCTAGCGCAGTCTTTGCCGCACTTCGGCAGGTGAAGTTTCGTCAGGGCGCCACTAATTCACTAAAATCCGAAGTTGCGCTCAGGGAGGCGAACGGTAGCGAAGTTGCGCTAGCGTTAATTCGTCAAGGAAAGCGAAGTTAAAATGGACGTATATGTAGCAACAAATACATTACACTACACAAGCCTGGGAAAGCTTCATAAGATAAAATAGAGTTGTTATATTGCCCTATACATGTGCCCACTGTATAGTTTAGGTGCCATACAGTATGTTAGGAAATGTAGGGGGGAAGGAGGGTACCCCCAAAAAAATTTACGATCTTTTTCAGCCTATCACCCTTAAAAAAAGGAAAAGACACCAGCGAGTCTTATCTACTCTATTGCACTTCGCTTGGTCTGAGGTGGTGGAAGGCAAGAGGTAGCGTTCAGTAAAATGCGCAAGTTAGTGAATTAGCGTAGTTACGTCCCTTCGCAATAGCACAACTTCGCCTGGCGTAAGGGTGCTATGTAGCTCTAGAGTAGGTCCACTTAGCTAGCGAATTTACGACAGCACCCGTTAGTAAATCGGCGAAGTAACAAAATGACAAAAATCACGCTGGCGAATTTGCGCTAGCGTTAGGCGATTCACACTTTTGCCCCTTAATGTTTATCAAGAGAACACTATAAAACTTCAACTATACTTTCCTGAGGTTTATCACTGGAGTCAGTTTTCTCCAATCTCACATCTTAATTAACAGAAGTGGCAAACAAGGCATCGATAGGTAACCATATGAAAGATCCACACACAACTGACACTGACACTAACAGTAGAATACTAACTAGAACAACACACGTCTTGCTGTTTGTCTTGGACCAGTTCTTGGAGGGATATTGGTAATGAAATTAGAAAATGAAATGTTAGAGAATAGAAACTGGGGCTATAATCCCTCAGGGGCATGGGAAAGTAACAGGCACTTTATTCAGGAATAAGGATTATTTGAATCTTATTTGAATCTTGTTTCCATCAGTCTCGGGATTCATAATTACAGCAAGCAGACAGGAGGCATTTTGTGGACACTGTTATGAAGACAAGTCTTGTATCATCTCAAAATCTTGTGCACCAGAATGGGAGACCTGATGTCCATCCCCATGCACTGGCTACACAGTTAAACAGTGAAGAGTTAGGGGGAATATGGGGAGAGCAGTGACATCTAGAAAGTGCTGAATGGAAAGTGAAAGTAATTGCTTGCCCGCCTCAATGCCTAAGGCATAGAGGAGGGGCAGGCAATATTTGATTGACAGCTGTCCACTTTAATGTATTTTTAATACGTATGTTTTGGCAAGGTTGACTAATAAGTACGCGTCTTTAATTATATTAAATATTACCAATTAAGTATCTTATTATCTGGCTTTTGGGGGGGATGAAGTCCTATTCCGTTTTTTTCTTTATACTATGATAAGTAATGACACCCTCTAATACACCCTCTAAAATTATCATTGCTCAGTAATTTTTGTTATTCTAACTAATTTGTCCCCTAGCAGTCACATAGCTGCTGAAATTCCAAACTGAAAGGCAACTGAACAAAGAGCTAAGTAATAATATGAACACAAATAATGTAAAAAAATATATAAAATTAAGACAAAGTGGAAAATGGTCTCAGGATTTTACTCTCTACATCTTACTAAAAGTCAATCAAAAGGTGAACAATCGCTTTAAAATGATGTTAGAGCAATATTTGTTGGGCACAAGCAACATCTATAGGCAAACTTGCATGTGATTCTCAATAGTGATTAGCGCAACTATACAAAAGTGCAAGGACCATGTTTGGATGCAAGTAACTTCAATAAACAGCTTCACTAAGCACAACATTTACATTTGTTTTTGCATGACCACACCGTGTGTAAACGACTCCCTTACATGTATCTTTCTACATGTATCTAGCATTAGCAACAATGTCCACTAGTACAATACATTATACCTCATTCTTTCACCACTATGGTTAAAATGATACAATCAATCTTTTTTGGAACTAAATAATGCAGCAGAAACTTACAGAAATGTTACAATTTAAAATCATACATTGGTGTAGTTTACTATTTAGCACTTATTTGATCACGTTATACCAACGCCAGCTGTTGTTAAGGTCTGACAGCTGATTTGGGAAATATTTATCTTTACTGCACGGAGAAACAATGGCAAATTCAAAGCAAAAATATAAAAAGCAAAATGCATATAGATATGAAACCATTAACCTAAATCTATTTTGTTTGAATAAGTTATGTTGGATGTGTAATGTTACATATATTGGACCTGATGCATAATATGATGGAATATCTGTATCTCCGAATACAGGTCTAGATATCTCCATAGGAGATTTACAGCCAGTGTTATAGCTTTGGAAAAAGGCTCTTCCTTGGGGTTTATTTGACCCTTTTAGCATTCAAATTCTGAATGTTCCAAAACTGCTCTGGGCTCCAGGCTTATCTAAATCTTCTGCCAACTTTAAGATTGTTACACAGCCAAAAAAAGAGATTATAACAGGCATGCCCCCAGTGAGTTTACTAATGTTTCATCATTTGGCTCAGTGGCTCTAGACCTAACCTGCCAATACATTCCTAAGGGAACAAAGTTTCACACTTCTTCGAGAGAGGCAGGGGAACCATTCTGTTGTTGTGTATGACAGATTCTCATACAAGCCACGCAGAGCAGCTAGTATATAAGTATATATGTATATATGTATATCATTGTGTCATTATGTCCATGGTCCCCCAGCCAGTGTAACAACTAAAAGCATTTTAAATTCCATATATCTGTATCATTCATACTGTACATCAGGGGTCTTTTATGAAGAACCTGTATGCAAGTGCTACAGCATTAAAGTTTGCAAAATCAGACCTGTTAGTGCTTATTCAATACGCACTTGAGCAAAGTACGGGGACCATATGCAAGGGAGTCCTAGAATTAACATCTGCCTCAAAGAGACGTTTCTTCTAAACTGCATATTGGATCTATGCAGGAAACTGAGGCACACCTAAGGGGGCCCATTTACTTAGCTCAAGTGAAGGAATAGAAGAAAAAATACTTCGAATTTCAAATGGTCGAATATGGCTACTTCGACCTTCGGCTACGACTTCGAAACGAACAATTCAAACTAAAAATCGTTTGACTATTCGACCATTCAATAGTCGAAGTACTGTCTCTATAAAAAATACTTTGACCCCCTACTTCGGCAAATAAAACCTACCGAGGCAAATGTTAGCCTATGGGGAAGGTACCCATAGGCTTCCTAACAATTTTCTGATCGAAGGAAAATCCTTCGATCGATGGATTAAAATCCTTCGAATCGTTCCTGACTTCCTGAATAAAAGAGTGAATTAGTCCATTGGGTCCCATATATTATTTTTAAAAAATGGCTTTCACTGTACGAAAGTCATGAAACAAATACCACCTACAGGCAGGAATTTACAACCAAGTGCAATTGCGGGCTCGCTATGGGGCAAATTTACTAAAGGGCGAAGTGACCAAGGCGAACAAAAATTCGTCAGCGTGACATCATTTCAGTACTTCGGCGATTTACTAACGGTCACTGGCGTAACTTCGGTATCGAAGGAGATCGACTCTAGCGGTACTTTGCTCCCTAACGCCTGGCGAACTTGCGCTCCGTCGAATAGACATAACTATGCAAATTCACTAAGAGACGGATTTTACTGAACGTTACCTCTTCGCCAGACTTGCCTTCAGATCAGGCGAGGTGCCATAGAATACATAGGACTTCATAAAAAAAACAGTTGAAAAATTTTCCCAAAAAACGCTAGCGTCTTTTCCTTTTTCAGGGTGATAGGCTGAAAAAGAGCGTTACATTTTTTTGGGGTAACCAGCTTCCCCTCCAACTTTCCTAACATATGGCACATAAACTATACAATGGGCTCATGTGTAGGGCAATATAACAACTTTATTTTATTTTATTAAGTTTTCTTGGGCTTGTGTAGTGTAATGTATTTGCGGCAACATATACGTCCATTCAACTTTAACTTCGCACTGTATGCAAATTAGGCAACGGTAGCGCAACCTCGCTTCTCTTGGCGAAGTAACGGTAGTGCAACTTCGCCAGCGTTCAGTGCCCTGGACGGAACTTTGGATTTTAGGGAATTAGCGTTGTCCTGGCGAATCTATGCCTGTCGAAGTGTTGTGCTGTGAGCGAAGCCGTTGCTGGCGAATTTTCGGAGGTTAGTGGATTTGCCCCTAAGTTTCCTGCAATCTGTTCCCACATTGGCCTGCATCTTGTATCTCCAAAGCACAGTTGTTCCAAAAGGATATGACGTACACTTCACTATCACTCACAAAATTACACCAACGGAACACAGATAATTTCAAAAGCAAGTGAGCAGGAAAGTTTGACGCATTAAGCATATCTTCCCCTTCTGACCACAATTACACTGGAGAAACACTTTACTGTGAGTAAAAGACATGGTGATTGCACTTTGCACAGGGCAGTGTTGTAAGTAAAAGACCACTACATTTCAACTATGAAAGTGTCTATAATTTTTCACTATATTATTTCCTTAATCCTGATTAAAGTAAACTGCAGCCAGAAATCTTATACTGTAAAGATATTATGTATAACTTTCAGTAATAGCTAGGAACCAGGCCTTCTGCAAAAAAAAAAAAAAATTTATTTATTTAACAAAAAAAAAAGTGCAAATAAATAAAAAAATAACGACAATAAAAGCAGATACTGATCATCTGACTCGATTGAAGATGCTAGACAGCTCAAGAGGACAGACTAAATCCCCATAGTCTCCCAGAGTTAAGAAAACAATTGGCAGGAACTCCCAGCCTACCATTTTAATGTCATGATAAGATAAATGTGTATTTGGCCAGACAGATGGGAATACTTCCACTTATAATAAACCTGTCATAGTTCACAAAATGTTACTTGTTAATAAAAACAAAAAATCCTATACCCTTAAATAATGGCAACAAAGAACTCAAAATTAGAAAAGGGACTATTTTTTTTAAAGAAAACAGCCTGAACTATATTGTATAATATCAATAAGGGTATGTAGGGCTAATGGCACATATTGTATTTCTCCACTGGCATCATTGAAAACAACCTGTCACTACTCTGACACTGACAGGTGCCCTTTTAAATTGAAAAGGTGATTTCCATTCATGAAAGGTGGGGTTGGTGATGATATGCCTGTGGCTAGGCTTATGGGGAAGGAGGCACAGTAGGACAGGACTAAAACTAGGGGTAGGTGGAAGAGGCAGGTACATTGGTAAGCAGGGGTGATTCTGGCCTTTCTGCTGCCTGAGGCGAAAGTATGGCAATGCGCCCCCTGTGCCACGCCCCAAGCCACACCCCCAAGTCACGCCCACACACAATGCCTTTCTTATGTGTGTAAAAATGTAAACGTCGCCTGGTCTGAGCTGGCGAAGTCAAGTCTGGCGCAAGAGGTAACGTTCAGTAAAATCTGCAAATTAGTGAATTAACGTAGTTCCTTTTTCAGAGTGCAGCGTAGTTCCTTTTTCAGAGTGCAACTTCACCTGGCGAATTTACGCCAGCACCCGTTAGTAAATAGGCAAAGTGTCAAAATGAAGTCATGCTGGCGAATTTTCACTAGAGTTAACCACTTTGCCTTTTAGTAAATTTCCCCCTTAATTTCCACAAAAATGTTGAATTTCGTCTTTATGTATTAACCAGGGAACATACATCTTTTTGTTAAAAAAAAAAAAAAAAAGAATCAATTTTTTTTAAATTTTTTTAACTTTTTTAAACTTTTTTTTTTTTTAACTTAAGCCTTGACTTTTTGATGACACACACACAGTGGGAGTGGAATTCAAATAACAGACAGACAGGGGCAGTACAACTATTATATTATTTATTACAAATATTTGTTAATTTTTCTGTAAGTACACTGAGTACAGTACCTGGTTCTTCTTGTTAACAAACTCGGGCCCTAGACAGATGCAGCAGCCAACCAGCCACCACGGGCACCAGTCCAACAACAAATCCAGGCACTGCTGCAGGCTGCAGTCTAAAACTCCAAAAGCCAGCGACCCAGCCCTAGAGATAGTGACGTCACCGGCGTCACGTGAGCAGGGACAGGGAGCAGCGGAGCGCAGCACGTAACACACGTCACATGATGACACGCACGCGCACTGACTGACCGCACTCTGCACAGGCACATCACAGGAGTCGGGCGGCACTGTGGCAGCCGTCAGCAGCATTAGGCAAGTACAGCCGTCAGCAGCAGAGGGGAATAAGTACAACTGTCGGTGAAAGGCGCCGCGCATCGAATATTTACATTTTTTCTAACTTGTCCGCAGCACGCCAGCACAGCAGTCCAAATGCCGCCCCTTGAACTAACCGGCATTTTGCCGCCTGAGGCGAGATTCTCAGGCGGCCTCATTATAGAAGCGCCCCTGTTGGTAAGGGGGTGTTGGACGTAACTTTTTTGCCTGCATCGCCTGCATTATCCTAGGATCAGGCCTTATGTAAGTGCACCACACCGGATCTCCCTGCTTGAAGATGTCTACTTATGGGGTGATTCAGTGTGTAAATCAAAAGGGCAAGAGGGATTGATTGTAGAGGGTGTAGAGTGTGGGTGGATGCCAGTTCACATGAAGAAGTGGGCCATCATTATTAGCAGGTCCTCGCCTTGGACGCCTTCCCCTGCAGGGCTAGCACTGCAGTAGGTGTTGAAGTGGAGGAGGGGCAATGTAATAAAAGGTGCAAAGTGTTCTACTGGTCCAATCACCAGTAGTAACCAATGAGCAAGAAACGTGTACTGGTCTCCAGTTTAAAAGCAAATAGCTTATTGAATGCTAAGGATTACTGAACCTGGGCAAGCTTAATGCTTTTTATTAGCTATGTTAACTTGGTTTATGCAACCTTCAGTCACACAAGGTTATGTACATATTTGAAATGTAAAAAAAGATAGCTTTTAAAATATTGTGTACATGTGAATTAATCAAGCATATGCCTTTCTACCCAAGTGGTTTTGTGTGTGTGTGCTTGGGTGCAGTGTATATGGTGGCTAGGCATGGAGTCGTACTTAAGTCATGTCTTCTACTGCCTATTTTCCTGGTCAATGATTGCTACTAAGGAGGTGTACAGTCCCCCAATTCCAATGCTTAACTCTGCAAAAAGCAAGTTCCAAGGGTTCCGTGCACCAGAGTCTCTTTAATTGGTAAATGGCAAGTTCTTTTCCTCTATGATAACCAAGTCACTACAAATGATAAACTACTTAGAGAACAGGTTATCAATATGCTATTAAAGGGGTTGTAAAACTTCAGTAATAGAGATGGCCAAACACCAATTATTCAAATGTTCCATGTCTACTCTTACAGTCACAGCCAAACATGCTTTTAGGAATCCACCAACATCAGGGATGCATTGTTCAATAAAACGTTTCCCTGTCTCCACAATGCACCAATATTTTGCACTTTGCACCCTACCCTCCACTCTAAATTAATTGCAAAAGATCTCTGCACTCTAATACAGAGCAGAGACCCACTTCCACCCACCAAATGCAGTGCTGCTTGTGTTTGGCAGCTCTGTATTCATGTGGTAGGGAGTGGAGATGCAGCCGACAATCACTTCCAATCCCCTAACTTCAACATCATTTAGATTCAATCCGTCATAACGTGCAAAGTGGACAGTGCCCCAAATCCAACTTGAACAAGCATGATGGGGGGCACTTTTGTGCAAAAGAAGGAAACACCGGCACATCATGGGTAATGCTAGCAGGAAGAACCTTGCTCATTTATTGCGGACATCAGGTTACGCCCCGAAACGGTGCATCCGCAATAAACAAACAAGGTTCTTCCTGCTAGCATTACTCATGATGTGCCAGTGTTTCCTTCTTTTACTCTGAATTTGAGGCTACCAATTCCTCTTCCGCTGAGCACCTTGGATTCACATTTATTCGGACGGTGAGGGTGTGTGAGGGTATTTCTCCTTTTCTCCATTGGCGCACTTTTGTGCCCCATAGCAGTCCTTAACTTGCATCAATGACTTAACACAGACATACGCTTTTTTTGCTATTAATTCAGATTTATACTGGTTAATACAAAGTACACTGTTGTGTCTTACTATTACTGGTATGGGATCTGTGATCTGGAAACCCGTTATCCAGAAAGCTCATCAGTGATTTTCTTCAAGGTATACTGTCACAGTCATAAAAATGGCAATCATTTAATCCCTCAAACCTGATATTCCAAAGGTTTTACTTTTTTTTTTTGCTCAAAATGCTTTATTTCAGAAGTATACCCACCAAAATGAAGAAAGCAACACCCAACCTTAGCTAGGGTTGTAGGTTTAGGGACTATGCTTATACTAAAATCTTTCTCTTTTGAGCCACACAAAATAACTACCAATGGTATTAGGCCCTGGGGATATATGGATGAATATTTAATACAATGAGAATGCATTCCTACATTACTCTCATTGCTGAACAATTGCTTGTAAAACAAAGAACATATTCCCCTATTTTCAATATGCCCACAGGAAGCCAGGTTTGGATGAAGTCAAGGTAATTATGGCTTGTCCTATTGGGAGAGAATAAAATTCTGTCTATGGGGATTCCCCCGAGAGCCCCATTCTGTTCTCAAGCAAGCTTGTCATATTACCTTGACCTTGAGGAAGAACCATCCCATTGGTTATTTGAGCAGTTCTTTGTTTTTCTGTGCTGCGAAGAGATATATCTATGTTCTTGCAATGGCAACGCCCTTTTATGCCCATACGTTTTAATGTCGTAAGTTTATAAAAACGCTGTGATTTCTTTCTTCGGGATTCTGACTTTTTATGAGTTCAGAATCCACGGAGCTTGTGACAAATAAACTTTAGCTTTTTTTACCTCAAGTGATCTCCGCTATGTGAACTTTCATGACACTATTCATAGAAACACAAATTTGCAGATACATGGGGCTTCCTGTGCTGAATTACCTACATTATAGTAACATTATTTACAAGTAGACAGTGTTCCTTTGCAACACATTGCAATGTGCTGAGTCATAATGAGCCATTAATGCTTATTCCATCAGTATAAAATCTCTGTTCGCTTGCTAAGAACAAGCAAATACCTGATGTACCCCCCTTACAAATGCTCTCTACAGTACAGAGGCTTTAAAAGTCCTTCCTAGATCACGTGGTCAAAAATGTCTTCTTAAAAAGTCTATATAATATAAAATTTTAAACTAGTTCTGGAAACTTTTCCACATCCATTTTTGAAAATTCCCAATGACTCATGTTTTGCAAACTTGTATTCATAGTTCTGCTTTTCTTTGAAAAACACTTTTAAAATCAATTTATAATTCCATTGTTCAAAAGTAATGATCTTTGCTAACGGAATAAAATCAGTACGTTTCATATTTTAGGCATCACACCCCTGAAAAGTAGCTACTGCTGTTGTTTCTGTAAAGCCACTGAGACCACAAATACCCTGGCTAATTAGAGATATTTATAAACTGCACCACAGTACGAGATTTGTACGATGCATCTAAATTATTAAAAAATATGTGGAACTTTGGTCCAGAAAAGCAAAATTTTAATAATAGCCTAGTGCCCAAGACTCAAAATCTCTCCTGCTGGGAGTTCCTGACAACGAGTTACAATGAATGGTGCTTTTGTACATTGCTGAGTCTGCAGTACCTTGTTTCATATCTCCTGGAGATTATCACACATGGGGTCTTGCTGGAGTTTCATGCTCGTATGCAGTTATTAGCAAAGACTGGATAACTGATAACATAATCTAGAGCAGCTTCACTGGCTTTCTCTTTAAACCAATTTCTTGTCTTGGACCTTTTCTCTGTGTCTTGTCTTGTCTTGTGTTACACGTCTCTAGAAAACATTAGTATATTTCCAGACATTGATGCATACAATGCCTTTATGTTTCGGGACCAACTGTGCTTCTACTCCCACTAGAATATCTGTTCAACTCTTTCTTTGGTCTCTTTTTTGTCCATACTGTATGTCTTTTGTTTAGCAGGAGCCAGTGTCCCAATGCTATTCTTCCCATAGGTTATACCATAGGTCTATGGCACATGGGAGTTTTGTGTGCTGCAGTTGTCCAGCGTTAAACAGTGGAAGGCCAATTGCCCATCTCCACCTGTAATTTCTTGCTAATACCATTTAAAAAGAGCTCTATATAGTGGTGAGAGAGGTGTCAGACAGACCTCAGCCCCAAAATGCAAAATGTTCACTAAGCCCTTTTCATTCACTAGTATTAGGAGTGGTGACAAATGGGATTTTTTAGAGCTGTTTTATATCATATAGCAGTGGAGAACAAAATACCCCTTGTGCCATAATCTTTACACCTATGTGTACCTCTTTCCTGGTCTCTATACCAAATATGTAAACATCTTCCTTCTTTTTTAAACTGAAGAGGGAAGAGATTACATGATCCTGTGTGTATCAAATCTGACTCTAAACCACTACCACTCGATCTAATATCACTAGTTGTGCTACATTAATATAGTACATAGTTACATAGTTACATAGTTAAATTGGGTTGAAAAAAGACAAAGTCCATCAAGTTCAACCCCTCCAAATGAAAACCCAGCATCCATACATACACCCCTCTACTTTTAATTAAATTCTATATACCCATACTAACTATAGAGCTTAGTATCACAATAGCCTTTGATATTATGTCTGTCCAAAAAATCATCCAAGCCATTCTTAAAGGCATTAACTGAATCAGCCATCACAACATCACCCGGCAGTGCATTCCACAACCTCACTGTCCTGACTGTGAAGAACCCCCTACGTTGCTTCAAATGAAAGTTCTTTTCTTCTAGTCTAAACGGGTGGCCTCTGGTGCGGTGATCCACTTTATGGGTAAAAAGGTCCCCTGCCATTTGTCTATAATGTCCTCTAATGTACTTGTAAAGTGTAATGTCCCCTCGCAAGCGCCTTTTTTCCAGAGAAAACAACCCCAACCTTGACAGTCTACCCTCATAATTTAAGTCTTCCGTCCCTCTAACCAATTTAGTTGCACGTCTCTGCACTCTCTCCAGCTCATTTATATCCCTCTTAAGGACTGGAGTCCAAAACTGCACTGCATACTCCAGAGGAGGCCTTACCAGGGACCTATAAAGAGGCATAATTATGTTTTCATCCCTTGAGTTAATGCCCTTTTTTATGCAAGACAGAACTTTATTTGCTTTAGTAGCCACAGAATGACACTGCCCAGAATTAGACAACGTGTTATCTACAAAGACCCCTAGATCCTTCTCATTTAAGGAAACTCCCAACACACTGCCATTTAGTGTATAACTTGCATTTATATTATTTTTGCCAAAGTGCATAACCTTGCATTTATCAACATTGAACCTCATTTTCCAGTTTTCTGCCCAGTTTTCCAGTTTAGACAAATCACTCTGCAAAGTGGCAGCATCCTGCATGGAACCTATAGTTCTGCACAATTTAGTATCATCTGCAAAAATAGAAACAGTACTTTCAATGCCCACCTCCAGGTCATTAATAAACAAGTTGAAAAGCAAGGGACCTAGTACAGAGCCCTGCGGTACTCCACTAACAACATTGGTCCAATTAGAAAATGTTCCATTTACCACCACTCTTTGTAGTCTATCTTTTAGCCAGTTCTCTATCCAGGTACAAATACTATGTTCCAGGCCAACATTCCTTAATTTAACCAGTAACCTTTTGTGTGGCACTGTATCAAATGCTTTAGCAAAATCTAAGTAAATCACATCCACTGCCATCCCAGACTCGAGGTGTCTACTTACATTCTCATAAAAAGAAATTAAGTTAGTCTGGCAAGATCTATTACGCATAAAACCATGCTGGCACAAACTCATAGTATTATGATTTGCTATGAAGTCCAGTATCTTATCCTTTATTAACCCTTCGAAAAGCTTTCCTACCACTGACGTCAGACTAACTGGCCTATAGTTTTGAGGCTGAGAACGGGATCCTTTTTTGAATAGAGGCACCACATTAGCAATTCGCCAGTCTCTCGGCACTATGCCAGATCTCAATGAATCCTGAAAAATTAAGTAAAGAGGTTTGGCAATCACAGAGCTAAGCTCGCTAATTACCCTGGGATGAATACCATCTGGCCCTGGACCTTTGTTAATCTTAACATGTTCTAGTCTCTTTTGAATTTCATCATGTGTGAACCATGCATCATTAGTTGTATTACTAGAATTGGGACTGTTAAGAAGGAAACCTTCACTTACTGATTCCTCATTTGTGTAGACAGATGAAAAATATGAATTCAGAATCTGCGCTTTTAATATCACCCATCAAATGAAACCAACCATACTGCCAGGTAACAACTCACACATCTTTAGTGCTCTAGGCTACTAAAATTTTAAGGATGTTCATCTCCAAATAAAGATTCATTCTGCAATTTTAAGTTATGCAGATACAGTACACATCTTGTTATGAAACTAACCTTAATGGGAATGGATGCCTGGCTGCATTTCATATTTGGGATAAAAGACCTTTGCAAGAAGTACCATTACAAATTATTTTCAAAACTGTCCCTGCTCTAAGTCTGGTTTATATAAGCACTAAATACCACACTTTTGCACCCTTTTTTGACCCTACTGTAAGTGAAGAGTAAATGAGCGCTAGGAACCATGCTTTTGCCCCCTGTAATGGTGCTGGACTTGAACTGTAATGATTTCTAGGGGGTTATTTACTACAGTCCGGATTTGTCTGGTTGGCATTTTAAAGGGGAAAACACAATTTTTTTGTGGAAAAAAATAATAAATAACTCCTCCAATGTTTGCATAATTGATAATGCAAATATTAGAAAAGGATACAATAAAATATTTTATGAGTATGAGGGCATTTTGGTGCATGTATCCTTTTTCTCGGACTATTCCAAATACTATTTTATACATTGTTCTCCAAACGTGTTTTTTTTTTTATTTCACCAATCTCTTAGAAAGAGCATTTCCTTCTTTTGCATGATATCGGTTCTGTTAGTATTTCTTTTACAAAGTACCTAAAAGGATTTGTTGCTGACACTGCAGTTTTGTTTGGGATTTGAAACAACTAATTTTTTCTTTGGCCTACTTCTGTCTAACCTTATTTAGACACAGCGACTTGACACAGACTTATAAGCTCCTTCTACCTTGCTTTACACTCTCTTTCCTAAAAGCTGTTCTCTTTCTGAACTTGCGTTACCCTCTTTATAAATGTACAAAGATGTCATGCACAACAATCGTCTGCCCAAACAAAGGCATGGTTTATTGCCCACTGTAGTCTGCTCTACTTTGAATACAAGGGAAATAATTACAGATTTTGTTTGATATTCAAATATTTTTAACACTAATGTACAATTTCATTGGTTGCTACAAACACAACCAAAGTTTCAAAGGGGAACTAGACATGTCAACTCACACATACATTTTTCAGGAGTAATTCTATTTTCTCCAGCCACCCAGCCAAATGACCTGCTCCCTGTGATTTGCACTCAAATTGTTTTCAACTCTTTCCATTGAAGAGCACTCAAACCCAGCCAAGTATATCCCAGTATACATCAGACACAGAAAGAGCTTAGAGTGTGGTTAGGGTTGTGGCCAGGGGCAGAAAGGGCAATGGCCACAATGCACCTGTGATGCAATACCATTGGAATGGGTGTTTTTTATCCACTGATCAAAAATAACACCGGCCAATATAGGTAATTTCAAAAAGCTTATCTTGATCCCAATTCCACTTTTGTGTATATTAATAGAAAAAAACTAGATTGGAAAACAGACAGATTTCTTAAATGCATTATTATTATCATATTTCGGATTCAAATTCCCTTAATGAGTATAACCTGTGCCCTTTTTTACCTTGGATTTGATTTTAACCTGACTACTATTTTATACAGTGCAAAGTAGTGCGTTTCACTTTGCTTCTTTTCATTTTAACGCATTTTGAAACATATTTTCTAGCTCACGATTTTTGCTTCTGGCAGGTGCAGTAAAACAAAAAAGGTCAGTTAAGATTAACAATAGTCTTGAGCTTTTGGATGAATGGTAAGAAGAAGTGATTGATATGTACTTTATGGCAGAACCTGACTGTAAATTCAAAATATCAAATCTATACTTATATAAATAAAGAAATATATATACAGTATATAACCCAAAGATAATTAACTTGTGCCCCCTTGGGAAAAGTGCAAGAGAGTAAATCAACCAATAGTTCAGCCTTAGGAATTCCCAAGGGTGACTCAAAGTGACATTCAATAAAATATCGACATGTTTTTCAGTATGCCCAAGGGAGGGGCGAGTTAATCCTTGAATATATGTTGTTTGTTATGCAGTACCCCAGAAGTGTGTTATTTGAAAGGATTGTATTTATATATTGCACTTGTTTTAAAAAACAGATGCTAACTGAGGAACTACTGTTGAAGGGGAATGGAAGAGAGGGTTGTTTGGTGAGTACAAAGTGTGTGGTGGTACCAAACTGCCCAAAACTGTCCCCATAGACTTATACTTAAATCAACTCATTTATAATGCATACTTGTTAGAATGATGATCTATAAATCAAAGAACATTTAGAAACGAATATACATAAACATTAGTTCAGCTATACAGTAGAGGACAACATGATCTTTTGCCAAACATTTGGTTCATATTGTTACTAGTCTAGGTTCGTTTTACCATATATATTTTGATATCTTTTTATCAGCTTCAAAATAATTCATACCTTCATAGTTGTTGATGTTGAACGAAAGCAAACCTTTTTGAGAAAAGTAAGAAATAAGGGCCTGGCTAAAACCATACACATCTCTATAAGGTCTTGTGGTTGTATTGCATTAGGACCCTGGTTCTTGTTTACTTAATTATATATACACAGTGTATAACATATCCTGTGTTAATTATGGCGATTTTCACATTAACTGATTGTGACCAATTTAGCAGCCCTGCAACTTGAGATGTAAATGACCCCTACAATCTCTGCAAAGTGCTGTGTAAATATGCAGGGTCTATGAGGAGAATAAATTGTTTTTAAACAGAGCATTTTACTTTTCTCCTTATATGATCATTGTGCCCCTCACATTTAGCAAAGGGATCTCCAGTAAGTAGGGCAGCTGGCCACAAGGTGGAAGAGCAGCTAAGGATTTCTCATCTCGGGAGCTAAAGTGCTATAAATAGCTGTTCCAGTGCAGAAATGACAGCAGAGCAAAAGTTGAACCATTATGCAGTAAATGGCTGGCCAACTACATAACAGTTCCAATGATCCCATTAGTCTCCTCTATTTTTCCATTAATATCATATGAAACAGATTAGATCCAGAATTGCCACAGGGCTGTACAACAGGAATGTATTACTGCTCTCTTGCACTGGAGAAATTTGGAAACATTCTGATACTCCAGACATTTTGATATATTCTGCTGTGGCTTAAGATACATTTTTTTTTAACCTTACCCAGCAGTTTCATTTTAAGAAGAAATCTTGTAAATGTGCTAAAGAAGAGGGAGAACACCACAATTCTGCTAAGAAGAAATATTATGACCTTAAGGCAATATGCCTAAAATAGTTTCTACTACAGTCTAACACTAACACTGCTATAATAAAAAGTCTATTGGTCTGAGCAGTTGAAACCTGCTCTATAGGAATACCAAGGGGCCTACTTATTATGCTGTGTAAAACAAAATTCACTGCTAAAATGGTATAAAAAAGCTGTGTAAAAGAAATGGCGACTTTATCAAGGTGTGTTTAATTTCAGGCCATGTGAACGGCAGATTCGCAGCAGTTATTTTACATTGCTTCAGAACTTTGTAAGTAAAGGTGGCCATACATGGATGTCGCCAAACGAGCAGATCTCTCCCCGATATGTTGAGGTGGGCAATATCGAGCTGATCCGATCGTGGACCCTAGAGCTCAACGACTGTATCCTAATGAATGGTAACTGGCGGTCGGATTGCGGGACTGCATCAATGAACCAATGCGCCCGCGATCCAATGGGATTTTTAGTCCCGTCCGATCGAGAGCCAGATCTCGATCGGGGAAGCCCGTCGGGGGGCCCCATACACGGCCAATAAGATGCCGACTCAGTCTGTCGCTTTTATCGGCCCATGTATGGCCATATTTAGTTCCGTCTGAAGTTGTTGGTAAAAAATAATTTTACAATGTTTTTTACATAATGATATCGATGTGTGTCAAATATCCCAAGTTACACACAGAAGGAAGGTGATATAAGATGTTTAAAGATACAACAGGATATACAGTACACATATATATATATATATATATATATATATATATATATATATATATATATATATATATATATATATTATATATATACACACCATTAAGATCCACACTCCTTAGGGTATATATTGGAGTTTGCCTGGGTGCTGCTCCTGGGTCAATATCCACACAACCAAATATAGCAGTGCAGATTTTATTAAAAGCATAAATGTGTTTTTTTCACCATGGCACAAAATCGACGTTTCGGCTCACATTTAGAGCCCCAAACATTGATTTTGTGCCATGATGAAATTAAGACATTTATGCTTTTAAAAAAATCCCAGGAGTGCACTGATGTCGTATATACAGGTATGGGATCCATTATCCGGAAACCTGTTATCCAGAAAGCTCAGAATTACAAAAAGGCAGTCTCCCATAGACTTATGGTTGCCACCTATTAGCTGGTGGAGACCGGGCAGGGGGCAGGATGTGATGCATAGGGGGCTGACCCTGACACAGGCGGTGATGTCTGGGGCGGGGCTACGATTTGGCAATCGGCATGTCAATCTTAGAGAATCCTGCTGGTTTTTCTAATTCCAAAATTTGGGCAGGCAGTTTTGACCTGGACAGCCCTTTAAATTACCAGGCTGTCTGGTTCAAAACTGACAGGTGGCAACCCTACATACAGTAGACTCCATTATATCCAAATAACCTGCATTTTTAAAAATGACTCATTTTTCACTGTAATAATAAAACAGGAGCTTGTACTAGATCCAAACTAAGATAGAATTAATCCAGGAAGCAAATCCAGCCTATTGGGTTTATTTAATGTTTACATCATTTTCTAGTAGACTTAAGCTATGAAGTTCCAAATTGTTGTGCAAAAGAGGAACAAAAAATGCAAGAGGAACACTTTTAATAAGACTGGAACAACGGTTAGCTCCTAGCCCCATGTGATGATATATGCTATACACTGTACAATGTCACTGAAGTCATCTATACACAAGTTGAAAGGGCATTTTTCTCACACTCAGGGTTGCCCATTTTTTTCCAACCCTTGTTAACCTTGTGGCCTGGCACGGTCAGAATCTTCCATAAAAAACTCTACTGGCCTGTGGTACACATTCTTGCCATATTGAATCAAACACATTTTAACCCTAAAAACCTTGCCCCATAATTTTGCCTTCAATTCTACTTCAAACATAACAGCACACGTGACTTGTCATTACCTGGGGTCTAAACCATAGTACAAAGTATATAAATGGTCATAAAAAAAGAAATAATTTTTCTTTATTTGCCCAACGCTCAATTGGGTTTCATTGTTTTGCACATTCAGTTGACCCAAAGTGATCCAAATTAAATACAGTGGGCCTGAGATTTAATCTCTTTTTTGTGCAGAACCAAAATAAATGTTATTCTAGCTATGTATTGCCAGTTATATTGCATGACCATTGTACTGTCTACACTATGATATACCGACTTTCAAATATTATGCTACATTAGCAAATCACAGAAATGTTATAAGACACAGCTTGTGATGCTCTTATTTAACTAGCTGCTAGCAAGGATATGTGAATCACTGTCAGTAAATACCATTGGCAGGTCCACAAACCCCATTGCGAAGAACCTGTCTTCTAGCATCTGTTTTGGAAAAAGGCTCATAATATAACCAGGCAAACAAGCTGGACATCCATTTTGCTTTGTGCAATTGAACATATATCTCAAACAAGTTCATCTTGGGTTTTCGTTTAAGTGCTGATTCATATTATCAACAGAAAAAGCAGCACATTGGCTCAAACGAATCACAGTGCTTCTATTTTTATCTCACACAGGCAAGCCCAGGAATGTTGATGTGCAAATGTTAAACTGAATAGTGTAAGAGGCACATAATATATATGAATTCATTTGATTTTATGGGGCCGAAAGGGTAAGCAGAATATCCCTGACGAGATTATAAAGCATGCACAGCCAGGCTCAAACAGAAGAGTTCTCTACATAAGACCTGATGTTGCTGGCCTACAGCTAATAACATGCCTTGCTCTTAATAATATGTTAAAGTATGTCGGGATTTATAGTCCAGCAACAACAATGTAACATTGTTTAGATTCCATTCAAAGTGTTGATATATATTTGCTAAAATATTAGTAGTAATACCCTTGTATTAACATCCAGTATAAATGTACATTTTTCTAGCTCCACCTTGTGCTTGGACCACACCATAGGGATCTTCAAACTCATGTTACTCCTACTGGAACTCCCAGCATCCCACTACAGTCACTGGTGACTTTTCCATTTTTTAACCTGAATATCAGCATATTTTGCTATTTGTTGAAGCTTAACACATTTATTATATTGACACATTTGGAACACATTTTCTTTATCATGGATTTGATGCACAATATACAGTTTTATGTACAAAAAAATATACTATTAGTAAGAGGAGTGAACTGTTAACCACGCGAGTAGCCAATCGTGCTGTGTGTGACCAGTATAGCTATATCCACTAATGCGTTCATTTTGTCATTTCACAAACACAACGGGCCAATAATCAGATCAAAAGAGACCCATTGGAATAGGACAGCATCAACTAAAGAAGAGGTACTCATGTGAATGGGTTTTTTAAACCAGTCCAATCAATATTTTGCCAAATTTTGGTCAGATATTAATAAGGAAAGAACTTTCATAAGCTCCATACATGGGTCAATAAGCTGTTGACTCGGCCTAGAGGTGCCAAGTCCGCAGCTTTTATTGGCCCATGTACAACCAGTTTTAGGTTATGGAATGTCTTGTTCTTGGCAACTTTTCAATTAATCATTTGTTATAGTTTTAAATTTGCTTTCAACTTCTGCCACTCTCTGACTTTTTTAATGGGGGATACTGACTCAACCAGCCAAAAAAAAAAAACAAAAACCTATTGCTTTGTGAGGCTACAGTTGTATTGTTATTGTTACTTTGTATTACTTTCCTTTTTATTAATGTCCCTTCTATTCAAATTCCAGTTCCTCATTCACAACACTGCATGGTTGCTAGGGCAAATTGAACCCTAGCAACCAAATAACCAATTATCATCATTGGAATGCAGGATCCGAATTAGGGATAGGCCATTAATGCACATGCCAATGGTGCAAACATTTCTGTTGCTTACCCCTAGTTCGGGTCCTTGCCTGCTCACTCCACCACATTATGACTGCTCTAGTTTGTACGAGCAGGTGTGATAAATTGTTTCAGCACACGTGGGCTCATTTTTTCATTTGTGTATGCACAGCCCAGCCTAGCTGACTGGCTAGGTTGCCTAGGGCACCTGCCTGACTTGGCCTGGCACTGTGGGAATGTGGAAGAAAACCAGAGAATCTGAAGGAACTCTATACAAACACATGGGGAACATATAAACTCCTTGTAGATAACACTTGGGATGTAATCAAACCAGCCGTGCAAGGAAGCAACGCTAAAGGCTAAGCTACCCTTTTATATTTAGATAACATAGGAGATAAGTCAATGAGTCAGCATATAATTTATATTTCCCTAAAGAAAAACTGGTTAACTTTTCTATCCCTTAAAATTACAGAGGAGCCAGAGGAAAAGCTTTGATAGGAGCAACTAAACAAACTCAATGCTTTTTAATTCTCTTACCCTGCAAATTGCAGAACCCTATTGTTACACACAACTCCATTCTCTATTAACTTCCCCCGAACATATGCATTTGTATATAAGCCATTACTGCATTTGCGCCTTTCACATCTACTCATTCATTTACTATAAAGAAGATGGATGAAGGGTATTCTTTGTCAGTTTGCATAAAAAGAAAAAAGTTCTTGCAGTAAATTGAAAGTCTGTACTGCATGGCTATTTACATGAAGGCTAACCAAATAAAATTTTAAGATGAAAAACACTGGGAGTCATAAATTAAAAGTCATGTTCCCTAAAAGCTGGCTGTAGCCAAAGATTAAGGCAAGAGTTATTTCATCAAGGATTCATATGTAAAAGCAACATTCAGTAGGGGAGGTTAATATAACCTTGAGCAACTCTCAGCTCCATATTATTACCTGGCTCTCCTAGGTAGTACCCTGTGCAAGTCCCCTTTCTTATGCACACGGCACATGTGCATATTCATTTGGAAATGGGAACCACACCTCCGCTCAACACTAAGGGGTATATTTATCAAAGAGTGATGTTAATAGTGAAGTTCCGCCACTAGAGTGAAATACCGCCACTCTCCATTAATTTCTATGGGATTTTTATAGGCGTATTTATCAAAGGGTGAACTTTCACTTTCACCCATTGATAATTACGCCTTTCAAAATCCCATAGAAATGAATTGAGAGCTGCGGAACTTCACTCTAGTGGCGGAACTTCACTCTTTGATAAATTTACCCCTTAGACACAGTTTTACAGTGTTTCCAGCAGTGGCCTGAGAGTTAATCATAGCTCACCCCTAACCCACTTTATGATCCAGCACCCCCACATGCTTAAAGGGGATGTAAAGTCAAAAAACAATAATGCAAATACCTCTTCTACACCGTAAAAGGGCAATCTATGCAATACACTTTATTTTCAAATTTCTGTGCTGTTTTTATAAAATAAGCAATCTTCTGTCAGCTTTCATCCTCCGCCTCTCAAAGCTGCACACTGAAATCCTTTGGCGGCTTCACGGCCTGAGTAGTGCAAAACAATCAGATACGCTGCATCCCGAAGGGCAGGGAAGCTAAGCAGGGCTGTTATCTATGCCTTTATTTATGGTTGAGGCTATCCTTAGTGGAAGAGAACCCCTCTCATTGTTTTCCTGCTCCAAATTTCTAAATAAATTATACAGTATTGCAAAGATGCTTCTTTTAAGGTGGAGAAGAGGTATTTGCAACATTATTTGTTTACTTTACATCTCCTTTAAATACTGTCAGGATTGCTATCAGGATTAACACAGATGTAATACTGGCTGTGTGCTAGGTGACCAGATAATTTTATGTTTAGTCTATGAGACAGGCCAAGGGTCATACTGGGAAATCAGAAGTAATAATAATAGGAGAGAGCAGGAATACACTCACTTCATAGGAGCAGAACTAGATATATTGGATAGTGTTGGCTTGATCACAACAAGTAGTTTAATGATCCAACAAGGAGAGCAGTAAGGACATGCTTAAAAGTTATTTAATTGAAAAATTACCAGCAGCTGGATTAGGTGACTAACATGAGTGAGCTGGAATACTGTTTACATTTGTCCAAATTTAAAGGGCCGTTCCAAGGTATTTTATACTTTTAAGTGTCTCCAAATATTTGAAGCTGTGCTGGAGTATATGGCTCTAGCACAGAAAAAGCTCCTGTAATATTGCTGTTGTCATACAATCTAATCTATTGTGTATGGGAATGTGAAAGTCACTGGATCATGAAAGTCCCTGGCAGTCCCCTGCATACATTATATCATGTACAATGCCATATAAATGTACAGTACCACCAAAATAAACTCCTCCATATTCAATATAAATATTTTCATGGTGTTCTTGCAAAAACATCATCTTATCATGTATATTTGTAGTACTGTACATCAGTCTACTGCATCATCAGCACAGGTTTTACATGTAATATCTACCTTGGTATATTATTCAGTTGAAATTGTGTAATTGGCCATATCTTTTAAAGACAACCTGACATTTTGGTCATTGGTGGTCTCCAGGGTTGAACCTTCTCATCACTACTTTAGCAGTCCTATTTTTACTCTAGACCGTAAAAGATTAATCTAATATAACATTAAAAACATGTTGATTTACAGAACAGCATGTTTCAAATTGTGTTTGAAGCAATCTACATTTTGAAAATAACAGATTGCCTGGTGCGTGCTGTATTTTTAGCAATGCCACAAAGGCAGTAGGCAGACATAAGGCACTTCTGATGATGATGATACTCCAATAAACTTCCTATTTTTTTTTAAACTTCAATGACGAAATCATCACAGCATGTCACATGCAGATTGGGATTATTGACCAACAGTAATCACATTAAAGGAAATTGACTCTAAATAATAAATTAATAATAAACAAGCACACATTAGAATCCAAAAAAATATGCTTGAGTTGGGCAGGTGTCGGATCTCAAATGCTTTGCCATTTAGTGCAGATTAGCTAATAATCTTCATAATCCCAAAAAAATAGCCAAAGTCTACCAAATATCCCATGGGTAACAATGATGTTAGTTAATTATATTCCTGAAGAAGACAAGTGGCATTAGAATTGATCTTTACATATATATAGAATGAAGGGCTTTATTCCTCAAAGGACTCTGCAAGGAACCTCTCCTCAACAAACCAAGCCAACCATACAGTTCTGTTCCCATTAACTTGTAATAAAACCAAGTCTAGCCACTTCGCATCCAATGTATGGCTCCTTGGTGATGCTCATTAAATAGGAAAATGAGTATTTGAAGCTTATCTGGTCCAAACTTTTGCCACCAGAGAGACAGATACAGTAAGTGAAGAGGCAAGACATGGCGGCCGTCTGAGGTATTCAATCTGATCCTCATCCATGGGGTCCATGTACCCCGGTTTCACTAAAGCAGGGGTCCCCAATCTTTTTTACCCATGAGCCATAGGATTTGGCCGAACCGAATACTAATTTGCATATGCAAATTGGGGACGGTAAGGGAAATCGTGTGACTTTTTGTCACAAAACAAGGAAGTATAAAATTATTTCCCCTTCCTACACTAATTTGTATATGCAAATTAGGATTCAGATTCATTTCCGTATTCAGCCGAATCTTTCGCAAAGGAATCGGGGGTTCGGCCGAATCCAAAATAGTGCATCCCTAAAAAAAGATAGCAAGACAGCATATTGTTTTGAAATTGAATACATATTACACATTTTACTGGTCAGGACAGATCCTCTTTAACGTTTGAGAAGCTGGAGGAGAATCTGATGGAGCGAGGCAACAGTTTCCCCCTGAAGCTGGTATCTGAAGCCTAATTAAAATACCAATGAATGTCAGCAGGCTCAGACACTTGTTACAGGAGACAGGAGTTAATATTTTACAAAGTGTTACAAGCAGAGCAAATGCAATGAGCAATGTGATTACTCGTGCACCAATTAAAGTGTAACATAAACTCGCCACTTCTCTGCACTACTCCTGGCTTCAGACCAGGGGCATAACTACAGAGGAAGCAGACCCTGTGGCTGCAGGGGTCCCAGGAGGTATAGGGGCCCCATGAGGCCCTAATTCATATAAAATTACAATAAATATTGGTAAAACAGGTCAACCTCTAAACATTTTGGGGTCCTGAAAAATAATTTGCCATGGGACCCAGTACTATCTAGTTACACCACTGCTGCAGACAGCGGAAACCTAAAAAATATGCTCTGTTTCCTTTTTACAGTATTTAGGGCACTCAAGTCCACAGACACCTACTAAACTTAAGTACAGATGGCTTAAGTATTGATAAATATTAGTTTATACAGAATTGCTTGCAAATGGAAAGACCCCTAGCTTTAATTGATCCATTGGCTGCAGGGGTGTATTTATAAAGCTATGTAAATGATAGAACTCACAAAAATAGGGGTTAAGTTATATATAAATTATATATTTTGCTATTGACTTCTTAGGTATTTAGCAATTACACTTTAAATGCTCACAAAAGATCGATTAACATAAAATCAATATGTCGGCCAAGTACAAGAAGATTGGAAAAATGCAACTATCCCACTAAATACTAAATCGACTCTGTAAATTAAAACGCTGACAGCAGGGTTATAGAATATTTACACTTGCCACTTGAAGCTTTCCCTTCCAGAATAAAAGGCACACCAACCCCTAATGGGGGTGCTGATCCATGATGATAAGACAGATATTAGTTTACCAAAAATGGTAGATGTAAATTAATTTTAGCAGAGAATTGGAGGATACAACATTTTAAGCTTACCCATCTAGGCTATGGGAAACTGTTTTCAAAAGATTCCTCTAATAGCCCTATTTCATATTGCCCTAAATGTGATGAAATTAATGTATCACTTTTCCATTATCTATGGTCCTGTCCAAAGATTGTCCTATATTGGAGGGAAATCTTTGGTTTTTTGAATTTTTATTTGAAGATACAGATTAAATTGTCTCGGTGCTTTGTTTTTTTGCATCTGGATAATATGGTATGTTCTTCAGTTCCTAATGGTCCCCATAGACGCGACGATTCTTCTTGCCGAACGACCGATTTTAGGGAAGCCCGACCGATCCTTCGAAATTATCGTGCGGTTAGTGGTATTCGAACGATCGTACATCTTACGATTTTTCGGCCGACATCTGTCGGGAAATTGATCGGCCAGGTCTAAAAATCTTTGTCGGTCCCAGTGCAATCTCTCTATGTTTGCAGGGCCAAGCAGGCAGCTCCCCTTTGTTTTCCTGGTAAATTGGTCTTTTTAGTTGATGGTAGATTCGTACGATCGTACGATCGTTCTGAGAAGATCGTGGTCTCACGATCAGGATCTGATCTTTTAAAAATCTCAACATCTATGGCCAGCTTATCACAAATTTTATTTCCCATGAAGATACATTTTTGACAGTTTTTTTCCTAGCTGCTTCCAAGAAAGCTTTATTTAATTCTTGGTTACATAAAGAACCCCCCTCGTTAGCAGATGCTATTTCTTTTATGAACCAGCTTAGTTGGCAAGAAGCCTTATTATCCAAAACCAAAGGGAATAATTCCATAGACTCTTTTAAAACTGATTTGGTCTCCTTATCTTGAAGCTTGTACTTCTAATTCAGGTAAACAAATAGGACGGTTTCTTCATTTGTAAGTTACGCGTTCAGACATTCCAGTCAACGAATGGACATTTTTCTTTCTTTCAATGTGTTTACTTCCACTGGCTTAGTTAATTTTTGTTATTTTCAGTTTATTGCTGTCAGTCTCTTAAAATTGTATACCGTTTTCAATCTCACTATGCCATCATATTGAATACATGTCTTTCTTCATCTGCATAATATTTGCTGTCATAATGTTATTACTTGTTTAATATGAAAATCAAATAAAACATTTTCAAAATAAATAAAAATGGTAGATGGTTCCAGGTGTCATTGGGGCACATAGACTGAGTGACATCGTCATTAGCGATCACACTAGACACCAGGGTTACCCAGAAGAATGTCAGGATACTCCACTCTGGTCAGGTCTTAAAGCACACTGATGCCAAAGTTTGTTGCCAGTTCATGGAAGTCCACATCATATCAATGTCTACATCATTCTGTCCTGCTCTGCATTTTAATGAGCAGATATATCTTATTCATAACTTATAACTTAACATCTTATTTTCATCAGATGTATTGAATACTGCAATTCAGTTGTTTCACTAATCTTCAACTCCCAGCATTCCCGAAGGGCCAAATGCTGTTTAAACTGATCTAATTATTCCTCTTTCCTGTGACTTAAAATACACAGGTTTTGTTTTTTGCTCTGTGTGAAAATAGGAATAATAAAAATTACCCCAATTAAATATTCCTCCTACAGCAGATGTTTTACTTTAAGGAAGCACAGAACCAGAAATATACCAGAAATCCCACTATAATTTGTTGTGTGGGTGCAACTCTTTTCAGGTGTCTCATTTGCCTTTTGCACGTAGACAAGTCCTGTATTAATACAACATAAGCCCAAAAAGGTTTGTGATGAAAATGTATCGTACCTGCTGAATTAAAGTTTTTTTTTTTTTACATAAGACAGTGGGGTCATTTGCCCTACGTAGGTGCAATGTAAAATGAAATGTGCCTTGTTTTGTATCTAGAATGCAGCATTTACCCCACAATTCCAGAATAACTGTGGCCGCAAGGGATTGCTGCAACTGTGTTGCAGCTGCATGGTTGAATCAAACATAATTTAAATTTAATTATAATTATACCTGAATTTGATTCTTTAGGCACAAGTCTGCTGAGACTATTGACACAGCCCACAGCTGGAACCCTAGAATTACTGACATGGAAGGCAGTAGCTCCAGGGTTCCACTGCGTCAATATGTACACCTTTGTGAGAATTGGGATGGATACACCGGTGCCTTAAGTATAAGGACGCAAATACCTTTAATAAATGGTGCATATAAGTGCAATGACTGTGCAGCTGCAGCTGAGCCCTAGGGGCAAATTCACTAAACAACGAAGCGCCTGACGCTAGCGTGAGTGTAAATTCCCTTGTGTTACTTCACACCCTTACGCCTGGCGAATTTGCACAACGGACGTAACTACGCAAATTCACTGATGAGCGAATTATTCTGAACGCTACCTTTTACACCAGACTTCCTTCGCCACCTCAGACCAGGCGAAGTGCCATAGAGTAGATAGGAATTAGTTAAACATTTTTCTAAGTCCCAAAAAATGCTGGCGTTTTTTCATTTTTTATGGGTGATAGGCTGAAAAAGATTGAAATTTATTTTGGGGCTACCCTCCTTCCCCCCTACATTTCCTAACTCATGGCAACTTAACTATACAGTGGGCACATGTGTAGGGCAAAATATTTGCTGTTTTGAAGGTTTCCCAGGCTTGTGTAGTGCTGCTACATATACCTCCATTGTAACTTCAATTTGGCGCCGTATGCAAATTTACCATCACTAGCGTAACTTTGCTTTGCTTGGCGAAATAACGCTAGCGCAACTTCACAACCTTATGCTTCCCCTGAGCGCAACTTCGGATTTTAGTGAATTTGCGTAGCGCTGGCAAAAATACGACTGGCGAAGTGCGGCGAAGCGCGGCGAAGCGGACGCTGGCGCAACAACAAATCTTAGTGAATGTCCTACCATGTGTCTATACGGCATGGATTTCCTAATTTCCTGAATTAGAGAAATACAAAATCCCTTATAAGATAATAATGCCTTAGGGTTAAATGAGAAGGAAAGCTACCAAGGCAGTTTATGATGATGCATGATGATGGGTCACATATTACCATGGCACATATACTGTATGGATGTTGTGGGTTCCAGTATATTTATATATAATTATTCATATGCAGCATTGTGTCTGAGTCAGTTATTATAAAAAGACAACGCTATTACATTTTCTAGGTAAAGGGAGCATTCACCAACATATTTGCCTTTCAATCTACTGTAAATCTGACACATGTAGAGAGAAATATTGTTTCAGAGATTGAGCCACATTTTTAAATAATCATATTTAGAAATCTTATTTCCATGACATGGAGAAAATACTACACATTCGTTTTTTGTGATGGTTTCCCTTAAACATATACATATAAATATATATATATATATATATATATATATATATATATATATATATATATATATATATATATGCCTATGATTAAGGGAACTTCTTCCTGAAACGCGTAAGGCAACGTGGGTCCATCTCATGTTGAAATAAATTCCTTATTTATTTTATCCGGAGTGCCGCCTGTTTGTTTCTCAATTTAACAAAGGCACAGCAGAGGCGCTGATGGCTGAGCACCTAGTTTTGGAGTGGCATCAAGTGGGGGAGGAACACCTGCTAGGGGTGAGTTTGGAGCGGCTCTATGTTTTTGAATATATACATATATATGTATATATATATTTATTAGTAGTTTAAGAAGGGCCCGCACTCCAGTCTTTTTAGTGAAGAATCAGTGTTTATTCAAACTTGTGCATCCAACCTTTCGGCCCAAACACGGAAACGTTGGATGCAAAAGTTTGAATAAACACTGATTCTTCACTAAAAAGACTGGAGCCCTTCTTAAACTACTACATGTTCACCTTTTGACCCAGCACCCAGCGTTGATTAAGACTGGATTTGAGTGTGAGCGTTTGCTGGTTTTTTATATATATATATATATATATTAGGGATGCACCGAATCCACTACTTTGGATTCGGCCGAACCCCCGAATCCTTTGAGAAAGAATTGACCGAATACCAAACCGAATCCTAATCCTAATTTACATATCCATATTAGGAGTGGGAAGGGGAAAACATTTTTTACTTTTTTTTTACCATGTTTTGTGACAAAAAATCATGTGCTTTCCCTCCCCACCCCTAATTTGCATATGCAAATTAGAATTCGAATTCGGTGCAGAAAGGCACAAGGGTTCAGCCGAATCCGAATCCTGCTGAAAAAGGACGAATCCTGAACTGAATCCTGATCCGAATCCTGGATTAGGTGTATCCCTACTATACATATATACCCACAGCATCCATACAGTTCTTTTTTGATGATTTCATTTGCATCTGTAATATTATTTAAACAGGATATGTATCCTGTTAGATTGCCCACATTTAGACTAACAAGCTAAACTGTTCCATTCAAGTAATGGTAATGTCTCAGATTCTCCTGGATAATTACATGTGACATTTCATAGTAATTTCATATCAGGGTTAACAGTAACGGAATTAGATCAAGGTTCCTGGAGTTCATCTACCACATATATATATCTGAGATATAACCTTGGCATATTACAGGGAATATGTAGTGTCACACCTGTTCCTAAGAAGAAGGAACATTTTTTGTTAAGTGTTTTTTTTAATTAGCTTTTCATTAAGCAGCTCCCTAGTTTGGAATTTCAGCAGCTATTTCATTGTTAGGGTCCAAATTACCCTAGGAACCAGGCAGTGGTGTGAATGAAGGACTGAAATATGAATAGGAGAGGAGCTAAATAGAAACATAAGTAATAACAATAAAACGTTATCCTGACAGAGCAATAGGGTTTTTTGCCTGTAGTTGTCAATGACCCTCATCTAAAAGCTGGAATTTAAATAATTTAAAAAACTATAAAGAGAATAAAAAATGAAGACCAAACAAAAAGTTGCTAAGCATTGGGCATTCTATATCATACTATATTCTATAAACAAACTCTTTCCACCCAACATTTGGCCAGGACTCTGATTTGCAGATATATGCATAGTAAACCTTAAAGGGTAACTAGCATCAAAATATAATTGTTTAATCGATTACAACTCACTTAAAGAAGGCACTTTGATACTATAGCTACATTCTCAGTTGTGCTTCTAAAGTCTTTTCATATTTAAAGACAAAATATATTTTATTAACATATACTTTAATTAAAACTTGTTATCAGTAAATGTAAATACTATTAAATACTAGCAAATACTATTGAAACAGTATGTGGCTGGTTATATTCTCTAGACTCCTGGTACAGCTACATGGCTGGCCACTAATGTAGTAGCGAAAGCTACACTTACTAGTGAAAACATGTTTCTTCATATTTAGGTCTATGGGAGGCAAATAGGTCATTCAGACTCACTCTGTTCTTCTGCCCAGGGCCATAGTAAATGACTCTTATGTCTGCCAGTAAAATCCAGAGCAGCAAAAATATATTTACTCCTACATATTAACTTCAGTTTTCTCAAGGAGAAAGCAGACATACCATTTGAGAATTTTTTCTAAAAAAAAGGATTATGCTCCACATCTGTAAATTATATGGATGCCATACAGGGAAAACCTGTGACCATTTTCATGGGGTGCATTTATAAAATGCATGAAGCTCATATAACCCACTGCCTTTAAGATGCATTGTTCAAAAGACACAACTTTATACAGCCAAGCAAGGATATCAGATATATTTTTACCAGATCATTTGGCCAATTGGAAACATTTCTCATTAAATTCGGTGGATGTAGTCAAAACAATTGTGGCTGTTACTAATATGAACAACCTAAATATGAAGGCAGAACATTCAATGCCAATATGTTTTAATAAAAATGTATACATTTAAACTAGGGATGCACCGAATCCACTATTTTGGATTCAGCCAAACTCCTGAATCGTTTGCAAAAGATTTGGCCAAATACCGAAACGAATCCGAATCCTAATTTGCAAATGCAAATTAGGGGTAGGAAGGGGAAAACATTTATTGTTTTGTGACAAAAAGTCTTGCCATTTCCCTCCCTGCCCCTAATTTTCATATGCAAATTCGGATTCGGATTTGGTTCCGTGGGGCAGAAGGATTCCGCCGAATCCTGCTGAAAAAAGGCTGAATCCTGGCCGAATCATGGATTCGGTGCATCCCTAATTTAAACCAGATGCTAAAATTCCAAACTAGAGAGCAGCTCAACAAAAATATTTCAAAATGAAATTATTCAAAAGCCACAAAAAAATAATAAAAAATTAAAACTAGCTGCAGATTGGCAAAACCAGAGACAGGTAGACTATTCATTCACATTAGTGAAAGAGCTGACAACATTTTTCTGATTGTGCTACCCAGAGTCCTGTAAACATCCTTAGGCAATGAATTCCCCTAGAAAGATTTTCTTTTTCCATCAGGAAACCAATGCACTTCTAAAATATTACTCTAAATGATTAGTCTGCTACTCTGAGATAATTAGGCTTTCAAGGGTCCATCCAAGGCGTGGATGTCAACAATGCACTTCTGGGAGACTGAACATGATTTATGTTATTATGATATTATAATATTTTTCAATATTAACTGAAGTTGAAGATCTGACCACAGTCATCAAAAAGAAGCAATTAACATTGGGCTATTGTGTGATACATTGTTTACAAGCACAGATGAAGTGCCAGTAAGCGCACTATGATATAACAATGTTGTCATTGCGGAATAGCAGTGCACTAATGGGGCAGATATTTAATAATTTGCTTTTAGGCTGTTAGTGGGCTCTGGCCCAAACAGGAACTGGGAAACAAGTACTTATCAAATGGATACACAAGGCAGATGCAGGTTTAACAAGGATAGGGTTTGGTACTATAAGAGGCAGGGTAAGCATGGTAAAATGGCAAGGAATCGTGTCTGTCCATGGGTCCATCATTAACATAATAAAGATAAAATACAATAATAATAATATAATATATAAAAATATCCATGCAAACATACATCCAGTGGGTGGGTGGGGCAGACTGGGATGCTAGGGGTCCACCATAAAACCTTAGGCTGAGTGCCCTCTTTCCAAACTATTATTCCTCCTCTGCTCACTCAACCTCTTTATTCTCCTAGACTCATTTTTCTACATACTCTACTCTATTCTTCCATTATTAAGCCTCTCTTTTCCCATAAAGAAAAAGGGAATAACCATGAAACTGGCCAAATGGTTAGAAGCAAGAGGCCCACTGACACCAGGGTCCACCGGGAATTTTTCTGGTATTCCGGTGGGCCAGTCTGACACTGGGTGGGTGGCAGTGATGTGCGTGCCAGGTGCGTTCAGGCCAACTTCCACACAATGTTCTTGGGCTTCGCACAGGGTTAGGTTCTAGTGCAGGTGCTGCAGGGCCAGGTTAAGGTGCGGGTTGAGTTTTAGTTGTCCCGCACATCACAAGTGGATGGGACCATCTAAATGGTTGGGGGGAAATTCTTCAACTGGGCCCATGAGCCACTGTTAACAGCATAGAACCGAAGGGGGTAACATTCCTTGGTGGCACAGATGGTCCGCATAGGAGCAATGTGAAAGCCTGTTTGAATGACAGAGGAGCACGCTTGCAACAAAAATACACCATAAGGCTTCATCTTATACAACTAACATGTTAGAAATATACAGTGTAGAAAATCCTTCAGCCATTGTGTTTGGTTACCTTTGCTATGACCCTCTGATCATTTGTGATCATTAAATTATAACTGAAGTGAAAGTAAGATGGCATATCAGAATGATTTAAAAGCCACACACAACTGAATGGGTAGAAAACGATGATACTATAAGATAGCTGGAAACCGTAAGATCTATTTCTTTCATGTCAAGTTGAATACTTATGAACATCTCCCAGAACAGTTTTTCAGCAATTTTCCTTTAGGTTCTTGTACTGACAAACAAACAATATCTTAGCTACTGACAAACAAACAATAATGTACTAAAGTGTCTGGGAAACATTTCCCCGGGCAGACAGCAGTGATGCAGAACAGGAGAAAATAAAGTGACTCCACAGAGAAAAGGCTTAGACAATCACATACGTCAATACACATGAGGATAGGGCCGGATTCTACCTTGATGTGCAAAGGAAATAGCATGCACAATGTCCTACCAGGACTTTAGTTCAGAAATATACATCACACTGCAGCAAAACAGACACATTTCTACTTGAGAAAGAAATGATTTACAAAGATGTATGTTAGTTGCACGGCCATCATCAGGAATAATGGGGGCTCTCTCACCATGGGGCTACAATTATTTGCTATAGAACAAGAGAGGAAGCATGCTTGAGCGTGGGCGTGACCCCGAAACGTTGCATCCGCACAAATAAACGAGCAGGTATACCCTGCAATTTGAATGCCTGTGTGCCGATCTTCTCTTGTTCTATAGCAGATGTGAGGTTGCCGGAGCCTCTAAGACTGTGCACCAGGCTGAGCTGAATAAGGGTGTGCGCTGGTTCTATCTATTCTGGCTACAATTATTTGCCCACTGGTCACTTGGACCATCTGGACAGAGGGCCCTGCCAACAAATAATATTGAGTTCCAATGAATGCAATGGCCTGTACACACACACAAACACATTCCTGATCCATCCTGAACACTCATTGCTTGATAAAGGGGCAAGGCCCCAAAATGTTGCAGTTCTTCAAATAAACCTCACGCTACTGCACTTGTCCTGTGAGCCTGTGATTTTCTTGCTATCCCAATAACTCCCCCAAATACAATCCATCCAAACCACACCTACTCCTTACAACCCACCCCCCTTTATAACCCAAAAATTGCACCTTGTCCCTGACCATGGTACACCCTGTTCCCCCTGATGATCTTCACAAGCAATGCGTGACAGCCCACCTCCCCACCGGGGCCCACAGGGGATACCAACACAATTCTCTATAAAATCACTGAGATTGTTTATGGACAGTTGACATCCCCATCTAAATATCTTGCATTGATACAGTTGTGTTTGTGCAGGTCAGTATGTACATTCTTTGTGTAATCAAATGTATAATTGCTATTAAACAAAGATATACAGCTGACAAAGAGAAGGCTGCTAAATGAGCCAATGTTATATATACAATGAAGCGGAATAAATCAAGTGACATTTAGTTCCAATTTAATAAGCATTATATATATGTGGGCTGTGCAAAAAACATGGTTATTAGCATATAACCTTTAATATGTTTAGCATTGTACATTCAGCCTGTTACTCTCCCTCTTTGTTACAGTATACTTTCTTTTTTTGTTTCTTTTCCATTACATAAATCATTTATGCTTTACTGATTTCTAAGCTAGCTCCTTGCTTGGCAATTAATTGTAACACAATAGCTGACACCTAACCCAGCGGCAAAGAATGTTTTTCTAGAGGTTAGGAAGTTGAATGGGTGGCAAGCCATGTTTCACCAAGAGATGTGGTTTGAGGAAAACTCTGGGGTGTGCAGTACATCTCATTTGTAAGTATACTTGATATTTCTTATATAGGCAGCAAAGTGAACAGGGATAGTGGTTTCTGGGTAAATAATCTTCCTTTCCTGATATTTGAGTTGAGAGGACCTCTGCAACAGTCTCACCTGCTTCTTATCATTATAGGTTTATCAATGGAGAATCAATGGAGTTTTAGGTTGATACATTATATAATAGCAGAGAAGTAATAGTGGAGAAGGGTAAAACGTAAACCCTTCTATTCTAAAGGGTGTGTTGGCAGATATGCCAACACAAATAAGTGAAAAATAAGTATGCCCTCAGTCAGTGCCACTATACTTTAATATGGAAATACACAAAAAGAAACCATCCTAAATACCTCTGTGATATATTTTTCAGAGTAAATATCTTGATTATTTGACAACTCCCCAAAATCCCAATTTCAGATTTATGTACAGTGTTTCAGCCTTCATAAAAATTTCAACACACAATATAATTAACCAGCGTAAGCAAAATCCTAACACAGATACCATCTTGCAGCTTAATGATACTTTTATTTCCTATAATTATGCTGCAGTCAGTAATTACTATAGCAATTATTAGACAATGTAATGGATTCAAACAAAAATGTTTCTCTGAAGGTCGGGAAATGCAAAATGCTCTGGGAACTGGAGAGAACTTAGACTGTATTTGGTACCCTAGAGTTGACTCCAGACTGGGGGCTGATGAGGCTCCTCCAAGACCAAAGATATAGTCACTCCCTATGTAATTTAATCCTTGCTTGTTCAAAATTCAGCACCATCACTTGTTCACAGTTATAATGTCAGGCATGGTTAAGGAGCCAAGAAGCTCTGTAACCCGAAATAAGGTTGACAGTGTGTACAATCTGAGGGGTTGTAGTATCACATCATTACCGGCAGAATTTGTGCAGACCAACTTATATAGGGAGGGAGAGGATCTGAAAATTTGCTGCCCAGTCCATTGCCATTGTGCACCCATTCATTTTCCTGAATTTGTTGCACACAAGGACCTACTTATTTTACTGTATCCTCGTTGTGGTTTAGGAACCAGAATAAGGCTAAAGTCAGTGGGACTTGATAAATATGTGCTATTTACATAACTAACAGTCTATTATTCCCCATCTCCTGTTTGTCCATACCTACCTCTAAAGCAGTATGGATGATGAGTCTAAAGAGTATGGATGACAAGCTGGAGGTGGGGATTAGGAGTGGGCCTGGATAATACTCAGGGGTGATTCTGGAGCTGCTGTCTGAGGCAATAGCCCCAATGCTCCCCCCTCCCGCTTCGCACTTAAAACATCATCGGAGTGGGTCAAAGGGGAGCCACATCTCTAGTGCAATGAGTGCAATAGTGCTCTCTGCACTAGCGCAGCCGAATTTCCGGGTTAAAACCCAGAAATTTGGCTCATAAAGTTACAAGAGGAGGCTTTTTGCCACCCCTTGTAACTGGCTGCTTGCTGCCACCTGAGGTAAGGTTAACAAAAATGATTGTTCTTATGCTCTGCCTGTGTTTAGATAATAAATCTGTGCGTCAATCCTCAAAAGGGTTAACGCAACCCTGTGTGAACTCATAAATCAACTCATAGAGTTCTCGCCTTTCCTCATAGCAGGAGCGGCCCTGGTATTACTGGCCCTGACCTTGGCTGGTATTTTACTGCTAGACTGGTGAAATACCAGCCAGGTGGCAACTGTGCTAGTGATGTGCGGGGCAGACAAATACCCGCAGGTCGGGAGGGTTCGGCCCGATCTCAGCACACCACTTGCGGGTCACAGGCAGGTTCAGGTTGAGCAACCTTCCACTGCCTGCCCCGACTCTTTTGTGACATCATCAGCGAGGCAGGGTGACGCAAGTCTATAAATGGAGGGGGGAAGTCGGATGCGGGTAGGCGAGAATGAGGGTCGGTTGTGGGTTTCACTTTTCTCGACCCACACATTACTAAACTGTACCTCTGCAATCAGATACTTTCAGACAGCAGAGGAGTAAATGCTAAATGCTGTGGGTCGTTTGAACAAAGTGCATTATTATATTTCCCAGTAATTTAGGAAGACACAGGTCAGTTGTCCTTGTGGGCCAGCTTAGTATTTAAAAAAAATAAGGAACAATAACACCAAATTCTAACTTTCCTCTCATATACCAACATCTACTCCTTCAATAAAGCCTGGAAAGGCCATCAAGATGCTTTAGAATGTTATGAGAATTTAAACTGACAAGAACTGGAAAGAACAGTTTCTCCTCATGATATGTATCTGCCTGATTTATTAACAATGGTGGATTGTTTAATATAATTTGTCGGAGTAGGTAGGAATAGGGAACGAAGGATGCCTTCCAGGCAGCTCTATCTACTAGGCAGATAACAGACATGTTGAGGTGTGTTAATACCAGAATATTCTAATATATGGATATCTGTTCTACTCCTCTCCCGCAAATTAATAAATAAAAAGAAGAATCCTTTCTCTAGATGGATAGCCATGTTATAAATCAGTGGCTGCCAAATGTGGCCCTCTATAGCCATTAGCAACAAGAATTCTTACAATAAAATGAGCTGTGCATGCCTGTAATCCCCAGTCTTGTATTTGCTTTTCTATTTTCTCTCTTCCTCAGGGGAACTGAAGGACTTAAAGTATGTCATATCATGTCACCAGTACAGATTGAAATTAAGATTGGTCTTTCATTCTTATGAGAAATGCTTGCTTGGATTCTGCCGATTCTGAGGTTAAAGTTCCTTTGCAAAGGCCATGTATGTATATACTTGTGGAGACACTTTGAATGATAAAGTCCAAAATGCAGGTCACTAATAGGGAAGTCTGCTGGTACATATCAACAAGCAATGCTTTTTAAGAGACTTCCCCATGGGATACCTGTGCTCAATCAACAGCAGATCAATCAGTCACTCAGTAAGGATCCAAGGCTAGAAGGAAAGGGATTTATTAAAACTAACAAATATTTTATATTTCAAAGAATGTCCTGCAAATCAAGAAAGCCTGTACATCCATTCAGAGGTGAGCAAGGTAATTGCTGGAATCAGTGTGTGCCCTGTCTCTGCAATGGATTATTTCCATAAAGTAGAATTTTGATCACACACAAAATATAATATGCGACTTCTTGAAAAAACACTGACTTGCACTGAAATGTTGTCTAAATAATAGTACAGGTATGGGACCTGTTATCTAGAATGCTCAATACCTGGAGTTTTCTGGATAATGGATATTTACTTAATTAGTACCTCTATACCTTAAGTCTATTACAAAATATTTTATACATTAAATAAACCCAATAGGCTGGGTTTGACTCTGATAAGGATTAATTATATCTTAGTTTGGGTCAAGTACAAGGTACTGTTCTATTATTACAGAGAAAAGGGAAATCATTTTTAAAAATTTGCATTATTTGGATACAATTGAGTCTATGAGAGATGGCCTTCTTGTAATTCGGAGCTTTCTGAATAACAGGTTTCTGGATAACGGATCCCATACCTGTACATACTGAGTTAAGTCTGGCATGCAGAGAACAATTCTTCAAAGAGCAGGGTAAGGAGCAAAGAATAGTTTTCTGTTTGAAAGTTGCTTAGAATTATATTTCTTCATTTATAAAAATGTACTTGAATTCCTTTTAAGAGAGATGTAATTTTGGGTGGTTCAGTACCTAGAGAAGTCTTCGACAGGTGATTCTTCACTACAAACATACTGCAACATATTATTAAGAGTTTACACATGTAGTGAGTTCTTCCTCCACCATGAAGGATCTTAAATCAATACTTCTTAAGGCTGTCACCTGCAGAGTGTTTTGCAGGCCACTGTAATCTGTAATATTCCAGTCAAGGCCAGGGCCAGTATTGCAAATTTACCAGCAATGCAGTTTCTGGTAAATTTCTAATCCCTAATTGTTCCACTCCTGGCTCACCCACCATCCCCAATACCAGGTCCTTCTCTGTCCTTGTCAGCTGCTCTAGAACTCTGCACTACCACCCATATCTCCACCTGACCCATCCCCTCACCACCCCCACTTCGTACATCACAGTGTCATCCTCTTTTTTGTCCAGATGGATATGCTGGGACATAACGTGTTAATTCTAACCTAATTGATGCAAGAAAATCACCCACTGAGAATCCTGCCGTGTTTTGTTTTTTATCATTATTTATACCTATTGAGCCTTGGGTTGCCTGCCAGGGCCGGGCCGGTATCATAAATTTACCGGCAATGTAGCTGCCGGTAATTTGTAATACCATTTACAAAAGCTTTTGCCCGCCGGTGAAAACTCGGCTTTGGGCGATGTGGCTCGCCCCTTTTGTGGCATTACCCTGTGGCTCCGCCCCTTTTTGCATCACAATCCGCCCCTTAATTCTCACCCCCACCACTGGTCGGTAATTTTTTTTTTTTAAAAGGTGGCAACCCTAATTGAGCCCCTCTCCTATTCATCTTCCAGTCTGACTTCGGAACGACTGCCTGGTTGCTAGGTAAAATGAAACCCTAACAACAGCATATTTATTGGAATTCTAAAACTGGAGAGCTGTGGAAAACACAAGTTATGTGATAAATACAACCACAAATATTAAAAATTATGTGTCTCATATCTCTACACTTTTGCCTTACCCTCCAGATGATAAAGAATGGGTGAATGTTTTTCACTGCAAAGAAGTCCTTAAATCAGTACAATTTGCATCTAGAACTATTGAAACAGGTTATCAATATATTTTGAGAGGTACCTTTAGTTCTGTATAGCACATCTTCTACATGAATTAGGTGACGTTAGCATGTCGTTGGTGTTGCTAGTTGAAGAACGGTTGATTGTAATACAAGTCAAGCTTCCCTCTGTTTCTTGTCTCAGTGACATTAACCTGAACAACCATATTTTTACTGAATCGAAAACTGATATTTTAGTAATGCTGCCATTGGAAAGTTTTTAACCTATTTTCTGATTTCTGCAAAGTTGTTACACCCTAAATGGTCATTGGAAAGACAGCACAGCACTTTCAACAGAAATCAGTTTAACCAGTGTAAATCACATCTAATGCAACACAGCTATATCATGGATCCAATGAGAATACTATAGGCAGAATGTGTGCAAAAGGGAAAGGCAAAAAAATTTAGAAAGAAACCTATCTCCAATATACTTTAATTAGACCTCGAGCAGCTTTGTTTGTGTCTCTGTAGAGCAGGCGGCGACTGTGTAGAGATTTGTATCCGCAGGCCCAGTGCAGTCTGCATATTCTGATTATTAATCAGTTTTGCTGTATTGGCTTCTATAGCAAGATATTTTCGGCTGTTTTGATAATATATGATGATGCCTAACCTTTACCTCCCAACTGAAGCCCAGACAACACTGAGCCTACCAAATTGGCATCCCCGACTGATTTTGGGCGTCACTGTCTTTTGGAAGTAATTCTAAGAAATGTTACAAGGTATGTCAGCTTGCTACATTTTCATAGACCTTTTTGGGGTTTATTGTCTTTTAAAGAATCCATAAAAAATGAAAGGGATCTTAAGCAAAACTGTGGAATATCCAGTTAAAGGTGACAATTATTAGCATGGAAGTTTCACAGATTCTGTCCATTGATTTCAGTTAGCAGTGGTGTGCATAACTATTTGCCCCCTTCCTGATTTCTTATTCTTTTGCATGTTTGTCACACAAAATGTTTCTGATCATCAAATAAATTTAACTATTAGTCAAAGATAACACAAGTAAACACAAAATGCAGTTTTTAAATGAGGGTTTTTATTATTTAGGGAGAAAAGAAATGCAAATCTACATTTTCATTTGTGAAAAAGTAATTGCCCCCTGAACCTAATAACTGGTTGGGCCACCCTTAGCAGCAATAACTGCAATCAAGTGTTTGCGATAACTTGCAACGAGTCTTTTACAGTGCTCTGGAGGAATTTTGGCCCACTCATCTTTGCAGAATTGTTGTAATTCAGCTTTACTTGAGGGTTTTCTAGCATGAACCGCCTTTTTAAGGTCATGCCACAACATCTCAATAGGATTCAGGTCAGGACTTTGACTAGGCCACTCCAAAGTCTTCATTTTGTTTTTCTTCAGCCATTCAGTGGTGGATTTGCTGGTGTGTTTTGGGTCATTGTCCTGCTGCAGCACCCAAGATCGCTTCAGCTTGAGTTGACGAACAGATGGCCGGACATTCTCCTTCAGGATTTTTTGGTAGACAGTAGAATTCATGGTTCCATCTATCACAGCAAGTCTTCCAGGTCCTGAAGCAGCAAAACAACCCCAGACCATCACACTACCACCACCATATTTTACTGTTGGTATGATGTTCTTTTTCTGAAATGCTGTGTTACTTTTACGCCAGATGTAACGGGACGCGCACCTTCCAAAAAGTTCAACTTCTGTCTCGTCGGTCCACAAGGTATTGCCAATCATTGAGATGTTTTTTAGCAAAATTGATACAAGCCTTAATGTTCTTTTTGCTTAAAAGTGGTTTGCGCCTTGGAAATCTGCCATGCAGGCCGTTTTTTGCCCAGTCTCTTTCTTATGGTGGAGTCGTGAACACTGACCTTAATTGAGGCAAGTGAGGCCTGCAGTTCTTTAGATGTTGTCCTGGGGTCTTTTGTGGCCTCTCGGATGAGTTGTCTCTGCGCTCTTGGGGTAATTTTGGTCGGCCGGCCACTCCTGGGAAGGTTCACCACTGTTCCATGTTTTTGCCATTTGTGGATAATGGCTCTCACTGTGGTTCGCTGGAGTCCCAAAGCTTTAGAAATGGCTTTATAACCTTTGAAATTGAACTCAAGTGTGATAAACCATAGTTGAGTTATTTTTTAACAAGGGGGGCAATCACTTTTTCACACAGGCCCATGTAGATTTGGAGGTTTTTTCTCCCATAATAACGTAAACATTCATTTAAAAACTGCATTTTGTGTTCAATTATGTTATCTTTGACTAATAGTTAACGGTTTTTGATGAGCAGAAACATTTAAGTGTGACAAACATGCAAAAGAATAAGAAATCAGGAAGGGGGCAAATAGTTTTGCACACCACTGTAGTATCTTTTGCCTACTATAGGTTTACAAATTAATTTGCAGTAACATACAGGATGTTTGGGAGAATTCTGGGAGCATATGCATAAGGTTAAAAACACCATCAGCATTAAATGTCTGTGTCTATGTTTCCTGATAGGCATTTGACCTCCAGAGAAATCATTTAAGCTATTCTGTTACCTTCCAGCAACCTAATATATCCACAAAGTGTATAGTTTTTCATTTACCTGATTGAGACTTCTTTGAATCAATCAGAAATTAATTACCTGCCCTATAACAAATTACACATTTTCCAACATTTCAGTCCTATTATATTACGAGTGCTCCACCTACACTTCTCCAACTCTTGCTTCAGAACATGGCACAGAAGTGCGAGGAGTTCAGCAAGAGGGAACAAAATTAATAAAGGGAATTGAAGTTTGGAGTCATAAGGAAAGACTAGACAGATTAGTTTTGTTCATCTTGGAAAAGAGAAACCTACAACAGGATATGATTACAATATCCAAATACATTCAAGGCAATACAAGCAAATCCCTTCCTATCCCTAGAGCTATACGCATGGCAAATGTCATTGTTTGAAATCAGAGATAATACATTGCACTTTTAGTAACAGCGAGGTCAGAGATTCATTATTGAAGCTGATAATACAAGGAGATTTTCAATAAAAAAAGTTTTGATTTGTAATGCATTTATTATATTGCTAGGTGACGTTTGCATTAAACACACTTGTTTATAGCACATATTTGTTCAAACATAATATATTTTAAATGTAACGTTTTTCTGTCACTGCTTGATTGTGTAACAAGTTAACGCAGCAAGGAAAATCCAGCTGTCGCATGTGGTGATGACTTTCCCAAGAGTGAAGGGGAAAGATCTATCTCCTTAGTCAGGTCCCATGGTGATAAAGACAAGCCTTGTGTCAAAGGATGTAGCATACAGCTTATAAAAAGCCTCTCACAAGTGCATGTGTTTAAAAAACATTAACATTAAAGTGGATTATTTTTTATACTTCCCCATAAAAATCCATTCTATACAGTGTAGCTTTGTTATGTTTTTAGTGCTATTTTAAGCAATTTTGATATTACCTGGAGTTTTTTAATTTTAAACCCCCTAGTCCCTTTCCTTAGCCTCACCACCACCAGCAAGCTTTGTTTTTCAGTCAAATTGAACCCACCAATCATGGACCACCACATTGTTTTGTCAGAATGACAGTACCTGTTCTGATTTGTGTGCAAAGCAATAAAAAGATTAAACCATTCCCAGACGTTGTGCATCAGAGAGTTTATTGTTGTTCATGCTGTTGTTTTTGACCCTCCATTGCTAATATTATCTTTCATGTGTCAAAAGATAGATAGGTAGATAGATGGATGGATGGATGATATATATACTGTAGATAGATAGATAGATAGATAGATAGATAGATAGATAGATAGATAGATAGATAGATAGATAGATAGATAGATAGATAGATAGATAGATAGTGTGGGGAATAGCTCAAAGCAGCGGGTAGGGCTCAGGTAAAACAGTTCTTACAGAGGAGACAGGAGGCTTAGGTTTGCAACCAAAAGTGAAACAGGCTCCTGCCTGGGGTTTTATTGTTCAAACCGGACAACTTAAACAGGCACAAGTTCCGTGCTATAACAGTCAAATAAGGAAAAACCTCACCGGTTTGCAGTGTTACAGTCCATTGGTAAGTTTCTTGCTGTGGTAACAAACAGTTGCTCTTTTGAGTTGCAGTCAAACAGTTTGTTCACAAAGACTTCACAGCGTGTGTTCAGAGCTTCTTCTCTGACTCCCAGTCCAACACACTCCCACTCCCCGCCAGGCTCTCTTAACCAGTCCCACCTGCGGACTAATTGGGCAGCCTAATGAACTATCCTTGCTCCAGGGTCCTAACCTGTCTTAGCCTGGAGATTTAAAGGAGCCAATACCTCAGGCTGGGTGCTATATACCTCCCATCATATACAGGCAGCCTATTGGGACATAGCTCTTTGTCACATACCTTCCCCCTCTGTTCGAACCCGGGGTTTCGGACACCATTAGCCACCATACAGTGAACCCTTGACAAGGCATCTGCATTACCCTGCAGTTTGCCTGCTCGGTGTTCCACTGTAAAATTGAAATTCTGCAAGGAAAGGAACCAACGTGTGACCCTTGCATTTCTTTCTTTTGCCTGTGACATCCAGGTTAAGGGAGAGTGGTCCGTAATGAGCACAAACTGGCGGCCCAGAAGGTAGTACCGCAAAGCTTCCAGTGCCCATTTAATTGCTAAGCACTCCCGTTCAACAATACTGTAATTTTTCTCTGCAGGGGTCAACTTCCTGCTCAAGTAGACCACTGGATGCTCTTCTCCCCCAACTAACTGTGACAAAACCGCACCTAATCCCACACCAGGCATCAGTTTGCACAACAAATTTCTCTTTGAAATCGGGTGCGACCAACACTGGATCTTGGCATAAAACCACTTTCAAATCTTGGAATGCCTCCTCTGCCTCAGGACCCCACTTAATCATTGTGGACCCTTTCCCTTTGGTCAGGTCGGTCAAAGGAGCAGCCCTACTTGCAAAATTTGGAATGAATCTTCGATAATAGCCCACCATACCAAGAAAAGTACGGACCTGCTTTTTAGTGAGCGGTTGGGGCCAGTCTTTAATTGCCTCGACCTTGTTCACTTGAGGCTTGATAACACCTCTCCCTATAGTGTACCCCAGATAACGGGCTTCTTCCAAACCTAGGGCACATTTCTTGGGATTTGCCGTCAGGCCTGCTTCTCTAATGGAATTTAGGACGGCCTGTACTCTGGGGAGGTGGCTTTGCCAATCCCTGCTAAAAATGACCACGTCATCCAAATAAGCAGAGGCAAAATGTTGATGAGGTCTAAGAATTTGGTCCATCATTCTTTGAAACGTGGCTGGGGCCCCCTGGAGGCCGAATGGCATACGAACATACTGGAAGAGCCCTTGTGGGGTAGAAAAGGCTGTTTTCTCCCTAGCTGTTTCTGACATTGGTACCTGCCAATACCCTCTAGTTAGGTCAAGAGTTGTTATGTACCTAGCAGGACCTAGTCGTTCAATCAACTCGTCAACCCTTGGCATAGGGTAAGCATCAAACTTTGAGCCTTCATTTACCTTCCTGAAGTCATTGCAAAATCGTATAGACCCATCTGGTTTAGGAACAAGCACAATGGGACTATTCCACTCACTTACAGACTTCTCAATTACCCCCAAATCCAGCATCCTCTGCACTTCCTCGTCCACTGCCTGTCTACGGGCCTCTGGGATCCGATAGGGCTTAAGGCGGACCCAAACCTGAGGATCAGTAATGACATCATGCTTTATCAAATTTGTACAACCTGATATGTCCGAAAACACCTCAGTGTTTCTTTGCAGAAACTCCCTGACTTCTTGCTTTTGTGGCTCTGACAAGGTTTCAGCTATTTTCACCTTTTGTATACCCTCCTGGGTAGGAGGAAGGGGTTGAATTATAGCCGTGAGGACTTCTCTGTCCTTCCAGGGTTTTATTAAGTTTACGTGGTAAAGCTGTTCTTTCTTCCTTTTATTTGGTTGGTAAACCTTATAGTTCACCTCACCTATTTTCTCGATTATTTCATATGGGCCCTGCCACTTAGCCAGGAACTTGCTCTCAACTGTTGGGACAAGAACCAATACTCGGTCCCCAGGGTTGAAAGTTCGAACCTTAGCGGAACGGTTGTAAACCCGACTCTGGGCCTCCTGTGCTTGCTGCATGTGTTCCCTGACTATGGGCATGACTGCAGCAATTCTATCCTGCATGAGGGTAACATGTTCCACCACACTCTTATGGGGTGTTACCTCTTGCTCCCAGGTCTCTTTTGCTACATCCAAGAGACCCCTGGGGTGACGACCATACAATAGCTCAAAGGGCGAAAAGCCTGTGGATGACTGGGGCACCTCTCTAATGGCGAACATAAGGTATGGCAGGAGACAGTCCCAATCCCTCCCATCCTTATCTACCACTTTCTTTAACATGTTTTTCAGGGTTTTGTTAAAGCACTCTACCAACCCATCAGTCTGGGGGTGATAAACAGAAGTTCTTAACTGTTTAATTTTCAACAGCTTACATAGTTCCTTCATAACCCGAGACATAAAGGGTGTACCCTGGTCTGTGAGGACTTCTTTAGGGATGCCCGTGCGGGTAAACATATAGAACAGCTCTTTAGCAATATTTTTGGAGGCTGTGTTTCTTAAAGGGACTGCCTCAGGATACCGCGTAGCATAATCCATAACTACAAGAATATACTGATGGCCCCGAGCTGACTTAACCAGTGGCCCTACTAAGTCCATTGCAATTCTTTCAAATGGGACCTCAATGATAGGCAATGGCACTAGAGGACTACGGAAATGAGGTACCGGGGCAGACAGTTGGCATTCTGGGCAAGATTCACAATACCCCTTCACCTCAGCAAATATACCGGGCCAATAAAACCTTTGTAAAATTCGCTGTTGGGTTTTCTCCTGACGTAGGTGACCACCCAGGGGGTGAGTGTGAGCCAGGTCCAAGACCATTCGCCTATAGGACTGGGGCACTAACAACTGCTCTACCACCTCCCCTTGGATTTTGTCAACCCGGTACAGTAAATCTTGACCAGGTTCCTGAGGTTCACCATTAATTACCTTAACATTTTCCCAGGCCCTATTCAGTGTAGGGTCCCTCATTTGGGCTGTTCCAAAGTTAACCCGAGAGACCTCCAAATCTGGCATATCAGATGCTTCGGAGGGCTCCAAGGGCAACTCTGTTTCACCTGCTAGTACCTCTAGGGGAAAATGTTCTGCTTCAAGCATGGTCTCCCCTTCAGTAACTACCTCTGAGTTAGGTTCACAAACCCCTGGGGCATCCTTAGGAATCCCTTTCTCAGACCCCTGTGGAGGACCTTCCTTTCCCCAGAGCTTCCAAAAGAGGGGAAAGTCTCGTCCCAAAATTACACTATGCATCAAAACAGAGGAAACACCCACTTCATGACATGCAGTACCAGTAACAGTTTCAAATGTCACTATAGCAGTGGGATAACTTTTACAGTCTCCATGAATACAGAGCACCCCAAGATTACGTTCATTAACCTGGTCTGGGCTTACCAAACTGGCGTGCACCATTGTCACTAAGCTCCCGGAATCCAACAGAGCTTGAACAGACTTTCCACCCACCTTTACCACCGCCATATGCAAGTCAGTGTCTGCGGTGCACACAGGGTGAGCAAACAAGGACACCTGCTGAGCCGAGTGACAATCCATGGGCTCTGCAGGTAGTGGGCACCTGGCAGCAATATGACCCCACTCATTACATCGCCAGCATTGCACTTGGCCTCGACCCTTGGTTGGAGGGGACAGCTGGGTTTTGTCAGCTCCTTTAGACCATTCTATAGCCTTTTGGTCAGCCCTGGTATCCTGAGGCAACGACTCACTGGCTTTTCCTGGTGACCTTGCAGATGGATGTTTTGTGGCTGGCTTGCGCTGCTGTGGAAACGATCCTAAGTTGTCCTCAGCGGCAATATAGCGTTCCACCATTTCCACCAGGTGATCGGCTGTCTGGGGATCTGCATGACTCACCCATCTCCTCAAGGATGGCGGAAGAGCTCTCAGAAAGCGATCCACAGTGACCCTTTCGACGATTTAAGGAGCTGACAGGGATTCTGGCTGTAGCCACTTTTTCACAAGATGAATTAGGTCATACATCTGGGCACGGGGAGACCTCTCCTGCTGGTATGACCACTTGTGCACCCGTTGAGCTCGCACAGCTGATGTGACACCCAAACGGCGGAGTATCTCCGTTTTTAACCTGTCATAGTCTTTGGCATCGTCTATGGTCAAATCAAAGTATGCCTTTTGGGAATCTCCAGTCAGAAAAGGCGCTACCAGACCTGCCCACTGGGACTTGGGCCAAGACTCCCTCTCGGCAGTCCTTTCAAAAGTATGCAGATATGCCTCAACATCATCATGTGGCGTCATCTTTTGCAGAAAACGACTGGCCTTAATGGAGCTATCTGTGTTAGGGGCCCCACTTGACACATTGGACCCCAGTGTAGCCATCTGCTGTACCACATCCGTCAAGAGTTGTCGATCAGCCTCAACCGCCTTTGCTAATGCTGCCAGTTGAGCTGCAAGCAAACAATTAGTCTCTTGCTGGGTGGCCATACTCTGCCTCTGGATGGCATTGGTCTCTTGCTGGGCAGCATTTGCCTCCTGCTGACTAGCATTGACTTTGGCCAGCTGTAACACAAGTTCCTCCATGTTGTTGAACTACAACTCCCACAGTCTGCAGCAGATAGCACTGCCCTTTTAACAATGGCTGTCCTATTATGCTCACTGTCTCTCTGATGCCCGCATCCGAAACACCATTTGTGGGGAATAGCTCAAAGCAGCGGGTAGGGCTCAGGTAAAACCGTTCTTACAGAGGAGACAGGAGGCTTAGGTTTGCAACCAAAAGTGAAACAGGCTCCTGCCTGGGGTTTTATTGTTCAAACCGGACAACTTAAACAGGCACAAGTTCCGTGCTATAACAGTCAAATAAGGAAAAACCTCACCGGTTTGCAGTGTTACAGTCCATTGGTAAGTTTCTTGCTGTGGTAACAAACAGTTGCTCTTTTGAGTTGCAGTCAAATACACAGTTTGTTCACAAAGACTTCACAGCGTGTGTTCAGAGCTTCTTCTCTGACTCCCAGTCCAACACACTCCCACTCCCCGCCAGGCTCTCTTAACCAGTCCCACCTGCGGACTAATTGGGCAGCCTAATGAACTATCCTTGCTCCAGGGTCCTAACCTGTCTTAGCCTGGAGATTTAAAGGAGCCAATACCTCAGGCTGGGTGCTATATACCTCTCATCATATACAGGCAGCCTATTGGGACATAGCTCTTTGTCACAATAGATAGATAGATAGATAGATAGATAGATAGATAGATAGATAGATAGATAGATAGATAGATAGATAGATAGATAGATAGATAGATAGATAGACCGTGTATGAGTGTACATTGATGCAGAATGATTCCGAATTTTTATAACTCCTTTTATTAGACAGGTACTCAATTTGCCGCATATATTTATTTTGTATCAAATACTTGTATTATGTACTGTATATATACTGAAGCCCATGAAGAATGTCCTTTCCCCAGAGATTACTGATAAGGCAGCTTCTGCTCATATACAGTATTTATTAACATAAATCAAGCACAGAAGCATAGCCACTGTATGAACCATTCCCCCCTTATGAGGATTCCCAAGGCAAGCCACCAATCTTCCCCAAACCGTTCTACCTGCAGAGAGACCGCAGTTCTTTATCAAACTGGGAATTTAAATGTATCAGACTACAGACTAAAATTAGGGCTGGACAGGCAGAAGAGGTATGGGCCCACCACAGATGCATCTATGACATGTACCTCTTCTGCTACCCCAAGTTCAGACCCTACTTCTGGATATTAGTTAAGGAATTTAAGCACAATAGGTACTTTATGGAAGCTTGTGTTTAGCCTGTAGAATGATTATGCCATTTTAAGCAAGGGATTTCCTAAACACAAATCATAGGTCAAAAATAAAAGTAAAGATAAGATAACTGGTAGATAACCTCCAGTAATGAAAATGTTCCCTTAAAGGGGACCCTTAACCCAACACAATTATTCCAAATCCTATTTTATCATGTTAGTCAAGCAAAATTTACTTTAATTACACTATATAAATTATTGGAATCTTGTTTCCATCAGTCTGGGAATTCATAATTATAGCAAGCAGGTTGGAGCCAATTTGTGGACACGGTTATTAAGACAAGCCTTGCATCATCTCAGAATCTTGTTTGTGCACCAGAATGGGGGACCTGATGTCCATCCCCATGCCCTGGCTACACAATTAAATGGTTAAGAGAATGGGGGGATATGGGGAGAGCAGTGCCATCTACAAAGTGCTGAATGGAAAGTGAAAGTAATTGCTTGCCCCACCTCTATGCTTAAAGCTGGCCATAGACTCAAAGATACGCTCGTTTGGCAACATCGCCAAACGAGCGGATCTTTCCCCTATATGCCACTAACGACATGGCTATATCGGGGGTAATTTGAACGTTCGGCCATATGGCCGAACGATTGAATTATGATATGCCAAGGGGCTCCAACGGGTCGGTCGGTTAAAAATCAAACCTTCCCGATCAATATCGTGGGCAGATATCGATCGGGTAGACTCGTTGGAAGACCCCCATACACGGGCAGATAAGGTGTCAAATTGGTCCAAACAACCGATATCAGCAGCTTTATCTGCCCGTGTATGGCCACCTTAAGGCATAGAGAAGGGGCAGCCAATATTTGATTGACAGCTGAGATGTTTAAATGAGTTTACAACAGCTATGAACACTTTAATAAAGAAAAAAAGATTTTATGTTTAATTTGAAAAGGACTTCATTATACAGCTTTTTATGTCTGGATGACATGCCCACTTTAAAGGCTGCTTAGCTTTTTCCTACATTCCTTTATATGGGTTGATGCACCTATTTCTATAATCATCCTATGTATTAATATAACACTAACTGTGAAATCAGATGGCATCTCACAGACATGCCTAATATAAAACATTGCCATACCTTGCTAATCATACATGGCATTAGAGTCATTACAATTCTTTGTGATGACAATTCACACCTTTTGAATGAATTTTCTTTTCGGATTTGTCAGGCATGTAACAGTGTAAAATGCTTTTAGCTGCCTTGGCTGATAAACCAGTTACAGTATGAAGGTAGGATTGCTCTGGGTCACTAAGGGACAGAGAAGGAAAGAAATTAGAAGCGCGGACACGGTCTGGGTGAGTTAAGGATTCATGTGAAACAGAATAGGTTCTCATCTTGTGAATGGGCTGGCAGGATAACTGCCATAATGACAGCTGGTCTGCCTACAAGTGCCATCCACATAATGATCAGGGCCACTTCTATAACGAGGCAAGGTAAGAACTTTGCCTCAGGCCACATAGGAGCATCAAAAAGGTCTTTCAGGGCAGAGATTGAACCTGTGCTCCATGCACTAGCAGCAGAAGGGCTAGAAGCACCCCTGATGACAATAGATGTATGAGGATCTAAAACAGTTTTACATTTCCGATATTTTAAAGGAAGAAAGGGTGATTTATAAAGCACTATAACAGTTGTGTTTAAAGCTGCTCCTTGCACTTGCATGTTAAATTGCTCATTATTGAGTTGTGCTATCACTACCCTTTTAAATTCACTTTAGATTTTATTTGAGCCCTATAGAGCCTGGGAAACAGCATTTTCAGGATTGCAGAGCTGCTACTGTATATGTCAGCTCATTAGGTGTGGATAAGCTGGCATCATACAGTGCAAAGTCCTGAGCACCATCAGCTTTCCTGGGAATGCAGCCAGCGGAAGTGTGTAGCTAGTAACTTTTTGGGGGACATTCTAAACAAAGCAGCACAAAAGGTATCTAACACCATTTAGTCAATACAAGAAAGGGGTACACCCTAGAGGCCAATCTATTCCTGGCTTTTATTGTCCACAAGGGATGCACTTTTTTGGATTCGGCCGAACCGACGAACCCTTTATGAAAGATTTGGCCGAATACTGAACCGAACCCTAATTTGCATATGGGGTGGGAAGGGGGAAAATATTTTACTTCCTTGTTTTGTGACAAAAAGTCACGTGATTTCACTCCCCGCCCCTAATTTACATATGCAAATTTAGATTTGGATTCGGTTCGGCCAGGCAGAAAGATACGGCTGAATCCGAATTCTGCTGTAAAAAGGCAGAATCCTGGCCGAATCCAGAACCAAATCCAGGATTCGGTGCATCCCTAGTGTCCACGCTAAGTAAGGGTCAGTGCCTGGCACCAGTAAGCAGAGGGCAAGGGACCAAATATAATGAACCTAAACTATTCTACAGAACTCTGCCTTAGAAAGACAAGGACAGGGATCTAAGATCTAATATGTGGTTTAGCAAAGGGGAGGAGGCCTGAGCAGGGACACTAAGTCAGTTTAGCTCTACTTTTACACATTCTTCTATATTTAGGGGGTGTTAAATGCAGTAGGAAATAGAATAAAAACAAACAACAAACAAGACCATATTTTGATGGGGGTTGGAGCCTCCAACTTGGAGGTCAATACATCAAATTCAATATCATCAACTTCTGCATACATTAATATGTCTACAGTGTTTTCAGTCATTTTTAAAATGAAAGGAAGGGGATAACTAATTCATCTGGAATTGTTCTACATACCTCTCTTGCTTTATAGCCAGGGTTTTTTTTTTAGAACACTGCTGTAAAATGTAAAGGAAAGTGTTGGCTATGGTGTTAAGTGTACAATATTAGCATGATTTAAAATAAGACATAAAGTTGCTGTAGTGTTAACAATTAGATGTATGACATGCCCCAAATAATGCGCCTTGAGGCTGGAGATGAGCACTGTTTATGCAACCTCCACAGAAGCTGACCTTTCCTACTATTACAGCAGAATGGGATGTTATTTTATGCAAGCCATTGTGGGGCATGACTTTTAAGGGCATCGTATTTTTCACAAACTCATTCTTAAAACTCCTGCCTCCCTATCCCAAAATGTATAATAAAAGCTGAGAAAAAACTGTTGCTTGTATAGTAGTTATAAATAATATTGCACATGGTCTGCTACTGGTCTCTTTGACAAACAAGGCTTTGCAGGGTCCAATTATTAAAGGGCAGACTAACTTACAGCCATTCAGCTGTTAATCTACAGCTTGCAGTCCTCCACCGCACAACAGCCTTGAGCTGTCAGTGGATGCTGTAATTCAGCAACAACTAAAATGCCACAAGATGGGTAACAATAAAAAAGGTGTTATTGTTTTCATCTATCCCTATTGTTATTTTGTCCCACTGTAACAATCTTGTCTTGCAATAGCCATCTTGAACCCTTTCCACCACCTCTATTCAGTAGAATCCCAAATCCATTGTGAAGGATTTTTCTGAATACCGAATGTAAAATGTAAATAAGTGAAATGGGGGGGGCAGCAATTTTTTTTTACTTCCTTGTTTGTGTGATAAAAAGTCATGTGCTTTTTTTTTTTTTTTTTGATTTGGTTCGGTCAGTGCCCTTGGATTCGGCCTAATCCTGCTTAATAAGGACGCATCTTGGCCGAGTCCTGAAATGAATCCTGGATTCGGTTCATCCCTATTTGTCATACCAGCTTCAGCTGGACCAGTAAAGTACTTGCCAAGTGTTAACCCTCCCTAGACTGGATATCTGTAAAACCCCACTATGCAGGGCTATTTGTTCCAAATTACAACACTCATTTCTTATTTAAAAGGCAAGAAAAGGCAGCAACCCAGGCTTGTGTAGTTTATTCCAAAAAGGAGCAGAAGAAAAACTTTGCAATTTTATTTACTAGGAGGGTGCCTGACATTATAGCACGTCCCAGTTAATTAGACTTTCCTTAATATTTTTATTAATATTTTATGTATTTTTCTATAAAAAAACAATTGTATCAAGATGTATGGAAACCAATTATATTAAACTGTATGTAAAAGTAATGTAGTAGTACAGTATTTCCTTGTACAGTGTACAGTGAAATAATAGCTAGTTAGTTCATTTACAATTATGGGTCAGGCCAGTCTGCTCAACAGGAAGTTGCAGTTTAGAGGGAGACCCATTTTTAAATATATTTTACTATACCATTCTTTAAAATTGCATGAGATTATAGGCTGTGCTTTTTCATAGGTAAAAAGTTAAGACTCTGGCTCTATCCATAATAAAAGGGGACAGTTTACTTCCATCTCTCAGCCATATCTAATGAGTCATACAATTCTACATTATGCCAGGGGCTATGAAGCTGCATTTGACAGTGAAAGAAATATTAATAGTACTTGCTTCTAGTGGTAACAAAAAAAAAACTGGATTACTGATGCTTACATTATACATATGAATTAAATACATTTTTTGTAGGGCTAAACAACTAAACAGCACTATAACAGCCCTTCTGAGGTTTGATTACTGTGTACCATTTCAAATTAATCAGATAATAATCAGTGAGATGACTGTAGCAGAGCTGACTAGGATGATTCTCAATGGAGGAATCCGTTGCATCTGTAATTAAACTTGGGATGCCTTCCTTGCAGAGCTATGAGGAGTAAAAGAGTAACTATTAGGAAAGCTACTGTATATGTCTAGTTAGGGACACCCATTTGGAAAGGTGGGAATGCAACGTAAGATTTCTGGAAAGGTTTACATCTCATTTAAGAATTTTTCTGGAAAGGCATTTTAAGAATTTTTCTGGAAAGGCATACTGTATGTCCATTGGAAGGCATAATTTAAACTACTCTTTCAGACCATTTGCAATATGTGGTTACAAATGGAAACATTCTCTTAACATTTAGTCCTCTAATGCATTAAATTACAAAATTCATGTAGACAGCACTACATGGGCAAAATAAATTAAAAAGCCTTTTTTCGTAGATAGGGCTTTCTTACATCTTAGGAAAAAAACGCAACAACGTTTCTCTAGCACTGTAAGGTTTTTTCATAGTTCCTGCTAGATTAGTAGTTTCCAGACTTCTAATTCAGTTAAGCTCCGTCTGAGATTCAGATTTTGGTGTAAAAAAAATACAAGGTGTAACATGGTTACATTATCTTTGTATCAGTCATTAGTCACAGTTACAAATAATTACTGTATAGACGTTCAACCCAAATATCACCACAACAAACCTGTACATTAGGTTTCCAGGAGAATCAAGGAGAGAAGATAAACATCTCAAATCTTGACTTTTCTTCCTCCAGCCAAGGCTTTTAGTCCTCAAGTGGGACATGCCCATGTTAGCTTTCAATGGGGAAACCTTGAGTTGACCAAACAACATTGTTTCCCTAGATCAGCAGTTGAGATTGTCAAGCCAGGACATCAGCTGATTCAGTTTTTACCAACAAAGATAATATACAGAAGCTGCTAGGGGTGGGCAAGGGGGTGGTAGGAGTTAATACATGCATGGGATATAAAATCTTCAGACTGATTCTGAGGATAGCAACTGGAAAGGGCTTACAGTGGGCCCCCTAACTTCAAGCCTGAACAGAAGACTAGATACAATCAAAGACAATTTATAGAAAGAACAAGCAATGTGTTTTTCAGTATAAGAACATCCCTATGTTACTGACTCAGAGGCACCAATACTGTGTCTAAAACAGCCTTTAATATGACAATTCTGTTTTCATATCTCACTAGCAGAATGCATGGTGTCCTATAAATAGCACCTCCACAGAGAGAAAATACACATATTTCATTGCTATGTTGTCTATGGCACACATGATCGCTCAGTAAATAACTATCCATCTGTTCTGAAATACTAGTACACTGGTTACTGCTACATTGCATTGCAACACATTCTGTCTGTCACATTGTGTAAATAAAAGCCATGCATTTTGGTTGGGGTGAATACAAATTTTCTGCCTTGCATACAGTATGATATATCTTTAGGAAGGGATAGATTGGAGGCTTTAGGTCCTTATACACCGTGACTCAACTCTGATACGGTAAGGGGCAGATTTATCAAGGGTAGAATTTCAAAGTTGAAAATACTTCGAAATTCGACCATCGAATTTAAATACTCTAAGTTTTTTCTGCAAATTTGGCAATCGATCGATCGAATTAAAATTGTTCGATCGAACGATTAAATCCTTTGAATCGAACAATTCGAAGGATTTCAGCGATCGATCGAAGGATTTTAATTTGATGTGTAAAGGTAGAAGGTCCCTATAGGCTAACATAGCAATTTGGCAGCTTTAATTTGGCAGCTTTAATTTGGCAAAGTATTGAAGTCGAAGTTTTTTTAAAGAGACAGTACTTCGTTTATCGAATATTTGAATATTCAAACTATTTTACTTCAAATCGAATTCCAAGTAAATTCGAAATCATAGTATCCTATTCGATGGTCGAAGTATCCAAAAATTTACTTTGAATTTAGAATTTTTTTACTTCGAAAATTCCCTCTAATTCACTTCGACCCTTGATAAATCTGCCCCTAAGTATTGGAGGTCAGCAACATTAAAAAAACTTAAATAATAGGTTGTTTTCGGTTCCAATAAGGATTAATTATATCTTAGTTTGGATCAAGTACAAGGTTCTGTTTTATTACTACATAGAAAAAGAAAATCATTCTTTACAATCTGGATTATTTGATTATAATGGAGTCTATGGGAGACAGCCTTTCTGTAATTTGAAGCTTTCTGAATAACGGGTTTCCGGATGACAGATCCCATACATGTATTTATATTTAAAGGAAAACTATACCCCCAAAATGAATACTTAAGCAACAGATAGTTTATATCAAATTGAATGACATATTAAAGAATCTTACCAAACTGGAATATATATTTACATAAATATTGCCCTTTTACATCTCTTGCCTTGAACCACCATTTCATGACTATCAGTGCTGCCTCAGAGATCACCTGACCAGAAATACTACAACTCTAACTGTAACAGGAAGAAGTGAGGAAGCAAAAGGCAGAACTCTGTCTGTTAATTGGCTCATGTGACCTTACATGTGGTTTGTATGTGTGCACAGTGAATCATACGATCTCAGGGGGCGGCCCTTATTTTTTAAAATGGCAATTTTCTATTTATGATTACCCAATGGCACATATTACTAAAAAAGTATATTATTATGATAATGGTTCATTTACATGAAGCAGGGTTTTACACATGAGCTGTTTTACTCAGTATCTTTTTATAGAGACCTACATTGTTTGGGGGGTATAGTTTTCCTTTAAGCATACCAAAATTGCATAATCTAGAATGAATATGACAAAATGTGTGTCTCTTTAACTTGTCACGAGCTTTACAGTAACATGACAATAATGGGTTTTTGCTTTAGCCAAACCTGGATTTGTTGTATTCCTAATCCAAATTTCATGCAGATTGTGTCCAGGTAATAATAAATCACAAGATAAGATCTCACAGCTGCCAGGGAGCAACACTAACCACTATTGTGGCAGTCACCAAGAAAACTGATGACTTTAAAAAGACAAAGGACAATATTAACAGATAAAACAGTGTCTGAAGCCAAAAACCTGTAATTTGGAGAGCTTTAAAGGAAAATGTATTCATCTCCATTTGAAATAAATGAGAGCTGGATCACACAGAGCAATAAAGAAAAATTCAAACTACAGTATTTATTAGTTGGTTTCACCTTCCATTTGTTTTCTCCTTGACAGTGAGGTATGAGGTCATAGCTTACTTTGTGAGCTGAACATTCCTTCTGCCCATATTTGCTTGCACATGGCTGCAACTTTTTTTAGATTCATTCTGGGAAAAGGGGGCATTTACAGTCCAATAACGTTTGAAGATTACCCACTTAGACAGCAATTAAAGAGGCATTTTGTAATTTTTGGACGCAAATGTTATTCTTTTTACCCACAATGCGGCATTACCCCAAAGAATTCCAGAGTAATTGAAACAGAGCCTTTAGAAACAGCCTGCTGTTGGGACCCTGGAACTACCACCATGTTCAGAATGGCAGTAGCTCCACGGTTCTCCAGGGGCAACAGGTATAATTTAAGCACAGTACATCATAGGAGACTATGCAGGTACATAATTTACCCATGGATAATAATGCACCTTTTATATTATCATACATGTTAATGCAGAAAATGTTATCCACCTAAAAAAAAATATTGGGTTCAGCAAAGCAGTAAGAACAAATGTTTGCCATTTTATCTATTCATTGATTAGGCTTAATTCTTGAAGATTAATTGGGTATAAAACAGACAACATAATCTCAGGCATGCTGCATCATATTTGTCTTTCTAGGAATACCAACCAAATTACTGTGATTTATGCTGCTGCCTCAGGCTTTACAGCATAGGTGGCTTTGTTGCTTTAATTAAAGATTTACTTCTCAGATTACCCAGCTGCTTTAAGATATCAAATGAATTATAGACATATAGAGTGCAGTGCCAAATATTGTTTCTGGGTTCTGAATTTTTCATTAGCTGTGCAATTACTTAACATAAATAATAATTGTCTTATAAGGAACAACCTGCTCGGTATTAGCAGACCCACAAACTTTGACATGGTTAAGTGTGCTCTTGCTCATTTTATTTTGCAGTCAAATACACTGCACAATGAGTGTCCCACAGCATTACACACAGAATGCAGGTTGCCTTTTACATATTCTATTCAATGCTTTTCATCCCTCAGTGCATGCATAAACTGTCCTGTACAAGGGGAGGTGGCAGCGGTCCAGGGTAGCACCAAACTTAAACACAGCCTAGATACCGTAGATACCTGAAAAATTTTAAAAGTGTTTTAAAGTTAAATTAGTCAGTGGATACATAGATAGTAGAATCATAGTGGGAAATTCACTAAGATTCGTAGTAAGATTCGTAGTTGCACCAGCGTCCGCTTTGCCGTGCTTCGCCAGGCGTATTTTCGCCAGCGCTACGCAAATTCACTAAAATCTGAAAATGCGCTGAAGGGAAGCATAAGGTTGCGAAGTTGCGCTAGTGTTAATTCGCCAAGCAAAGCAAAGTTACGCTAGCGATGCTGAATTTGCATACAGCGCCAAATTGAAGTTACATTGGAGGTATATGTAGCATCACTACAAACCTTCAAAACAGCAAATAAAATGTTTATTTTGCCCTACACATGTGCCCACTGTATAGTTAAGGTGCCATGAGTTAGGAAATGTAGGGGGGAACATAAAAAAAGAAAAAACGCCAGCGTTTTTTGGGACTTAGAAAATTTTTTAACTTTTTTTGAAGCAATCCCTATCTACTCTATTGCGCTTCGTCTGGTCTGAGGTGGCGAAAGAAGTCTGGCGTAAAAGGTAGCGTTCAGAATAGTTTGCGCGTCAGTGAATTTGCGTAGTCACGTCCGTTGCGCAAATTCGCCAGGTGTAAGGGTGCGAAGTAACACTAGCAAATTTACGCCAGCGTCCGTTAGTGAATCGGCGAAATAACGAAATTGCGCTACGCTGGCGAATTCACGCTGGCGTTAGGCACTTCGTTGATTTCCAGCCCTTTTTTTCCGAACCCTGGGAAATTCTATGTTACAACCCAGGATTTATTATAGAATAAACTGAATGTCAATATATATATACTGTATATATATATATATATATATATATATATATATATATATATATATATATATATATTGATAGTGGGTTGAGTGCAGAGGACCTCTTGTATGTGTCTATATGTATTTTGTGGTCACAGCCTCATTGTACACCCGCCTAATGGTTTTAAAAATTAGCGATGAGCACAACTTTCCCTTGTTTGTTATAGTTATACAGGAGCAGTGACCAGCTCCATGTTGTAGCTCCCACCCTTCCCAGCTATAGTCAGGTGATCCCACTGGTGTCTAATAAAAGGGCAACCAAGTTTGGGAGTTTTACTTTGAAAGCAGCGAGTAAGTTCCAGGTAAAACTTAGTCCCTTTGTAAAATGTATAATGAAGCAATAGAATTCTTAATGAATCAGATGAAAATTGAGCATAGGACTGGCCAGATATGGGATGACTTTGACGTAGTTGGCCAGCTTAAATATATTGCAATATATGGACAAACAATCCCTGTTTTGTTTAAAGGGTAAGGCATTTTTCAGTAGCAGTATGCACAAACTGTCTCTGTCTTAAATATATTGATAATGGGTTGAGTGCAGAGGACTCTTGTGCAGTTGACTATATGTATTTTGTGGTCACAGCCTCATTGCACCCCCGCCTAATGGTTTTAAAAAATTTCCCTTGTTTTATATATATATATATATATATATATATATATATACACACACACACACACACACACACACACACACACACACACACACACACATAATAGTAATAGCTGTTTGAAAGACCCATTTCAATAATAAATAACGTTGAAGGCACCCATGTACAGAATTAGCAACCAAAATTATGAGCTATAATGTGAAACTGATTTATACTTCAACTAAGTGTTGGACTTTTTTTACCGTTTAAACACACAGGAGCAAATTCACCAAAGGGCGAAATGGCCCTCGCTAGGGAAAATTCGCTAGAAATAACATCTGCAGGGACATTGCCAATCTACAGTCGTACAGGACAATTCGTTGGCAAAAGAATACATTGCTAACAAAGTTTCATGCCCTTTTGCCAGGCAGTAGTGATGGGCGAATTTATTTGCCAGGCGCGAATTCGCAGCGGATTTGCGCGATTCGCCGGCAGCGAATAAATTCACGAAACGGCCGCGAAAATTCGCGGAAAAAATTCGCCCGGCGTCAATTTTTTTTTTCAAAAAAACGGACGCCGGCGGCAAAAACGGGTGCCGGCGTCGAGAAAACGGGCGCCGGTGTCAAAAACGGGCGCCGGCGCCGTTTTGCGGATTTTTCGCCGTTTCACGTAGTGGTAGCAAATTTACTTCTGACAAAGTTGTGCGAAGTGTGGTGAACCCTTCCAAAGTGAAAATTTACCCTTTAGTGATTTTGCCCCACTGTGTTCTACACTGTGTTCCTGTCCTACTATCATTTATCAAAATACATAGAAAAACAGTGGGATTTTAGAGAGTGCAGGGAAGGGTATGTAGGGACCTACAGGTATAGGATATCCTATCCCTATAGAGTTAATTCCCTACCTTTCTATGTAGTTCTCTTATCCCTTGTTATTGGGCCAAGCCCTTGCAATTGGTTAAGTGTAACATCCTCACCTATTGGACAAAGAGTGTAATGACACTCCCCTGCCACACTGCTATATAGTGCTGTGTAGGGAGTGGCCTCTTTGGCTCCTGGTGTCTGTGCTGCTAGGTGTTTCCCATTGAGCCTGGGATCACCAAGGCCCCAGTAAAGCCATTCGCCCCATAGGGACCTGTACCTTTGGTGCTGAAGTCGGAAACCAGGCTGTCCCGTGAATGAGAATTAGTTATCATTAGGGCAGATCTGTAATAGTCTTTCTAGGAGAGAGAGATAGCCAGATTTAGAGAGATAGGGAATTCAAGTTAGCAGAGGACTGCCTGGTCTCTACCTGATTGATCTGGTTTCACACTGGTGACTGGTCTTTGAGAGTGAGATATTCTGCCTACTATTTGACTATGGGAGTGACATCTGTGCATGCTACATCATCATCATGCTATCCTTCTTCCTCTGTGATATGCTAAATCCTGCTACAGCTCCTGCGTGAGTAAACCTGTGGTCAATTGCCTTTGCATATTTGTTCAATAAATACCACTCTTTGTTTGCATACAGAACCTCCTGGCATCCAATTTATCTATTTGACACTAATTAGCCTGTGGGTTGTAGTTTTACACCATTTTAAAGGGGAAGCTTCCATTTGGCGAAGGCTCTGCCCTGGGTGTAGATTCGCAGTGTAACCCATGCTCACTACCTACAGTAGCTGGACACCCGTAACTCCTAATTGGCAGGATAGCCCAAAAAAGTGTTACAGGTAAAAAGTGCAAAAAAGCCTGTGTAAACAAGTATGTTTTTTTGCAATTTGCATTCTGCACCTCACTTTGCCTTGGGCCCAGTGCTTCACAGGTAAATACAGAGCTGATTTCCTTCGGCAACACTGTAGTCATGAAGGCTGGGTGGGGGCAGACACATAGGCTTCCCCTTTCCAGGCCTGTAACTTATGGGTCATTTCAAAACACAAGTAAGGTAGTGGTGATGAGTACAAAGGAGCCTGTCCTTATCTATCACCAAAAAAATCTGGTACAAAGTGCACAGAAATGCTGCCCATAGACTCCAATGGGTGAAAAAAATTGTTGCTCGTCCAAAAATTGGCACCCATAGACCTCAATGCATTTGGCAAATTTTAACTGTTTCGTAAATGAAAGGCAAAGCGAAACAGGTCAGATTTGCCCATCATTAGTTGTAAATAAACTTCATGTGTATAGTAAGGGAGGACCAGGACAAGGAATTTTTTATCCCAAACAGAATTTAAGCATAATTCATTTAGTCTAAAGATTTCAAACAGTAACACAACTTCCCTTGTGGTTTTTTAGGGTCCGCACTTGGAGCCAATGGACCAAAATTTAGTTTTAATTGGTTACCAGCTGCTCAGTCTTACATACACAGTCTAGCAGATGTCAGGCCTTGTAAGCGTTTTTTTTGAGGACAAATGAAAACATTTTCATGGCGGGCCTGACCTACAAAATTCTCACAACCAGTTATTTGTATACAGTATCAAGTCATTAAACTTGCATTATCTAAGTGTCGTCCTCTTTGTCGCGAGTAATGATAAATGTAAGAAAAAGTAATTGCCTAAAGACGACTCTTTTTTGTCACCTTGTATTCAGTCATCAACTTGTCTTATGCAAGTGTCTGTGAGCCTAACATGATAGGCTGTAATGTTCTACTCTCAACTATTTATAGTCGTGGTGATTGCCTTTCCAAGGCACAAGGGAGACACCAAATTCTATACATATACATATATACTGTATATATAAAAATATATATAAATTTACACATCCCATATGGAACAGCACTCCCAGGACTTAAAATGATAAATTATAAAACAGCTTGCGACTAACGTTTCGGCCTAGGCCTTTCTCAAAGTGAAACATTAGTTGCAAACTGTTTTATGAATAAAAACCTTTTTTATCATTTTTAGTCCTGAGAATGCTGTTCTATATGAGATGGACGAAGATAATGTGCTGAACGTGCACCCAGGCATATGAGCACTTTATTGTCGAGAGTGCCATCTTCCTGTGGATAGATATATATATATATACTCTGTAAATCAGTTGTAAGCTTAATATAGCCAATAATATATTGATCGCATTATAAGTGGCTGTCCAGAAGTCAGCCAAGTTACCAAGAAGTGTATGTAAAGCATCACTGACAAATGATATGCTGCCAGAAAAATGCAACAAGTCCTGTTCAATTAAGTGCAAGTATAATAGCTTGCATAGTTAATCAAGTGAAAACAGATCAGTTAGGGAACGCCAGTGGCAATTACACAGCTTGTATGAAGCTAGGGTGTCCTCCTTGTGGCAATCGATCTGTTTCCCAGAATGCCCTTCAGCTGTGGGTTATGCTACGGGTTTAGCTCTTCAGGAGCTAATGAGTCATAGATCAAATTTGTGTTGTAAGGTATTATCTAAGCTTCTGGTTAAATGAGAAAGAAATATAAAACCACTGGGGGTAACAACATGTTATGTACTCTGCCAATGAGTATAATTACTTACATTCTAATGACTTGGGGTATTTAATCCAGAGCAGACCCTCACGATCAGGGGCATAAATACAGAGGAAGCAGACCCTGTGGCTGCAGGGGGCCCCAGGAGGAATAGGGGGCCCCTTGAGGCCCTAATTAATAAGCAATTTCAAAATATATTGGTAAAACAGGGCAACCTCTCAATATACCCTAAAATAAATTTGCTGTGAGGCGCAGTAATATCTAGTTATGCCACTGATCACCATCTTAATTTAAGTATCCCTTCTTGAATTCAGGCTTGGAAAATGAGCAGAAACTAACTTTTTCAAAAGTTCAGTACTGTGCATATGCCATGTCTGAGGATACCTGAAAGCCTAAAGCAAGATCCAGCCCACTTTCTGAGACATTATATATTAAAAGCTCCTAGCTGTCTACCTGTAATCTTCTCTAGCTGGATTTGGATGATCTGAAAATTGTCTTTTCATAAACAAACAGATTGGCACATGATGCTGCCCCCAACATTCCCCTGAAAATATGAAGTTTTCCGGCAATAACGTGTGATGATTGTTGAGAGGAGATATCTCAAAAATGATTCCTTATTAATACAGCAGTGATATATTCCACAGCACATTTCAGAGATTATACATCGGTCCCTGCCCCAAGGTCAACTTTATCAGGAGCCAATTAAGCTGCCTTTTGGGTTTTGAAGCATGAAAAGAAACAAACACAAACTCAGAAAAAGCAAACACACTGGCTGTAACTGAATCTAGGACCCCAGTGCAGTAAAGCAGCAAAGCTATCTACTGCACCACTGTAAACTAGCAATGTTTTTAGCACAATAGCAAGTAGCAGTATAAGTACGCTAAGAAAGTAATTGATATTAAGACAACACTAAAACCATATATTGTGTCCAAATTGCCTGTGTTATAAATCACAACTACATAAAGCAAATTTAAAAAATGAAATATGGAAGCCTTACCATCTTTACGGTAGTAGGTAACCACAACATTCCTTTCTTCTGATCCTAACAGAGCTTGTGCAATCTGAGCAATATCGTGCCTCTTGGTCTCCGGGCCATGGAGGAAGTCACAGGTACATGGTTTTTGCATGACATCTGGCCTTGAGAATCCAGTCATTTCACAGAAGCCATCATTGCAGTAAATGATAGCACAATTCTGAACTCTGGCGTTGGCAATGATGAATTTTTTATCTAGAGCGGCAGTGAAAAATGCAAGCATTATATAGTGCTATATTATTATTATTATTATTAATAAATGCTCAGGGCTATATACAAGTATGAGCACAATTCCCCCCTAGCAATATAAGACATGGCAAACAATTACAAGCCCAAAAAATTCAATATTTCTTTCTTCGGTAGCTCAAACACCTAAATAGCACTAGATCTGTACAGATGTTTGATTGCAGGTTAATATTAGCAAGCAATAATTCCACAGTAACCCCAGTACATTCAATACTAGTGAGATAACTGACATAGAGCAGGTAAAGATAATTTTCATTGGATAATTCTCATCCCACTGCAGGTCTGGACTGAGAATTAAAATAGGCCCTGGCATTTCAGGTACACAGAGGCCCAATCAGCCCCCACCAGCCCACTAAATACTGACTTTCTATGGCACTTTATAGCAGCCCCTCTGGCATTTGCCAGAACCCACAGATTGCCAGTCCGGGCCTGTCCCACTGTAATTCATCTTGGAATGCCTAAGTGGAACAAAAGGGTCAGTTAGGGAAGTCATATGTCTCCTTTAAAGGATCTCATCATTTTGGTAAAACATATCAACTTTTAGGTATTTTCTGGCCCATAAAATGAATTAGCTGTGAGACCCAGTAACAATTACTTATGTCACTGTTTTATGGCTATATGGACATTACATTGCAGTTAGGAAAAACAGGGATACAGTATTGCCAGGGACACAATTCCTAAAACCAGGTCAGCGCCCCAAACAACCAGAACAAGCAGAATATCAAGCTACATTAGCATTCTTCATACTCTTTATCTCTTTGTTCAGGTCACTTTTTTTTAATAACAGCTGGACTGCTGCTTGGTTGCTAGGGTTAGTATCCCTAACAACAGGTAGCCTTTTAAAATGTCAAGCTAGACGCAAAGTTACAACATAAAACTAAACATCACTGTATAATAAAACAGAGCAATTGAATAGCATCTTCAATTCAATTTCCAAAACTCATTATACTACATTTATTATACAGGTATGGGACCTGTTATCCAGAATGTTCGGGACCTGGGGTTTTCTGGATAAACTTTCCATAATTTGGATCTTCATACCTTAAGTCTTCTAAGAAAAAAATCATGTAAACATTAAATAAACACAATAATCTGATTTTGCTTCCAATTAGGGATAGTTTGGGTCAAGTACAATGCACTGTTTAATTATTACAGAGAAAAATGAAATAGTTTTTAAAAAATTGGATTATTTGGTTAAAATGGAGTCTATGGGAGATGATCTTTCCGTAATTCCATATAACGGATCCCATACGTGGACTACAGCTACATTTTTGGAGAACTACCTCTTTCTCAGGATATTTTAATAAATAGTGTTACATCTGCCCACATCTAGTAGTAACCCACAGCAACCAATAAGATCTTTGTTTTCAGACAGCAGATCAGTGACTACTGATTGGTTTGTTTGAGTTACAAGACAAGAAGCAAACTTAAGACCATTTATTACATTACAAGTGTCTCGTCTGTGTGTGTAGTGTAAATGTGTCCAGTCTTGCTTGTGTATACACTGCAACATACAGTATCATGCTCACACGAGAGCACCTGAGCTCAGCTAGAAGCCAGCCTTAAATAATAGACTACTGCTATATCTGGAGACTGGAGGAAGCTTTACTCTTCTTCTAGGATAGGGGGAGAAAATATATAGCATTTCCTGAGCCCTGCATTGTCTGTGTTCTCTCAACAAGAAGATGCTGCCACTCCGTTGATTCCGAAAGGCTCACTCAGAGTTTTACAACTTTATCATAACTGCCTAATGATGCACGGATCATGTCTAAAGATATCAGCTCCGTTCCAGCACTATGTGTGCTGCTGCTTCCCTGTCTGCCTGGGAATAACTCTTCACTTGCTGCTGTCTAATGGCAACCAAGTGTATAGGAAAAATACCAAGATATGCATTCCCTTTAAGCACAAAAAGAATCTGTGTAATCTTCCAGCCGTGGAGCTGTGACTAACAGATTTTACAAGCGCTCATGCTGTTATCTCCTCTTACTAGGGCTGCCTTATCTTACTTATTTTTACATGTGAATAGTATTCAGCGTTTATGGGTGATTCCTTGGCTGCCTATCAGTCGCCAGCTGGAAACCATATAATGTACGACTTACACATACAAATATTTATATGTATATAGCTGTTGATGTGACAGGTTCTCTGAGCTACTGTATGTTCCATGAATTCTCTGGCTCTACTTGCAAGCATCATTTGGCATTTATAATATAAACTGCTTGGAACGCTGTTGAGTATTATATGTTTTCCTGACCATCAGCAGCTGCGAGATGTTTAATGACGCCCTTAAGGATATCCAAGGGACGCGCCTTCACATAATGCAATATATTACACAGTGTTTATAAACACAGAGTTCCATGATACAAATCTTTAACCTTTACTTTACAGGCAGGAAGCTCAGGTTCCCAAATCTATTGCTGAGTCATTATGTCCAAGACTTGAGGCAAGAGTCTTTGGAAGTTATTAGACAGAGAGTTTTTGAGGGCCAACAGTGCTCTTAAAACTCGACATGCTCTTGGAATAGAGTGTTCTTGACTACACCTATAATATGCAGGATCGACAGCTTGTAACTGAACTTAAAGGGCACATATCAAAAAGATTTTCATTATTTCCACCAAGATGCCAGCTTAGTGAAGACAAGTATTTAGTCAAGAATTGCCCTCCATTGAGAGCCACCACATCGAGAGCTCCTCCCGGTGGAAGTGGCCACGCCGCGGCACACATTTATCCGTAACAAGCTCACTCAATTTTCTCATTTGCATGGCATGAAATAGACAATGTACTCCTGCACACTGAGCAGGCACAGCACTCAATGGGGGGGAATACTATTGTTTCCCCCATCCAAAATGTGGGCTCCTTTAACTCACACCTCCAATAAGCGATCAAAATGTTTGCTAAGGAATAATAATATAAAGGGGAAATTCACCCCTTCTCCTAATTAAAAAATGTGTCTTATTTACGCTATTAAAAATGGTTTAATGGGTATAAAGTTATTGTAAATGTATTTGCTATTGAGGAGTATCTATGCTAATATTTGCACCGTTGATTCTGACTCCTGAAATAGCAGAAGCCTGCTGATTAACAGACTAGGAAGAGAACTGATTTTTGCTACTGTACCGTGTGAATGCACCAAATGTATACACTGCTTTCAACGTTAAACCAGTGGAAAGTTATGTATTTTCTTTCATCGTGCACAAAAGCAGATTTTCTGGGGAGATCTCCTATATGTTTTTTCTGAATTGAAGCTATCGGTTTGGTTTGCCAGGGTCACTAACCAGAGCAACAAAGCAGGAGTTTGAATAACAGACTGGAACATTAACAGATAAATCCTGAGTAGAAAGACAAACAAAAAAATAAAAACAATAAAAATCAAGACTGGTGTGAACTGGAATCTTTTCATATTTTTTCATCTGTTGAGACTGGTGTGAACTGGAATCTTTTCATCTGTTAACCATAAAAATTAATCAATTAAGACAAACTGAAAAGTTGCCCAATAACTTGTAGATTGTAAGCTCTTGTTGCAAGGCCTTCTGTCATTCTGAATAAGCTACTTTCTATTGCCTAACCCTTTTAGTTACCTAGTGAGAACAGATGTGTTTGAAGCTGGAGAAATTCTTAACAGTTTTGGAGTTACAGATGACTGTTTGGCAGAATTTTCTGGAAAATGACAACTAAAAAATTCTAATTGGTAGAAGAGCTAATAAGTACACTTTTGCATGCTCCACCACAAGGCAATGCGTTCACCGTAAGCAAATGGTTAAACACACAATAGTTTGCATTGCCTTTTTAATGGAACCTACTTAAATGGCTTCTAATTAGTTACTGTCTGCTTGATAAAGGGCACCAACATTTGTTTTGCTTGTATCATTTGCATAAACAACATGCAAAACACAGCGAACAATCTGGCTACCTCATGAGTGCATCTTCTTACAGTAACATCCTTCCAATAATATGAATAAATGTCATGGTGCCAGGGGTCCCTATGAGGGAAGAGGGCCTGTGACAATGCAGGAATACCCATATCTGACAGAGTAAATTACATAAATCTGGGATGCCCTAACGTACCGGTCAACAGCTGATGTTGAACTACAGTCGCAGATGTATACTGAAAATAACCAAGAATGCCCTTTGTAATTGTGTTCCTTAAGACATTCCTGTGATGCTTAGGGATCAAAACAAATATCCTTTATGCTTTACCCCACAACCAGCCACATGTGGTCATTTAAAGTGTATTACATCATGAAAGCCCTTCGGAGATATATATGTGTGACACACACACAAACAAACATATATACTTTATATACAGTATAAATGTATATGTGTGTGTATAACCTTGAAGCCGAACATACAGTAGTGGAATTTGCATAGTCACACATATATATATGGAAACAAGTGACAAATATGGATTCAGGCCTTGCTAAATTGCATTACATAACTCCTACATATAGTTCCATACAGTGTGTGATTAGCTCATCTTATGCCATGCTAGAATGGCAGCATTTGACTCGCAAAACTTCACTCCTCTATAAATAAACAGCATTCCTTTCCCAGAATTGCCTGCCGCTCTCAGGTGCTAACTCCCATGCCCGCACACACACACTCACGCCTGCCTATTATCATGTACAAACTAGTGTTGGCATGAACTTGGACTCTCTGCTTCTTGCAGTCGCTGCGTCCGGGCACTGTAACACAACTGTGCAACTTGCATGCATATGAAGGATACAAAGTAGCAAGAAGAAAGTGCCAAAGGCTGCACACAATGCAAGAAGTGCTGTCAGATGTGTTACATGATGTCAGTGTGTATGTACTAGACATTTGTCATTCGCAGAGAGCAGCAGCAACATCTGTTTAGCAACACACACACAGACACACACACAGACACAAGGGCCCCACAATATCCATGTTACTTACTTTGTCCTTCAAATTTGCGTATGATGATCCCCAGGAAGGTGTTCTGAGGAGCAACATGACCCCTCCTGACAGGCATTTTGGAAGAGAATGGATTCAGTTCCCTAACTGCACACACACACACACACAATGCCTCTCCTCCTCCTCCTCCTCCTCCTTCAGGATCTCCTGTGCTGTTAGAGCCAACGCCACTAAGCGATCTCCTCTTCCTCCCCAGTCATTCTCTTCTGTTTCAGTGTCTCACCGGAAGGGGGCGGGGGAGCTCGGGGTCCGGCAGGTGCGCCCCTAATCGCGCAGGTACTGCGCCCCCCCAGCATTAAGCAGGATCTGTGAGGGTCTCATCTCGGAGCTTCAGGCACAGCTTGTGATGATGGAACAGGAGGAGGGGTAGAAGGGTGGAAAAAGCAGAACCTGCGCAGCACCATGGCAGCGGGAAGAGCATGCCCTGCCTGGATGCCTTAAATACTCTTAAAGAGACAGGCAGGGGGCTGTGTGGCCATTACACCCCTCCCCCCTCTCGTTCTACACAAGCGCAGCTGACACATCTCATTCTTAACACAGGGAGCTGTCAGCAGCCAGGCTGTGGCTCAAACGAATGACACGCTCTAGGTGTCTGGGTTAGTCCTGAAATACAAATGTATAGGGGGTCCTCCACCCAAAAGCTGGCAATTCTAAGGAACACTCCAACATATACTTTTTCAGTGTCAGACTGGGATGCCAGCGGCCCACCAGTAAATCTTAGACTGAGGGACCACCTTCCAAACTATTATTCCTCCTCTCCTCACTCAACCTCTTTATTCTCAGTCTCCTATATCTACTTACTATTTGCTTGCATTATTATGCACAGGTCCAGACTGCGAATTAAAATAGGCCCTGGCATTTCAGGTACACAGAGGCCCAACTGCCCCCACCAGCCCACTAAATAGTCACTTTCTATGGGACCTTATAGCAGCCCCTCTGGCATTGGCTAGAACCCTCAGATTTCCAGTCCGGGCCTGTTTATGCATTTTTTCCAAAAAATAGCAAATGACTAGTGATGGGACAATTTCGCTGCCAGCGAATAAATTCGCAAAACTCCAGCGAAAATTTGAAGCACGTCCGAAAAGTCGCCTCAGCACTATTCAGACACCTCTTGACTTTAACTGTCAGAAGCGACTTTTCGGACGCGCATCCTAAATTGACGCTGGCATCAATTTTCAAGTATCACAAATTTTTTCGCCGTGTTGTGAATTTTGCAGGAACATTGCAAATTTTTGTGTGAAGTAAAACTGGAGAAATTCTCCCATCACTAGAAATGACCATGAAATCGGCTCATTGGTTAGAACCAGAAGGGCCCACTGACACCTGGGTCCACCAGGATTTTTCCTTGTATCCCAGTGGACAAGTCCAACACTGTACTTTTTCATTTATTTATAAATACTATTTTGATTGCAGTAGTTGTCTGTTTATATTTTCTGAGCTGTTGGTTCTCACTCCTGAAACAATGTAGCAGCAGACATCGGATTAGCTGGAGGAGAGCTGCTACACTCTTTTAGAAGAGTCAGAACAAGAAATGAGAATGGGTTAAAATAAATGCACTCTGAACTGTATGCAGGTGAAGTCGCACACACCCTTAACTCTTCCTCCACTGTGTAGCCTTGTGCCCTGCGTAGGAGGATACGGCAGCCCCCAATGTTAAGGTAAAAGTAGAAAACACCATCTTGAATGCCAGTGTTTTCTACATTTACCTAAAATAAATGCAGCAATACCACAATCACATTTACAAATAACTTTTAAACCCATCAAAACATCTTAATTAAAATGTTTGTTCACATATATTCACTTTCAATATGACTCAGATAGCAATATGCTAAGATCATTTTGAACTGGTCTTTTTTCAAGTGTAGTTTAAAATGTGTAGCTTTTGTTCAGCAGCTATCTGGTAGCTAGGATCTGATTTACCTTTGCAACCGGGCAGTTTGAATGAGAGACTGTCAACTGAAAAGAACAGGGCCTAAATAGAAAGATATGTAATAATGTGTAATAAACAATAACAATGTTGCCTCAGCAACCTCTGTCTGAAAGCTGAAGGGGCAGAAGAGGAAGGTTAATAATTTTAAAAAACTAAAGCCAATTAATATGTTGCTGAAAATAAAACATAGCGCATAAAAATTTAAAGGGGACAAGCCCTTTAATATATATTAAATATTAGAGTATTTGGGTGGAAGACTCTTTCATAATATATGCTGCAAATATGACATCTAGTTGTTGAACAATCTCCCAGAATCCAAGCAAATAGTCTGTGTTTTCCTAACACTGTTGTGGGCCCAAAGTGTCTCCTGTTCTGCAGAGCCTTTACAGTCAGCGTATACATTAAGGTGCAGCAGAAATTGGGGTGCAGCTATTATAACATAATTATCTCTTGTTTTCACAAAATAACTTTTGATCTTTGTAAACTGGTTTGATTGAAATAGGGCTACCCGGCTACTAAGCCATTTGGCAAGTTCCAGTGCTCCTGAATGTAATGTGATATTAAAATAGATTTCACTACTTTCCCATTTCTTTTTCTTTGCTTTGGTATCTCGACAGTGCTAAAGATGCCACAAAGTATATTATATATTATTATTTTTTTTATTAGTTTAAGGCTGTAGTGGTTGCTGCATTAATGCATGTCTTGTCACAGGTGCTATCTGAAACCAATGACATGCACAATGATCTATGACTACTGAATAGCACTTTCTTAAAGTGATCTGGGGACAATGGCTTAGCTAAAGCAATATGGCAGCTTACAGTATAAGCCTTTGTCTGAAACAAAAATGGGGAAGAAGGAATTTTCCATGCACACCAATTGCTCTGCCTTTGTTACAGTAAATATAAAATATTATTTAAGGCATAAAACACAGTCACATAACTGCAGTCTTCTTGGTTGTCTCTGGACTTCAAATCCTATCATGCTTTAACATACAGTATTATCAGTGCTTCAAGCATGCTGGGAGCTGAAGTCAATCAACACCAGGATTGTAGTCTTAAAGCAATATAGCTTGACAACATGTTTCATTGGCATATTCTCTTGGTTTTCAGTAGGATGGTTTTATGGAGGGACTTCTATTCCTCTCGAAACTATCTGGGAAAACGGACTTTTACTCAATTGGTTCAAGAGTAAGAACTAGGAGTGAATGCAGTGTTAATGTCGCCTAATGAAGGAAAATGAAATTGTAATGAATATTCATTAAATATTTTGAATGGTTTTAACTGGTTATAACTGGAAGCAGTACCTGTCTACCCCTTGCTATTCAGACTTGTAAAGAAACATGCAATACTGTACATTGTGGGGACATGGAGCATTGACTAGAGGAAAGCTACATTGTCCCAATAGTTAAATTCAGCCATGTGTGTAAAAATAGCAAATATTGTTTTCAGGAACAGTGTGTAGATTTCAAACACAAACCAATGTTAAGTTAAGTTTCCTTTTAATTTTACAGCACAGGTTCCCAAGGAGGCAGAACAGTTGATACTGTAACATATATTACTCTATGTTTAGCTAAGGGCATGTCTCTGACTCAACCTGCCCAAAGTCTCTCAGACGCACTGAATTTTGTGTACATCCAAAGATGAGTTAATACGATGAGTCGGATTATCGCACTATGAAATCGCTTTGAAATGCTTTGTGCTGGATGAAGATTAGGAGAAATCAGTTCCTTACAGTTCTATGTACATTTTATGTAATCCCATTGCACAACATCAGACGTGTGGGGAAATTCATTCACCCTATGAATCCATGTAACAGAATTCCATAGTATAGAATTACTTTTAAACGTAAATTTCCCCCTCACCAGTCACAAGGGGAGGTATTGGAGATTTAAGCACTTCTAAAGGGACCTAGTCTTAGTGGGGTCATACAGAACAGTGGTTGCTGTTCTGTGATTAGACTGAATAGTACAGTAAATTTCAGAGATACCCAATCTACAGCCTTCTTATTATTGGAAAAAAAATGTCAGCTGCTGACTGAAGGAAATTACTGGGAGTTGTAGTCCAAAAGCAGCAGGGCTGATGTAGGTTCCAAGGCCTCCAAGCAAGCTGTGTTGAGTAGGTCCCACGCACACTACGTGCCCTGTGCTTTGCCTCTCATTATATTATTGTACTGCTACAGCTGTCATGTTGCAATATTTTTTGGAAATCCTAGTGGGGCTCTACATTCTGGATCAGACCGGTCTGTGCACAGTAGGCTTGAGTTTGTATCAGTAAGGTGAGTGGTATTGGTGCGTGTGTGTGTGTGGGGGGGGGTGAGGGCCAGTCAACAGCAGCAATGTGGGGGAAGAGAGGGAGATATAGAGGAGGGGAGGGTGGCAGCCATTCTAGTCTTGGACATCAGGAACTCTTGTGGGCCCAATGGTCTCCAGTCCTACACTGATTGGTACTAAAACTGCAATAACACCTGGACCATAAAAGGGTCACAGTAGAAGGGAAATCAAAATAAATATACCTGAACATTTATATACCAGGGAGTAAAATGTAATCATGGATCCTGAGGGAAATGTCCTGTACAATGGATGTATGAGCACAATGTTATAAAACTATGCAAGCATGTATATGATCACTGAAATCAGCACTGTCATCCCTCTTGCATTCATTTATTTATTTATTTTCTGTATAATGGTCCCAAGAGATGTTTATCAATTTAGCAGCACATAGCTCAAACACCCAAGCCAATTTTTGTGTACCAACCCTGTAACAACATTTAACTGCATATGTTTTGAATGCTATTTTAAAAGGAAATATATTATGCTGTAGCCACATATACACCCAACCACTTTTTCAATCAAAGATCATCCCAAAATTGAGTGGCTGAGTGCACATTGATGCTATGCAGAAAATGACTTGTGCCCATGCATACTGCTTTACAATGTTTGGCGAGAACCAATGTGTCCATTCAGCCTGCTCTGATGAAGTATATACACACAAGGAACCTTTGGTATTCCACTATTTGGTCAGAGCCCCTCCTTAACTCATTAAATGTTACAGATATACCATATATTGGTAAATATGCCATTTCACTGAAAATATCTATGACTTTAAATAAAGGTTTACATCAAATTTCACCTTAAGACTAACCTTCTAATTGGTCTTTAAATTGAGTATCAAAGGGGAAAATATGCATTCTCCCCAAATTTTACATTATATGACTGCTCCTCCAGCCACTAGGGTCAGAGTTCATGGCACTGCCATGGCTGCCTGTGGTAATAGCTGCCTGGGGGAGTTTCCACTGGAAGGACAGTTATATTAGATTACAGAGGTCATTATTAGTGCACCCAGCTTTGGTTTTATGTCTTGTATATTCTCTATACAACTTGCTTTTGTGCTATTACTCTAATAGGTAAAGTGCTGAAGTGTGTACGTAGCACTGCATTTGTATATGAGCCCTCCTATCTTCATCTAGAAACATGTTAAGCAGTGGGAGAATCGGAATTCCCTTTCAGCACCATGGACAGCTATGGAGAGTGCTCAGTCAGCAGGACCTTTTCATGTTCCCTTATACTGCAGACTTTGTTCTACATTCCTTCTGGGTCCCTTGTGGATAATATTTCCTAAAATAACACAGAACAAACCCACCGTGCTGTCCCTTTTGGGTCCCTATTAGATTTTTTATCCAAAATAACCCAGGTCACACATGCTGCGATATCCCTTCTGGGTACCTCGTGGATAATATTGCCTAAAATAACTCAGGTCACACAGGCACTGTGCTGTGCCTTCTGAAACCGTAAGTGGCTAATATTACTCAATATTACTCCTGTCACAAATGCTTTTATGTACCTTCTGGGTCCCTTATGGATACTATTGCTAAAAATAACCCAGCTTACACATGTACTGTATCTTCCAAGTCCCTTATGCATAATATTACCTAAAATAACCTAGCTCATTCACGCTGTGCTATCTCTTATTAGCATGTATATGGTAACAATTTAAATTTGTGATGATAAATCCTTCTTTCCGTCCTCTAGCAGATCTGTTCTCCCCATTATTATAGTCTGTGACACATCATTTATTTTATCTATCACGTAGCAGGGAATCTCCATATGTTGCGGAAGATTGAGTTAATTTAGAAATGTACAACTTGTGAAAGCCCAGCTGTTGTTGCCAACTCTGTCTTTCAGAAGCCTTCCTTTAACTTTTCTGAGTTTGAATCTGAGAATAGCTTGGGGACTTTAAAATGGCAATTTCTAACATCATTAAAAGTCTGAGCTCTCTCATGCATTTGCTCTTTCACAGAAGGTGACACAATGGTGGTGTGGTTTGTTGTGGTCAGATTAAGCCACTCTCTACATGGAATTGGCATGTTCTCTTTTTTTGTGTTTTATGGCGCTCATCTTCTGCATAAACTTACAGGTAGGATAACTGACTCCTGAGTTAATTCACTCTGGTGGGTGGGTGTAATAATATGGAATCTAGACAGTTTAGCTAAGCCCTAATGCTGTTGAAGGCTAAGATATCCTACAAAACCACAAATCCACGGCCTCCTGGGAAATGAGGTGTACAAAGAGAAATATAGTTATGAGCTGAGCAATTTCCACCACCCAGCCAATAGTTTGACCAATAAGTTAAATAAGTTTAAAAGGACTAAAAGATTTGTAGACACAGTTCCTTGAGGATGCTGTTTAATGAATGGGTGTCTTCAAGAGGTCCTGATCTATAGGAGGAATGAAACATTTTTGCATTGCCAGTGATCCCCAGATGTATATAACAAAAATATACAACAATCTATATATAATTGATACTTTCTACCATGTCTTCCATTTTACCCTAAGGCCAAAGTCCAAATGTCCCTGCTTCTCTATCCTATAACTGGCCCTAACAAATTGACTGATTCAGGCTGTATAAATTACAGTATTGGTTGGTTGTCCATGCATATATTTATTTCCTTTACCAATTATCATATGTAACTGAGAATAGAGGGTCAAGTGTAAGGAGGATTATTATTGGAGCAGAGTGAAATTATGGTTTGGGAAGGCTACCAATAGTACCATTTGTATTGGGGAATTTATAATCTTATAGGAATATATGCATCTTCATTATTCTCAGTGCAGGTATCCATGTGTACTGGGCTGCTGATCCTAGAGGACTTTTTTTTTCATTTCATGTGCACTGTTACTCTAGGAATCCAAGTCTTTTGGTTGCAGGACTACAGCTCCCATCATGCTTTAACGCTGGATAATATGTTGGAGAATTCTGAGAGTTGTAGTCCAGCAGAATGTATGTAGCAATGCTATAGAAGTTATATATTCCCCTTTAATAAGATCTCATCAGTTGCCAAATGTCAACCGGCAATAACTCAGCAGCCGCCTGTAGCGCATAAAACAATAATCAGAAGCTACATTAATTGATCTGTACTTTCAGTTTTGCTCAAAGCATAACTATTATTCTAAATAGTAATTTCAGTCTCTGGACACCTTGAGGTTTCCTGAGATTTGCCACAAGTGCCATATATTATATTAATTTTATTCTACAGAAATAGCAGTAGGTTTGATGTGTACTTAAGTGCTAATGTTAGGGTTCACCTAAATAACAACCCTGCATGAGTGATTATGACTTCTAAAGGTCATGTGACTCATAGAGAACAACACAGCTTTTATGCAATAACATTATTAATCATTTGAATCAACATGCCAGATTTTGTTTAGTAATAGTTCCCATCCTTGATGCTAGTAAAGAAAGTTTAGGTCCCTCCATATGCTACTGAATGAAAACCTCCAGCATCCTATAAGTTCCAGCAATCCTTTGCATTTCTGGTTAACAACACTTTACTCAATTGTTACTGGACTATGAATCCCAGCATACTTTAACATGTTATCAAGGTTAAGGCATGCTGGGAGCTGTAGTCCAACAATATAAGGATTGTATTCTTAAAGCAATATTTAAAAATAAAATGTCCCCCAGCTCTCTAGGCTAGGGCAGCATTCAAATACAAACTAATCCTCCAATGAAAATCCCAAGTGACCTGTGTAACTCTGGGTATCCATGCTTTCTGCTCCTGCATTTGGAGTTGAAAGCATGAAGCACGGAACATCTGTCTTTTATCCCCATATTTGATTCCAGTGAAATAAATGAATTTACAATTGCAGGCTAATGGCTGACATAGTGCTGAGAATCATCATTCTCGTTGGTCTATGCTCTTGCCTCTGTAATTAAGTTTTTGGTCAGTAGAATTCTCATTTGTGAATGGGTTTCCATATATAATTGTGTTTTTTTCTCAACTTCTATAGAGAACTAGGGGACACAGGGGGACACATTTATGGTTGTGTTTAGTGTCAAAAGATTTGACATACACTCTAGTGGATGATTAATACAGTACATTTGTTTCACAAATATTTATAGAATTTATTGTTTGTTTTGTTTTGTTTTTTTAATTTAATATTGAGTTCCTTTTTTTTTTTTACGACACACTCATGCTGTGAGTCCCTGACGGATTTCACCTGCTCTAATTGTGATCATGGTATGAGTCAACAATTTGTAATGCACTGCTGACACGCAGCATGCTTACAGGGGATCTAAACACTGTTTATTAAAGGAAAGGCTTTAACTCAAATCTTTAGTATGTTAAAGTACCCTTTATCCTTTACCTGATCGCTAAAAAAATATATTCCTCCGTTATATCATATGGTCCCCTTTTTAACTGGCTTCAAACTATCCATCATGGAGTGGAAGAAATTAAATATTTGGCCTGCACTTTGATGTAAGTGTGTCACACAATCTCATGCACATTGCAGCACACAAGGATTACTACGCAGCGCAGGCAGGAGCTTATATTAAAGATGTATTAATAGTTTATATATATATATATATATATATATATATATATATATATATATATATATACAGTATATATACAGTATATATATATATATATATATTTATTTATTTATTTATTTATAGTTTTTATATATTTTCACAAAAAGGTTGTACACTACACTTGCCATTGCCAATCAATGCTTTGGTCTTTGTGCTGGATTCGTGCATCAACTTAGCAACTGTCAGAGTTGGTTGTGATTGGTGCACACTTAAGGAAGGGAAGGATTAGCCAGGACAGTTTATGGGAACTCTGCTCAGGAATATTCTAATGCACATGCGACTCGGCCTTGGTGTAAATGATGTGGGGGGTTTTTTTTACCAGTTTTTTCCACAATGTAACATTTAAACTGGAAAATGGCTTAAACAAGAGGTGATTGAATTGCACAGATGTACAGGTATGCATTTTAATGAAGATTAACTCGTATCACTATTTGTGATCAGGCGATTTACTCATTGTTATAGGATCTGTCTTGCATTTTACTGACTGTTGATTAAAAATAATAATATTAATAATAATAAAATAATATGTTGAAAAATGTCATTTGAACAGTGAAGATTTATAGTGTAATTAAGCTGGTTTAGCAGCAAAGTGCAGGAAAACACAACTGTTTGCATTGGCATCTTGTGCACGCAGTTACACTGGCATTGTGGGGAAAATGCTGCATTGTGGGGTAAAAAACAAAGTGACTTGTCATTGCATGATGCACACTTCCCTTGCTCTCATAAATTAACCCTTTTATTTTTTATCTGCTTATGGTGTTATAATAGTGCCCATAGAGTTACAATGACACTAGGTTCCCAAGAATTCTTGGAAAGGGCATTTAGTGAGAGATATATCATCCTGCATGATACTGACTGGGGCAGGGAAACAGGCTTGAAGGCAGCAGTACTAAATTACATGGGCAGAAGAGATAATGTAATTACTGTTACATGAAAGATATTCTCTCAAGACTCCAAACGATTTCGTTTTTTTATCAACTTATAAGACTAAGGAGCCAAAAACTTGCGCTGATGTATTATCCATTGAGACTAAAAGTTATAACTCTAATTTTAAATAAAAATTAATTCCATTAATTTTCTAGACTCTAAAGAGCTGAAGGATGTGGTAACAAATTGGTAATTAACAGCAGAACAAGGGAAGTTTGAATATGGATAAAAGGGTATGCTCAGTGTTTTCATCGATGTCTCCATTATTTCTGTGCTGCATTATTACCAGATAATGAATATAATGGGAAGTTCTGCCATTCTGCTTGGATGGGGAACAATTACATGTGCTGATAAGTAGAAAGACACCTGCTGGTGGATAAGCTTGAGTAATATTGACAGAGAAGGTATCATATTCATTGTTTCTTCCCTAAACAAAAGAGGGACCTTTGTGTGTGGCTTTGCAAATAAATGAGTATTAGGCAACGGATCATGAAAAGGTTCTGCCTATAATATTAGGGCACCTGTTGCTAAAGTCTGACTTTGCCTTTGTGAACCTAGAGGGAAATCATAAAGGAAGTGCTACATCGTTTGTGTTGTTTGTTTGTGTTTTGTTTCTTTTATATTTACATTTCTTCTTTGGCATGCTACATGTAGTTTCAGTGCATGGTTGAATTTATCTCCACAAAATATATAAGGAAAAGTGTTTTTGCACCTGTTAATAAGTTTGTGACAATGGCATAACTACAAGGTTAAAGGAGAAGGAAAGCTACAGGGTAATTTATTGCCAATAGATTAGCTGCAATAGTGCAAGCTAAAATGCTATATTTATACTGTAGAATGTTTTACCATACCTGAGTAAAAAGCGCTAGAAGCTCTTTGTTTGTTTAGGATAGCAACTGCAGTATTAGCTTGGTGTGACATCACTTCCTGCCTGAGTCTCTCCCTGCTCACTTATAGCTCTTGCTCAGATTACAGCAGAGAAGGGGGGGGGGAAGAGGAGCAAACTGAGCATGCTCAAGCCCTAGCCTTGGAGGTTTAAGCTGAAGGAAGGAAGCCTGATACAGAAGCCCATGTGTAAACAATAGAAGGAACAGTGATTCTTTTGACAGAGGACTCAGAGCAGCACTACTTTGAGGGCGTACTTGTATATTTAGGTGGACCTTTCTGATAAGGCTTACTTAGTTTTAACCTTTCCTTCTCATGTAATGGTCCCAACTGCAAAGTCATTTTAGGATCCCTTAACTGTTCTATAATTACTGTATGTCACATTAACCACAAAGTTTAAAGAAGTTTTATCTACCCCTTTAAATATTAATGAAGTTATCTTTAATAAATATAATTTCTCATTATTTCTGAACTGTTGTTTCAGGTGAAACAGTTCAGGCATGTACTGATTGAGGATTATGCACATTTTGAGAAGACGAACCAAACACTTTTTTCAGTTCAGTTGTTTTCAGATTGTTCACCATGCTTTAACAGTTTTTCCAGAATTGAAGTTAAAGTTTAATGTTCCTGTTTCTGGTGTTTTAGTCAGGTAGCTCAGTAATCCAGGTACAGATTCTGAACGGTTACAATTTGCTACATTAGTTGCTATACTATATTTTTCAGCATCATCGGTGGAATAATAGCAACTATTGTATAAATTACAACAGCTGATTTTATTGAAACTCAGGGATTCTGAGTTCTCAATTTAGAAACGTTTAGAGACTGCAACAGACCCCCCCCCCGGCTGCTTCAGAAAGACATAGAAGGTAAAAATTGAAACTTTAATATTATATTTTGAAGTTTCAGATTGAAAATTTAACGTAATCAAAAGAATCTTTATTTCTGGTGATCTAACTGAAACCAACTGAACTGCAAAAGAATTGGAAGGTGAACAACCACAAACCAAAGACTCCAATCACTTTTATGGATGTATGAATAAAGATTTGCAGATGTTTAATTTCCATTTATTTCCTGTTCCTCTTTGTTATGTAATACTTACTGCAACTATTTTCTTAAGCAAATGTACTTGGTTTTTCTGTATATGTGCTTTTTTTTTTTTTTAAATAAAAAAAAATGAACCCGTTTAAATCCCAACTACAATCTGGTTCCTGGTGTGATCTGCTAAATTGTGTGAACTGCAAAACATAATGATTATGAAGGTGAACAAGTCATGTTTATGTTCACAATTCATGGAATTGTTTAATTTTAATATGCTAATTTGGTTTCAAATTGGGTTCGGTATGCGTCACCTTCTTGTCTGAGGGGTTCTGATGGGTTTGTTATTCGGCCATATCCAAATAAAATTATGGATTCACACATTCCTTGAAGGTGTTCGACTGGACCTCTTAGGACCCACCAGAGAATCTGAAGCCAACTGTCAAAACTAATAGAAATAAAACTTTCTAAATAGAATGGATCACATTTAATAAAGAACTAATGAATTATCCAACAGAGGATCACACTAGGCCCTGTGCCCAAATAGGTATTCGATGGTATCCTGGCAGGGCAGTTCTACCCTGGTCTTTTAAAGTATAACATAAATGCAATGTAAACATGTCTGGTATGTGGTATCATCACCTATACAGTATTTAAACCAGAAGCACCAGAAGTCAGTGGCTTATTGCATATGAAAATAACTGTACAGTGCTATGAGAAATCATTCTGATTATATTACAGTACAACATTCTTTAATTTCATTGGTTACACTATAATAAATTGTTTTGCATATATATATATATATATATATATATATATATATATATATATATACATATATATATATATATATATATAAAATCTGATTTCATATGCATTTAAAGGGTTAGCAGAAAATATTATGTGTGTTAACAACATTTCAATTGAGATGGTTCTCTGTGAACACCAATTTTTCTGAGCAAAGGATGAAAAAAAGCTTGTGTCTCCCTTCAGTGAAACAGACTATATGCTACATCAGCATATTCATTCTCAAATGTAAAAGTTATTTATAAAATATGACACCAGAACTGGAAAATACCATTACAGTCTTGTCTTCCTTCTGCAATGTTCCTCCGACTTCTATTTCTGTCCTGATCATATAAATAGCATTTAGCATTTTGCCTCTTAAGCGACAGACATGCATTATAAATTTTCACTTTTCAGCAAAATCATCATGTTATCACTTTTGTATAACGCAGACACGCAACAGATCCTGGTATCAGCAGAAGGCTTCTGTCGAAAATAATCTCTGCTTATTAGGAAACGGCTATGGAAAAAAATTGTGATGTCTCCACAGAGGACCCTGATTTTACATTTTCACAGCCAGAGGTGACTGCAAGATCTCAAGTTGTTATTGGCTTTGCTAGTGAAGAGGTTACAACATAGATAAAGCTATCTGGATGCTGAGGTGTCATTAAAGGGGACATATACTTTTCATAGCAGTGATGCTTTACTCAAATGTGGCCTACAACCCACAGCATTCTCCAACACATTATTCAGGTTAAAAGCATGATGTGAGCTGTAGCCCAGGAACCACAGAGAGAAGTCTTAAATCAGTTTTTTTGGAGTCTCCCGGACTAAATACCCAACTGATAAGAGTATCCTATCAATAAGAATTCTGCCCACTCTGTTTACAGCTTACTCTGTCTTTATTCTTGGTTTCTGCCCACTCCATTTACACTTGATTCTCATGGTTCTTTAAGATCATTTTCATAGGAATACAGTTATTATCACTTTCCTGACTTGAGAAAACCATTTGATCTGTTTATGACTCTAAGAAGTAGGGATTTGTTATATGACAGCACTGTAGAAGATTAAAATATAGTATGAAATATGGTACATTTCCCATTGAAATAAAGGTTTCAGATGCAGAGTGAATTGATTCTAATGTTCATAATATATGGCTGACTTTTAGGGTATTTCAATGCAATTATTATATTTGCATTTATTTGTTCTGATGGGATTATCTAGATTTTGGAATTTATTCTTACTCAGACTTTGATAGATTTCCCTTGCCCCTTGATATTCATTGTAAAATGAATATTTGACAGGTGATGGATTGGCATGAGATCTTCATTGTTAAATTACACTAATGAAATATGTACAAAGGCCTTAATTTGATTTATAGCTTCTTTCATTTCCCCCGGAATGGATATACTACTGTAGTCTAATGTGCTATGCAGCCTGGCTTTGTCTCTGCCGTTCAGAAGTGGCCTAGCTTTTTCCATATGATAATGCTCTCAGTGCTGCTTAAGATCTTTGTTCCTATAATTGTAGATCCAAGCCTCTAACTACAGAGTACAAAGATAATCACAGCTGTAGCTAAAAGTAGAGAAGCTAACGTATCATATCATGACCTTTTTAATTTTTGAGTCTTTGCAAGCAGCTACACAATAGGCTGGGGAGCCGGCAGGCTTTGTAATAGCCAACATTTTGTTATAAATTTTGTAGGCAAGTGAAAAATGCATTTAAATCATTGATTGTTTTTACCCATACTGCAGCATTTTCCCCGAATTCCAGCAAGTGCCACCAGCCTTCCAAAGAGGAATCTCAAACTTAATGAAAGATGCAAGAGGATTCTCCAATCAGAGTGTTGCACTACACCAGTGATTTTGATATTTTTTAATGTAATGCTGTCATGCAAGTATTTCTACATTGCAACAAAGGTAAATATTGTGTTTGGAATAATAATATAACAACAAATTAATGGGCAAATTCAAAGCTTATTATCTATGAAAGAGTCAAACTTCCTTTGATTTCCATTAAGGGGCCGATTCACAAAGGGTCGAATATTAAGGGTTAATTAAGCCTCGATATTCGACTGGGAATTGAAATCCTTCGACTTTGAATATTGAAGTCGAAGGATTTTAGCACAAATAGTGTGATCGAATGATCGAAGGATTATTCCTTCGATCAAACGATAAAATCCTTCGAGTCGAACGATTCAAAGGATTTTAATCCAAGGATCGAAGGAATATCCTTCGATCAAAAAAACTTAGGAAAGCCTATGGGGACCTTCCCCATAGGCTAACATTGAGTTCGGTAGCTTTTAGATGGCGAACTAGGGGGTCGAAGTTTTTTCGTAAAGAGACAGTACTTCGACTATCGAATAGTCGAATAGTCAAACGATTTTTAGTACGAATCCTTCGATTCGAAGTCGTAGTCGAAGGTCGTAGTAGACCATTTGATGGTCGAAGTAGTCCAAAAAAACTTCGTAATTCGAAGTTTTTTTACTTCGAATCCTTCACTCGAAGTTAGTGAAGTGGCCCCTAAATGTTAATAGATAAATATGGATCATATTGTGTCTGAATTGCTCCAGTGCAGCCTGGTTTATAAAATTGCTTAAATACCACAAAATATGTTTTAAAATACTTGTCTCTACAATTGCCTTGGTCTTCGAATATCGAAGTCGAAGGATTTTAGCGCAAATAGTGCGATCGAATGATCGAAGGATTATTCCTTCGATCAAACGATAAAATCCTTCGGATCGAACGATTCAAAGGATTTTAATCCAAGGATCGAAGAAATATCCTTCGATCAAAAAAACTTAGGAAAGCCTATGGAGACCTTCCCCATAGGCTAACATTGAGTTTGGTAGCTTTTAGATGGCGAACTAGGGGGTCGAAGTTTTTTCTTAAAGAGACAGTACTTCGGCTATCGAATGGTCGAATAGTCAAACGATTTTTAGTACGAATCCTTCGATTCGAAGTCGTAGTCGAAGGTCGTAGTAGACCATTCGATGGTCGAAGTAGCCCAAAAAACACTTCACTCGAAGTTACTGAATCGGCCCCTATATGTTAATAGATAAATATGGATCATATTGTGTCTGAATTGCTCCAGTGCAGCCTGGTTTATAAAATTGCTTAAATACCACAAAATATGTTTTAAAATACTTTTCTCTACAATTGCCTTGGTCTTAGTTATTCAGAAGAACTATTTTATTAAAATATATTTTAAATAATTACAAAATTAATTTTGTGCATCTCAGAAGAGCTGTTTTATTAAAATATTTGCATTATTTGTTTTAATATTCTTGTGAATTACTAAGGGGCAGATTTATCAAGGGTCAAATTGAAAATATGAATTTTCGAATTTTGAGTAAATTTTAGTGTAATTTGGGAATAGTCCAAATTTGATTTGAGTTTAAAAAAATTTGGAAATTCTAAATTTATCTGGTACTGTCCTTTTAAGAATTCAAATTTGACTATTCACCATCTAAAACCTGCCTAATTGGTGTTTTAGCCAATGGGGGACCTCCTACAATCAATTTGGAGTCCTTTGGTGGACTTTTGATTCAATTTGAATTTGATTCAAGTTTGACAATCCTATTCCGCCGAATTTAAAAAGTTTGAATTTTTTAATACATTTTGGTTGTTTTTATTATCGAATTTCGAGTTCATGCTTATCTAAATTCTAAATACATTTTTAATGATCATAATTTATTCAGTCTAAATTCTGTGTTTCTGTTTGATCCCCTTTGGTAACATCAGTGGCAGGGTTTAGGTAGAAGTATGTACGCTCAAGTGGGTGTCCTAGGAGTTAGTGTCTAGTGCATCTCAAAATGTTGTGACCTTCTCCTAACTATTAAGTGCTATGGCACATGGTATAGTTTATTAGTAGCATACAGCATTTGAATTTGACCAGCAAAATGTACTTACATCAGTGGGAAGACATCTATTTTAAGTGGGGTGTTTTTCCCAGCACCATGCCTCAGTTCGGAACAATGCCTTGAATTATCTGAAAAGGTAAAAATCTGCCATATAAAGTGAATTTATAATTTAGAAAAAGTACATTTTTTTTTTCAATCAGTATATGCTGGCATTATAGAATCTATGATGCACAGTTTAACAAGTACAGGATGTCATGAAATGGTAATATGATAATAACCAGAACAAGGTCAGATGTTTGTCTTCAAACAGGTGGCCAGTAACTGCTTCCTGTTTATTGGCTGCTGTGGGTTACAAGTCATGGTGCAAACGTTGCAACTTTTATTACATTACCTCTAATACATAATTGAATTCTACATTATAGCCTAGCAATTAATTAGTGTCAAAAATGATGAAAGAACAGCTCAACAGAAGGCAGACAGAAGTAGAGTAAGTCTTGCACCAATACCAATCAAGAGTATGTTATGAACATGAAGGACGTTTTTCTTTGATCTATTATTAATAAGAATATGAACATTCTGTATAGACACCCTGTACTCTTACTTTTTAAGCCATTAGGCAAACCAGAGACCAGGCAGTGTAGTATAATGTTTTAAATATTGCAGTGGATTTCTTTCCCGAAACAGTTAATTTATGGTAACCTTCATAAAGGTCGTTGGTAGTCATTTTCTATTGATGATTTTCTATCTAGTTTAAAACAAAAATACCTTGTCTCTTGCATTCATTTTAATATATTTATCTCAGGAAGGATTTTACACATTATGTTTATGTGTGCAAAATGTGAATAACAACAGCAAATGAAAACGCTCTCGAGACTTTTGAATCTGCAACCTCTACGTTGATTGCTGAGAGTTTGATTTTAACAGTGTACCTAAATGCGTTATCATACCTATGGGGATCTTTAAGATAAATTATCTTGAAGGACTGATCGTATTACATATATAACATAATAACTCACAGGCAAAAAAAAAGACATTAGGAAATTATCAAATGTTATGATGTTTTGTTTATGTAATAAAATGACACCGTTATTAAACTACAATCTTACACTACTTAGTAACTATGGTGAAAGGACCAAACTAATTTGACTATTCAATAAATTAAGTACAAGTTATGGTCAAAACTATGTGGACACCTCCTTTCCAATATCTTATTCCCAACACAATACATTTACTATAAAGTTAGTTCTTTCTTTGCTGCTATACGAGATTCTGTTCTTCTGGGAAGGCTTTCAATTAGGTCATAGAAACTGGCTGGTGGGATTCACTTCAGTGCAGCCACAACTGTATTAATGAGATTGCTGTTGGGGATCAGTCCCGGCTCACATTTGGTGTACCAAGTCATACCACTGGAGTTCATCTGGGTTGAAATCAGTGTTCTGTGCAGGTAATTTAAAGTATGCTCTTCCACTGTTATCTGCCAAAAACAGAATTTACCATCCCAGAAATAGTATTACCACTGCTCCAGAGTCTTAATGTGACCTTTACAATACTATGAGTTTGTGTCAGCCTGGTTTTATGCTGAACTTGCCAGACTAATTTAATTGTCTTTTATGAGGAGGTAAGCAGGAACCTTGACTCTGGGATGGCAGTGGATGTGATCTACTTGGACATTGCTAAATATTTTAATACAGTGTCACACAGAAGGTTGATGGTTAAATCAAGGAATTTTGGCCTGGAACAAAGTATTTGTTCTTGCATAGAGAATTGGCTGAAGGATAGATTACAAAGAGTGGGGGTAAATGGAACATTACCACATTACCAGTGTTGTCCTTGTTCCTTTACTTTTTAACTTGGTTATTAATGACCTGGAGGTGGGCATTGAAAGTACCATTTGTTTTTTGCTGATGATATTAAATTGTGCAGAACTATAGGTTTCATGCCGGATGCAGATTGATTTGACAAAATTGGAAAACTTGGCAGCAAACTGGAAAATGTGGATCAGTGTTAATAAGTGCAAAGTTATGCACCTTGGTAGAAGTAATATACATGTGAGTCATCCAATAAATGATTGTGTGTTGGGTGTATCCTTAAATTTTAAGAATCTAGGGATTCTTGTAGATGTCTAATTCCATGTGGTGTCATTCTGTGGCTACTAAATCCAATAAAGTACTGTCTTGCATAAAAAGGGGCATTAAGCCAAGTCATGAAAATATAACTTTGCCTCTTTATAGGTCTATGAGTATACAGTGCAGTTTTGGAAAGAATACTTCTGTATAAATGAGCTTGACAGAGTGCACTAAACTGGTTAAAATCTTCGATTTTATAAATAAATTTAGATTGGTCTTATTTTATTCAAATTTTGAGTTAATGGAAGTTTGGAAAAAAAACTCCCATCACCTCAAAATTCGACCCTTGATAAATCTGCCCCTTGTGTCTCTTCAGCATTCAGTGCTGAAATGGCTGTTTCTGCACCAATTATATAGTCTATGACACTTTCATTTGCAGCTTTCTGAAGAAATGTTAACTCTGTATATAAGCTAATAATTCATGGCTTACCTTTGCCAGCATAGTGGTTTTTCAGGATTTGAAGTGCATTCCTTCCATCATCAGCTGCTTCTCTCATAATCAGAGACAGACTTTTATCATCCAAAAATTGGCTTAACTCACAATAAGCCTTCTCTTTCTTACTTCTGTCCTCATCTAAGTCTGCATCGGTTCATGCAGGATGGTTTCTTTAAGATTCAACAGGCGCATGTGGCCTAGAAACTTTGTCTCCAATAGTTCATAGTTCTTTTCATCTCCATCAAATCAAATCAGCCTGCTCCATCAGTTTCCTCTCTCTCTCTCTCTCTCCTGGGCCCATAATCTGTTACCATTCTGCTTGAGATGGGATAACCGGTAGCTCAATCTCACATTAGCCTGCAGCTTTCTTTAGAAACTGAACACAGATACCTCATGCTTCTCATGCTTAAAGAAGATATAACTTTATTAACACTTCTGCATTAGCAGACAAAGAAAAAAATCTATACAAAAAAAAAACTATTTTAATTTGTCTCTCATCAGCAAATGCTCTATAAGGTTTTGGCAAATTACTAATTTTTCATTACAAATCTTAGTGCTACTTCTAACATTCTCTTCTCTTTTTTCTCTTATATTCTTTGCAGCATGCACCAACATCTGTAAGGTTAGATGCTTTCCACAAACAGCATTGTTATTCTCTTCATTTTCATCCCCCCTCACACTATAGAGTTTATCCTAATTTAAGTAGAATCAAATTAGTGGCCCTAGATCCTAGCAAGGAAAAAAAAAGATATTCTTCCTGAAAAAATACACTGCTGTACAGTTACCACACCAGCTGTATTAGCATAATGGTTATCCCTAAATCTTCTTTCCATAACTACAGGCGGCATTGCCCTATACCCATGATACCTCATTGAAGGAAATAAACCTATGCATCATCCATCACTGTAACCAGGGAAAAAGATTAACAGATCCCACTGCAAAATTCTAATGATGGCATGAGTCTGAGATTGGCAAATAAATTCGTAATTCATTTTAAATGCAACCCCCAAACAAATCTTAACAGGTGTAATTATTTAAATCAGACATGATCACTAATAGTATATTTGGTTATGAATAACACAAAAAAGGACTGATGGTGGTAAACTGTTTACTTTGTAAAAGAAAGAAGATTCCATCCTTCAAACAGACAGGTGGAGCTAATTAGGTTGAATAAGAGTTTCCAAGGGGGAAAGGTTACAACCTGAGTCTCAGCTCTAAGCTTTATACCTACTAACCAAGCAGCATTTTTTTTCTAAAACTAATCCTCATTAGATGTTTGACTCCAGGATTGACAAATGATGGTTCAGATCTTGGGGAATATTATTTTATAAGTGTTTTAAACCATTTTGCTTTATTAGTGTCAAAGCTTATCATGAAGGGAAAAAAAATCACAATAAGCACAAGAGCTGAAATATATACAAAATCCTACTGTAGATTTCATAAATTGTTCCATGCATATATTCATGAAAGTCTTGATTGTATACAGCATGTAGGATTTATACATACTTAAAAAACATTCTTTGAAAAAAACAAGATAATGCTGGAAGTTGTAATTCATTATGTGTTTTGGTGGAGCAAGACTGCTATGGAAGCTAAATATTCTACTTTATATTTCTGGTAGGGACCATTCATTTGGAATGCTTTTTTTCATATGTAATTCAATAGATTTAATAGATTATTAAGGCAGGGTTATGTTTCCAAAAACTAAGTCTTAAAAAAAGGACAGGGTAAAAAAAGGGAAACAGTGGCAGTGACTGTATCTGTAAGGTCATAGGCCTGCTGTATGATGGACACATACTCAATCCTGTTGGTTGATGCACATTACTACTCTGACACTAGAAAATACATTAGTTGAGTTATTTCACCATCTTGGTTTGATTTAAAGACATTGGTTTCATATCTGGTATTCATCACCCAGAACATGAAGGGAAGCACCAGCAGCTGCTCTCCTCTGATATGTTTTTCTGCAAGCAAAATATGACAGCTGCCTTAAGGACCTCTGAAAGACTGGCCATGGGTGCAACAATGTGAAGTCCCAGAATACATAATGACTGTCCAGAAAGTGTTTAATTGCACTATAAAATATTTTTTTCTATTTTTCCATTAAAAATACATTTTCTCTTAAACTAAAATCTGGATTTCGAAGTGAAATAATGAAGGACCACTGTAACCACCTCTTATTTCCATCCTATTGTTCATGGATTAATGGAATGTCATTATTCTCGGATGATTCTGTCTCTATGGTCTATTTCTGTCCAACACTTGTGGGAAAACATTATGAGATGTCAGCATGTGCGAGCACAGATAATATTGCTTGTCATGTGCAGATAGGCCTTACTAGAGTATAAACAAATGGTTTGCTTTTATCATTTTTACTCCCGTTTACATTTTTCTCCCGTTTACAATTTCAGCAATATGATTGCTAGGTTCCAAATTGCAACTACTAGATTAAAGGTCAAGGGATTTATGTTGTGAAAATCCAGTAAATAGCAACTTATTTTTTACAAACCCAACATAGGTCTTTATAGTTTTACTTTGTAAATACTCATTTTGCCCGATGTTAGAAAGAAAGCAGGCTTGCTCTCCAAGCAGTAGAAAGGGAGGCTACTTCATTCATAGTGGCAGAGGTGTAAGGAAACACAATATTTTGGAAGGAGGTACAGTATTTCCTGCATTAAGGAATAATGAGAAGACAATATACAGTTTGCAGGAGTGTTTTTATTAGCAAGACTTGTTCTGCTAGCAGGACTGTTCTTTTTTTATATTTTGTAAGCTATACTGAACTTTTGTATTGTAATGTTTAGTATATTCCTCTTAAAATGAAGAATAGAATTTGTTTGTTGACTCCAAAATTCTAATTTATGTGCTTATCATGTATTGACTACTGCAACTCTCTATTGATTGAACTTTCCCTCCAGAGGCATCCAGCATTCCAGTCCATAATAAATGAGCTTCCTGGCTAATACACCTCACAAACTGCTCTTCCTCTGCATTGCAACTCTGTCATTTCCTACAGCTGCAAGTACTTGTGAGTGAAGCTGGCCTGTTTTGCTTTTCTGAAAGATAAGCAAAACCAGGAAACATATCACACCTTGAAGTCAATGAGAAGGCAATCTAAATTGGGTTTAAGGTGTTTTTGTAAGGTCTAGTCCAGTTGGTGCATTGGGTTTTGCACACCCTTTATGCGCCTTCCAATTGACACTTGGCAGGCAGCAATGCAATGTACCTTTGTTTTGGCACAAACATGTCAATTTTATTGCAGGGACATCGGATCTGTCAATCTTGGCACACAATGACATGCATTGGGGGTGGGGGACAGGGGGTTCAGTGAAACAGACTGCATGGCAGATTTGTGTAAAAAGCATGAATTTTGCTGCAAATCTGTACCTGACAAAAGGTTTTGCTCATCCCTACTGGATTCCATTAGTTTGCACAGCTTTCACCATACAAACAACTCATTACACTTTCTAATGATGTATTCCTCAACACCTCATTACCTCTTTATACACTCACATTGAACATTTTGTTGCAACCTTTCTATGGAATTCCCTCCCATGTTCCATTAGACTTTCTCCCAAACTGTCTACCTTTAAAAAAGCTCTTACATAACAAATTGCTTTAGAGAGGCTTACCTTCATCTACCTAAAAGGGGATTCACACTGATGCAGTTTGGGATGTAGGAGGGGACTTCTCCAGGGCCTTTAACATGACAGAAAAAAAGTAGTCCTAAAAGTATATATTCTTTTAAACAACAATTATTCAAGCATCAGCTGTACAATGATATAGTTAGTGCTTAACAAGTGTTTCTTTGTGACTCCTTAATCAGTATTATGTTAGGTTGTAACATTTTTATGCATAATATTAAAAGAGAAGATAAAACAATCACTCAAAAATACAGACTAATATAATATAATGTGCCTTTTGTTAAAAAAATAGATAAGGTAACGGTGTAAGATGTATAACTGATTCTATGTAGATTCTATGTTATGGTTAAAAGCTTTTCTTGCAGGCTGTAGTTATTGTTATGTGTCATCCTTATATACTAATAAAAAGCTTGACATTTTTTATTAGATTGCTAAGTAAAAATTAAAAAGTCACAATATACTAACCCATTGGTGTAATGCAGCTTAAATAAAACAAAATGTGTATATATGGGGAGCAGACCTTAAGCCGCATGGGGCTAGGGGGCAGTTAAGGACCCAGATAGAAGAATTATTACAATATCCTGATTCTTTCCATCAAAAATGACTATGTTAAATTGAATTTGGATACTTAATGATATATCTGATTTTTATTTACCGAGGATTCAATGAAGTCACATTAAAACAAACTAGATGTCAAAGATTCGATCTTTAAAATCAATTATAAATACAAAACAAATATAATTGACCAATTGCATCATGTTTATCTTGAAAACTACTCCACTGGAAGGCAAAGTCTAATATGTTCACAATCAAATGGGTCATTAATTTAAAATAGTCAAGAACAAGTATCCAAATACTGCAAAATAAATAGTATCTAAACAGAGGTACATTAATAATAATAATAATAATAATAATAATAGTAATACACATATCATAGTTGCTGCCATTGTACACTGAAGGAGGAAACCATTCACATCCAAATAATCCAAGAGCTTCACTATATCTCGCTCTCATAGATTAGATCTAAGGCAATATCATATGGGATTTGGATGAAGAAGAAAGAGTTGAAAGACCATAACACAACATTAAAAAATATAAGATATGTTTAATAAACTGTTCAGAAGGGCCAATATAGTGCTGTCCACAGCTAGAAAAAAATATTTTATTCCTTTGACAACAATTATATGGAATGACGAATACAGAATAGAGTAGAAACATAGAAGACAACATTCTTATTGAAGGATACTCTTGAATCATTGGGCCATTGACCCCGCAAACTTGGAAAAGCATCTCCATATAGTTGCCAGATTATAACTCCCAGAATACTTCTACCTTTCTGGAAAATACTGTTGAGTTGTAGTCCAGAAGCATTTACGTGGCAAAACACTGCTATGGAAGGTATACATTCTCTCTTTAAGATATTTCAGACTCTGTGGTTTCTTAGGGTGATGATAACATTATGGGGATTATTTATTAAACTCAGATTTTTTCTGGTCTGACTTTTAAAGGGGGAAACACAATTTTTTATAAAAAAAACCCTCACATTTTTCAAGATTTATTGTAACCTGAGGCTGCTAGAAGTCCTAATTAAAAATTACTCCAACTCTGCCGAGTTCATGTAGAAGTCAATGGCAGATATAGTTTACAATTGGAAGAAATCATTATCTGCGCTGGGTTGCATGCAATAAACCAAAAAAATTGCAGTTTTTGGGCTTCAAATCCGAAAGAATAAGATAATTATTATTACATTATTTTTTCATGATATTATTGTCTTTACCTGCACCAGATTTTTTCGAGTAAATGTATTGATAAATATGGTAAAAATGTGTACAGGAGTTTGGTCGAAATAGTTTTAAGAAAATACTGAGAAATTTTCAGATTTTAGTAAGTAATCCCAGAATATATTCACAGGCTAGGACAGGACATCAGAGCAAACTGTATATGAATTCCAAAAGGATGGAGTCAAGACAGTACAGCATACCTCCAGGAAGAAATACCTCACACGTGGTCTTGATCTCACCCAGTGGATTGGTCAGGGAGAAGCCTGACACCCTATCCCATCACTGTAGGCAATCTTATAGTCTAGGGAAGCTACTGTACTCCCTGCTACAATCCTTGATGGAGCACAAAGCTGCTTTTACTCTCTTACCTCACTTTCTTACTCTCCTAAAGAGTCTAACAGATAATAATCTGGACACTAACTAGCATCGTTCACAGGGTCCCTGCTCCATGACTTATCTCTCTCTAGAGGTACTAGGCAACTTGCCTTTACTGGGCCTTAGTGTACCCAGGCTCAATGTGAACATCCAGGTGTGTCAGACACCAGCAAGAAAAAGACCCACCCCTTTCCAAGCACTATATTAAAGTGTGACAAGAAGTGGTCATAACCCCTCTTGGCCAATAACTCTGATACGTAAATTATAGTAAGATACATAGGCCTCTGCCCAGCAACTAGGAAGAATATTGAAGTGTAGGGATTTAAAGCCATGGGGCTCATTAACCCTATGGGTCCCTTCACTGCCTTCCACATTTGCCTGTCTGCCTTGTGTGTTGATGTACTTGTTTTGACTCTCTGCCTGACTCCGATTACTCTGCTTTTTCAAGACCTGCTGGAGGCCTCTTTTTTTCATCCTTCTCTCAATTAACTCTAGTCCTTATCCCTTTGCATATGGTCTAATAACCCATAGCAGCCATTCAGCAAGTAGCATGTGACCATATGCAAAGGGATAAGGAGTAGTCATCGTTTTGAATGAAAACATTTGCTTGGAATAGCTCAATAAATATGCTGATGCTGTACATTACCCCTTACAAGGCTTAAACAGATACATATTGATACTCTGGCATGTTCACCTAATTAGTATGTAGAATTGTACATAGTATTCTGTTTTAGGATCTCAGATCAGGTTACAGGCTCATCAAGTTGACAAACATGTAGACTGATTTGCTAGACAGATACATACATATTCCATATTCCAATGGCCCCCTTTAACATGCCTTCAAGAAAAGGTGACCAACTATAATCTGTTCTAACAATTATATTTTTGAGATATATAGTCAGGTGAGTGAAGATGGGTGTGTATCTGGATGTACCTCTAGTTGGCCAGTATTAATAAATGGAAGTAAAACTCTTATTTTATTATTACTGTATTTTACAGACATCAAGAGGGGCACAACTGTATTCTAGTCAATACTTGCATACCTGGCATTACAGTAATTTTTCACTTACAGCCCTACTCCATATGACTCACATCATTATATTCCCACTGGAGAAATAGTCAAGTGACATGTAACTTTTTAGAACGGACCACACTGCATGACCATAATACATTTAGATCGTTAAAATGTTCAGTCACTGAAGCAACATATCTAAAAAAAATGACTGTACATTGTACTTTATTTATTTTCCAGCCAAAGCATATATAGGAAATAATGTACCCCCTACTGTAAAATTATTTTAGTACAAGTAACCAAGGAGTTATGTTTCCATATAAACGCACAAGGCTGCAGGCTGGGTTATACAGGGAACTCTAAATATCACTCATGTATTATATCAGATAATGTACCCTCTTAATGTTTATTATAAGGATATTAGAAGTAATTGAAGGGCTCTGTAAACATATAAAGGCAAAAGGCTGAGTCTGAGTTATACAGGGAACTCTGAGTATCATTCAGAATAATGATAATGATAGAATAAGATTTGGGAAACAAAAATATTTAGCATGAGAACAATTGTTGCCAATAATAATATATACGGTAAACAAAAAGGAGAAAAAAGAAACATAGGAAATGAAAAAACAAAAATGCAGGAACACCTTATGTTGGCTATATCCAATGTTAAATTGTTGGGCAGTTTGTTCACTGTCATCAGAAATACCTGATGACTCCTGTATAAATTAGTTCCTTGGAAGAGGCTTTACCAGCATGATGAAATTGATTGGCACGGTTAAAAAGGGCCTCTATTAACATTAATCTATGCGTTAAATACATATAAAATATACCCGGATACCTGTTATCCAGGATGCTTTGAATTATGGGAAAGCCATCTTTGTACTTGAACCCAACTAAGATATAATTAATACTCAATGAAGGCAAAACAATCCTATTGGATTTAATCATGTTTAAATAATTTTTAGTACACTTAGGGGCCGATTCACTAACTTCGAGTGAAGGATTCGAAGTAAAAAAACTTCGAACTTCAAAGTGTTTTTTGGGCTACTTCGACCATGGAATGGGCTACTTCAACCTTCGACTACAACTTTGAATCGAAGAATTCGAACTATAAATCATTTGACTATTCGATAGTCGAAGTACTGTCTCTTTAAGGAAAAACTTCGCCATCTAAAACCTACCGAACCCAATGTTAGCCTATGGGGAAGGTCCCCATAGGCTTGCCTAAGTTTTTTTGGTCGAAGGATAATCCTTTGATCGTTGGATTAAAATCCTTCGAATCGTTCGATTCGACTGATTTAATCGTTCAATCGATGGATGATTCCTTCGATCGAACAGTCAAACTATTTGCGCTAAAATCCTTCGACTTCGATATTCGAAGTCGAAGGATTTTAATTCCCAGTCGAATATTGAGGGTTAATTAACCCTCGATATTCGACCCTTGGTGAATCGGCCACTTAATTATGTAGAACCAAATTATGGAAAGACTCTCTTATCTAAAAAAAATGTCCTGAGCATTTTGGATAGCAGGTCCCATACCTGCATATAAAATAAAGATTGTTAAGTCAAGTGAAACAATGAAAATGTCCTTAGTGATCATTCCCCTAGCTAATAAATTATTAGCTATTTACATTGTTTTACTACTTTGGTGGTGACAGAGAGGATTAACTGTCCTTTATGGCATTCAAAATACCAGTGTGCTCTGGGTAACGCCAAGGTAAGAATTAACCTTACAATTAAAGGTTTGGGTGGGGTTGTTTGGTATCTGGTGGCCTACATGACTGTCACAACCCACAATCCTACCCATAGTCTCCCTGTTAATCATTTGACTGCATTTTTTTGAGGTTATTTTTTATAGATTGCTAACATGATTGTGGATTGCAAACGAAAAATGGTATTGTTCCATTTCAAACAGTCTGTAAATATTTGACCATTGTAAGAATCTTGAAAAATAGACTAGAATATTCAAAAATACACCTCACATTGGTTTATTGAGCTTTATCTATATTTTTTTTTTCACTTGAATCTTTGAGAGTTTTATGATATCTAAAGCCCAAAAATTTGAATTTGAAAAATGATGTTTGCATTTCGTGCATTTTTTCCTTTTCTTTGGTTGTGTTTATCTCAAAGTTTGATTTATTTGGCCCTATTAGTGTATCGGCCACAAATACATAGTCCTAATAATATATAAAACATGGAAATCAATTTACCATTCCACCCTAGTTTTCAACTTATTAACTGGCAACATGGACTTTCAGTTGTATTTTGGAAGACAAATAAGCCTTGATAAGTAATTATTAGATTGCTAAGTAAAAATTAAAAAGTCACAATATACTAACCCATTGGTGTAATGCAGCTTAAATAAAACAAAATGTGTATATATGGGGAGCAGACCTTAAGCCGCATGGGGCTAGGGGGCAGTTAAGGACCCAGATAGAAGAATTATTACAATATCCTGATTCTTTCCATCAAAAATGACTATGTTAAATTGAATTTGGATACTTAATGATATATCTGATTTTTATTTACCGAGGATTCAATGAAGTCACATTAAAACAAACTAGATGTCAAAGATTCGATCTTTAAAATCAATTATAAATACAAAACAAATATAATTGACCAATTGCATCATGTTTATCTTGAAAACTACTCCACTGGAAGGCAAAGTCTAATATGTTCACAATCAAATGGGTCATTAATTTAAAATAGTCAAGAACAAGTATCCAAATACTGCAAAATAAATAGTATCTAAACAGAGGTACATTAATAATAATAATAATAATAATAATAATAATAATAATAATAATAATAATAGTAATACACATATCATAGTTGCTGCCATTGTACACTGAAGGAGGAAACCATTCACATCCAAATAATCGAAGAGCTTCACTATATCTCGCTCTCATAGATTAGATCTAAGGCAATATCATATGGGATTTGGATGAAGAAGAAAGAGTTGAAAGACCATAACACAACATTAAAAAATATAAGATATGTTTAATAAACTGTTCAGAAGGGCCAATATAGTGCTGTCCACAGCTAGAAAAAAATATTTTATTCCTTTGACAACAATTATATGGAGTTCATGTAGAAGTCAATGGCAGATATAGTTTACAATTGGAAGAAATCATTATCTGCGCTGGGTTGCATGCAATAAACCAAAAAAATTGCAGTTTTTGGGCTTCAAATCCGAAAGAATAAGATAATTATTATTACATTATTTTTTCATGATATTATTGTCTTTACCTGCACCAGATTTTTTCGAGTAAATGTATTGATAAATATGGTAAAAATGTGTACAGGAGTTTGGTCGAAATAGTTTTAAGAAAATACTGAGAAATTTTCAGATTTTAGTAAGTAATCCCAGAATATATTCACAGGCTAGGACAGGACATCAGAGCAAACTGTATATGAATTCCAAAAGGATGGAGTCAAGACAGTACAGCATACCTCCAGGAAGAAATACCTCACACGTGGTCTTGATCTCACCCAGTGGATTGGTCAGGGAGAAGCCTGACACCCTATCCCATCACTGTAGGCAATCTTATAGTCTAGGGAAGCTACTGTACTCCCTGCTACAATCCTTGATGGAGCACAAAGCTGCTTTTACTCTCTTACCTCACTTTCTTACTCTCCTAAAGAGTCTAACAGATAATAATCTGGACACTAACTAGCATCGTTCACAGGGTCCCTGCTCCATGACTTATCTCTCTCTAGAGGTACTAGGCAACTTGCCTTTACTGGGCCTTAGTGTACCCAGGCTCAATGTGAACATCCAGGTGTGTCAGACACCAGCAAGAAAAAGACCCACCCCTTTCCAAGCACTATATTAAAGTGTGACAAGAAGTGGTCATAACCCCTCTTGGCCAATAACTCTGATACGTAAATTATAGTAAGATACATAGGCCTCTGCCCAGCAACTAGGAAGAATATTGAAGTGTAGGGATTTAAAGCCATGGGGCTCATTAACCCTATGGGTCCCTTCACTGCCTTCCACATTTGCCTGTCTGCCTTGTGTGTTGATGTACTTGTTTTGACTCTCTGCCTGACTCCGATTACTCTGCTTTTTCAAGACCTGCTGGAGGCCTCTTTTTTTCATCCTTCTCTCAATTAACTCTAGTCCTTATCCCTTTGCATATGGTCTAATAACCCATAGCAGCCATTCAGCAAGTAGCATGTGACCATATGCAAAGGGATAAGGAGTAGTCATCGTTTTGAATGAAAACATTTGCTTGGAATAGCTCAATAAATATGCTGATGCTGTACATTACCCCTTACAAGGCTTAAACAGATACATATTGATACTCTGGCATGTTCACCTAATTAGTATGTAGAATTGTACATAGTATTCTGTTTTAGGATCTCAGATCAGGTTACAGGCTCATCAAGTTGACAAACATGTAGACTGATTTGCTAGACAGATACATACATATTCCATATTCCAATGGCCCCCTTTAACATGCCTTCAAGAAAAGGTGACCAACTATAATCTGTTCTAACAATTATATTTTTGAGATATATAGTCAGGTGAGTGAAGATGGGTGTGTATCTGGATGTACCTCTAGTTGGCCAGTATTAATAAATGGAAGTAAAACTCTTATTTTATTATTACTGTATTTTACAGACATCAAGAGGGGCACAACTGTATTCTAGTCAATACTTGCATACCTGGCATTACAGTAATTTTTCACTTACAGCCCTACTCCATATGACTCACATCATTATATTCCCACTGGAGAAATAGTCAAGTGACATGTAACTTTTTAGAACGGACCACACTGCATGACCATAATACATTTAGATCGTTAAAATGTTCAGTCACTGAAGCAACATATCTAAAAAAAATGACTGTACATTGTACTTTATTTATTTTCCAGCCAAAGCATATATAGGAAATAATGTACCCCCTACTGTAAAATTATTTTAGTACAAGTAACCAAGGAGTTATGTTTCCATATAAACGCACAAGGCTGCAGGCTGGGTTATACAGGGAACTCTAAATATCACTCATGTATTATATCAGATAATGTACCCTCTTAATGTTTATTATAAGGATATTAGAAGTAATTGAAGGGCTCTGTAAACATATAAAGGCAAAAGGCTGAGTCTGAGTTATACAGGGAACTCTGAGTATCATTCAGAATAATGATAATGATAGAATAAGATTTGGGAAACAAAAATATTTAGCATGAGAACAATTGTTGCCAATAATAATATATACGGTAAACAAAAAGGAGAAAAAAGAAACATAGGAAATGAAAAAACAAAAATGCAGGAACACCTTATGTTGGCTATATCCAATGTTAAATTGTTGGGCAGTTTGTTCACTGTCATCAGAAATACCTGATGACTCCTGTATAAATTAGTTCCTTGGAAGAGGCTTTACCAGCATGATGAAATTGATTGGCACGGTTAAAAAGGGCCTCTATTAACATTAATCTATGCGTTAAATACATATAAAATATACCCGGATACCTGTTATCCAGGATGCTTTGAATTATGGGAAAGCCATCTTTGTACTTGAACCCAACTAAGATATAATTAATACTCAATGAAGGCAAAACAATCCTATTGGATTTAATCATGTTTAAATAATTTTTAGTACACTTAGGGGCCGATTCACTAACTTCGAGTGAAGGATTCGAAGTAAAAAAACTTCGAACTTCAAAGTGTTTTTTGGGCTACTTCGACCATGGAATGGGCTACTTCAACCTTCGACTACAACTTTGAATCGAAGAATTCGAACTATAAATCATTTGACTATTCGATAGTCGAAGTACTGTCTCTTTAAGGAAAAACTTCGCCATCTAAAACCTACCGAACCCAATGTTAGCCTATGGGGAAGGTCCCCATAGGCTTGCCTAAGTTTTTTTGGTCGAAGGATAATCCTTTGATCGTTGGATTAAAATCCTTCGAATCGTTCGATTCGACTGATTTAATCGTTCAATCGATGGATGATTCCTTCGATCGAACAGTCAAACTATTTGCGCTAAAATCCTTCGACTTCGATATTCGAAGTCGAAGGATTTTAATTCCCAGTCGAATATTGAGGGTTAATTAACCCTCGATATTCGACCCTTGGTGAATCGGCCACTTAATTATGTAGAACCAAATTATGGAAAGACTCTCTTATCTAAAAAAAATGTCCTGAGCATTTTGGATAGCAGGTCCCATACCTGCATATAAAATAAAGATTGTTAAGTCAAGTGAAACAATGAAAATGTCCTTAGTGATCATTCCCCTAGCTAATAAATTATTAGCTATTTACATTGTTTTACTACTTTGGTGGTGACAGAGAGGATTAACTGTCCTTTATGGCATTCAAAATACCAGTGTGCTCTGGGTAACGCCAAGGTAAGAATTAACCTTACAATTAAAGGTTTGGGTGGGGTTGTTTGGTATCTGGTGGCCTACATGACTGTCACAACCCACAATCCTACCCATAGTCTCCCTGTTAATCATTTGACTGCATTTTTTTGAGGTTATTTTTTATAGATTGCTAACATGATTGTGGATTGCAAACGAAAAATGGTATTGTTCCATTTCAAACAGTCTGTAAATATTTGACCATTGTAAGAATCTTGAAAAATAGACTAGAATATTCAAAAATACACCTCACATTGGTTTATTGAGCTTTATCTATATTTTTTTTTTCACTTGAATCTTTGAGAGTTTTATGATATCTAAAGCCCAAAAATTTGAATTTGAAAAATGATGTTTGCATTTCGTGCATTTTTTCCTTTTCTTTGGTTGTGTTTATCTCAAAGTTTGATTTATTTGGCCCTATTAGTGTATCGGCCACAAATACATAGTCCTAATAATATATAAAACATGGAAATCAATTTACCATTCCACCCTAGTTTTCAACTTATTAACTGGCAACATGGACTTTCAGTTGTATTTTGGAAGACAAATAAGCCTTGATAAGTGGCCTATGTGGAACTAGGGTGAAGAGCAAGAAAGATCGGAAAATACTGTACTGGATATTTAGATTATTACTCCCTTCATACTGGTATCACCATGATATATAATTTGTCTGAGTACACAATCATCTCTAGTTTAACCCAAATAACAGCAAACAGGTATCCATTACTTCACTAAGAAACCTGATCATCATTTCTCAGTTCCAAGCCCTGTATTAGTCTAGTGTACACCTGTTTTACTGTAACTGACAAGAACACAACAATGGTTATTGAAAGACAAGGACACAAAGAAAAATAAATTATAGGTCTAGAATGGAGTGGGATAAAGAGCATCACTCACCATCAAGCACATGTCTGTTTTCAAGCAAGACTTGCTAGGAATATCACACTTGTTTTCATATGATTCTCATTTTGGTAGGATCTGTTTTGTGGTGGATCGTGGAGTTTTGACCAAGTGGTAAGGAATGGACATTGCTCGCGGAATGTTATTTTTGTTATACCCAAATTGCATAGATACAGCCATGAATCCATTAACCTATAGTAAAACATTTATTGGCACCTTTAAAGGAGAAGGAAAGGTTAAAACTAAGTAAGCCTTATCAGAAAGGTCCATCTAAATATACCAGTAAACCCCCAAAGTAGTGCTGCTCTGAGTCCCCTGTCAAAAGAAACACTGCATTTCTTTCCTTCTATTGTGTACACATGGGCTTCTGTATCAGACTTCCTGCCTTCAGCTTAAACCTCATTGCCCTGGGCAAGAGCATGCTCAGTTTGCTCCTCTTACCCCTCCCCCTCCCTTCTCTACTGTAATCTGAGCCCAGAGCAGGGAGAGACTCAGGCAGGAAGTGATGTCACACCATGTTAAAATTGCAGCTCCTAATCCTAAACAAACAGAGAGTTTCTAGAGCTTTTTACTCAAGTATGGTAAAACATTCTACAGAATAAATATAGCATTCTATCTTGCACTATTGCAGCTAATCTATTGGCAATAAAATGCCTCTGTAGCTTTCCTTCTCCTTTAAGCCATCCTCATCAGTTGCTAATGCTATAACAGGTGAAAAGATGCATGCACTTATAGGTCAAGGAAAAGCCATAATGTAATGCAGTATTGCTTAGTTACTGTATCACCCAGGGCCCTGCCAGCTAAGTATAATGTGGTCCTAATAGAAATATTATGCTCTCTACTGGTATAGGCTTGACTATGCCCATGATTTACCCATTTCACACCCCATTATGTTCAAATACTTCCACTGTTCTCTGTCTAGACTGTCCTTTGCCATGAGGGCCTTGATAGGTCTCCCATCTGTTGCTCTCAACCATGGTAACCATGAAATCAAGTGAAATCACTTTGACCTGGAGACCTTGATTGAAATTTCAGTGTCTGCTTCATTCAGTTGGAGATTACCATATAAATCTCATCATTGTTGACAATAATTCTGCTTCATCATGTTTTGCCTCTTTGTGTATTTTGGGTCAAGGGGGCATTATACTTTTCTCTCCAAATAAATTAATTCATGTATTTTGATTTCAAATTTATTTTATTCATGCTTTTTGAGTACCATTTCCCTGTTCCATGTTACCAGCCCTCAAGTTGTTTCTACCCAAATTAGGACCAGTTATAGGATTTCTGTATGAATTTCTAAGCTATAGTACATAAACACATGTGCTATGTACTATCTCTCAGTGTCCCTTAACCCTAAAGCAATGCTTATGGCCTTCCTGGTCATCCACAGCATGCCCTCATTTACACCCATACACTTAGGATCCAATTAATACTGTAGGTTCTCAGGCACAAGTACATTGGGGATGTATATTTAATAGATGGAAGTAAACAGGGTGGTTTGAGGTCAGACCAAATTAACACCTAGCTTTGACCCAGTGGCCTTTAGTAATGAACATTCATTCATCTTGAAAGGACATTATGCCATTAAAAAAAAGCTGTCACTTTGCACATGTTGCTGATGAACTCTTCACACAAAATAGCAACAGTAAATAAACAAAACAAACAATATAAATTGAAGAATCCAGTTAAAAGAAGATATGGAGATATGTGGATAATATTACATTTAGGAGCAGATTTATCAAATATTGAACTCGAATAAATTCAAATATACTTATAATGACCTCAAAATTCATAACAAATTTGAATAGTTTTTTTCCTCCAAATAAAAACTTGAATGCATGAAAGGCAATTAACATTTTCAAATGGTTCAACTGACCTCTGCTAAGTTAACTTAAGTTTTAGGTGGCAAATTTCTGAACTAGAACTTTTTCCAGGGTCAAGGTGTGATAAATCTCCCATTTGAATTCAAATTCGAGTTGGTGATTTAAAATTTGAATTTGTAACTTTTGACCAAAAAAAAAATTAGAAATTTTTAATTCGAATTTACCATCCGAACCTTAATAAATCTGCCCCATAATAATGAGTAAAATCTTTAAACAGGATTAGCAGTGAAATTCCAAATTTCTCAATAGTCAAATATTTTTGCAAAACCACCACAATATTTTTGCAAAACCACCACAAATTTTTGCAGAGAATTTTTGCAGGAGAAAACATAGCAACAAAACGGCCACAGACCTCCTATGCACTTTACATGAAAAAAACATTTCAGCAAATAAATGACCATAAACTCCAATGTATTCTATATGGAGAAAGTAACAGTGAAAAAAGTCTCCAGGGAAACAGTGAAAAAAAACCCCACTGATTTCAATGTGTTTTGCAATTTTTTTGTGAATCAAAACAGGGCAGATTTGCTCCTCACTAACTTGATTTTAAATGGAAAAATCACATTTTGCAAACAGTAATGTCAAAGCTTTAAAACATAGCATTTATTGTGGCATTGTAAAATATATAAGCCAAAAGTCTTTGATAAATTCTCATCTGCACAGAGATAATGTCATAACGTTTTCGGGGGCTTATCACACCCTTTTTCAAGTGCATCTCTATTACATTTCACAAGCAGAGAATTGAAAGGTATTTCTAAGTCCTACTCATCTACATATAGTGGAGCCGATGTCACCCTGACTCTGACGAACCAAGTGGCTCGGAAACTTCCGCATACTGTAGTGACTGGAGCCATATTGTTGATTGGCAAACTATCTGCTTCCCAATGCTTATTGACTTATTGGCATCCCATAATGGCATGCAATAAATGACATACAATTTATAATATATGGTTTAACAGTAAATTTAAACCCGAACTTAAACAATTATATATCAATTGAATTAGCCAACAAACAAATGCAGGTCAAATTCCTTGTTTAATCCTTTGGGACTTAATGACTTTAATCTATGTATATGCATTGTACTTCTACTTTTTCTGAGGCTAAGGAATATGTTGAATGACCCTAAACCTCACATCTTCTGAAGTATGACCCTTTTCAAGGCAATGTTTGGATACTGGAAGGACAGAATTGTTAGTGTTTACTGTGGATCTATGTTGGGAAAACCTGTCCCTAAGTGTTTGTACAGTTTCACCTATGTAAATGAGGTTACATGGACAAACTAACATGTATACAACAAAATTAGTATCACAACTGTAATGTCTACTAATTTTAAACATTCTTTTCGTAACAGGACTGCTAAAAGTGTCTCCCATCAAAATAAATTGGCATTGTGCACAACCTCTACAGCGAAACATGCCATCCTTGGGAGGACCAAAGAAGGCGTGTTGTCTGGGAGGAGAAGTCATCTCAGCTCATACAAATTTCTTACCCATGGTGGACCCTTTTCTGAAAGACATCATAGGCGGTTGCTTAAAATCTTTCACTATAGGGTATGCATCTCTTAATAAATGCCAGTATTTACATAAAATCCGACGAAACTTTTTATTCAAAGAGTACTGGCCAACAAAAGTTATACGTTGTCCCTCATTTTTTTCTCTATATTTCCGCAGGGATAAAGATGCTCTAGGAATGGAGTTCATAAACAGAGAATCCATTCTCTGTTTAGAGACTCTAGTAGCCAGGTACTCCATTTCGCGAACCCAGTGCGGTCATTAGAGCTCACATTCAACTTTCAAGGCTTGTGGAAAGGCTATTTAAATTTAGTTAGAACATTGAAGGGTGTCTCTCAGCAGGGCACAGCAGGTAGGAGACCTGAACTCCCAGAGCAGCTGCACTAAGCAGAAGGTGACCAGGAGCGTGAGTTGGTAGAGTTTGTAAATCTGTCTATGAAAGTGAGGGAAGCCAGTAAACTGAACTCTAACAGGAAAGAGTTCTGTGAGTACAGGGGTGTGCCAAACTATATTTTTTTGTTGTACTGGCCTTCTACAAGGGGCTCAGTCTAGTCAGGGACTTCTTCAAATGTGGGAAGGTAGTGCCCAGTGGGCAAGGTTTTTGTTTTATGATTAATGTTTGTTTTCTACATTGGTCACCCCTGTGTATAATTGACTGTTTACGTTTAAAACTTGGAAAAATAAACCTGTGTTTCCTTGAAGAACCATGTGTGTCACTGTCTTTCTGCTCCTTTGTCCCATGCTGCCTACCTACCATTGACTAATTCCCCCAAAAGTTATGTGTGCAAGCAGCTAGTTTGTCACAATATATATAAAATCATATTTTACTTTTGAGATCTTTGTGTATATTAAAATATAAATGTTTGATCCAAAATAGACCTACCTGTTATTTTACCACAATAATTTCTTATTGAATATGTTGAAGAAATTTGTCATTAATTTGTCTATTACTTCACAGCCCGATTCAAATGTAATGCAAGATTCTAATGTAGACACATTGTAATAGATAGCTATTGTTGATTTAAAAGGAACACTAAACCCAACAATAAAGGTGTCCCACTGCACACTCCAAGTTAATTATTAGTGATGAGCAAATTTGTCCTGTTTCGCTTCGCCAAAAAATATGCAAAACTAAACTCACAAACTTCTTAGGGGGTTATATTCTAAAACACAACTTTTTCTCGCTTTATTAAAAAAAAAATTGACCAAACTCCCACACCCAAATCTCCTTAATTTACCAATAAAATTTCTTGAAGAAATCTGTGCAACAAAAAGTAGTGGCAAAATCGTTCATCAATTCAGATCAGGCAACTTTTTTGAATTGCTGCTCAGAAAACTCGACTTTATCAAATTGTTGCCCCAAAAACTCAAATTTATTGGATTAATTGAATGAAAACCAGGGCAAACAGCCTGAAACTATTGAGAACCCTGAAGGTAAAAAACATGGTCCAATTGTTAAAGGGACCATCTGCCATTGACTACATGTTTTCGACAGGTTTTAGCTGCAGTATTTTTGGATTTGAATGTTTAGTAGCTTTAGGGCATATTATGGATGAAGGCGCGCCTGCCTCAAGGTGCCACTCGGCTCTCCTTAATCAATAGGTGCCGCGCGCATGCCCAGATGGCTATGCATGGCGCCTGAAAAATCTTTTTTTTCCCCGAATCTGAATGGGAGAGGGGACAGGTTCGGGGTCAGGGCCCACCGGGTTTTTTCCCAGTGTCCTGCCGAGCCAGTCCGACACTGGCTACACAGTAGCTTACGTATATAAACTATTACTATACTACTAGAGTTTCTGAAGCAAACACACCGGTTTTTGCAATGCAGAGCAACACTATATTATATTGTCATTCCTTTAAAACACTTTGATTTTATGGTGTTACTAATCCTTTAACCTTTAATAATATGTAACATTATTCAGGGATTTGTAGTCCAGCTACAACTGAGTAAAGTGTGGTTGAGCAGTGACGTGCAGCATGGCTTAATGTCCCTTTAAGCATAATTTGGAAAACATGTTTTATATTGGATGAAAGATGTCTTCCCAACCTTTTAAGGTAACACCCAACTTTTAAAATGGCATGCAGCACAATTGTCCCTCATTTGAGTTCAAGATTTGTTTTTCTTTTTTGAAGTAAACCAATGACATATTTTTTTTGTCCGTCTTCATCTGTAAACATGCTAGATAGCAATTATCAGAGCAAAATAAGTGTCTTTTTATATCCTCACCTCAACTATATTTTGACTATATTTGTACTTAGGGTTGCCACCTGTAGAAACCCACACAAAATCACCCCAATCTCACCCTAACATCATAGGGGCTGAAACTAGGGGTAGGTAGCAGAGGCAACTGTCAGGTGCATTTGGGCAGGGATGTAAGAAGAGGGGTGTGGTAGTGTTATGGGACAATGAAGAACGAATATTGGTCCCTACTACTAAAGTTACTTAGTGACCTTAGTAACTAAGGTTACTAAAAAGCCATTCAAAAAGGGAATGCATTAACATTTTAGACTATCTCTAGATTTTTAAATCAGGCTTTTAGAACAAGCATGGAAACCGGAAGGACTCCACATCAAGAAACATTTGCAAGAAAGGTCATTACAATGAAGATGCATATAACCATGCACCATTATCTGCCAATATCCTACCTCGGTATATTAAACAGCACTAAATATATAGCAAATAAAAACAAAACAATATTAGATAATCTAAATTCAAGTTTGAGATTCACATGCAATATAGCGTTGGTCAGCTATAGGCCAACAATTTGCTTATCAAAGTTAAGAGATCTCTGAAGAAAACAAACGAGTTAGGACAATTTCAATTTTCAGAATTATTTTATTCTGGACACTGTTCAGCATTTACAGCTTAGCATTATTATTATTATTATTATTATTATTAAGAACATACGAAGAACATAGAGCTTCTGGCAAGGAAGCACACACCTCACCACGGAAGGTCAATGTCTGCCCAACTAAACAAATACATATAAGAAAATATGAGTAATCAAATCATCTCAGTATTTTCATTTTAGTCGTTCAATTCTCCAAGGTCAGAACAACAAAATCAAATATCTTCCATGCTCAATGCCCAAACTGATGAGTACATATTCTCTACAGCCTTATAAATAACCACTATATTGTAGCAATATGGCCTACAAATCCTGTGCATTTTATACTGCTTCAATCTGAGCATTATGACATATACGTATACCTATAAAGGTTGTTTAAAGTGCAAAGTGGAATTTTCAGATGTAAATCACTATTTTGTTTTACCCACAATGCAGTTTTTTACCCACAATAGTAGTTTAATTGCACCCAGTTTGTAAAAACAAATGCAATTTGAGTTCTAGTGGAATTTAGGTTGTGACATGTTTACAGTCAGGATTGCATAACTTCTGGTGATAGGTATTCACACTCACCCAAATCAATATATAAAGGATATCAAAACATTTTGTTCATAAATCTATTGAATTTGTTAACAAAATAGAAATAGTTTGTCCTTATTTGTTTCATGTATAATATATTAGTAGATGTCTTAATGAATCAGATGAAAGGGAATATACTGTAGGATTGGCCAGATCAATGATGACTTTGCATTCCTGTCTAATGGTTTAATGGTCCCGGGTTGCAGGCCGTCAAGAGTTAGTACTGGGGGTACTGGAGGTACAGTATTACAAGGAAATTGTGGAGTTGTAATCAGGGTCAGACTGGGCCCAGATTCACACCCTGTGTTTCTTCCTTCTGGTCGTGGCAAAAACTCTGTTCATGTGTGCGCGCATGCACACATATATTATTTTTATTTTTTGTGTGAGCATACTTTCATGCATGCACACACATGCGGCAGAGGGGGGCTCTGAGGTAGCAACCCCAGGGGGCCCCGGCCCCCCAGTCCAACCCTGGTTGTAATCCAAAGCAGAAGAACAGGTCGAGATAGGTAGCAATCAGGAGTAGACAGTAAAGACCCAATGTCAATAAACCACAATATCAGTAGACTTTAAGTAATAGGAACTGGAACTCAGAAGCTCATTGCATGGAGACTTAAGCTGGCCATAGATGTAAAGATTTTTAAAATATCAGATCTTCATCGTCAGACCACGATTATCTCGAAACGATCGTGCGATCGTATGAATTGTCCATCAACTAAAAAGACCATTTGCCAGGAAAACAAAGGGTAGCTGCCTGCTTGGCCCTGCAAACATAGATAGATTTTTTAACCTGGCCGAGCAATTTTCTGACAGATGGCTGAAAAATCGTAAGATGTACAATCGTTCGAATCCCACTAGCCATGTAAATTTCGAAGGATTGGTTGGACTTCGCTAAAATTGGTCGCTCGGCAATAAAATTCTTTTCGTCTATGTGGAGCTTTACTATCTAGGCATCAAACCAAGATCTAAAAGCTCTCAATTTTTTCATTCTGGTTAATGAAAGCGAAATCACAGCATGGCACTGGCATGATGATGTTATCACATGTGTTGGTCAAATTATAATTTTTGGTACTGAATGGGACAACAAAAATACCTAGTGCACAATATTGCAGAAAGAGACTGATCTATATTAAACACACAAGTTTACAGCCTGAGAGATTTACTTGGCAGTGAAATTTGATACTATGGAAAAGGTAGAATATGTGCCAAGGATCTTTTCTTTACTACAGAATCAGTGACTAAAGTCAAAACAGAAGAGAGGTACTTTGACCACTTTGAAAAAAAGGAATATATGAATGAAAATGCTCACAAGTTATAAGATTTATATCGAATCTCCAAAGGGAATGTGCAGAGTTGTAATGTGCAATTGTTTATTGGTATAGCACTTGTAATTACAGATTTACTGTGGAGTGACATACAGTAGTTGGACATGATTTTCCTTTATTCTCCTGTAATTCATATATGGAATCCTTTTCTAACTGTGACCTCTGCACCCTGAAAATGTTGGGATGAGGTCCCATCTTGGTAAAAAATATTTAACAAATTTCACAATTTCAAGATTGTCCTACTTTTCTTCATATAAATCACCTATTGCATGCATCCCAATTGTCCCTCTATATAGGTGGGAGAAACCCAAATAATATATTCCAAAAGAGGAGGCCTCGTCCATTTGTGGGTTTGGCTTCCAGTGACCCACTTAAACTTATAGAGTGACTCCCAGAAACAAAAGTCTCAGTGTTCCTACCAAGCACTAAATTGCTCAGTGAGTCCCAACAACCCAAAGCAAGTAACCCACCAGCATAGAACAACTCTGTGACACAGTGACCCCAGCATTTCATATCATAGTTGTCCTAGTATTTCTTGACACAGTGGCTACAATATATCAAATAATCACCCCTGCACAATAAAAATGTTGTAGTTAGGGCCTATCGTGGTCAACCATTTTTAATAAGGGAATAACTTATTTTCTTGTTAAGTTCTACTTTGTGTAACCCAAATGACAGACTCCCAAAGAGGTTGGCATACCCTCTTTGACTTCCAATGAAAGGGAAACATTGATGTCCTTGGTTGAGTGAATTTGGGCCTAATTTGTCTCAGTTAAAAATGGATTGCAGGGCCTAACTTATTTATAAATGCAACAAGATTCTTGGCTACCAGTGTAACATTGGTCAATTTGCTGTAATGCAACAAATGGAATCAGATATCAAAAGGGAGGACATACTGCTGTTTAGTGGTTTTGGTCCTAGAAAAACTGTTTAATGATTCCAGCTCCAATATCAAGGACAGAAAACAATTACATATAGTATATCAGGTGGAGAACCTTTGATAACATAATTGAGAGTATGCTCTTGCCCCCACGCCCATTCACATTTTAAAATATGCATGTAATACTTAAAAGCAAACGAGGGGCTCAGATACAATATATTTTTTTCATATACAACTTCTGCAGTGGAAAGCTCCATTATTCCATTACTTTAGATGTTTGACATTATATCTGCATTGACCTTGTGAATCCCCTGTCTCACCTCATGTCTCATACAGTATACATGCTTCTATTTGGAGGTAGAAAAATCAATGAGGATTCTAATAAAACGGTTTATTTTTCTCCGCTGTGCTTTCAGGATGCTGCTTACTTCTGTTAATTTCATATCATGAACTTCAGTCAATATGGTGTTACCATTAACCAGATGTTAACTGTGGTTAATGTGATGTGAAATGCAAAAATGGATCCAAGCCAAGGCTTTCGTTTCGGAAATACAAAGCTACTAGTGCTATCCTGAAAAAAATCTGGTTCTATAATCCAGTTACGAAGTCTAGAGTAGGCATGTCTCCAAAATGTTTGTAATGTATTTATTCTTGTATACTGTAACTCTACTCATTTTACAAATGTAAGTAATGTACACAGAGATACAGCCACATATTTCCACTTTGGCTTCAGCCATTACAGTATGTCGGACTATTAGACTCTGGTATGATTTGGTGGTTAATATATTGATATATCTCAAGAGCCATATGTGTTTTATATATGAAACAATACATTTCAAAACAACCGGTTGCTCAAATGCAAAACATTTTATCTTTTAAATGCATGCCCATTGACTGTATTAGAGCTCCACGACAGGGAGGGGACATGAAACTAAAAGGAGCGTATTGGACATACAGTATGAACTTGGTTGTGTGGCCCCTAAAGGGCTGAACATGACGCTACATACATATATACTGCATTGAAAATACCTTTATGTATGTACAGTATATCTATGAGATAAAACACATTTTAACATACTATCCTTGTGTTGAGGTTTATAGGCGATTCTTTTTAAATCTGGGACAATAATGAACAATATTTCTCAGACTTGAATTCTATCTCTGACACTATTTACTTTATTGCAAAAAGGGATTCACGTGAAGTCAAATTCCTTAATGTGAAAGTATGGCATGAGGACAATAAATTTGGACATATGCTGTACCTCAAATTTAGCACTCATTTAACAACCCCCCCACCCGAAGTTGATTGATTTGTTACCTTTTGCACAAAAATGTATCAAGTATTACACATTAATTCTAATTCAAAGTTGGGACAACTGGCAACTACACTCCTTTATTCCAGGAGTTGTAAGGGGGTAAACCAGCCATGTCCAAAGTCAGGCCCAGGGGCCAATTGCAGCCCTTTTTCAAATTTGCAACGGTCCTCAGCCTCCATCGTGAAATTAATATTAATGTGGCCCCCCAGCACAGTGCAATCAGGAATCACGTAGTCATAGCAGTAATATTTGACTACATTAGTGAAATGATCTGCCACTTGGTCTATACTGCTGCCGGTGTGCTGAAGGTGTTAGTAATAGACATGTACTGGCACGTAGTGATGAGCTGCTATCGCATACTTCTTTAGGGCTGAAGGTGCAATAGACGTACTGACGTGCCAATACAGAAAACTAAAGAAGTATGCAAGAGCGGTGCGTCACTGTGTGCCAGTACATGTCTATTGATAACACCTTCAGCACACAGGGAGCAGTATAGACGATCATTTCACCAATGTGCCCAAATATTACTGCAACGGCTATGTGATTCCTTGTTTAAATGAGTTAAATGATGTTAATGGTTCAAAGAATGTCGGGCTGAATGGTCGGCACCCACACATTTTCATCTCACCAAAACTGTCCCTCATTGCAAAATGTTTGGACACCCCTGGGGTAAACTGAGTAAGGTGAAAATGTCATTGTAAACTGTATGTGTGAGAGTGATGTGGAGTGAATTTGTTAATGTTGTAAGTGTATGTGATTAAAACAAAAAGCGTAATGGGAATAGGTTTAAGGTGTTAAAGGGGTTGTTCACCAAACACTTTTTTCAGTTCAGTTGTTTTGAGATTGTTCCCAAGAAAAAAATACTTTTTTCAATCACTTTCCATTATTAATTAACCCTCGATATTCGACTAGGAACTAAAATCGTTCGACTTCGAATATCGAAGTCGAACGATTTTGCGCAAATCCTGCCATCGATCGATCGAAGGATTTTTCATTCGATCGAACGATTAAATCCTTCGAATCGAACGATTCGAAGGATTTAAATCCAACGATCGAAGGAAAATCCTTCGATCAAAAAATCCCAGGCAAGCCTATGGGAACCTTCCCCATAGGCTAACATTGACTTCGGTAGCTTTTAGCTGCCGAAGTAGGGGGTCGAAGTTTTTCTTAAAGAGACAGTACTTCGACTATCGAATGGTCGAATAGTCGAACGATTTTTAGTTCAAATCGTTCGATTTTCGTAGTCGAAGGTCGAAGTAGCCCATTCGATGGTCGAAGTAGCCCAAAAAAACTTTTTTTTTTTAATTCGAACCCTTCACTCGAATTCAGTGAATCGGCCCCAATGTGTCTGACACATAAAACAGCATATTGCAATTACACTGGAATAGTAGGAAAAGATTCCACTGTGTGTAAAAATGGAAAATTGTGTCTAAAATTGCCCTTTGCACACATGTTTCAGCATTTTATGACACAGTAGCCCCAGTATATTTCACACAGAGACCCCAGCATCTCATGATACAGTGTTATGACACATCGAGTCTGGGTTTGCAATATAGTACAGGGGACCTGTTATCCAGAATGCTGAGGACCTGGGGTTTTCCAAATAATGGATCTTTCCATAATTTGGATCTTTTTAAGTCTACTAGAAAATCATGTAAACATTAGATAAACCCAATAAGCCGATTTTGTTTCCAATAAGGATGTGTGCACCAGACTGTTTTTCTTTTACTCTGCATTTGCTGACCTTGTTGCATAATTCTTTTTTAGAATTTTTAATTTAAAAGATCTTAAATTATCATAATAAATCAAAATTTTCTACATCCACTGCCAGTGCAACTGTTATGTTAGCTCAAGCTGAAACCATATGGGCGGTCTTGAGAAAAATAGAGTATATCTTTTCACCCATCTCCTCAAAACATTTCTTATTCACTTGAAATGCTCATGTCACAATTAAGCCAGGCGCTATTGTCCAAATATGGTGACACAGATCTTTTTAGATTTATTTGTCGATGGTGTTAGCTGAAAAGATGAAAAATCTATTTGCAGACGTTAAACAGAATCTCTTGGACCCTTGTCACCGAGCAGTCAATATTTTGTACTGTCATGGAAACATACTGTAATGGCCAAAGAATTTGTATCACTGCGCATGAGTATCAGTTAAAAACAAAGGAGTCCTGTAGCTATGGTGAACAAGTTCAAAGCTACTGGGAATTACTTATTGAAGAGGGATAAGATGATAATTGTGTTTTTTTAAATTTTATATTATACAATTAGAAATTGCTGAATTATTATTTTTATTATGATAGCTGCTGCTATTCTGCAATATTGTTACTGAGTCTTCATTAAAGAGGACCAAAACTACTAAAATGTTAACTCTTTCTAACGGTAAGGGCACACTGGGCTATTTTGGGGAGATTTAGTCGCCTGGCGACTAATCTACTCGACTTTGCGGCCGCCAATCTCCCCGAACGCTTTCCCTCACTCTGCGCTGGCTAAAATGAAAAATCGCCGTCACTATTCACACATGGCTATTCGTTTTCCGAAGTGGCCTCACAAGGAAACTTCGGGTGACTTCAGAAAACAAATCGCCGCAGCCAGCGTAGAGTGAGGGAAGGCGTTCTGGGAGATTGGTTGACGCAAAGTCGAGGCGATTAGTCGCCAGGTGACTAAATCTCCCCGAATGGCCCAGTGTGCCCATACCCTAAAATGTTACAATATACTGATAGTTATAGTTGAGCTGAACTGATTCAAAGAACTCTTTTAAGCTCCACATAATTAACACTATCTCTGCTCTTCTGATCTTTAATTAAAATTAAAGCAAGACACTACTTTTATGTGCTTGTGATAAGACCTGTTGGTGACTGAGTAGTTGACAGTCAGATTGTATTTCCTTAAAGGGATACTGTCATGGGAAAAAACATTTTTTTCAAAATTAATCAGTTAATAGTGCTGCTCCAGCAGAATTCTGCACTGAAATCCATTTCTCAAAATAGCAAACAGATTTTTTTTATATTCAATTTTGAAATCTGACATGGGGCTAGACATATTGGGGTACATTTATCAAAGAGTGAAGTTCCGCCACTAGAGTGAAATTCCGCAGCTCACAATTCATTTCTATGGGATTTTGAAAGGCATATTTATCAATGGGTGAAAGTGAAAGTTCACCCTTTGATAAATATCCCATGGAAATGAATGGAAAGTGGCAGAATTTTACTCTAGTGGCGGAACTTCACTATTAACTTCACTCTTTGATAAATATACCCCATTGTCAATTTCCCAGTGATGTGACTTGTGCTTTGATAAACTTCACTCTTTACTGCTGTACTGCAAGTTAGAGTGATATCATCCCCCTCCCTTTTTCCCCCCAGCAGCCAAACAAAAGAACAATGGGAAGGTAACCAGATAGCAGTTCCCTAACGCAAGATAACAGCTGCCTGGTAGATCTAAGAACAACACTCAATAGTAAAAACCCATGTCTCACTGAGACACATTCAGTTACATTGAGAAGGAAAAACAGCAGCCTGCCAGAAAGCATTTCTCTCCTAAAGTGCAGGCACAAGTCACATGACTGGGGGCAGCTGGGAAATTGACAAAATGTCTAGCCCCATGTCAGATTTCAAAATTGAATATAAAAAATCAGTTTGCTCTTTTGAGAAATGGATTTCAGTGCAGAATTCTGCTGGAGTAGCACTATTAACTGATGCGTTTTGAAAAAAAACATGTTTTCCGATGACACGATCCCTTTAAACTCTATGGACATGTGTATTGGGTAGTTAATATGACTAGAAGTCCAAAAGTATTCCCTTGGGCCCAATGTCAATGGGACCCATCACCAGGGAAAGGAGGTGGTGTTGAAGTGAATTGGGTGTGAGGCTGGAGCAGCTTTGTGTGGAACTGAGGTACAGCATGAGTCCAAAGGAATAATTTATCTGCCCCTGACTGTAAGGGATGATGCAATGAGGGGTCAGTGCTTAAAGGAGAACTAAACCCTAAAAATAAACATGGATACAAATGATGTATATTATATACTGAATATATTGCACCAGCCTACAGATTCAGCATTTCAATAACTGCAATGATCCAGTACTTCGAACTTGTCACAGGGGTTCACCATGCTGGAAAGTGCCTGCGACATTATGATGCTAATTGCACTGGTTTCTGTGCTGCCATGTAGCAATTATCTGTATTAATTACTAATCAGCCTTATATTGTGTCTGTGCAGTGAATCAGTCTACTTTTTAGTTAAGCTTTAGTTCCCCTGGGTGTTTAATTTGACATTAAACATATATTCATAGTAGAGATATTCTTACCTTGAAAGCCAAAATAAATATGTATGGGTGATACACTTAACCCTTGCAGTGCTGGGCAGTATGTATGTCGTGCTCCCCCCACCCACCAAGCATCCAAAAAAATGATATGCTCCAGCGCTTTTCAGGTCTCTTTTAAAGAAGAAATTATATTACAACTCATGCTGTAGGCTTGTGCCTCAGTACTGTACATATAAATCCTGCCCTAGAGACACTGTACTCTCCATAAGGACGTGCTGGAAGATGCATGGACACTGCTGCGCTCTACTCCATAAAGTCTATGTTATTTAGATTGATGGAAAACATGCCTGTGAAGTGGCTAGGAACACTACACGGTAGTGACAGCCTCGTTTCTTCAGTGATGAGGAAAATGACCTAGCGCACATACGTGTGTATTTAGCAGGATAGTTTCCACAGTATGGAGAAGAGAATTTAAATGCCACAGTATGAGCAGCTGATTTATGCAGGAATTACATTTTGACAAGTTTCTGGATTTAGTAGGAATTTGTCAGATAAAGGTTACAAATCTTTGCTAATCCAGGAGACTCGTCACCAGACTGATGGAACAAATCCCAACTGGCTGGTGCTAGCAGCCTCTTTCTGTTTTGTTCTCTGCATAACACAAGTTCCACAACCCTGTACAAACTACAAGTCCCACAATTGTGTTCTCCAGACACTTATGGCTTATTTATCAACATTCTCATCTTAGAGGTTTTTGAAACCACGACTAAACTCACATTCTCTAAAACCATGGATATAATAAATTTCTTAATTAATCTGCACTGAAAAAGCACAACGGAAAAAAATTATGAATTTGAATCCCTCAAAAACCTCTAAGAAGTCCGAATTGATTAAACGCAGCCCAATAAAATCAGAGCAGCTCCCATTGACTTCTTTAGGACCTCAACAATTTTTAATCTGCAAAGTTTTGCATCAAAGATTTTTGTGGATTTTAACATAATAAAATAAAATAAAATAGTAAATCTCAAATTTTTAGAGCTTTTAATAAATTAAGGTAAACCACACATTTTTAGAGATTTGTGGAAAGAAATCACAATCGGAAATGATTGTTAGTAAATGGACATCAGCATGTCCTATAATTATGTTCTCTAGAAGGCCCACAATAGTGATCTCTAGAAATAGTTCCCACAGTCCTGTTTTCCAGAAAGTCCTACAATGCTGTGCTCTATATACTACAAGTCCCTCAGTCCTGTTCTCTAGAAATTACAAACTCCATGATACTGTTCTCCAGATACTACCAAATCCATAATCTTGTTGTCCAAATACTACAAGTTCCAAAATTCTGTTATCCAGCAGCAACAATTTCTGATTCTGTTCTCAAGAAACTATCCAATTCCAAGGACAGAATTCAGCTGTAGTTATGCTGAGCTGAGCACATACATGAAGAATGAGATCGCTGTCTAACAAATATAAGTTTTGGTGTAAATGCAGTTTAAATGTACTGTACTGATTTCTCCCCCAGTTGCAGGGATAGGATAATTCTACTCACAAATTAACAAAGCTGTCAAATATTTGTCATCTTTTTCTGTGCAGAGCTATACCAATTTACTCAGTATTGCTTTCTGGTACACATGGCCATGTTATTATATTAATGATACTGTTATACTGTATATAACACGTATATATAACATATCTTTTCAGCAATCTAATTGCACTGTAAGATGAACCAACAGGCTATTGCTTCTTAGTGGGACCTCTTGTTGCCTCCCAATGTGATTACATACACTTCTTGTCATCACTAACTGTGTTGTGTATCTTACCCCAAATAATAAGCTTGGGAAACAATCACTGATGCATCAATGCTTGGCACTATGGGGCAAATTCACTAAAGCGCGAATCGGCTAACGCTAGCACAAATTCACCAGTGTGACGTCATTTTGTTACTTTGCCGATTTACTAACGGGCACTGGTGTAAATTCGCTAGTGAAGTGGACCTACTCTAGTGCTACTTCGCACCCTTACGCAAAGTTGCGTTATGGTGAAGGGACGTAACTACGCTAATTCACTAACTTGTGTATTTCACTGAACGTTACCTCTTGCGCCAGACTTGCCTTCGCCACCTCAGACCAGGCAAAGTGCAATAGAGTAGATAGGACTTGCTTCAAAAAAAGTTAAAAATTTTTCTAAGTTCCAAAAAATGCTGGAGTCTTTTACTTTTTAAGGGTGATAGGCTGAAAAAGATTGTAAATTTGTATAGGGCAAAATAACAACTCTATTTTATTTTATGAAGCTTTCCCGGGCTTGTGTAGTGTAATGTATTTGCTGCTACATATACGTCTATTGTAATTTAACTTGGGCCGTATGCAAATTAGGCATCGCTAGCGTAACTTCGCTTTGCTTGACGAATTAACATTAGTGCAACTTCGCTACTTTTCTCCTCCCTGAGCGCAACTTCGGATTTTAGTAAATTTGGCCTGGTGAAGTGCGACGAAGTGCAGTGAAGTCAACATTGGCACAACTTCAGAGGTAAGTAAATTTGTCCCTTAATGTCTACAATTACAAGAATACAACACATTGACTTTGGCTTCTGCCTTGGCATTTTGTTCTTAGCTGTGGCCATTGACACGTGCCCCCACTCAGTGACCATTTGATGGCAGATGAAAGATTAAAGGTGTGGTGTAATGTAACTGCAACTCACACAGGCTACTGTGCAATAAAACAGGAAAGAATGGGCACCAGGAGGTTCTTGCAGTCAAACTGAATAAAACTTTTATTTGTCTGACACAATGTACCACAAAGCCACGAGGCCCAGCAGACAATCATGACATGGTTACAAAATGTTCCTCAGAGACAGCACATTGGAACTCCTTGAGGCGATAGCGTCACACCAGGATAGATACATCCATAGGATCTCAGCAACGTGACCTGGATCCCACATGTTGGATCAGGGAACTCACTAGCCCTAATTCCCTATTAGACCGTGTCCCTATACTACAGGCCAGTCTTGCCTGAGAGGAGAGCTACCTCCTTGCTTTCCCTCCTAGTTGGAGCCAAGCTGCTCTTGCTATCTGTACTCTCTATCTCACTCTCCTTGAGAGTCTATTACAGGTAGTAATCTCTAGCTGGCCCATTCACGGGGTCCCTGCTCCCTGACTTATCTCTCTAGAGGTACTGGTCCCTCTAGGGCACATGGCTTTACTGGGCCTTGTTGTACCCAGGCTCCCTGGAACATTCATCTGGGTCAGCAAACAGAAGCCAAAGAGGAAGATCCTTCTCACTATACCAAAGTGTGACAGGGTGTTGTCACAGCACCTCCTGGCCAATAACTTGGATATGTAAATTACATCTTGTACATGGACATTTGCCCAAGTGTAGGGAATTAAAGCCATAGGGGCATATTAACCCTATGGGTACCTACAATCCTAAAAGCAAGCATTTCATTTAAATGTCCATTTTAACCGATCTGTGTATATTCAAGCTCGCCATCCTCATGATGTAAAGCTTGCAATGGGCATCTGAGGATGTGAGAAGGACTCGACAAAAAAGGAATTATTTACAGGCAGTTGGTACCAGCACTAGTCTTTCATAATTGCTACATATTTTAGAGCAGACATGAAGGATGCAGGTTTATGTTATTCAATGGCATTTTCTGTGTATGTGACTTCCCTATCTCTTAATAAATGATCAGTCTGCTTGTGCTTGTGTGCCTTTTAAACCAGATGCTATACAGGGGATGGATCCTCTAGACTTAGAGCATTGTTGCTCACCCACAATTAGGGTCAGGGCAAGGACTAGGGGTAGGCATTTGGCTAGGGTGCAACAGTATGGGGGCAGTGCTAAGTACCACTTCTGTCTGACTACCCCTACTTCAGACCCTGTGTGAGTTAGTGCTGGCATTATTTGATCGGGCTGCTATTGTCTTGTCTTGGTGCCGTACCAAGACAAGCCCTGGTTTGGGTTACCAACCGGCCAGTATTTCAGAGGTAAATCACCATCTTCCCATTTCCCATTTTAACACCAGCTTACTGCTCAGTTATGCCCTCCCCATCACCTTGCCCCATTATTCTATTGACCCATTCTGTTCTTCAGAAACTACAAGTCCCACAATCCTTTTCTCTAGATTAGCAAGTCCCATGATACTCCAGAAGCTACAAGTCCCAGGATCAGGTTCTCTAGAAATAACAAGTCCCATGATTCAGTTCTTCAGAAAATACATGTCCCATGAACCTATTTGCATCCAAAATTGCACTTTGTACTAGCGTTTGTAAATCACTTTGTTGGATGAAAATCCTGCAGGCTGCAGCTCTAACTGATGTGCCAGGTCGGATGTCAAATCTTTTATGTCTAATCCATTTATAGCCATGCATCGTTATGTCTGACTTTAGACATAAGAATTGAGAACCCCCGAAAAACTGAGCCACAGAATTTATCGCTAGAAATTGTAATATTAATCACTGGAATCTTTGTTGCTCTTTTTATTTGTAAAATGATAATGATTTCAGAGCTCTATAATGGTAGTATTTTAACTTCCCGTTACACCAACTAAATCAGGAAACTGGTGCCCCAAAAGCTCTGAAAGAAATGCAACTGTATGTTGATATTATTTTGTGTAATGATTTACAGGGTCAAATGGCGCTTCAATAAATTTTGTGTGTTCCCCTAACATAAGCAAAGTAGATAAATCATTTTGTTCTGCTGTGTTAATGAGCCAGTTCAACACTTGAGTGTGCAATACAGACTAACATGGATATTTTTTGCAAGATGGTGCTAACATCTAGTGGCCATTCTGGGTAAGGACACATTCTTCTCATTACATGACTATATATCATTTATTCATATTATCAATAAAATCACATGTATTGGATTTTCTTAGTTTTAAATACATTTACAAATGAGATATAAGTGAAAGGATGAATCTTTTGGGGCCCCTTGATGGCGGTTTCAACATGGTGGTGTACTATTATCCAGGTCCTTTGCATCAGCAGAAGTCTATTCTGAATTCCTTTGACCTAACTGGTTGCTCCCCAAAAGTATGGTGGCCCTTACAATAAGATGTACAGCTTGAATGAAAACAGGTGTATTTGCCTCCCTTTAGAGCTCACAGTTCTCCTTAAGAAATTTGTCATTTTCAAACAAATACTTTTTTTTAAGCAATGTTAGCAATGTTTCCAACTCCTTTTTCAAGCCATCGTTCCTGCTAGAATCATTGCCCACTTTTAATGTCTTACTCTACCCCCCAATCCCACCCATTAATTTGACCCATTTAATTAACCCCTGCATAGAAATACTTAAATGTGAGCATTTTTCATGTAATTAATGACAATCTTGAATATGTATCCACATCTCCTAGTCAAAAATAGACAAGAATCACTCATGTCAATACCTCAATCTACTATGCTGATTCTTTTTCATGTATCATTTTAGACAAATGCAGTCAAATCATATTTCCAGCTCATCCCCTTAGAGTCCTGCATCAGGTTGCGTACCTGTGGAATACCCACAAAGCAGTTGGGTTTTTGGGTAGGAAATTCCTGATACCCTGACCATCTGTGTGTAACAGGTCTGAGTATGCTGCTAAAGTGTGGGATTCCCCATCCTCCTCTCGCAATTTGGCTCATTTCCCCCTTTAATATAAAAAAAGGGGGTTGTGGGGGCACTCAAAAGGCTAAGTTAAAGTATATTTAAATATAATGGAAGTGTTACTTTTTAATGCACATTCCCTGGTCCCCTTTCTCATAAGCAATTCAGTATAAATGCAAGTGCATGTGTTTACAAAACAGGGGTTTGTAGTTACAAAGTTATGATCATAAAGTTTATAAGTCACCATACCACGTCAAGGTAAACCCCATACGGTGGTCCCTAAAGCTGGTCATAGACGCAAAGATCCGATCATACGAATCGAGGATTTGTATGATTTTCGGACCGTGTGTGGAGAGCCCCGTAATTTTTCGTCCCACGGAGATCGGTCGTTTGGTCGATCAGACAGGTTAAAAGATTTCTGTTGGCTGCCGATAATTTCTCTGCATGTTTTGTCGATCGTATGAATTTCAGTATTTATGTTATCATATAGGTGACCCAGGAATTTAAAGAGATACTGTCACCAGAAAATAACCTTTTTGTTAATATCTATAATAACATAGTCTTTGAATGATATTTAATATTTTGCCATAAAAGTATTTACCTGATTATTTTATATTACCTTTCTCACCCCCATGTGGAGGCTGCCATATTTGTGCATCAGGAGGCCATTAGCATTAGAAACCCTAACTGACAAGTTGAGAAGGGACAGTCAGGTTGGCGAAAGAGTCAGGTTTAGGAAATTCAAGTAACAGTTACTTACAAAAAACCATCAACATGACCTATAGGTAACTTTTAATGCAGAGCAATATTTTGAAAAGAAAATATTAAGTGTCAGTATCACTTTAAGAGATTGGATAGTAAGGGCAGACCTGAGGTCTTGGGGTGATTTCTCAGCAACAGACTTTGGCTCCCATGCAGAAAGGAATGATCCCTTGTTTGCAATGGCAACAGTGTTCCCATGCCATAAAACCTCATATTTCACATATCCCTACTCAGGAAGATGATATTAATGTTAGTGATTAGTGTTAGTAATTAATGTTACTGATGGGCATATAAATTCGGCAGGTATGAATACGCTACAAATTTCTGCTTTTCGCTGTGGGCAAATAAATTTGCAAACCGGCCGCGAAAATTCGGCAGCATCAAAAAATTTTGGACGTGCGTCGCAAAAGTCGCTTGCATCAACATTATTCAGATGCCCATTGACTTTAACGCCGGCATCAAAATTGACGTGAGCATCAGAATTGATACGGGCGTCAAAATTGATGCAATTTCAAGAATTTTGCAGGAAATTAGCAAATTATTCCCAGGACAAATTTGCCCATCACTAAGTAATGTTTATTATATGTGCCTTACAGACTATTGGGTTTATGTAATAAAAGGCAATAAAGAGCAGTAAGTCATAGCAACCAATCAGCAGGAAGCATTTACTGGTCACTTGTTTAAAAACAAACATCTCATTGGTTGCTATGGATTACTGCTCCGGGGAATACGTAGTGCCTTTTATTATATATGGGGAATATGGTTTACCTCATAGAGTGCCCAGCAGGTTAGTTTATTTAGGAGAAACCACACAGCATCTCAAGACAGAATTAGTCAGCAATATCCCACCATTAGAACTAATAATTTTTAGTTGCCAGCAGCAGCTCATTTTCATAAATGTAACATTCTACCGCATCTCTCTGTTTTTTGGTGATAGAGACCATACCCCCAATGAGAGGAGGAGGCAACAGGTTTTTACACTTATAAAAGTGAAAGAAACGTTGGATACATACGTTACAAACATTGGAACCAAAGGGAATAAACATGGAATATGATTTGACTGCATTTGTGTAAAATGATCCATGGAAAGGAGTCAGTGTAGTAGTAGTTTTACCAATCCTGTTGACTTAAAGGAAAAGGAACGGGAAGCACGTTTCCTGTATTTTTGCCATGTATTTTTAACCAATAAAGAGTTGATGGAATACGTTTTTTTTTTGTTTCAAAGCCTGCAGCAATGGTAACTGTAAATCCTATGCACCCTAGCTGTGAAACTTTTCTATGGAGATTGTATATAAGAAATGTATGCTATGGAGCTAACGACATAGTAGTAATTCCAGGGTTTCCACACAATGGAAGGGAGAGGGCAAGGTTTATTTTAGGTGACCTTACACACTTTTACCTTGGCCTGCTGGCTCTGGTTAATGTTGTAGTGGGTTAAAATGGTTCAGGTGAACCCTGAAGCCATTGCTTCCACCAGACCAGGTTGTAGCTCCATGGTTCCATAAAGACCCTGCGTCAGTACACAGTGCAACTGAATTAGGTACAGGCATCACTGTTGGTTAGAAATAAATAATAAACAATAAATAATGGCAATTTTAAGTTTTTACAGTGAAGTGCAAGTACAATTGCGTTTTGATGCATCACCCCCTTGCTTCTGCAGAACCGCTGGAATTCTGGGAAAATTCAGAATTATGGGAAAACATTGCAAATGTGAAGGAAATGGCACTTGTGGACATAACTTTTACTTTAACTTTGCAACACATGCCTTATGTATGATGATTTGGTTTTGGTTATGAAAAGGACCTGGTTAAATGCTCCAATAAAGCTCTGCCAATCCTCACCCACAGTCTGGTATCTGTGCACTTTATTTGCTCATGCTGCTGGAAGTTTGAAAGGGGAGGTAATTATTCCTTGATATCCTCAGCTCTAACACACATATATACAAACAAGTGACAGGCCCCCATACAGCAATTCACATGGAGGATTGTTGCAGTCTGAGCCATATCCTGCAGATGGCGTTATCCTCAAAGAATTGGCTTCGTCATTATACAGAAGGTGTGCTGGTATGAAAGTAACATTATTCTATCCCCTGTTCCAGATTCAGGCTGCTTGTGTGTGTTTAGAATGAACTTTCCATTTTAACGAAATATAATATCTGAAAATCAAACTACTGTATAATCGCTTGGATATTTCCTTGTATTTGTACACACAGATACACACAGATATACAAGTCTTTCATAAATATATACATTTAAAACTTTAAAAGGAATGTAAACCCCAAAATAATATTATGTCTAATAATTTTGTCCACATGGCTCTGACTTCTGAAACACTGATAATTAACATCCCATGGCTAAATTTTCCTACAGGTATAGGATACGTATTGTAATCCAGAAACCTGTTATCCAGGAAGGCCATCAACCATGTTAAAAAAGTATTTCCTTAATCTCTGTGTTAACAAAAGAGCACTTTGTGCATAACAAATAGCTATTCATTATTGGAGGCAGTACTTTTGGGTTTATTTAAATTGTATAAAGATTTGTTATCTAGAAAACCCCATGTCCCAAGCATTCTAGATTACAGGTCTCAAACCTGTAAAATGTTCCAAGAGACTGAACCAGCAGTGCAGAAGGGGACAGTCAGCTGCTACTTTTAACTGCAATTACATTTATACATAACTAGTGCTGAGTGAATTTTCTCCACGCCTGGATTTGTGGTGAAATTGCAATGCAATTCGCCATCTGCAAATTTTTTCACTAAACTATTATGCATTTGGAGTAAGAAATTGTTGCGTATAAAAAAACTTCCTACGCCCATTGACTTCAATGTGTTTTCACAGTTTTCACGACAGCTTATCACTACACATAACATTTAAAATCCGTTGTTCAGTATAATGGTTTTCTTTGCAGACTGTATAACCTGTTCCCTTGTTCGGCGGAGGGTGAATTTTTTGTTTGGGAAGGCTAAAGTTGACCATACTCTAGCTGACTTAATGCTAATGTCAGAAACAGTATTACATTCTGCTAGAAAAAAAATTACTCTTGCAACTACCTTGTGCACCTCCCACTGATTTCAATGGGAACCGTGCAGAAGAGCAGGTGGAAGTGCTTTTCCAACCCAAAATGCTCAAGTTGAGTTTACAGTTGTTCCCCTTAATTTTTCTCATCCATAATAAAAGGGTAATCTTTTTTGTTAGGTGTCCTATTTTAGGAAGGATTTTTTTAGACTCAGAGAGTGATATTCTCCGAAAATTTGCAATTGGTTTAATTTTTTATTATTTGTGTTTTTTTAGTTATTATATTTAGCTTTTTTTCATCAGCTATCCTGTTTGCAATTTCAGCAATCTGTTTGGTAGGGTCCAACTTACCCTAGCAACCATGCATTTATTTGAATAAGAGACTGCATTGTGAAAAAGAGAGGATCTGAGTACAGTGCATACAACAAAACTAGCATGTTATATACAATGAAAAGCAGTGAATACTGACACACCAGAAAATGTACATACAGCAAATGTAAGCATGCATGAACTAGGATTTAAAATAGGTCCAGTCACCCATACAAGCCCACTAAATAGTCACTGACTATGGCATCTTACAGCAGCCCTTCTGGCATTTGCCAGAATCCACAGATTGCAACTCTGGGTCTGACTTTAAGGTAGCGGATACTGACACTTTCAGTGGGTGCTGACATATCAGGCATTTAGGCAGGGCACTCACACTGTAACATTGCCACAGAAACACAATATATATATATATATATTTTTTAACAAAGTTCTACGCTTTCCCTTGTACAAAAAAAAAGCACTTTTATTATCTATTGGTCCCCCAACCCCTTTTGCTCCCCTATCCATTCCCTCCTACAAAATCTCCTTCCATTTTTGTTACTCTTTACTCATATACCCCCTCACACTACATTATCATCTATCTTTTATATATTTTTCTGCACCTTGTTTCCCCTTTATCGTACTCTTATTTTCTCAATATTCTTTTGCCCTCCCCCACCGACTGTTTCCACTACTGCATTTAATTCTTGTACCCACTGTACCCAATTCTTGTACCCAAATGCCTCGTTCTATTTTGGGTACTAGAAGAAAGCCCCTATTCTGCACACTGCTCTTGCACCTACATGTCACCTGCTTTTCTATTTATGTCACCTTTAGCCCTGTGTTAATCCTTCCCATTTAATGTGTTTGGCAGACATGCAGTCTCCAGCGCCGGATTTCATTTCTGTGCGCCCCTAGGCCGCGCGGTCCGACCAGGCGGCCGCGCGGTCCGACCAGGCGGCCGCGCGGTCCTAGCGCCTGCCTTCCCAGCGCCGGCGCAACTGGTGTAGTTGAACGGGGACGCGAACGTCCCCATAATGCGGCTGGGCGGCCCCTATTTTTTTGCCGCCCTAGGCCCGGGCCTATGCGGCCTTGCCGCAAATCCGGGCCTGGCAGTCTCATGAGGATTGCAAACAAATCAATTTAAAAAAAGTACAAAAAAAAAACTTCAAGTACAAAAAAAAAAAAAAGACACCAAACAAATAAACCCAAGCTCCTTTTTCACAGGAAAAGATTAAGCAGCCTGTATAACATACAGTATATATATATATATATATATATATATATATATATATATATATATATATATATATATATACAGTACCTGTGGGAGAAGGGAAGAAACCTGCAGCAAGGATTCAGTTAGAGGGAGGTGCAGGTGAAAGCTTACTGATTCGTTTCACTGCTCTGCCAAGGTGCCTTCAGTTCCTGTAATCTCCCTAGCCCCGCCTACTTCTGAGTGCGTGATTGGTTGATTTTGCTGACTGTAATGGGAACTGCACTCTGATTGGAGGGGCAGGAAGCAGAAAGATCCAGTCAGAATGCAGCTAATTACGGACCCGGCAGAAAGGAAAAGAGATTTTCACCGCTGTGCTGTTAGTACAAGCTACTCTCAGTAAGCGATTTTTTTACTTTTTTTTAGGTGCCAGCCAGGTTTGGGGAGGCTTAGCCTCCCCTAGCCTTATTGAAAATCCGCCCATGACTGAAGATATAATATCACATAGCATGGGATTCTGTTGGGGCAAGCCTGCTGTGTATATTGACGCTCTGCTTCTTAGGGGGGCCTGGAGGCCACAATGGATAAGAACGAAGAAGACACAAAGGGAAAGAATGAAGAAGCCCCTGGCACCAATGTTTTTTTTTACTTGTAGGGGGAGATGCCACCAATGTTATTTTGAATGTGTAGGTGGCCCTGTCACCAATGTTTTTTTTAACTTCTAGGGCACCCTGCCACCAATTTTATAACTTGTAGGGGGCTCTGGCCATCACTACTTTTTTAAACTTGACCGTGGGGCCCTGGCAACCAGTGTGGTGGGCAGGGTCTGGGGTGGGATAACTTTGTTGTACTGGGCCAACATGATTTCTGATGGCAGCCCTGGACACAACCCTGGAATAGCTACCATGTTCAGGGTGGCAGAAGCTCTAGGGTTGCTAAGCAGCAATAGGAGAGAGAGAGCAAGCTGATGCTGAGTACATCTGAAAACTAAACTTTGCACACTGCACTGCATTTGTAAATTCTCCTTAAATAATTTACTGCTTTTTTCTAGCCATTAAAATTCATATATTTATCTCTGGTCACTATTTTCAGCCCCCCCATCTAAACTAGATAAAAGATTGGGGCTTATCTACTAAAATAGATGCTATTTTGCATTGGTACAGCACATTGACCCAGAGCAGGCAGCCAGATCTTTGCTTTCATTTTCTAGTTTGTAGTAGGGTAATTAAAACTAGTTGCTGATCAGATGCTATGAGCCTGGCCTGGCCCTGATTCAATTTAGCACCTATGAATCTGTTCTGCTCCCATTGTGCCAATTTCTTCTAAACACAGTGCCCAGACAGCTCAGGGGTAGGGTTCCAGTCAAAGCGTGGATAATAGTGTTGGTTTCGCAAGGCAAAATTCTAGGGCTTATTTTCACAAAATTCACTGCACAATTGTACTAGACATAAAAGTTTCATTTTCCCTACCATGTAAGTAAATCCTCCCCGTCATGTGTTATAGGAACAACTTATAATAAAAATCAATGGATCTCTGAGCATTAAAGTAAAAAAAAATGACATGAGCTTAATCTCCCTTACTGTGTATGTGGGGCTGAGCTTTGTATTACATTTGTTATATTTACACTTCTCATACAAGGTCCACTTGACCCCACTAACTCACACGTTTAATTAATACACATTTAATCCTTCAGACCTATCACAGTTGCTTCAATAGGAAGGATTTTCCTGTGCAGTAAATCATCAAAATCCTGTGTTATTACTTATGAAATGGTTTTCTTTATACTGTTCCACTTTGCAAAATTCTTATTGTGTTCCCAATGTAACCAGTTGTAACCCTTACATTGTCCTGTCCTGAAAAGTTTAGCAACAATCTAGGTTGATATTTGTAAGCAAAACAATAAGAAAAGAGCTATAATCTGGCATGTTTTCCACACAATTTGGCGAATTTTGACACAGGTTTGCACATTCTGACACAAAGCAAAACATGGTAGATTTGCTCAACACAATCAACAAGACTTGAAAGTAAGAAACAATATTTTATTGGTCGCCCAAAAGGGAAAAATAGATGCCACATAAAAAAGGCCCATAATTTATTTTGCAACAAAAATGTCGCCGTTTGATGTGTTTAGTGCCCCTTGGAATAGCAGCATATACAATAAAATGAACAGAAAAAACAAGTGTATCCAGGCCAGGAGTTCCTCATGAGAGGACCCTCTTGCATCGGTTGTTCCACAGACCTGTGAGATTTGCAGAAGGTTTTAGCTGATCTTGAAACTGGTAGACTACAAGTTCCAGCATGGAATAACCCTTAGTAGTATGCTGGGAGTTTGGGTGAAGCAACACTGCACTTCCAGCCATAAGATGCCTTACAGATAAAGATAGTGTAGGAGTACTTTTACATATGTATTTTTCATCGCTACATATATATATATATATATATATATATATATATACTTATAATCGCTGTCGTTTATATTAAACCAAATATATTATCAAAAGTCTATAGGACCCTTTGGCTGGCTGGATAATCCAAATCACTTGAAAGCCTAATTGTACAGCCCTGCCATGGCAGAACCTACACACTTGCTTATGTGTCTACTGTCATAAAAGATGCCCTAAGTATGCAGAAACACCATGCAATTAAGTGGAATTTAACCAGTGTCTCTTCCATGAGATCCCACATCAAAGACTGATCACCGAGGGATCATTGGAGCTACCTTCTGATCTGTTGCTCCAAGGTTCCCCTACATCAACTGGCACAGTAGCACTTGATTCAGAACAGGAGGGAAGAGAAAGGCAGCACCGGCAAGCAAAACGATAAAAAGTGCAAGGAATTTTTAATGAATGTGTTTTACGGGCAACTGACTGGGGAAATTTGTGCAACCACAAATACTCTTGCAATCGTAAATTACCCCTTAAATGTAAAGCCCTAAATAGGTGCATATTGTTCACCTTAATCTGGTTATTGTTTTTCATTTCTAATGATTATGTTTTCACTGTAATATTCACTGTAAAACAGAATGTGCATTCTATTTATACCAATTTTTCACAGTTCCTTCCGTGTCATGACAAAGATAATGAAAATTTAAACATACGCAAAGTGTTTGGCAAATAATGTTAAACACTAGAAATTACTCTGTGAATTTTAATCAAGCAGCCAGGACAGATGTCTAATGATTAATTGGTTTCACAAATGACAAAAAGGGTAAAATGATGCCACAGCCTTTTTCTCATAATGGCGGAACCAAGATTTTAATTATCTTTATTTCCTTCTCTTTTTACTTTAACAGTGTGATCTGTGAATATTTATTAAATATGTCAATGTCTGTCCAGGATCACATTATTAGTGCAGTTATCTCCCTTCATAGATATCAAGAAAAACACAGAAGCAAATGATCCACGGATCCACGGATGTACTTAGACCTCAGGTAAATGGAGTAAGCCAGGGTACAAAAAAAATGATTCACTGTATTCTTAGAGCAGCAAGATGCTTCATGTTTCATTCAAAAGCCCTCTTCTATGATAATGCATTGACTTGTTTCTTGGACCAGAAAATATGCACAGGGATGCCAACCCAGAAGTGCATCTTAGCCCCACCTGCCCTGCCCAACCTACCCAATCTCTGTCCATGCCTGTACCTGTTGTGCCCCAGCCCCATCCCCTGCCATACCCCTACACCACTTTTTGGGACAATTTTTGGAGGACTTCAGGTGATAATTCTATGCATTTAACTGGAGTGGGTAAGTTAAGTTTCAGGTACAAGTTACTGACAATGTGTGACAGATGTGTGACTTGGTGTAGAGGCTTTAATCTGGGGTGATTCATGAAAAATATGGGTGAGTTGATATGTCTGTATGTAGAAAGTATGGATGTTGGAACAAGTATCCATGGAGGAATAAAGGCATGCTTGTACCCAGTAACCCCCTTGGGTTACAATCATACTTTTTATCCTGTCGCCCAAACAACCAGATCCTTAAAGGGAATCTGTCGTCATTTTAAACTTTTTTTTTTTTTTGCATTTTTATAAAAAACACACATCCATAAACACTGTCTGGCAAATAAAATGTTAATCCACAAATCCATGCATAAGTTATTATAGTTTGTATTTTGTCATGGGGGCTTCCATTTTTGCTCATTACACATTCATCCTGTGCTGCTCTAACAGCAGGCACAGCATTACCTGTGTGCTTGGAGGCAGCCGCTCTGTAATGAAAAGCCAGGTCGCACCACGACATGAGAATCCAGCTGTACACTCCCCCTCCCCTCTCTGCCGTGTGTGATGTTTGGAGGAGAGAGGTCACATGGTTTGCAGGGAAGCAATTACTTTCACTTTCCTACGTCCTGCTCTACAGCTGCACTAGCAGCCCCTCCTCCCACAGACACTATCAAAGCTCCTGCCATTCTGTAAGTTTGTTCTCTGCTTTCCTTTGGAGGGGGAACTTTCTCTCCTTGCTGCCTTCCTAGTTAGTTTTACTGGTGGTAAAGGAGCTGTGAGTCCCCTCTGCTATCCACCTCACACACACCTTGCTCCTTTCCTGCCTGCAATACTTCTTTTTTCATTAAGTACTTACTGCCTCCTTTCTCCTGAGCTATTTTAACCCTTTCTAGACTTCCTCCTAAGTTTTCCTGGTTTTCAAGTATGTCCTTATTTTATCCTTTTTTCTATTCCCTGTCATCAGTCCTGGGAGTGTACTCCTGTGTTTCTCCTGTGTTTCATTTTTGTGTAAACAAATTTAAAAAAACTATCTATATAAAATATTTTTTCCAGTGCCCAAAATGAATTGTGTGTGTATGTATATATATATATATATATATATATATATATATATATATATTTATTTTTGAAACGTAAGTGGGGGCAGTGATCACAGGACTATCTTATCTCAGTCCTTCTGAAGTGGTGTCAGTGAGAGCTTATCTAGATTCCTGCCTATTGGTCAATTCACAGGCTCAGCACAAGGCTCTATTTACATTACAGCAGCTTGTAGGAGAGAGGGGTAATGACATCACTCCAACTTGCAGTGCAGCAGTAAAGTGTGACTGAAGTTTATCAGAGCACAAGTCACATGACCTGAGGGCAGCTGGGAAATGTCAAAATGTCTAGCCCCATAGCAAATTTTAAAATTAGATATAAAAAAATCCATTTCTTGTTTTGAAAAACAGATTTCAATGCAGGATTCTGCTGTAGTAGCACTATTAACTGATACATTTTGTAAAAAAAAAATGTTTCCACGACAGTATCCCTTTAATGCTTTGTATGTTTACTATGCTCATGTACACAAAAACCTCTTGTCGATTTTGTATAAAAAGCTCTGACTTTTTTCAATATTCGATTATTTTGTCAGGCAAATGCAGAAACTAGCTATAAGCAGTGTTGGACTGGGACACCAGGGACCCACCCAAAAACCTAAGAACAGGGGCCCATCATAAAAACTTAGACCGGGGGCCCACTCATATTCTTCTCCTCAATTAACCTCTATTTTCCTAGTCTGTTTTATTTATACTATACTCAATTATTTAATCTATTTAGCCTCTTTGTTGTCATAGAAATAGGGAATGGCCATAAAATAGACCATGAGGGGCCACTGACACCTGGGCCCACCGGGAGTTTTCCCTGTGGGCCAGTCCTAAACTGGCTATAAGGTATATATATATTTGTTACATTTTTGGATACCAAGGTGTACCGGAGAGGGCACTGTTTGTGTACTGACTTGTTTGTGAAACAGACGGACCGCAACAACTTGTTGAGGTTTGAGAGTGCACACCTAAGGTCTAATATCTCGTCTCTTCCCAGGTCACAGTTATTGCGAGTCACAAGGATAGTGACAGAGGCGGATAGACTGAGTACCCGATTGGGGGAGATGATGACAAAATTTAGAGAGAGAGGATATCCTAGTGATGTATTCAACCGGGAAGCTGTAAGAGTGACTCTACGATACAGGAAAAGGTTCAGGGAACGACAAAGAAAGCAAGGATTCCTTTTGTACATACATATCATCCGTGTGTTTGGAAGGTTCAACAGATCATTTATAAACACTGGCCACTTTTAAGGAAAGCATATCCAGACATCCAGGAGTTTCAGGAACCACCACTAATGTCTTACAAAAGACCTAGGAGAGATAGATTGGTACGAACTGATGTGGAGTCTATAAGGTCGGATCCACAGAGGGTGTTGGTGCCCCTAACGAATGGCATGTACCCATGCGGTAGATGCAATCAGTGTTCTAGTGTTATACGTACCAATTGCTTTACACATCCTCATTCAGGAAGGAAGTTTGAAATAAGGGGACATTTTACCTGTGATTCTGAATAGGTCATATATATATATGCTGAAATATCCATGTGGCCTCGCCTATATAAGCGAGACCATACAACCAATACGTGACAGGATCAGTCAGCATAAATCCAAAGTGAGAAAAGAAGTGCTTAAATTACCGGTTCCTGCACATTTACATATTACTAGACATACAGCAGCATCACTCAGGTTTCTTGTCATAGAGTCTGTTGCCCCGCACACGATTGGGGGGCAACAGACTCTTGCAACTTCAAAAGCAGGAGAAATTTTGGATTCATAATTTGCAGACCTTGCATCCCAAGGGACTCAATAAAGAATATGACCTGTATGACCGCATGTAAGGATGATGTACTGATGTTATGTCTAATAGGTATAGTCAGGATATGGGAGAGTCAATTTGTATGTTTGGAACCATGTATATATAACCATCTGTATTACATAAATCTGTATGCTCTGAACCCTATATCGTGTGTTACATAGAAATGGGTGTTAACATTGCTTGAGAAAGGGGAGAGAGCCCCGAAACTTTGCACGTTTGTTTTGCCTGCACTGGTAAAAGTTTCACAAAAAAACTTGTGTCTGGACTTCTTTGAAACTTATATTATTTGTCTAGAAAGTAGACTAAGTCACAGACGGGTCAATTGCTCCACTCCACTTTGTACTAATATATATATATATATATATATATATATATATATATATATATATATATATATATATATATATATATATATATATAATCCCTTCAATTTATTTTCCAATATAGATACTGAAATAGTTGACATCTGTAAATATATACAGCATCTAAGCCATGTTTTAATTAAATAACAGCAGAAGCTAATTATACTCTGTGTCATATCTTATAATATTGCTTTCTAATAGCAGCCTTGTACATTCAGTTACAGTAAGTGAGTGCAACATATCATTTACTTTTAACAGAGGGTAACTTCTCATGTCAGAATTAAGATGGAATTCATTAGTATAAAAATGAAATTCAGGGCATTGAACCTGAAGTTTTACAAAGTATTTTCATCGATTAAACTTTTTTTTATGGGAGTCAAAGATGTATTGAGTGTATGAATTCATTAACAAATTAGAATTATAATGAAAGCTTTAGGTGGTGATATATTAGATTGAAGTGGATCATATAATTAACTTTGTATAAAATAGCTATAGTTAAGGTCAGTAATACTAACAGCCAGCGCTTTTTTTTGTGGCTGTTAAATATAAAGCCATTCCCCCTTTTGTGACAGCAGTACCTTCATTGTATTGTTAGTCTAACTCTCTATCCACATTGATATTTTGTATAACATTAAATATGAGCCAAGACTAGGGAATCTTAACCTATGTGTTGGGACCCTAAAATAAGTCCCCGTGATTCCTTGGGTGGCATTTAATCTAACAAAGTTCCTGCGACTAGACATACTAATTTTAAAAAAAAAATCACATTTGTATGAATTTGAGTTTGCATCTTAATCTAGGTTAAGAATCTCTGGTCCCTGGGTTAAGAATCCCTTGTTCACACAGTTGAGTTTTATGCCATGCATGTTCTTCTTTGGAAGCCACATGGAGATAATGACACATATTATAAATGGAGGGTATTAAACCCCAAAATATAAGGAGCGATCTTTTTAGTTCTGGAAATGTCAACAGTTTTATAAAAGGTAAATGGTGTTTGGCCTTCTGCTAACCAATCATCTGCAGGCCAGGCCTATAAGTCACTCAAACTGTTAATTAAATGGAAAACAAAAGAAAAGAAGAGAGGAGAAAGAAAGGAAGCTTAATAAAATGATACATTGGGCTTCTTACCAACCCAAGGGCCACAGCCCTAGTAGAGAAGATCAGGTGAGGTGAGAGAAAAAATGGGAAGAAATATTATAATCTGATAAATCTGTCCATATTCAAAGTGAAATAAGAAATGATGATACATTTGGCATTCAAGTTAAAATGATATTCTCTTTATAGTCCATTGCTTAACATAAAAAAAAATCATTAAAATTACTAAATAGTTTTCAAATCATGTTTTAAATGCAATGCTCTTGTAAGGCTGGGAAATAATATTGTCACACAATTAAAGTCTGTATGAGCAGTAAATATTCCAACATTTTAATCACAGATTCTACTGCTCTTTCTTCATATTTTATTGTTTGCCACAAGATTCCTCAATATCTACATCACAGTAATGAGAATTCACAATGTTTTTTTTTCCAAAACATATTCTCATGACAAATACCTCATGGTACAGTACAAAAAAAATCTTTATCCGGAAGGGAATTCCCCCACGTATTAATTATAAGTGAGCTGCACAAAGACTTATCAACAAATAGTAACAAAGGGTTGTAGGGGGTATAAACTATACAGAACATTTAATTAATTTATGAGTGCCATTTGGGCAAAAAATAGCTCTTTCGTTTATAGAAACAAAGGTTTTTTTTGAAGACTACAATATGTTTTATTTGTTTAAGCAGAAAGAAACATAAAGCTTATTTTTAGAAAGAAAAGGGAAATAAATCAATGCTTCGTAAACGTATCTGTGATTTTACTGCAGCAACCTATACACTCATTTGGCATTTTTGTAAAGTTTGGTGTGTTGTATCTATCTTTTCTGTAACTGTATTCTACCAATGAACCATTGCTCACGGCTCTTCATATAAAATTCATGTAAATTTAAGTCAGTGTATTAAGCGATTCCCAAATTTATGAAAATAGTTTAATCTCTTTGTATGCTCTGGTTATTTTTGCTTAACATGATTTTTACAGTTTTTGTTTATGGGAGTGTGGGATACAACTTAAGGTATGAGGATGCACAGTGAAGGAAGAACAAAAGATGGAAAGGCTATTGTAGAATGTCTTATTATAGAAGAGTATGTTGATTCGTCAGGGGAGGGGTAGGAAGAGACTATATTCATGAAAAAGTTCCTGCTCATGAAAATTGTTGACCAAACTTGGGTGGAATTCCATTTAGAATACATAAACATGTAAAAATCATTAATGTTAGGGTGATAAGATTTTAACAGAGTCAAAAAAGCCTTCTGATATCAGAAGGTAGTAACATGCCTTATGCTACATGCTCAAGATTAAATCATCAATGCAGAATATTGGAACATATCTTCTGAAGGTTTTGAGAAGGTCTGAATGGAGGGCTAAAATGAATAGAAAAACCCTCTACAATTAAAAAAAAACAGAGGGTACATATACCAAAAATGAGAAGCTTTAGCAGTTTTGTATATAAAAAGTCCACCATTATCTAGGGCATGTCAGACCTGGAATCTATATACTACTCATTCTTTTTCATACTACCAACTTTTGTTTTGATCTGTACAAGGAAATCTTTGAGCTTTAATGAAATATTTTACCTGTAGAATGTATATCTTGGATATATTTTGTAGTCAAAATGTGAAAGGCTAAATATAGGTGGAATGGTCTTGTGTAAAATTTGGCAATATCCTCATTTGAGTGAAAGAATTCTGAATGAAATCAGTTAATAGCAAGCTCTGGACAAGTCAACTAACGGAGTTTAAAATGTGATCCTCCAAACACCATTTAATGTAATAAACGAAAAGGAAACTTTGCATGTTAGGGATACACAAACATAAAATATATATACATATAAACATCACTAGTTTACTGGTACATGATGTAGATGTCTCAGATCAATATCTGAATTATGTAAAGAAAACATCCAAAGTCCTTTCTCACTGCCACACAACCTACTCTGTATTTGAGAGGAGACAAGGGGATTGTCTATAGTTATCAGTGGTTAGGACATTTTATATACAATCCTCATTAGTAGCTGTGAGTCTAGGCACCCTGTTAGCAGAAAGGCTGAGATCACAGTGGGAAAGCTACATCTCAAGCTTCTCACATTCCTGCTCTATCTTAGCAAGGCTCTGCAAGGCTTTCCTTGGCAGCTCATTAGTAGGTGCACTGATGCATAAGAGGCAGACATTAGGAGTATTTTTCAACATTGGCTTTTGATCAGGTGCTTGCATTTACATTTACGTATTGGTTTTTTTTCTATAACATTATGCGCTGCTAGATTGCAAGTGTAATACATTCCATTCCATTCCATATATATTTCTGAAAAATACCCTGACCCCCTTTTTTTTGTTAAGGAAGAAAGCCTTGGATTATCATCCACAAAACACAGTTTTCACAGAAATGTGATGGTACCTTGTACTGCCACGAACAAGTGAAGGTAACACTCATACTTTATTTGTCTTTTATATATATTTTACTTAGAATTCTGGATTATCTTAAACTACATTTCAAATTAAAATTAGAGTGTCCATTACTTGAATATGCCCAACAATCAGGTTCAGTTTCAAGAAATGGTCTAAACAATTTTGTATGATGTAGGGGGCCAGTTATCTAATGAGTATAATAATGTCTTCAATATGTACTATATTTACTATTACATTTTAATTTTAAAAATAAAATTAAATTGTCAATGAAAGATAAAATTACAAGTATTCATGTTTAATTTTTCTATATTATTCATCCAATAAAGAAATTAACATAAAATGCACTCAATTTAATTTCTTTTCATCTGAGGAAAGTGAGACAGGCCTCATTTACAAGACTGCAAAGTGAAAAATAATTGCTACAAATTGCATCCTTACTCAGAATGTTAGCCTACTCACCCCTTGAGTTAATGCCCTTTTAATGCAAGACAGAACTTTATTTGCTTTAGTGGCCACAGAATGACATTGCCCAGAATTAAAAAACGTATTATCTACAAAAACCCCTACATCCTTCTCAGTTAAGGAAACTTCCAAAACACTGCCATTTAGGTGTATAACTTGCATTTATATTATTTTTGCCAAAGTGCATAACCTTGCATTTATCAACATTGAACCTCATTTTCCAGTTTGCTGCCCAGTTTTCCAGCTTAATCAAATCACTCTGCAAAGTGGCAGCATCCTGCATGGAAACTATTGTTAGATCATTAAAGGGATACTGTCATGGGAAAAAACATTTTTCTCAAAATGAATCGGTTAATATTGTCAATTTCCCAGCTGCCCCAAGTCATGTGACTTGTGCTCTGATAAACTTCAATCACTCTTTACTGCTGTACTGCAAGTTGGAGTGAGATCACCCTCTCCCTTTTCCCCCCAGCAGCCAAACAAAAGAACAATGGGAAGGTAACCAGATAGCAGCTCCCTAACACAAGATAACAGCTGCCTGGTAGATCTAAGAACAACATTCAATAGTAAAAACCCATGTCCCACTGAGACACATTCAGTTACATTGAGAAGGAAAAACAGCAGCCTGCCAGAAAGCATTTCTCTCCTAACGTGCAGGCACAAGTCACATGACATGGGGCAGCTGGGAAATTGACAAAATGTCTAGCCCCATGTCAGATTTCAAAATTGAATATAAAAAATCCATTTGCTCTTTTGAGAAATGGATTTCAGTGCAGAATTCTGCTGGAGTAGCACTATTAACTGACGTGTTTTGAAAAAAACATGTTTTCTGATGACAGGATCCCTTTAATAAACAAGTTGAAAAGCAAAGGACCAAGTACAGAACCCTGCGGTACTCCACTAACAACACTGGTCCAATTAGAAAATGTTCCAATTACCACCACTCTTGTAATCTTATTTAAAAGTCATTCTGGATTGAGAATGCCAGTTGGATGACTGGTTGAAACGTCTTCAAATAAAAACACAGCAAGTTCAATGGTAGATAAAAAGACCAGGGCTTTTTACCCTATTAAACTCTGCCCGTTTTATTCCTTAGTTAGGGGACGTTCACTTGCTATGTGTTTAAACGCATCAGAACGGGCATTTGGAGTCCCCTTGGGGTTACATGGCTTGTAAAAATGCTGTTGGCTTGTGGATTGTAAATTTATATGATCGTGGAACATTTTACTGACTTCTAATATCCTGGTATTTTATAAAACAGGATATAAAATTCACTTTATAAACTAACCACTTGATATTTATTTGCTAATCTGCTATTTGCCTTTGACATTAGGGAGGTTATTTACTAAACTCTGAATGCAAAAATTACGAAAAATTCATGATTTTTTTTTATAAAATCAGACTTAAAAAGCACTAATTTTTTCGGAATGTATTAAACCCCGAGGATGGAAAAGTCAGAATCTGAAAATCCTTTTATACAAGCTTCATGGATTCTGGACTTACAAAGAGTCAGAACCCAAACAAAAAAATTACAGAGTTTTAGAAACCTGGGAAAGTATAACATAAGAACTTACGGGTATAAATGGGCGTTACCATTGTGAAAGCATAGAGATATCTCATTACAGCTCAGAAAAAAAGGGACTGCTCAAATACCCAGATGGTTCTTCCTCAAGGTCAAGGTACTAATTACCAAAACTAGAATCTATTCAAGTCAGGGGCAGTCCTGGGGAACCTGCATACACTGAATTTTCTACTCTCTCAATAATAAGTGATGAATGAATAATGTACCCCCCTAAAACGAATAAGTATATAATGATTCACCAAGGGGTTTGTTGATGATGTAAAGGTCTAAGGCTGAGTACTTTTTTATACAGGCAGTGGAACTCCAAGGTGACCTCTAATATCCTCATATTTTTTTCCAACAGTGGATACAAAAATTCCATCACAGTATAGAAATTACATCATTAGGCACTGATTATAACTTATGACATCACTAAGCACTGTTTATAAGGATGTCATTTACAGGATATTCATTGCTATTGTGTATTATAATAATATAAACCATATAAACCATTTAAACTTTCCCTCCATTTTTGTCCATAAATCATCTTTTGTTCTGAGTGCCTATGAACACAATATCCCAATTACAAAATGGTCCAGCTCCTGCTGACTAATTCTGAACTGATTGTTTTCTGATACGTCTGTGCACTTGTTAATTATGAAAATTGGAAAATAACGATTCTAAAAAATAAAGAATAATAAAATAAACGCAACAAAAATGATAAAAAAACTAAGAATGAAAATCGTCTTTCATTTGAATGTCTTTTGATTAGCAGCAATTAGTTAATCTCCGTGACAGTTAAATGACAAGATGAGACTTGTCTAAATATAACGTGAAGAACCCATAAGCCCCTGTCTCAAAAACATTACAATGTTTGTTAACCTTAGGGGTCATCCTTGATTCACTTCTGCAGACAGAAAACAAGATTTATGGAACATAGATCAATACAACCCTAAGACTTTCCCCATTGAGGATGCTAGATTGAAGCACTTCTCTTTATCAGTTTACCATGACAATAATGTATTTTGCCTGCTTTTCCTGGGCAGTGATATATATGTTAGCAAGACAAAACAAATAAGTTCTCTTGTTGAGAGACATGTTGTCCATGATTTGTCTCAGCAGACATGCCAACTTGCCGGCCAATTCATTTCCTATTTAATTTAAGTGGCATATCTGTCTTCTTGCCTTTGTTATGTCTTTTGTCTGTCGCACACTGGCACTGGGAGTCTCTGCAGTAGACCTTTCTCGGCAAGCTTAGTCATACATCACTTGACAGTGTATCAATATTTCTTCCTTTACATTACAACCCACATATATAAAACATTACATATACTGTTATATAAAGCATTACATATACTGTGACTTTGTGTGTGATGCTTATTGGCTGTGTCTTTGACTGTGCTGGGCTCCCTGAATGCATTGTGTCAATACATCACAAATTGTTAGGTTTTATGCTCTAACCCATTGCTGTTTATATTTCTATAACACATTGACATTATTATTTATAACACATTGACATTATATAAAAGAAAACAGTAGTTTGCATGAATACAGTATGTGCATGAAGGCAGGGGTGCTTCGCCAATGAGGCAAGTTGAGGCTGTCGCCTCAGGCGGCACCGCCCTACTAGGTACCAGGGGCAGCAAAAATGCTGCTCCTGGTACTTTAAGAGCGAATTTCCGATGGAGGGGGGGCAGCATTAACTGCTGCTGCCTCAGGCGGCGGAGGGGCCAGGATCGCCCCTGCATGAAGCCATGTTTCCCACCCTCTTCACATATTTATTTGAATTGGATCAAATAAATTAAAGTGTTCCATGATGTGAAAATGACATTTATAATATGCTTAATTGTTACAGGTTCTGAAACATTTACATCAGTAGTATTAATGAGGAGCACCTGATGAGTGTTTCACTGTAGTTTAACTTTTATATGCACAGAACCTTTACCCAAATTCCCTCTTTTTTATTTCTCCTGTTTTTGCTTATTTACACTATTTTCTAACTTTCCAATTTATAAATAATTTTTTTTTTTACTATTCACCCTTCTGGTGTTGTTCTTGCCTTTGTGCTGGGCTTGTTCACAGTTGAGAAGGGAAGCTGTTTATCAAGTAGTGTGGAGTAGTTTCCTAGTAGTACTAGTACCCAGGTGGAACTCAAGTGGGTAAGTGCTCCCTTAGAGCACTCTTAAGGCAGCATGAGACATTGGGGTACAATACATGTGGTGTGTTGAAGAGTGCTCAATGTATATTGTGTCACTGTACCTCACATATTGAATTACTGAGAAGTATTTGCTGCTTTCTTTTTAATAAACCATTATTTGGTTCAAGAGTCACTGTGCCCATCATTTTGCTACAGTTACAAATCGTCTGGCTGCATGTTATACTTTATTTCGCCTTTATGAAGGCTTGACTGAGAAAGAGGGTCTTTAGTGTAATTTAAAATTTTTTGACTGACAACAGATGGTAAAGCCCAACAGAGCAAAGTAACAATAACATCTGATTTAGCAACACATTGCTGTCCGTAAGTTGTTGTTTTTGATGGCCAACCCTTATACTAGGGACCTTTCCCATTAATTTGCTAAGACTCCCTTTTCTATTGAGTCCTACTGAAAGTCACCTTAAATCTGCATTTTCTGCACAAGTTGTACCTGCTACTTTTTAGGAATTGTTCAATGTAAAAATAAAAACTGGGTAAATAAATAGGCTGTGCAAAATAAAAAATGTTTCTAATGTAGTTAGTTAGCCAAAAATGTAATGTATAAAGGCTGGAGTGATTCGATGTATAACATGTCAGTCAGAACACTACTTTTCAGCTCTCTTGGTTTACACTGACTGGTTACCCTGGTTACCAGGCAGTAACCAATCAGAGACTTGAGGGGGGGCACATGGGTCATATCTGTTGTTTTTGAATCTGAGCTGAATGCTAAGGATCAATTACAAACTGATCAGAAATGTACCATGTGGCCCCCCTTCAAGTCACTGACTAACTCAGAGTTATAGAGCTGAAAAGCTGAAAAGAATCCAAGTTGGATTCTGGCTGTTTTATTAGACATCTGTTCACACTGAACTGTTCCTTTAAATCTTTCCTGAATTTCTCACATCTTTGTTTAGTAAAATATAGTGAAAAGTTAGGTGGTTTCTTGCAGCATATTTTTCCCCAGCAACTTTTTTCTCCAGTACTTTTTATGTGCAGAATACAGTGGAGTCTATGGCATTTTTGCAGTGAATTTTTTTGCAGCAACATTTTTCCTGCAGCAACTTTTTCTGTGCAGAATACAAAGGCATTTTTTTTGTGGTGACTTTTTCACTGTGAAAATTTTGCTTATTGCTAGTGACATACTTAGATCAACAAAATACCTTTATATATATATATATATATATATATATATATATATATATATATATATATTTATCATCAAAATTAGAAAACACCTTTAAAATTTACTTTACACTTGATTTATTCACTGGTAATTGAAGACTAATTGCTACTGGCCTTCATTTCATCAAGGGTCCAAGCAACTAGACACTAGAGAGCTCCTGAAAAAAGATTTATACAGGCCCAAGTTGGAGAAGAGGTAGAACAGAAAGGGGAATTATTACAAATACTGGGTAAGGGTTTAAATGTTTCATATGTTGGGTAAAATACTAATCCCCTTGACGCAAAATAAGCCAACGACGTCCTCCGCACTGCCCTTTCAATTCATCAAAGAATGCATCAAATTCTTGCTTGGGTAAACCGCTATCCCCACATCTGGCAAAAATTAAAGAATGAGGAGAGCACTTTTCAATAGCAAAAAAACGCTGTGGTTATGTTTATTAAAGGCTACTACACTATACACAAAATATTGATCCCCTTGACATAAGGCAAACTGTTGGACAGACTCCCACTATGAGTTGCACAATCCATGGCCACTATTAATGCCACATTAAACCTGGTGTCTGGTCTAGAGACTGATATGTGCAGTAAATTAATAAATCAGAATTCACATATTGATGAAAAGCTAACTTAATGCCAATTTTCAGAAGGCCTAGGAAATGTACTTATGTGATTTGCTAACTATTTGCTATCATCAAATTTCTGTATTTTATACAGTAAATAATAGCTAGGTCACAACCATTCTTAACAATCAATTGGTGACAACAAAGGTAAATGAATACAGCAAGCTCTTATTAAAATTGTCAAATCTGCTCTTATCCCTATAGAGCTTCTAATATTCTCTTTCAGTACCGCCAGCTTTTATTTTCATGCCTTGAATACAATCCTTATAATATAATTCTGCTGGATCTGCAGATCAAGTAACTTACCCATGGCTTTTTTATTTGACTGGGAAGATAATAAAAACAAGGCTAACTTGATTATTGTTAACTGAAGGCCATAGCATGGAGGTCTTTCTCTGAAGGTTGTTTGAAGGAATAGGTTATGTATATGTTTTCAGCTGCTGTAGTTGTGTAGTAGCTGTGGCCCTACAAACAACTGGACAATGGATACATTTAACTATGACCAATGAACATTTTCTAACCTGCCTGATTTTCTGACCGATGCCGGACGAAAATGCACGATTGTTCAGTGTTCACTAACTTGACAAGAATTGTTGGATCTCAAAAAAATCTGTTGTTAAGGAGAGAAAAATCTGAATGTCTATGGTGAGCTACAGTCTTGCCTGTCCAGGCCCCTTTAGTGATGCAAAATTTTAAGTTGCGCTGGGAGGATTCAAGTTTGCTAATTGTCCAAACATCAAAATAAAAATGCTCAAAAAGCAAAACTTCTCAAAAGACGTTTTGCAGATATTTTGGATTTTTTTTTTGTGTAAAAATTTGCCTTTGGAGACAGAATGCCAGAAATGTTCACAAATTGGCACTTACTCCTGTTGACTTGATAGCACTTCTATATTCTGAGTGCAGAAAGAGTCAGGACAACAGAAAATTGCTGAGAAAGAAGCACTCGTGCTAAAAAATAAGCCACAATTAAAACTATTTATTTTCCAAAATTCCACTTCAAATTGGTGTTTGAAGTGAGATGAATAAGATTTATTTATTTGACATAACAAGAGCCAAAGTCTTTTTATATACACCTATCAGAGAGGCGACAAGACCAATTTAACTTCAAATAAAACCTGTGAATGCTTTGTACCCAGCACTAGAACACAACAATTCTTGTAAGTGAACAATCAGTAGAAGACGTCTTCCCTTATTTTCCATCTAGTCATTACTCATTTAACTTACAAAAACAAGTGGATGTGATGTTCTATGCTCCCCAAAACATTACCATCTGGTTATGATCCTCCAGTATTTCCAGATCCTCCAGGGACTTGTAAACAAAATCTTTGAAGGGTCCTAAAGCACAAGACTTTGAAGGATAGCAAGTTTAATTCTAAATCTACTCATACTGATCTGTACTGCCATTTTGAACATTTGCTAAATGAACAAGAACAAAGACTATTAAGTGGATGACTTTATGTATTACATATATTGCTAGTGGCCTCTATAAAGCTGATTGAGGCATCATGCACTGAGCAAATGTAATTTTTATGTCATCTCATATTACTCCATTACAATTGTAAAGTACATTCAGCACAAACATTCCAAGCATTTCTCTGTATGCCTGCGCCTTTTAAAATAATCAAGATTTGTTATTTTGTAAATGGGTATAAGCATTTAATTCACTTTGATGGTATCAGTGGAATATATGGTAATATGCTTTAATTAAGTGCTAAGGGGCATCTGAGTCAGCCATGTACCCACTTAAGTATATCTATAAAGGGTTTCTACTTAGCATCATCATTTTACCATAAAATACATTTTGAGCAAATGATTTTTATGACAGCGTGTATGCTAATATCAGTTACTGACACTTTATAACATGCAGCTAGCGACGGGAACAAAACATGCAGACCTTAAACTCTCTTATTTCCTGTTTGTCTATAAGACCAAGCATACCATTTTAATATGGGTACAGGAGTCATTTTCCAGAATACCATTATCCAGAAAGCTTCAAATTATGGGAAGGCCAACCCCATAGACTCAGGTTTACTGAAATAATTTAAATTAAAAAAAAAAAACATTTATTTTTTCTTTGTAAGAACAGTACTTTGTATTTGATCCTAACAAAGATATAATCAATCCTCATTGGAGGCAAGACGATCCTCTTGGGTTTAATTAATGCTTACAATTTTTTCTGGTAGATTTAATGTATGGAGATCCAAATTACAGAAAGATGCCTTATCCAGAAAAACCCAAGTCCCGTGCATTCCAAATAACAGGTCCCATACCTGTATTAAATGAAAAAGGTTTTATAATATTTCAATATGTATTAGTACAAATAGATGCACCCTTGCCCTGAAATTCCCAAACTGTTGGACTGGCTTTCCATGGGGCTACAAATGTTGTAGGTAGAGTGAATTTGCCTGAAGTTGCAATTTGAGGTACCATATATACCCGAGTATAAGCCGAGTATTTCAGCATCCAAAATGTGCTGAAAAAGTCTACCTCGGCTTATACTCGGGTCAGTGGTACCCGGCTATATGAAAGATTAACAGTGACTGCAATATCACACAGCGCCCTCTGTTGGTTATATGAAAGAATAACAGTGACTGCAATATCACACAGCACCCTCTGTTGGTTATATGAAAGAATAACAGTGACTGCAATATCACACAGCACCACCTGTTGGTTATATGAAAGAATAACAGTGACTGCAATATCACACAGCACCATCTGTTGGTTATATGAAAGAATAACAGTGACTGCAATATCACACAGTGCCATCTGTTGGTTATATGAACGATTAACAGTGACTGCAATATCACACAGCGACCTCTGTTGGTTATATTAAAGAATAACAGCGACTGCAATATCACACAGAACCCTCTGTTGGTTATATGAAAGAATAACAGTGCACCCTCTGTTGGTTATATGAAAGAATAACAGTGACTGCAATATCACACAGCACCCTCTGTTGGTTATATGAAAGAATAACAGTGACTGCAATATCACACAGCACCCTCTGTTGGTTATATGAAAGAATAACAGTGCGCCCTCTGTTGGTTATATGAAAGAATAACAGTGACTGCAATATCACACAGCACCCACTGTTGGTTGTATGAAAGAATAACAGTGACTGCAATATCACACAGTGCCCTCTGTTGGTTATATGAAAGATTAACAGTAACTGCAATATCACACAGCGCCCTCTGTTGGTTATATGAAAGAATAACAGTGACTGCAATATCACACAGCGCCCTCTGTTGGTTATACGAAAGATTAACAGTGATGGCAATATCAAACAGCACCCTCTGCACATGGTAGTGGAACAGTGGGACAATGCACACAGTAATCCGTTTGGAAATTCTCTGTCACCATCAACTTTGCAAAGAAGTCCGGTTGATCGCTGGGGGGGTCGCTTTGGCAGAATGTGCGCTGCTGGGAGACAGGGCTGTAGTTGTGTCTAGGCTTATACTAGAGTCAATACATTTTCCCAGTTTTCTTAGGTAAAATTAGGTACCTTGGCTTGTACTCGGGTCGGCTTATACTCGAGTATGTACGGTACATTCTCCTGGAACAACAGCAGAGTCGTTTTTTCTTGAAGGGGTGAGGGGGCAGCACTTTTAGGAAAAAGAAAGCACAAACAACTAAATTATCAGATGCGCAGTCTGCAGATACATTCCATTTGTGTTGCATTTATTTGTATGTAACAGACATTTCTCTATAAATAGATAAAATTGTATTGTAACTAACTTGCTTTAGGCTTCCAGATCATGCCTTTGAAGCTAAGTCCATGTAGAATAGGCATGCAATGTGGATGAAAGTGACATCAGACTCAATCTGTTTCTATGCAAACCTGTGATATGCAACTGGCTTAGTTATTACTTAGCCAGATATATATATGTTCTAACAACACCAGCAAGATGTTGAGTGAGGGTTAGAGCTCCCAGCTTTCATCTTTTAATGCAAAAGTCCATGGTTCAGTTTGGGCTAAAGCTGCTTTTTGCTTTTGCATGTATCCTGATATGTTTTATGTTCTTTAGGATATTATTTTCTTAAGTTGCCTTTATTAACTGCATTGCAGGCAATGTACATATATGAAATTAAGAAACTATGTACTAGTGGGAACACTGTCAGTCATCATAGAACAGGCTGGTTATCTGGTCTGGACCTTAACTTAATGTCCCAAATTAAACTAGCCCCAAATAAAGCTGATCTAGACCGTAATCTAATGTCCCAAAATAAAGTACATAAAACCATTTTTATCAACATACATGCAAAAGCAAACTTGGTCTGAATTGAACCCTGGATGTTAGCATTGAAAACTGTAGCATTATGCATTTCATGCCACAGAAAAAAAAGTACTATGCTAACTGGGGCACAAAACATGTAGGGCTACAGAGACCACATTTTCTATCACTCAGCAGTTAGGTTATGCTTTTAGAGGCATAAAACATGCAGAAAACGTAAAGTTATTTTAGCTTACAGGAGGTTCAGGGAATGGAGTAAAGTTTGAAGCTAGTATAATGAAATCCAGTGTTTTGCATTCCTCATGCATATGTGTGATCATAAAGGATTTATAATTCGAAGAAGCTAATATGTTTCTATTTAATATTGCAGTCAATGACCACAATGTTTGTAGAGATGTCAACAAACCCAACATTCATTAGGATGTCCATATTTCATTTTGCTATTTAGAGTGAAGAGCAATTAGGTTTTAAAATATCCAGGACTGCATCATTATCAACCTAATGACATGGGGTTAGTTCTTGTCCCTTAGTTTTCACTCGTTACATAAGCACAGCTCTTCTAGGTGTTTGAAGATTGTGGAGCAATTCACTTATAGATTCAGGCGTTCATGGGAAGGCTGATTTGTTGATCTTTTAATGACTTTTTATGTATGTATGCATTTACATTAGGCTTGAGCAAGATAAATGTGTAGACTTCATGCTCTGGGACCCACTCTTACTACTTACTGGTTGATTAGAAAGTGGGTCTTGGGATTAGATAACTAAAATAATTCATTGGTACTTACAGAGTTTTAAATCATACATCTGTTGTTAATTAAGCATTTATTTTAGGGTTTATACTTTTTTTCCTAATGGCTAATTATACTGGCTGATATTCCCTCTAGGTCTGTATTTTAAAAGACTAATTCATCCATTGGACAGGAAAACAAACTGTGCTATTGCCCTCCGACATGCAATTAGGTAACCATATCCTATTACACATTGAAAAGGGTTTAAGAAATTAGTTGTAAGCAGGTGCTACTGTAAAGGGTAAACTATTTATCCTTACTACATCAAATGCTGTAGGGTTTATTTACATGTATGTAGATAGTAATTTGCAGCTGCCTTTATCTCTGTGTAGGTTTCATTATTGATCTACTTAAACAGCAACTGTTTGCCAATGGCCCAAGCTCAAGTAAAATGTGCCAGCAGGAGACATGTGTGTCAGCCAATGACACGTGTGTCGGCCAATGTCTCCTGCTGAACATAAGGTCAGCAGAGGACATCAGACTTGATAGACCACTTTCAGAGTCTATAAGCTCCTAGGTAAAGCCTTAATGGGATTGTTGCAGTTTGATGCTGATTATGATATCTGATATGAATTCAAGATTGTATAATGTTTAAAACCAGTAAAAGGTGAACAGCACTACATTTTCATACCCAGATGTGTTTACTGACCAAAACAAATGACTGCACATTGCACATGAATAGCTGTTCATAAAACAATGTTTAATGTCTGCACTCGTTTATTTGCCATTAGCTGCACTTCCCTTAACCTCACCAAAGTTTTATTCCTTATTCCAGAAACCCAGCAAGTTACATTTCACTACTTTTCACACTTCAATGCAATGATTAAATATCTGCTTTTCTTATAGATATATGCAAATATTTACCTTCCCAGGGGTCATTTAAATGGAAATCCATATGGCACTTCAGTGGCATATTTTTAGTTGCTATTTCTCTGAAGTCTGGATGTCGCTCGTCATTCTGCAAGGTGCATGCAAATCTGCACTTCTTGTGACCAGTTCTGCAGAACTACATATGTCAATGTGTCAGGTTATTCTCTAAGCATCTGAGCTACTAAAGATAAGCTGCAAATAAATCCAATCAGCAAAACTTTAAGGTGGTTATTTACTAAGCTCCGAATACCCGAAATTCCCCCGAAATCCGAAAAATTCGTGATTTTTGTATGTTATAATAGGCTTAAAAAAAATCACAATTTTTATGGAATTTATTAAACCCTGAGGGCTAAAAAGCCAGCATATACATGGCATCTCAAACCTGTCGAGGTTGCATAAAAGTCAATGGGAACAGACCCATTGATTTTTAGTTGTGTTGGTGGTTTTGGGCAATTTCACAATGTTTTCGGGGGTTTCAGGTGAAAACTCTGAAAAATTCGGAGTTTTCGGGGAAAATTCCAGAAAAAAACGTGAAAATCTGAGCTTTTCCCGCAAAGGTAATTTTTTGGTAATAATAAATAAGCGTTAAAAACCTGAGTGGGTTAGATTGGAGTTTGTAGCAGCCGATATTGAGATAAATTCGGACCTTGATAAATAACCCCCTAAGAGTAATAAAATAAAATTTATAAAATGTGCTGTCCCAGTAGTTAAAAGTTGTGATGTTTAAAAAGTATATGTTTTATTGCCTATGTTTAAATATTTACCCATCATTATGTTGCCACCTAGTGACCAAAGCTATATGGCAGGCTCTGTATTTCCTTGTTTGTAAAACCCTCCTCCTATTCCTTTAACATGTGTGATGCCAGTTCCTCCTCATCCTTTGTGTTCCTGCCTTCCATGAGTGAGGAGCTACAGCTCAGCCCTGCAGCACTTGTACATCCACTCCTACATCCAGCGTCAGCCATTATCACAGCAATTGGAGCCAGAATATAAAACATCTCCATGTTTTTATGTATAACTATAGTTGCAAAACAATGTTTTTCTAGAATATGTTATCTTCACTGAAATTTTAAAAAATGAATTCTAAAAAATTGGCATCCAATAAAAGTACTTACACATGAGCATTTATAACACACCTTGGGGATCATATGCAAAGCTGACACATTTATTATACAAAAAAAGTAGGTTTGGCTTCAGTCAGTATAGGGTCCCATTGTTGACTGTGCCAGTGTTCCCTAAATTTGCTGTCTTATTTAACTTTAAAGACTGTAGAGTGTTCACTGGTGATGGGCGAATAAATTTGACAGGCACGAATTCACTGCAAATTTCCTCGTTTCACCGCCCATAAATACATTTGTGAAACTGCATGAAAATTCCCCACCGAAAAATCAGCCGCGTCAAAATTGTGTGCGCGGCAGAATAGTCGTGCGCAATAACATTGTCATGCGTCAAAATTATTCAGACGCCCATTGACTTTAATGCATTTGGCAAAAATAGGCGCCTGTATAACAATTGTTGCAGGTGTTCAAATTGACGCACATCAAAAAAAATGACACCCATTGACTTCAATGCGTTTCATGAATTTTTCGACATTTCACGGGAAATTTATGCAATTTTTCTGTGAAGCGAAACTGGACAAATTCGCCCATCGCTAGTGTTCGCTGAAGTTGACAGAAATGTAATGGTCTAGTAATAAAAGAAAGAACAAACTTAGTAATTAGTGGAAAGGTTCACTTTGATTAGCATATGGTAAAGAAGTTTTGTGTCATGTAAAGTAACCCACAGGAGCCAATAAGGTGATTTATTACTAGCAGTGGATCAATAATTATAATTGTTTAATGGTTGCTATGGATTATTGAAACTGGAGCAAACATTATAGGACACAATTAAAACATGCAGTGGCATAGGGATTTACTTAACCTCCAATGTAACGCTCATTTATGAAGCTCAACCACAGTTATGGTCATGCAAAATTTGGTGCAGTAGTAGCACAAATTAGCACTATTGATGAGCAAATGTTTTCGCCAGGCATGGATTTGCGATGAAATTCCGCACTTTGTCATCTGAAATTTTTTTCGCGAAAATGTCACAAAAATCCGCAAAATTGTCGCAGAGACAAAAAAGTCGCCATAAGAAAAAAAAACACCAATTGACTTTAATGCATTTGAACAAAAAAGTTGCAGAAACAGAAAAAAAAATCTAGGAGACAAAAAAGTTGCTACAAGAAAAAAGGTCATTGATTTTAATGTGAGAAAAAATTGTTGCACACATAAAGAATTGTGCCATGTAAAAAGAATTGTGACACCTATTGACTTCAATGTGTTTTTTTTTGCAGTTTTAAATTTTTTTTCTGCAAAGTGAAATGGGACAGATTCGCTCATCACTAATTGCCACCATTTATTAAAGCACCAATGGGCCCTGCCCATTTGGTGAATCACGCACCTTTTTTGGTATCCCAACCTTGGAGAGCTTTCGAGTGCAATTGAGTCAGAGTTAGGAACGATACATCTCTTTTAAAGCATTATGGGGACTGTTGATTTGTTTGTTGATTTTAGGATCCATTTCTGTGGTTTCTGGACTACATATATCTATTTCTTTCCCCTGATAATTTTCTGGGAAATGCTTGAAGTTGTAGTCCAGCAAGTATTGAGTAGAGCAGCCAGTGTAGGACTGGCCCACTGGGATACCAGGAAATCTCCCGGTGGGCCCAGGTGTCAGCGGGCCCTCTTGTTTCTAAACATTTGGCCTATTTCATGGTTATTCCCTATTTCTTTATGGGGAAAAATGCTTACTAATGGGAGAATATTGTAAGTATATAAACAAGACTAGGAGAATAAAGAGGTTGAGTGAGTAGAGGAGGAATAATAGCTTGGAAAGAATCACTGTGTAAGGTTTTCTGGTAGGCCCACGGTTTTAGGTTTTCTGGTGGGCCCAAGGTCTAAGGCTTTCTGGTGGGCCCCTGGTATCCCAGTCCAACACTGAGAGCAGCATTGCTATGACATGTTTATGTCGTCTTTAAGAAGGGGCAAATTGCATAAAATGGGCAAAACTCCAAAGCAACATGTTCTTTGCACCCCTGCATAATCTGCACCCACTGGTGCATATAATTAAGAAAGCTCAAGCAATTACTTACTATGTTCATTAGGCAGGTGCAATGAACAGATTTTCCATCAGACACAAGATACAGCTCCAGAAGAACAACTGATGACCAGTGTACACACGATATGCACATGGGCTCTAAGGAGTGCAACTTTGCACCCGTTTTCGCACCAGACTGTGTGCTCACGCTTATCAGACATACATTAAGCAGCATTGGTGACATCAGTATAGTACAGTGTGGGCCAGAAGCCCTTCTTTAGCTGATGTATGATATCAGTAAATAATTATAGCATATATTTTATGCACAAAGTATAATGTTATTGAGCATAATTTAGCTATAGCCAACAATCCTGTATAGCAAAACATGTTTATAATAGTTATCAGCAGAATTTTCCATTGTTATTATTGTCATCCTATTTATATAGTGTTAATTAGTGTTAAGGCAATAACCCACCTGTATGTTTGGGGAGAGCTGTGTATGGTGGGAGGCAAAACAAACATACACTACTTACAATATAGGAACAGTGGGATGAGGTTTTCTAAACATTCTACAGAAATAACTGAAGATGGAGCTGTTCTGCAGCAACAGCAATATTTGAAACAGACAGATATGGATGAAAACCAAGTTATGTGTACTTGTTCCAGTGCTGTAACACAAACATTGTAATTGCTTTCATTTACTTTTAAATAACAGCTAAACACACTGGCATGATACAGATATAGTGCGGGAAATGGAAACAAATGAAATCAGCCTGAAACATTTGTCTGCAAAGAACAAACACTTGGGATCCCTATAAACATATAAGGGCCGAGGTACATGCTTCAGTTTAATTGCTGCTACTTGTTTGTATTTGGCTCATTTAAGGAACTAGGAACTGCAAGTGCTGGGGCACTAATAGGCACATATCAGAGGATTTGATTCTGATAGTGGTGAACACAAAAAGAGTATGAGCAGAAAAACAGGGACAAAGGTCATCTGTTTATTGCACCTTGACCCATCTTCTCAAATGAGCCCAATTCTGTGAGTTGTATGGGAAAATGATTTACCTTATATAAAAAAACAGGTTAATGTCACATTTATTCATGCACAAGGAGGTGTAATTAAATGGCTATATGGCTCATTCACTAACGGAGTACAAAATATTGGTTGAATTCATCTTGTGTTTTACTTACAGTGCAACATTTCATTCTAAAATTGCAGCATATTTGTGTCTGTCCAAACCAAGTGCAAAATGTTGCACTAAACACTGGAGGCACAAAGATTTCTGCTGGTTTGAATATCAGAGCAACTTGTGACAACAGATGGTGCATGTGGGTAAGACAGGGGTAAACTGTAACTTACAATACCTCTAATAGTATGTAGGGGATCAGACAAATCCTTCTCCTGATTTTATGTCTGTGAAATCATCCAGCCCAGTTATGGCTGGAGAGCCATCCGATTGGCTGGGCGCCCGAGTGCATCCTCGGGAGAGAGGGAGTACCTAACTTTGGAGCCATTTGTACAGGGTCTCCAACAGAGCTTAACATGGGTTGTATGCTGCAACATCCAGCCAGAACCAGTTCTTATGAGACTGTTTAAGCTGTTTAATCTGTAGAAGTACAGAGAGAGCCCATCCTGTATCCTGCCAAGCTGCTAGAGACTCAGGAGGCGAAAGGTGCCAATGGTGAGATTGATCCTGCTGCTGAGCTGCCTGTAATCTCCAGTGTGACTGCCACTGAGAGCACTGAGTGAGCCAAGGGAGGATACTGGCAAGGATGCAAATGTGGGGCCCCAATTTGAGGACAGGTCTTGTGCATTTACCTGCTACGTGGGAGCAGCTGCTAAATTCCAAGGAGCAGCTGCTAAATTCCAAAGGGATAGGTACTTGGGGTATAAGAGCTCTGGGGAAGGGACATTCTATTTGAAGTGAACTGTGTGTTTATTAACCCCTTCCAGAGGATTGGGACTTTGATAATAAAAAGGACTGTGTTGGAGAAACAGTCAGTTACCTAATAGAGAATAGGTAGGTCCCACCTGTCCCCAGAGCAGGAGTGCATTGTGTATTAAATTGCCCAATTTCTTTCACTACTGTTTTATGTAAAGTTTATATTTGTTTCGGGGTTTCAGGGCCCCTGGATTGCCTGGGTTAATTTGCTATTAAAAGAGACCAGTAACCAAATTAGGGTTACAAGCATTTGCTAAATGGTGCCACAGTAATTACCTACAGGTGCAGCACACAAAATTGGAGCCCTATACTTGCCTGGTCAGATGCTAGGTACAGGGCTCCCATGCGTCAGAGCAATCTGCCCTATTTCTGCACCTTATGCAAATTAATACAAACCATTGGTAAAGAACAGTGTATGGCAACCTAATGGGTGCTAATATATTGTCCATATCAGTTGCAACTGAGCTATTACCTCTTCTTTATCTCATATAGCAACAGTTCTGTAAAGCTACCTTTACAACATAAAATAACAACATAAAATAGCAATTGATAAATACCCTGAAATATTTGACATTTTAGGGTTCAAATATGAGCATGAAGGCAGGGTGCATGGTGTGAACGTGGGCACAATCTGATTTTTTTTTTGTATTTTGCACTTTTCCTCCCGGTCAGAACCTGAGCTCCATTTTAGAGCACAGACTATGGCCACCCCCATGAATACTGTGCTGCTTCATTTGGCATTGCTGAATCATGATGGGTGGGAAGGGATGGTATGTAGGTGTCCCCTGTCTTGGCTCCTACTTGTTCCCTAACTTGCTCATCATTCAGCCATGCAGTGTCAGCAGCTACTAGAGCAGCCAGTTCTGTATAAGCACTAAGGGGAGTGCTTTTGCAGGACTAAATAAATTAGCCCATTTGTGTTCACTATATATCACTGCAAGATTTCGAGGCCTCAAGAGGATTTATTAGTAAGGTGTGTAAGAGTTTGGGTAGCTGGGATCAGTTTTCCTGGGGTAACACAGCCCACGGCACAAGCACAACAGTATAGTCTCTTTTGGCAGTTTATTGTCTCTTGCAGAAAAAATAAACAAAACAAACAATTCAAAATAAAATCCTTGCCACTTAATGGGCTTTTAACTAATACAGGTCAGTTTTCCTAACTAACCAGGAGAAGGCCTACCGCCTGTCTCCCCAAAACAAAGAACATACAGGAAGATATAAAATCCCAAATCTTTTGGTGATTTCAATCCCTCTCACACAGGCAGCTTTCCTGTGTCTTTTCCCCAGCCAGGAACTCTCCACTCTGGCTTGAGCTGCTTTTTTTAATTAACCACCTGAAATACATCAGTACAACTCATAACACCCGGGCTGGACTAGCAGTCCCGGAACCACTCTGTTAGGAACCTGGGGCATAAATAAGCTCCGTCCTGGACTTTCCCAGGTATCCTAGTAGTGACCTCACCACATACCCCTCCTCCTTGTTTCAACCCAATGATTGGAACAACTGAGGCCCAAGATGAATGAACCCGGGACAGGGCATCAACATTGCCCATTTCTGACCCGGGCCTATGTTTCACTGTGAAACAGTAGTCCTGCAGCGTGAGGAACCAATGATTCACTCGTCTATTGGTCTCCTTCTTTTGGGCCATCCATTTTAGAGGTGCATGGTCAGTAATAAGGTCAAATTTTCTGCCTAAGAGGTAATACCTTAAGGCGTCAAAGGCCCACTTTAGGGCCAAACACTCCTTTTCAATAGTGGCATACTTCCTCTCACAGTCATTGAGCTTTCTGCTTAAGTACACCACTGGATGCTCTTCCCCGTTATAAAGCTGGGATAATACTGCCCCTAACCCTACATCTGATGCATCTGTCTGGACCACAAAGTCCTTTGAAAAATCTGGGGAATACAAGACTGGTTGTGCACATAATGCATCTTTGAGGGCCTGAAAAGATTTTTCTGCCTCAGGGGACCACTTGACCATGACAGAATTTTTTTCCTTTGTTAAGTCTGTTAAGGGAGCAGCCAAGGTGGCAAAATGAGGAATAAATCTCCTGTAGTAGCCAGTGATACCCAGAAAAGCTCTAACCTGCTTCTTATTAAGAGGGTGTGGCCACTGTTGAATGACTGCTGTTTTATTTACCTGGGGTTTTACCACACCTCTGCCAATGGTGTAACCTAAATACTTGGCTTCCCCCAAACCAATGGCATATTTCTTGGGGTTGGCAGTAAGCCCTGCTTTACGGAGGGAATGCAACACAGCCTGAACTCTGTGCAGGTGAGACTCCCAATCTGTACTGTGTATCACCACATCATCTAAATATGCAGCCACATATTGTTGGTGAGGTCTTAATATTCTATCCATAGCCCTTTGAAACGTGGCAGGGGCATTTTGTAGGCCAAATGCATTACTCTGTACTGGAAAGAACCGCCTGGAGTGACAAAAGCTTTTTTTTCCTTGGCCTGTTCCGATAATGGTATCTGCCAATACCCTTTTGTTAAATCCAATGTTGTCAGATAACGAGCAGTACCCAACCTGTCTATGAGCTTGTCTACCCTAGGCATTGGGTAAGTGTCAAACTTGGATACCGAATTAAGTTTGCGAAAACATTACAGAACCGCCAGCTACCATCTGGCTTAGGAACAAGAACAATCAGGCTAGACCAGTCACTATTGGACTTTTCAATTACCCCTAACTCAAGCTTTTTTGCCACTTCATCAGCCACAGCTTTTCGTCTAGCTTCGGGAATCCTATCAGGTTTGAGTTTAACACCTGGCTCAGTGACAATATCATGCTCAACAACAGGAGTCTTTCCTGGGAGGTCAGAGAAAGTATCCCTATTCCTCATTAAGAATTATTTTACCTTCTGTTTTTGGGAGGTGGACAAAGTTTTTGCAATGGTAACCTCAGGGACCAGAGGGGTCTCGTGAGTTACCTTAGAAACAGCATAGGCTGGTACTGCAATCAATGATGTCCTGTCTTTCCAGGGTTTAAGTAAATTAACATGATAAATTTGTTCTGGCTTCCTCTTGCCAGGTTGGTGTACCTTGTAATTTACCTCCGCGACTCTCTCAATTATTTCAAAGGGTCCCTGCCATTTTGCAAGGAACTTACTCTCCACCGTGGGGACCAAAACTAGTACTCTGTCTCCAGGTGAAAAGACACGTATTTTAGCATTACGGTTGTATATTCTTTGTTGGGCAGCCTGGGCTTGGGCCAGGTTTTCTCTTACAATGGGCATAATTGAAGCAATTCTGTCTTGCATTTGTGATATGTGTTCAATTACACTCCTGTAGGGTGTCACTTCCCCTTCCCAGGTTTCCTTAGCTATGTCTAAGAGCCCCCTAGGATGTCTCCCATAGAGTAACTCAAATGGGGAATAACCTGTAGAGGATTGGGGAACTTCCCTAATAGCAAACATAAGATAGGACAAAAGGCAGTCCCAGTCTTTCCCATCTTTGTTCACTACCTTTTTCAACATACTTTTTAGGGTCTTGTTAAACCGTTCCACAAGACCATCTGTCTGAGGGTGGTAGACAGAGGTTCGCAATTGTGAACTTTTAAACAATTTACAGAGTTCCTTAGTTACTCTGGACATAAAAGGGGTACCCTGATCTGTGAGGATTTCTTTAGGGATCCCAACCCTACTGAACACATGAAGCAATTCTTTGGAAATGGTTTTAACAGAAGTGTTGCGCAAAGGAATAGCTTCTGGATAGCGAGTGGCATAGTCCATGATCACTAAGATATATTGGTGACCCCGGCCAGATTTTAACAAAGGGCCCACCAGATCCATGGCTATTCGCTCAAAGGGTATTTCAATAATTGGTAATGGGATTAAGGGACTACGAAAATGTGGCCTTGGAGTGGAAATCTGGCAAACAGGACAGGACTCACAATAATCCTTTACCTGCTGATATACACCAGGCCAAAAAAATCTCTGAAAAACTCTTTCGGTAGTTTTTTTCACACCCAAATGTCCCCCCATTACATGACCATGGGCAAGATCCAACACCATTTTTCTGTATGGTTTGGGTACCACTAATTGTTCAATCACCTCATTTGATTTTTTTTGATACTTGGTACAGTAGATCCCCTTTTAAAGCCATGTGAGGATAGGATAACCTGAGCCCTGGCTCAATAGGTTCCCCATCAATTATTTTCACATTTTCTCTAGCTTTTATAAGGACAGGGTCTTTCAACTGTTCTGTACCGAAATTCTCTTTGTGTACATTCAAATCAGAGAAATCCACAACACTGTCAATAATACCTGACTCACTGGTTTCCCCACTAGGGTTTTGACCATCTTCAGGGTCCTCCAAGTCTCCTGCTAATACAGAGAAAGGGAAAGCTGGGGTTTCCTGAGGAGAATCCTCTGAATCTGTTAGCTCTGAATTTTCTATGGGCACAGGTCCTTCAACCACTGCATCAGAGCAGGGATTGATTCCAGAGATCCCAAAACTGGGGAAAATCCCTCCCAATTATTGCATCATGCAGAAGGTGTGGTACTACCTCTGCAGAGTAAGTCACTGTACCAAGGCCCGTTTTAAACTTTAGGGTCGCCACAGGATACTCCCGTGACTAGACTACCGGAGTCTAGCAATGCAAGCAATTGTTCCCATTCACACCCACTTTACACATTTGCTTTTCCTGAACCGGCACCGCAGTGCAGGCAACCGTAGCAAACAGGGACTGGCGTCTCTTCCTGGAAGAAAAATCACATTGCATGGGATCATCAAGCAAAGGGCAATTTGCCGCAATATGACCAAAATCATGGCAACGGAAACATTTAACAGTCTCGGAATTAAACCTAAGAGTCTCAGACTTTCCAGTTTTAGATTGCCAGCCTCCCAAGTTTTTGCCAAAATTCTCTCCCTTTAAGGATGATTTACTTTTACCACCACCCGTGTCCCCATGAACAGTCTTACCCGTTGCCAGGGTGTACCTCCCTTTCAGGTATGGAGCCTGGAACGATGCGGGAGGGGTGCCAAAGTTCTCAGCGGCAAAGTACCTTTCCACTAACTCCACAAGGTCATCTGCAGTTTTAGGGTCTCCATGGGTCACCCATTTGTGCAGGGCAACAGGAAGGGACCTCAGGTAGCGATCCAGTACCACCCTCTCAATAATCTCAGGTCCAGTCAAGGACTCTGGCTGCAACCATTTTTTCACCAGGTGGATCAGGTCAAACATCTGGGAGCGTGGAGGTTTCTCCGGGTGATAAGCCCAGCTGTATACACGTTGGGCACGAAGCGCCAGGGTAACACCAAGGCGGCCAGAATCTCTTTTTTCAGTTTCTCATAATCCTTGGCAGTAACAGAGTCAAGATCAAAATATGCTTTTTGCAATTCACCGGTTAGCAGGGGTGCCAAAAGACCTGCCCACTGCTCTTTAAACCAACCCTCTCTTTTGGCGGTCCACTCAAATGTAGTGAGATATGCCTCCAGATCATCCTCTGATGTCATCTTTTGGAGGAAGCGGCTTACATTGATTTTGGGTACATTGCTATGTACTACTGCAGGTGGCTCCTGGGGTCTCTGTGCCAACTGTTGGACCAATCCTGTCAGTACCTGCCGGTCTTCCTCTGCATCTTCTGCCAGCTTTTTAAACATGGCCATCATCTGCTGCTGCTGTGCCTGTTGCTGAACCATTGTCTGTTGCTGCAACTGTAGGACCAGCTCCTTATGGCGGGCTTCCGCTTGCTGCTGTGCCTGTTGCTGGGTGGCATTAGACAGTATTAACTGTTTCACAATCTCCTCCATGCTGCACAGTTCTTATGGGATAACTACCCCTTTAATTCACAGTCTCTGCAATATTATACTGCCTTTTATTGCTTTATTTTGTGCCCGCATCCTCCACCATATGTAAGAGTTTGGGTAGCTGGGATCAGTTTTCCTGGGGTAACACAGCCCACGGCACAAGCACAACTCATGAGAGTATAGTCTCTTTTTGGCAGTTTATTGTCTCTTGCAGAAAAAATAAACAAAACAAACAATTTAAAATAAAATCCTTGCCACTTAATGGGCTTCTAACTAATACAGGTCAGTTTTCCTAACTAACCAGGAGAAGGCCTACTGCCTGTCTCCCCAAAACAAAGAACATACAGGAAGATATAAAATCCCAAATCTTTTGGTGATTTCAATCCCTCTCACACAGGCAGTTTTCTTGTGTCTTTTCCCCAGCCAGGAACTCTCCACTCTGGCTTGAGCTGCTTTTTTTTAATTAACCACCTGAAATACATCAGTACAACTCATAACACCCGGGCTGGACTAGCAGTCCCGAACCACTCTGTTAGGAACCTGGGGCATAAATAAGCTCCGTCCTGGACTTTCCCAGGTATCCTAGTAGTGACCTCACCACAGGTGATATAGATATGGTGGCTTAAGAAACAACTCTATGGCAGTTTATGATACAAGTATGGAGTGTATGAAGCAATAATCAATTGTGCACCAAAATAAAATATAACATTTAAAAAAAAATATTTCAAGAAGAACTATACCCCCAAAATAAGTAGTTAAGTGACAGATAGTTTATATAATATTAAAAGAATATTAAAGAATCTTACCAAACTAGAATATATATTTAAGTAAATATTTCCCTTATACATTTTTTACCTTGAGACACCATTTTGTGATGGTCTGTGTTTGACTCACAGATCACCTGACCAGAAATACTATAACAAGAAGAAGTGTGAAAGCAAAACACAGAACTTGTATATTAATTGGCCCATGCGACCTAAGGTGTATGGTTTGTTTGTGTGCACCATGATTTGTAGGATCCCAGGGGGCGGGCCTTAGTTTTATTTTTTGGATTACCCAGTGGCACATACTGCGATGGCTTATTTGAATCTGTGCTGTCCAACTTCTGTGGTACCGAGGGCCAGAATTTTTCTCACCCACTGTTAATGTCACAAAGTGTTAATAAAAGCCGTCAAATCAATACAGCAGCAACTCAGTGGTACCTTTTGTCAGCGCCGGACTGCGGGTAATTCTGAGAGCCAGCATTTTTCTGCCCTACATAATGGAGGGCCGATAATGGAAGCCAGTGTTGACCACTCCCTGTTTTTAAACCACATCCACTTTAAACCACACCCATGTTAACACGGTAACCAAATGGTTGGCGCTCACTGTATGAATATCACTCATCACTTTGTGAAAAAAGAGGATACTGTCATGAGAATTTTTTCATAACACATCAGTTATTAATGCTGCACTGAAATCAATTTCTCAAAAGAGCAAACAGATTTTTTTATATTTAATATTGAAATCTGACATGGGGCTAGACATATTGTCAGTTTCCCAGCTGCCCCAAGTCATGTGACTTGTGCTCTGATAAACTTCATTCACTCTTTACTGCTGTACTGATGGAGTGTTATCACTCCCCTCCCTTTCCCCCCCAGCAGCCTAACAACAGAACAATAGCAGGGTGACCAGATAGCAGCTCCTTAACAAAAGATAACAGCTGCCTGGTAGATATAAGAACAGCACTCAATAGGAAAATCCAGGTCCCACTGCAACACATTCAGTTACATTGAGTAGGAGAAACAACAGCCTGCCAGAAAGCAGTTCCATCAAGTGCTGGCTCTTTCTGAAAGCATGTGACCAGGCAAAATAACATAAGATTGCTGCCTGCACACCAATATTACAACTAAAGAGTATGCACACCTACGGACCATAGAGCAGCAGAGTATGGCAACACAGGGAGCATAGGGAAGGCAGAACAGAGCAAGAGACAAGGAAACCTATCAGGACCACTCTAAGATGTGCTACATACAATGACAGTGCTGGTGCCCATTCAGCAGTTTGTTTGAAGTGTGAACAGGTGAACAATATGGGCAGTTTCAGTCTGGGTCTCAGGTGTGAACAGTACAGGGGGTAAACAATAGAGGTGTCACAAGTGTGAACAATACAGGGATGATTACAGTCTGAATTTGAGGTTTAAACAATGCAGGGGCCAGTCTTATCTGTAGTGATACCTTTGAAATCTTACACATGGTAAACAGACACAGAAGGTAGACTTTCACGTGGGGGGACACACAAGGGGGTCATGGGCGACCAGTTGGACAGCCCTGATTTAAATGAATCAGGGTTTTACATATGTTTTATGGAAACCAACATTGTTCTGGGATATAGTTTTCAAATACAGTATATGTTATGAATATATTAACCAGCACCCAAATGGATAAACTTGAACCCATCATTTTCTTTTCATGTGCATGTTCAGTAGGTACCTGTATATATTTAGTATTGTCTGACTAAATAATATTTTTATTTCCTCCAACACAAATCTCATGATAAATGCAACAGTGTCAAGCTCGATGAAGGATGTCATTACTTATAGCGGTGTAATGTTATTTATAATTTCTGTGTTAAACTTGACATTATAAATCCTTTAATCTGAGTACTTAAAAGCTGCTCTGTGGCTCATTTTTCAAACACTGTCCCTGTTAACACCGTTGCTGCTAATGAACCTCTTGCATGTATTTTCTTTCTTAGATAAAGGCTGTTGACCAACATTATTATTTGCTCCTTGCATAATTATTTTTTCTCTCGTTTTAATTTAATCACTTCAATAAAAGGCACCTATAATGCATTTTTAATTACACTCCCCAAGTGACCTATCTTAAAAAAAATAGAACTTCTTATAATGAAGCCACAGTAATTAGCCCATCACAGTCCGATTTGAAGCTATTGACTGCTTGTTCTTAACATGTTTTACCTTCAAAGGAGCTAGTTTTCTAGAATGGCTGGAAATCGAAGAGCTATACATTGAAGGTATGCACATACTCATTTTCATTTGACGTTGGAAAGTCACTTGTGAAAACAAAAACAGCAGCCCACTCTAGAAAGTCTAATGACCCTAGAGATTAAATAGTTTGTAGACATGGCTGTTTCCCACAGGACAGATAATTAGTTTACACAGCTCAACATCTTAAGCAAGCTATCCCCACTACCGCGTATTTTCTAAGCCATCGATGCTCGTTAAATATAAACACAATCTATGAAGATGTTTGACAGAGGAAATATTATTTAGTGCCATTCTTGAATTGTGAAAAAAAGCACACAATAAATGCTGTGTTAAATAAATAGCTGTAACACTGGTAACACTGTGAAATTAAGGAGCTGAACATAATGACATGTCATTACCAGATAGGACTAGATCATTCTACCCAGTTCTATTATCCATAGGACAACTGACACATTGAGGACAATCCCATGGAACTGAATGCAAGGAAGTATACTGTATGCCACCTGCAAAGTCACCATAATTTAATATACACCATTTGGGTAATTATTAATCTTCAATGATAAGATTTATGGATCTAACCTTAGCATTAGTGCATTGGTTGATAACACAGATAAGTTGTGTTAGGGTCTTCAGGTATCCCTCTTTCACACTAAGGGGCTCATATACAAATTCATGGCTAGAAAAAGTAATAATAAACATATTTGCCTCTAGTCACTTTATTGCCTAGCATTATTACAGTCTTCGCACCGTGTGTCTTAGGGGCAAGCTGCACCAGTGGGAATAATAGGAAACCTTGTACTTTACATCAGTTATAGGCTAGCCATTATTTGTATGGTTCCATTTCAACTTGGTGCTTGCTAGGCATTTGTTATGCATGTACATAAGAGAATTTCAGCTCCTGCTTGAGTGGTGATGCAGGTGCCACTTGTGGAAGTGATGGTGCCTAGTGAAGGGAGTAATGCGTGTGTATAGTGGCAGGAATATTGCTTGTGTCTAGTGGACACAATAATACTTGTGCATAGTGGAGGGAGTAATGCTTGTGCCAAGTGGTGGGAATAATGACTGTGCCTAATGGTTGGAGTAATGCTTGTGCATAGTGGCAGGAATAATGCTTGTGTCAAGTGGTGGGAGTAATGCGTGTGTCTTGCGATGGGAGTAATGCTTGTGTCAAGTGATGGGAATAATACTTGTGTCTAATGGCATGAGTAATGCTTGTGTCTAGTGGTGGGAGAAATGCTTGTGTCTAATGGTGGGAGTAATGATTGTGTCTTGTCACCAAAATAATACTTGTGCGTAGTGGCAGGAGTAATACTTGCACCTAGTGGTGGGAATAATACTTGCATCTAGTGTCAGGAATAATGTTTGTGCTTAGTGGCAGGAATAATGCTTGTGTCTAGTAACTGGAGTAACGATTGTGCCTAGTTGCAGGACTAATGTTTGTGCCTAGTTGCTGGAGTAATACGTGTGCCTAGTGGCTGCAGTTAGCGGCTGGAGTAATGATTTGTGTCTAGTGGTGGGAGTAATACTTGTGTGTAGTGATGGAAGTAAAGCTTGTTTTTAGTGGCAGGAGTAATGCTAATGTCTGTTGGCAGGAATAATGCTGGTGGCTAGTGGCTGGACTAATGATTGTGCCTAGTGACTAGAGTAATGATTGTGCCTAGTTGCAGGACTAATGTTTGTGCCCAGTGCCTGGAATAATGCATGTGCCTAGTGACTGGAGTAATGATTGTGCCTAGTTGCAGGACTGTTTGTGCCTAGTGGCTGGAGTAATGATTGTGCCTAGTTGCAGGACTAATGTTTGTGCCTAGTAACTGGAGTAATGATTGTGCCTAGTTGCTGGAGTAATACGTGTGCCTAGAAGCTGCAGTAAGCGGCTGGAGTAATGATTTGCCTAGTGGCTGGAGTAATGCTTGTGCCTAGTGGCTGGAGTAATGCTTGTTTTTAGTGGCTGGAGTAATAATTGTGCCTAGTGTCTGGAGTAATGATTATGCCTAGTGGCTGGAGTAATGCTTGTGCCTTGTGGCTGGAGTAATGCTTGTACCTAGTGGCTGGAGTAATACTTGTGCCTAGTGGCTGGAGTAATGTTTGTGCCTAGCGGCTGGAGTAATGCTTGTGCCTAGTGGCTGGAGTAATGTTTGTGCGTCCTGGCTGTGCCTAGGGGCTGGAGTAATGTTTGTGCGTCCTGGCTGGAGTAATTATTGTGCCTAGGGGCTGGAGTAATGTTTGTGCCTAGTGGTTGAAGTAATTCTTGTGCCTAGTGGGGGGCTTAATGCTTGTGTCCAGTTTGTCCCTAGTGGTGGGAGTAATACCTGTTGTTGGTGGTGGGAAAAATTTTGAAGAGGGTAGATTGATGTGAGAGTTTTGGAAATAAAATGCTGCTTTTCACTCTACATACACATAGGTGGCATGTTTATTTAGCTTTTGAAATACTTCTCTTGCTTTTTCATCTTCTGTTAAATATTTAAACTATTGTTAAACCCTCATCAGTTGTGTTATTATGCCTTCATCTGGAAACAAAAATATGAATCTGGCCTCAACACTGGCCCACTAGTTTGTTAGTGGTAGAAAGATTTACATTGAAATATACTGTAGTGACATAAGGTGCAGTAGGGCCCTCAGATTTTTAACTAGCCACAGCAAGGACTTACAGTTTATGTACTCTGTGACAGTAAATATCTGTAAGGAGTGTAAATGTTATTCCCGTTTCTGCATAATTTTTCTTCCCACACTCTAAAAACATATAGTTAAGATAATTGGCTCGTGATAAAATTTACGCTATTGTGTGTGAATGTGATAGTACTGAAAGTTCCAGTTAAATCTTTTAAGTACTGCAATCTCATTATGGTTCAATTGCTGCCTTATGATTTTGTCAAGGTATCCGTACACCATGCCAATATAATAAGTCAACAATTGAACCATAATGGTTTTGTAGTACTTAAATTCCTCTGCCTTACTGGTGACTAGAGAACCTTGGCATTCCTGTGCCCTGGTGCAGGTTTTCAGTACAAGCTCCATTACCATTTTTAAGCAAAGGATTCCAATTCATAGAGAGTTTTGTTAGTCTAGACTGGATAGAATAAGAGCATGGATGAATGTTTTGTTTGAGAGAGAAGTGGATAATATAATCAATCTTGTGGGTTCTAAGCACGGAAAAAAAGAAGGAAACAGTTCTCAAATGTAACCAGTGCCATAGGCTATGCATATATCCATTTGTGCAAAGATAAAATGTATCACCAGATAATTCTGTCTCCAGGAGGATCAAATGATACAGTTGGAAAAGTGGCCAAAGAAGTGGTCAAAAGAACATAGAAAGGACATTACTCCAGGCAACATGCAATAGCCACACTAAAGAGAATCCTGGATATGTAGTAAAAAATGTAAAAGGCATGCATTGGTCTAGCCATGTAGCAGCACTCCAAGAAGATGCACTGTACTGCAATATGGGCAGCACATGTACAGCTGTGCAGCTTTCCCATGAACAGTATGAAGAGTTTCACAAGCACTGTCAAATGGGATAAGAAAGAGATATTGAAAAGTCAATATGGAGCAGGCACTCAAAAGGCAAAACTTCCACCAGGCAAATGTTTAGATGTGAAGAAGTTTATTGTGTCAAACAGCCTGACGCGTTTCGTGTTCCAAACACTTAATCAGAAACGCGTCAGGCTGTTTGACACAATAAACTTCTTCACATCTAAACATTTGCCTGGTGGAAGTTTTGCCTTTTGAGTGCCTGCTCCATATTGACTTTTTGGTTTGTCCGCCCCCTGTGCTGAGGGCTCAGGGCGGTGCACCTGGGCCACTTCCTTGATGTGGTGAGTAACCATTGTACTAACAAGAGACCCTACAATACAGAAGCTTTTTTTCATAAGAAAGAGATATCCACAGGGCAGACCCCTTGTAGGGGAAATTGATAATAATTTTCATGAGCAAAGCCTCTGGTAAGTAAATCTTCCCTGCTCTCTTGCCTATATATAGATATATATATATATAGATATACAGTATATTGTCTGCATAAGAAATAAGATACATTCTGTGCATTTTAACTGAATTTCATAAAGCGGCTTGCAGCTTTTGCACTGCATAGCAAACAGAATTGATTGTGTGGCTATTACTTTATGAAGAATGCTTTTCCAGCATAATTCAGTTAAGACGTGAATATTTTCTTATGATGTATAATATGGCCAAACTATAACAGCCCCTTTCTTCTATCACATCATATTTTTAGTGAAGTTTTTGAGTAAGTGCATTATGCCAATGCTGTGAAATGTAAAATATGTCAGAAATTCCTTGCTGTATTGGCCCATTGTGAGAACGAGTCTCTGTGAAGTGTCATACGAGTGAGCACAAAAGATCCGTCAAGTGAGCTGCCAGCAATCACCTTTTGACACTTTTATAAACTGTTGCTTTGATAGAAATATCAAGCTATTACTAATGGCTATTAATGTGTACATGCTTCATGTCATTTTATAGGAGAATTTTTTTTATATCTAGAGCTTTAATGAATTTCAATTTAAGATAGAAACAATTTTAATTTAGTTAATATAATATAATTAGAGAATAAATTAACCCTAAACTAGCCCTACCTTTAGTTTTATCTGGTTCATCACACAGTGTATAATTCATTTTTTTTAATTCAAGTTGTTATGGACAGAAGAAACTATATAACTGTTCCCTTTTTCCTGGTCTATCATTGACAAGTCATATTTGCAACCTATAATTGTGGACATTCTACTAACCAATCCACGACTAGCATTTGATTGTATTATCTAAACTTGTTGGTTCCCTACAAACTACAACTCCCAGTTGATAATATGCCAGACATGTTAGAAATTGTAGTGCAGCAATGTTTGTGTAAACCAACAATATTATGGAAGATGGAATTTAGAACCTATATTTTGATAAATAACTATTATTTTTGTTCAGATATGGGATCCATTAGCCAGAAACTCATTACCCAGAAAACTCAGAATTATGATAAGGCTGACTCCAATAGATCTAATTTTTATCAAATAATTACAATTTTTTCTTTTTATTTGTAATATTAAAATAGTAACTTGTACTTGACAGCAACCAATAAATAATTGATTCATATTGGAGGCAAAGAATCCTATTGGGTTTGATGAACATTTAAATTATTTTAGGTATGAAGATCCCTGATCTGGGAAACCCCAGGTCCAGAGCATTCTGGATATCAGGTCCCAGTATGGGGCTTGTTGATCCAACAGATAAAATATGGCTGTAAATGTGAAACAGATTAGAAAACATGCTGCAGTAAATATCAGTCCCGACATCTTTACATATGTAAGATTAAATAGTTGTATGGCAAATAACATGAATATTTGTTATTTGATATGTTTCTTAAATTGCAATCGCTGGATTTTTATCGGGTTTATTAGGGTAGTAATAGCCCTTGTCATGATTCATTGCTTGTACTGTATTGTCATTAGGTTTGTTGAAATACACTTAAGAAGCTATTGGACACGGTGAAAGCTTTGTGAGAATTAATTTTATTTGGCAAGTAATGGGTTAGTGCTCATGTTACAGCTCACTTCTGTCCTTCAGCTCTGTTTGCTGGATGGTTGCATATCTAAATGAAAGAAATTCCGTTTGTACTGAATCTCAAAAGCAGGTGTGTTTTAAAAAGAGCTTTGCAAATGCATGAATATAGGAGATATTAGAAGATTCTTACTGCAAACTGACCTTAGAAGCTGCTGGCAACATGCAGTTTCAAGGCATTAACATAGGAGCCCAAGTGAATCAGTAAATTGTTACCTGTTCCAATAAAATCACCTGTAAGATTGAAAGTATTTTGATTTTCACCTTTTGAGGTATCTATATAATTTGTCAATGGGGTTCTCTATGAAGGAAGGTTCCCTTATAGTTTCTTATAACTTGAAAAAGTAGAACCCCCTGCACGATTGCCTATTTATGACTCCAGAGTTATGTTAGGTAGACAATGGAGTAAGCAGTAGGGATGTACCAAATCAACTTTTTTGGGATTAGGCTGAATTCCTATCCCCTTGAAGAGGGTTCGGCTGAATACGAAACCAAATTCAGTATTTGCATATGCAAATTAAATCTAGGAAGAGTTAAAGACAACTGTAAGTGTTACATTTTTTTCACTTTCTTCTTTGTGTGTCATCATGAAAGGCTATCTAAAGAACTTTTTGGCTGCACCAAATCCACTTTTACCATGAAAGGATCCATACAACCCTTGACTTTCTGAGCGCCATGGAATTCCTTGGAGTGCCACATGCAGTCTATAGGCTCACAGTTGGGTAGCACTGCACAACTTCAGCTACATAAGTTACATTCTAGTACTGATATTGCCACATCTCTAATGTTGTATAGTTGGGGTGCGGCACCAAATCCACCTTTACCAGAATGAGTCTTTTTTTATCATGAACATAAATCTCCCTTCAGCTTTTCTATTAAATTCTTTGGACTGACATATTCATGTCAGCTAAAGGAATTACTTCTAATACTGATGACATTATTATACAAGTTTTCATTGTCATAAACAAAATGTACTGACAAAAGCTGTTTGTATTTTATGCTACTAGATTTTAAAATGGCAAAAAAAAAAAGGCATCCATTTTCCAGCCTGCATTCAAAATGATAAAGTCCTTCATAGAGCTCAAAAAATCAGTTCAAAATGTTCAACCTTAAGACCATTTTTATGTTCAATTTTCAAGATCTGAAAAACATTTTCAATATATTTCCATCCACTTTTTGTTTTAGAAGGTAATGTCCCATTACATTGGTCTGCTTAATAACCAAATGGTGATATTTAATAAAACATTTGCATGGAGAACTGATGGTATATTTTCTGTAAATTAAGATAATCATTTTCTCCATTATACACACGACTGAATAATAAACTTATGCAAACGATGAATAATGTATTACAGTTCGCTAGCATAAAATCAAAACATGCATTGGAAAATTAGAATTAGCAGGCCACTGAAATATTAGCCACTCATTTTTTACATTAATGAGTAAGGTAAAAGTGGATAAAATGTATATTGTACAAGAATGTACAAGAAAAACACACAAAATGAAAATTATATAATATATAAATATATATGATCTTGAAAAATAATATATCACACTGCCTTTAATGTTGGAAGACACGTTCCTACATTTAATACAATACCTCCTCAATGACCTCTTTTACTTTACAATGTAAATCCTAGGTTATTGAGCTGTTTTTAAACTTTATGCTATGAAATAATTTCTTAGAAAGATGCAGCTTTCAAATCCCTTTATATCATAGGGTTCTTTTTTACCTAGGCTGGGAATATTCATCTCCAATATCAATAAATACAATAAATAATTATCCCGATCACTAATCCCCTTGCTCATGTGTTAGTCATGAACAGCCCTGTCATTTTCATTTAAGAATATGAGTAGTTAAGAATCTACACTTCACCCACCAATAATCCTAGGCGACAGCTTGACAGTAAAACCTGTATCCTACTGTACATTCATTTTAATACAACTGCTGGTTCCGGAGAGCTGGATACATTTTTTATTGAACAATGTTGCTTTCAGAATACAAGTGTTATGTTGATGGACTACACCTCACAGCATGCCTTAACCTTGATGATGAATTAAATTATGCTGGTATTTGCAGTCCATCAAAAACTGAGTAAACTGGGATTTGTAGTCCATCACAATCCTTGACATTGACAATCCTTATACTTATTTCATAATGCTGAGTGTATTGAAGGTGTGGAGGAGGCTTCAACCAGTTGGATGCTCAGTAAAACCTACCTTGTGTTGGAATCAGATACTTATAAGGTTAATACTTCCCATATCTCTAGGTAAGTGTTGATTGTCCTTTAAACAGTTATCCATCTGATAAGTACTGCTATTTAGACCACTTAGCTGGAAGCATGTGAATTGAAATCACATCTATCAGAATCAAATTCACTGGGTTCCTTCAACTGGATTGGAATGTTTCTCTTTGCTTAGGCCAGAATTTTACTTTTTATTATAAATTATAGTATAGCTCTGGCTTAGGGATGTATTCTATTAAACAGTTAGGTAGAAAGCAGATAGCATTTTCAAGAAATGTTATAAACTATTGTTTGCCTAGAACTTTTATTTACTGAAGCTGAGCTTTCTGGTTCTTAACACATCAAGGCTCATCTCTCTTGTTGTTGTTGTTTTTAGTGATCTCTGAATTGATACTGCTATATCTTGGTTACTCAACCATACTATACAGCACACTTGCCCTTTTTTAGCATGTACAAGATGTTCAATTTTGTCTTAATATAATGACAATTTTATTTGGCTTCTACTTAGAACTGTAAGTAAGCAGAAGGCTAAAGCTGTAAGGGCCCGAAGGCTCAAACTGGAGTAGCGGACCAAAGAGGAAGCTGAAGTTCAGCACAGTTCGCGGTGCAATAGGATTAGGCAAAAGAATGATCAAAGTCCAGGCAAATAGGTCAGTTCAGGCGGCAAGAGTTCAATAATGATAAACAGGCAATGGGTCAAGATCAAGAATAGGAATCAATATACAGTAACACACCCAGGAACACACGAAGTAGAACCTATAATTGGGCAATGTTTGCAGACCTTTAGGCTCCTTAAATAGGCCTCCTTTGGTGCCAAAAGATTGACGTGAAGACGTCACTGCACTGGCGTTATTGCGCAGGCGTTCCGACGCTGGCATCCATTCAGGCGCTGGCGTCCATTCTGACGCTGGCGAAAACGCGCTGGCGTCATAGTGCCGCACCTGGGAAGAACCTCGTGGAAGGACTGGGCGCTGCCATCTTAAACAACAGAGCAGCTTCGGTGTGGATGCGGAAGGTATTTCTCCCTTACAGTAACCCCCTCCTTATGGGGGGCCTCAGGACCACCACGACTGGGTTTCGAAGGAAACTGTTTGTGGAATTTCTTGATGAGTGCAGGAGCATGCACATCTGAATCTTCCACCCAGGAACATTCTTCTGGACCGAAACCCTTCCATTTCACAAGGTACTGTAGGGAACCTCTTGAAACCTGGGAGTCCAAGATTCTTCTTACTTCAAACTCCTGAAGACCATCTACAATGACAGGAGTGGGAGAAGAGGAAGATGACTCTGAAGAAGAGGCAGACTTGAGAAGGGATACATGGAATACATTGGGGATCCGCATCTCTGGAGGAAGTTGAAGCCGGACTGCCACTGGGTTCATAACCTCAATGATAGGATAAGGACCAATGAACCTGGGACCAAGTTTGGGAGTAGGAATCTTAAGATGGATATTCCTGGTGGAAAGCCAAATTTTATCTCCCAGAGAGTACTGAGGAGTAGGGGCTAGTGATGGGTGAATTTATTCGCCAGGAGGGAATTTGCGGCGAATTTGCGCGATTCGCCGCCAGCGAATAAATTCACGAAAATTCGCCCGCATCAAAAAAAAATTCGCCACGTTGAAAAAAAAAACAGATGCCGGCATCAAAAATGGCTGCCGGCGTCAAAAAAACAGGCGCCGGCGTCAAAAAAACAGGCACCACCGTCAAAAGCGAGACGCCGGCGCCGTTTCACAAATTTTTCGCCGTTTCACGAATTTCGCGCATTTTCCGGCAAAGCGAAATGATGCAAATTCGCCCATCACTAGTAGGGGCTCTTCTCTTGTCAGCAAAAAACTTCTGCGAAATAGAGCTCTTCTCCAGATTGGACCTTGTAGCATGCCAGATAGCCGACATGTGGGAAACTTGGTCACAGGTCACAGGGACGTTGGTGAGAAGAAGGTCTTGAGGAAAGGCCATATGATGCTGTCCGAAGACGCAGGAAAAGGAAATCTCCCAGAGGAGGCATGCAAAGTATTGTTGTGGGCAAACTCGGCCCAGGGAAGGAGATCTGCCCAGTCGCCTTGGCATAAGGAAACATGACAACGAAGGAATTGTTCGAGAGCTTGGTTGACATGCTCTGCAGCACCATTGGACTGTGGATGGCAGGCAGAAGAAAACTGAAGAGAAATGTGAAGCGCCTTGCACAAAGATTTCCAAAATTTGGAAACAAACTGGGACCCTCTGTCGGACACAATCTCAGCCGGAAATCCATGAAGGCGAAAAATGTGTTGAATGAAGAGTTTAGAGAGCTCCGGAGCAGAGGACAACTTGCGAAGAGGAATAAAGTGAGCCATCTTACTGAATCTGTCTACTACCATATAGATAAACATCCAGCATTAGTTTTAAGCAGCTTACTTCAAGGGGTGCACGCCAATTGATGTGTTCACCTTCACATTCTTTCAAACGACATGGAAAAAGGTAGCAGCACTCCCATCATAGAATAAAACCGCCTTTATTTCAGAATTACATCTGGCACAGCAACGTTTCGGACCTCTTGGTCCTTTTTCAAGCTGACAAAGTATAAAACTGCAGAGTGTAACCTCCTTAAATACCCACATTAGCAATGCCCTCTAGTGGTTGTACTTATCCACCAAGTATATTTTAAGCTTAGCAGTAACCATCTGTAACCAATTACAATTACAATTACATTTTTCAAATACAATGTTAAAGTTCACTTATTTGTTAAATAAAGGCTAACTTAGCTTTTTGTTGCTTCAATAGTATCCAGTGGTCTCTAAAAGAGAAGCAAAGCAATGTGTCATATTATCAATCATCAATTTTAAAAAAATCAATTTTAAAAAAATCAGAATGCCATATTTATAACAGAGGATACAGTTCATATTCCTTATTCAAACCACCAGGCATGAGGGTACCAAGCTTCCTGATCCAATTTGCCTCACATTTTAATAGTTTTCTCTGTCTACTACCACCACCCAGATGACATTGTGTCCCAGGGAAACAGGAAGGTCAACAATAAAGTTCATGGCCAGATGAGTCCAAGGAAGATATGGTATAGATAGAGGCAAAAGAAGTCCCTTGGGAGGGGAATGACCAGATTTAGATGCTGCACAAATTGCACAGGATGAGACAAAGTCTTTAACATCCTTCCGAAGAGAAGGCCACCAGACAAGACGGGAAATCAGGTCCATTGTCTTACGAATCCCCGGATGGCCAGCCTGCTTGGAACAATGAGACTGTTTGAGAATGGACTGGTGTAATTCTGGAGGAACAAATGCTACCCCTATGGGTGTATTCACTGGTGCCGAAGACTGTGCAAATAATAATTTTGAAGCCAAGGAAGGAGTAAGAGCTGCCAAAATTTTGGTAGAAGGCACAATGGGTTCAGCCTCCTCAATACTAGGCTCTTCGGGAAGAAAACTTCTGGACAGGGCATCGGCCTTCTTATTTCTGGAACCAGGACAAAAAGTCAAGACAAAGTTGAACCTGGAAAAGAATAGTGCCCACCGAGCCTGTCTGGGATTCAGACGTTTAAGGGTTTGGATATACTCCAGATTCTTGTGATCCATAAAAATTGTTACAGGAACCTTAGAACCCTCTAATAAATGCCTCCATTCCTCCAGAGCTAGTTTTACCGCCAAAAGTGCACGATTCCCCACATCGTAGTTCTGTTCAGGAGGGGAGAATTTTTTGGAAAAGAAGGCGCAGGGGTGTAATTTTCCATCGTATGGAAGCCTCTGAGAAAGAACTGCCCCTGCCCCAACATCTGAGGCATCAACTTCAATAAAGAATGGCAGAAGAAGATCAGGGTGTCTTAGAATTGGAGCAGAAGAAAAAGAGTCCTTTAAAGTCTTGAAGGCTTCCAGTGCCTGAGAAGGCCAACAATTAGGTCTTCCACCTTTATGGATGAGGGATAGAATTGGTGCAATCTTGGAAGAAAAGCCCTTGATGAATTGCCGGTAGTAGTTGGCAAAACCAATGAAGCGTTGAATGGATCTTGTGCTGGTTGGAAGAGGCCAATCTTGTTTGGTGGTAGTCTTGGCTGGATCCATTTCGAACCCTTTTTGGGAGATGATGTTTCAAATGAACATTTCTCCAGTTTAGCAAAAAGAGCATTCTTCCTTAAGCGGGAGAGAACTTCTCGTACATGGAGCCGGTGTTCTTTCAAGGATTTGGAAAAAATCAGGATATCATCCAGGTAGACAACAACACAAAGTCCCAGTAAATCTCGAAAGATGTCATTTACGAACTCCTGGAAAACTGCGGATGCGTTGCAAAGCCCAAAAGGCATGATGAGGTATTCATAATGTCCATCACGCATATTAAAAGCAGTTTTCCATTCATCGCCCTCACGAATGCGGATCGGGTTATAAGCTCCACGTAGATCTAACTTTGTGAAGAGACTGGCTCCTCTAAGTTGATCAAATAATTCTGAAATGAGGGGAAGGGGATAGCCATTCTTACAAGTAATCTTGTTCAGACCCCGGTAGTCGATACAGGGCCGTAAACTGCCGTCTTTCTTTTGGACGAAGAAAAATCCTGCACCAGCTGGAGACGACGAAGGACGAATGAAGCCTCTTAAGAGATTTTCCTGAATGTAGTCTTTCATGGCTTTGGTCTCAGAAGGGGAGAGTGGATAAGTACGTCCTCGAGGAGGCATGGTACCAGGAAGTAGTTCAATAGGACAGTCGTACGGTCGGTGAGGTGGAAGGGTCTCAGCAGACTTCTTGCAAAAGACGTCGGAAAAGTCTTGATAAGCAGAGGGCAGAGAGGAGAAGTCCTTGGTAACTGAGGATAATTTCAGGATAGGGTTGCTAGGAATACAGTTTTTCTGGCAGAAAGAACACCAATGAGAGATTTGAGAGGTTGCCCAGTCAATAACCGAAATGTGGAGATGAAGCCAAGGCAATCCTAGAACCACTGGTGTGGAGGGACAGTCAATGATAAAAAAGGAAAGTCTCTCAGAATGTAGGGAGCCGACCATGATGGAAAGTTCAACAGTGGACTTCGAAATGAAAGCAGAGGATAAAGGTTTGTCATCGATGGCCAAGACTTGAAGCGGAACAGATAAGGGCTGTAGTGGTATGGCATGTTGTTCAGAGAAGACTCGATCCATAAAGTTCCCTGCTGCACCAGAATTAAGGAATGCTTGAGAGTGGATGGTCTTGGTGGAAAATCGAATCTGTACTGGAAGAAGAAATCTATGAGAAGAATTGTGGGGAAAAGGATCAATCCCACCCAGCTAGGTCTCCCCAAACCTACCTAAGTGTTGGCGTTTCCCGGCCTCACAGGACATTCATGGGCGAAATGCGATTTACCCCCACAATAAAGACAGAGCCCAGCTGCCCGTCTCCACTGTTTTTCCTGTCGGGCTCGTCCTATCTGCATGGGTTCTTCAGCAGTAGTAGGAGAAGGAGAAGCCAACAAGGAAGAAGATGATGGAGGAAAAGTCGTGTTGGGCAGCATGGGTCTTTGAAAGTGAGGAGCCAGAGTAGGTTGGAACCTTTTGAGATGGTCTTTATTCACTTGATGCTCTCTTTGCCGAGTGTCCACCTTGATGGCCAAAGCAATTAGGTCTTCCAGAAGCATAGGCAGCTCACGAGAAACCAGATCGTCTTTCAGGCTGATAGAGAGCCCGTTGTAAAAAGCGGCATGATAAGCGTCATTGTTCCAACTTGTCTCTGCAGCTAATGTACAGAACTCAATGGCATATTCAGAAGCACTGAGGCTCCCCTGGCGGATCTGAAATAGCCGCGATGAAGCAGACACAACTCGGCCAGGAGCGTCAAAAACAGTCCAGAACTCCTGGAGGAAAGCCTTAGCGTCGTTAATTAAAGGAGACTCCTTCTCCCACAGCGGAGACGCCCATTCGAGTGCCTTTTCTGCCAGACGCGTGATGACAAATCCCACCTTGGCACGCTCAGATCCAAATTGAGTGGGTTGCAGAACAAATTGGATCTGGCACTGATTTACGAATCCTCAGCATGCTTGGGGATCTCCACTGTAGAGCGGAGGTGCCGGGATACGTGGTTCAACCGCGGACGTAGCAGGAACCGGAGCAGCAACAGGAACTGGAGCAGGAGCTGCGGGCGTAAGGATAGACAGCTTCTCCAAGATGGCCTCCAGTGCCTGACCAAAATGAGACTGCTGAGCCTCGTAAGACTCCATGCGGGCAGCCAATCCGCGAAAAGCTCTGCCGAAATTGGGCTGGGCTTCCTCCGAAGGGTCCATGGCCCAATTATAATGTAAGGGCCGGAAGGCTCAAACTGGAGTAGCGGACCAAAGAGGAAGCTGAAGTTCAGCACAGTTCGCGGTACAATAGGTTAATGCAAAAGAATGGTCAAAGTCCAGGCAAATAGGTCAGTTCAGGCGGCAAGAGTTAAATAACGATAAACAGGCAATGGGTGAAGATGAAGAACGGGAATCAATATACACTAACACACCCAGGAACACACGAAGTAGAACCTATAATTGGGCAATGTTTGCAGACCTTTAGGCTCCTTATATAGGCTGGCGTTGTTGCGCAGGCGTTCCGATGCTGGCATACGTTTAGGCGCTGGCGTCACAGTGCCGTGCCTGGGAAGAACCTCATGGAAGGACTGGGCACCGCCATCTTGAACAATAGAGCAGCGTCGGCGTAGATGCGGAAGGTAATTCTCCCTTACAAAAGCACACTTTCTAGAATATACTGTATAAACTATATTTGGATACACAGACATTATTAGTGTTGAGGAGAACAATTTTATTTTGATATTACCCTATCCCCTTAATTGAAAATTAATACATTTGCCCCTTTATTTATGCATTTATAATAGACATGGCCCACAGATTATCATACCAACCTTCTATAAACCTTAATAAATATATGGTGTACGTTGTTAGCCTGAAACTTTTCTTCATACTTTACTCTCTTCCACAAGTCCATGATTTGTTGCCAAAATATTTTAATAATATAGTGTGTATTATAATGACTAAAGAATAAAACAATGGTGGAAGAAAAAAAGAATATACACCATACAGAGACAGAGATCAAAAGAGGCTACCATGAAGCTAGGTGTTAAATATGCCATACAGAAATGAACACTAAACACCACAGGCTAAAATTGCTGCTAACATTTCATAGGGAAATTAATGCACCCTCTGGGTATTGTGCCTTTAAATAAGCACTAACTGTATTCAGTCAAGACTGCTGTCATCAAAGGATAATAATCCCCACAGTATAATTATAATATCATCTAAATATTTAGTGACTTTAAAAAAACAACCCTTTCATCAGAAGGCACTTTACTTTAAATCTGGCAAAATATATCTCACTTGTCAAGTGTTGACTACTTGGGTACCAACTGGCATCATAGCTCTTTAAGAATTGTTCATCATCCACTCCAAACTATCTAAAGAATGGCCCTTGTGAAAAAGGCAAATAATGAACTCCAGCTGAGCATTTTCCTTGTATCTGCAAACTGCAGCTGGGTGCGCACAAACACAAAACACCATCTTAGAGAAGTAATTAGCCTCTCCAAGCATAATAATAATTTTTATTTATGTATAGGAACACTAAGGGGTCCAAGATTCCTCTCTGAAGGGTTTACCAGTATTATGGATATGCGCTCTGTCAACATATTATTCTTTTGTTTCTTACGAATTCCTAATTTGTTGTTTATATTGTATGCATGCTAATGAACATTGACTACAATGCTGAATTTGACATGATTAAAAAAGGCCTTAGTGGCATATAAATAACACAGAAGTATTGTTTCATATTTGACTCATCAGATTGTTGTATTCTTATTTTGTTAAATATGATCAGTTTATTTGGGGGCCGATTCACGAAATTCGAGTGAAGGGTTCGAATAAAAAAAAATTCGAATTTCGAAGTATTTTTTGGGTACTTCGACCATCGAATTGATTAAATTCGATCGAATTCGATCGAATTCGAACGATTCGAACGATTAGAATTAAAAATCGTTCTACTATTCGACCATTCGATAGTCGAAGTACTGTCTCTTTAAAAAAAAAATTCGATCCCCTAGTTCGGCAGCTAAAAGCTACCGAACTCAATGTTAGCCTATGGGGAAGGTCCCCATAGGCTTGCTAAAGTTTTTTTCATTGAAGGATATTTATTCGATCGTTTTATTAAAATCCTTCGAATCGTTCGATTCGAAGGATTTAATCGTTCGATCGAATGAAAAATCCTTCGATCGATCGATCGAATTTTTAGCGCTAAATCCTTCGAATTCGATATTCGAATTCGAAGGATTTAAATTCCCAGTCGAATATCGAGGGTTAATTAACCCTCGATATTCGACCCTTCGTGAATCTGCCCCTTGAACTTTCATTGGTACTGTAATAAACTGCAAGCAACATTATTTTTTCATCAATCATGAGATGAACCCATTCTTCACATCTATACATACTGTGTCAAGCACTTTGGTTTCCCACTATCATGCAGCATTATGAAGCATGAGGCTGAAACTTTAAATAAAACACAAGCATTTACATTTATGAATAGTGATGGGCGAATTTGGGGTGTTTCGCTTCGCCAAATTCGTGAAACTGAGAAAAATTAGTGAAACGGCGCCGAATTTTCGTGCCAGTTTTGTTTATTCACCAGCGGCGAATTGCGGGAATTCGCCGCAAATTTGCGCCTGGCGAATAAATTCGCCCATCACTATTTATGAAGTGTCAAACCAATATTGCATTATACATGAAAAAAGCCCCACAAAAAGAATTTAAGGAATGTCATACTAATGATTAGCGAACAGATTAATGAAGTGACAGTATAGAGGGAGATCATGAAGTCTCAGTCCTTACTGGAAGAACTTAATCACTAAACAGAGCTCTCTTGAGTTAAACACAACTGTTACAGTGAGCTAAGTTTTGTTTAGCATTGGTGAGGGTCAATGCAGTTTTGGAGATACTTGTGGATATAGATGTCACTTTGTAATATCCTATTAAGCTATCTGTGGGTTTCTCGAGTTACAATGGCATTGCATCCCCTTATAAATTGCTACTATCTTTTCCATGGAAGTGAACATGGCTGTAGGACAGAAATATGCAGGTGGAGGCTTGTGGGCCTGTACAAGTTTTTAGATGTACAATAGGAGAGGTAAATTGAGCATTTGAATCCTCTTCAGCAGAGATTTTAACCATCCCTAAAACTCAATTACAGATGCAAAACTTTGCAAAGTGAGAACATTTTCTTTTAAAGCTATATCAGCCATATCACTATTAAAGAACAAACATTTAATGCCAAAACTGCACTGTAATCAAGCATCAAAATGTACATGATTCTGTTTAGGTGTTTGGTACTGGAAGAAATATAGTTAATACATTCAGTAAGTAGCACAAGTAGCTGGATGTACACAGAGCAGAAAGGAATCTTATTACAGTAAGTTAATGCTGAATGCATGATGGGCCTTTAGAAGATAAAATGTTTTGTACAGGTTGATATAAATCACTAAGGTTCATAGCACACTAGAGGGATCGTTTATGACTGCAAGCACAGTTGTGGTCCTGCAAACTTCCATGCAGTGTGGTGTGCCAAAAATCCCATTCATTGAAGGTACTAGGCAAAAGGGTACACATCAGTATAGTAGTACTTGGTGTTGCTTTGTCCTTACTGCCTCCAGCAGTTGTGCCTATTGATGCACCTCTGAACCAAGCAGAGTTCCAGGGTTCCCCCAGTGGGTGTATCATTTGCCCAGTGCAACTATGGCAAAAAATAGGGCAAACACATAACTCACTCCCCAATTGCTTGCTCGTCAATTACCCTTCAGGTGGAGATAAGCCTGTCATTCTTAAGCATGCCTGACATTAAACTGAAAGACAATCGCCTATTTCCAGCAGTGATGGCCAGATTTCACCCAAAAAAATCCAAAATCAAGCATTTTAGAGCCAAAATCCAAAGTCTCAATTTCTCTAAACAAGAAAAACAAATGCCTAGTGTACTATGAGCCATAGTAGGTCAATATCCACCTATAAACAAGATGACAACATGGAGTGAGGAGATCATTGGTTGTGTGCATTCCAACATACTGTATTACATATTGTCCGTTACTTTTTGGGAATAGGTTTCTGGTCATTCTAGTAAGCATATCCATATTCTTTATACTAAACTGCCACCTAAACACAATGTATATCGGTTGCAAGAAAGGTAGAGTAATACTATTGTACTAATTCCGTGTTTATAGTGGTGCAGAAGCACATAGTTTACTGTATATCAGGTTACTATTGATGTATTATCAAGTCATTGTGTGGGTTATGAATACTCCATTAAAAGTTGTCATGGCAACTGCATAACCTACTGGACTTTAAGTATAATAAAGCATTGAGTTACATTACTGATTGAGCCAAATGCTCCCAGTGAACTTTTGGCTTATCTGGAAGTAAAGACATTCTTATAATTTGTTTTAAAGCCATATATGCAATAACAGTGACAGACTTTGCGATGCTTGACAGTAAATGAGATTATGCTTGAGGGGCTGAAAATCAAAATATTCAAGAAGTGATGTTACTTAACTGTAAAACAATTTGATTTCTGGAAAAAATGGAAACAGACTGTTGGAAGGTGTAATTTGCTTAATGGCATGAAAATGAGTTAATAAAATTAGCTTTCTTTTGTTTTTAAGCAAATTAGTTGTTATGTAAATGTCATAACCTTTTTACGAGTTATCCCAATAAAGTTGTTTCAAAATTAACGCTAAAAACACTGAAATAGGATAACTAACAACTCAGCTATTAAATGCAAGATTTAATGTGAAACGCGTTTGAGCTGTGCTTTTAATTGCAATGGAAAATACACTAACTAAACTTACAGTAAAACCACATTGCCCACTTAAACCCCAGGGTAAGAATAATATAACTAGTGTGTTTATTGTTTATTTCATGGATAACCGGCTTTTCATCACCTGTTTTCTGAAGAAATGCAGTTTTAATTCACTAGAGGGCACTTTGAAGATACAGTAAGTAAAAGGAGAACAGAAGATTTTATTTCAAAGCTGAGGCACTGATGAATTCAATATTGGAAAAAAATAAGATTTCTATAATAAAACAAAGTCTTATTGCTTTACAGAAGAGAACCATGGTCCCAATAGTAACAGCAGAATATTGATACAGATACTGTATGTATAGGTTGCTGTAAGTGCCCATATTACCATAAAACTTTAGATTTCTTATAGTTCTATAAGGAGCTGGGTTGGTAAAGCATAAAAGCTGAGCTGCTCACAAAGGATTTCTTAATCTATGGGTTAGAATGTCAATAGGTGCACCATGGGATCTACTGGATTTACTTATTGATAATATATTACCTAAACACAGGTTAGAAATCACAGGGCCCCTATCAACAACATTTTCGGGGCCCCCTGGCCCCCAAGCCCTGCCCCAAATCCCACCCACTCCACATCACAGTTAAAAGACCACACAGACAGCAGTGCTAAAAAAGGTAACCCCCCCTAAATGCACAAGTTCTAAAAACCTATTGGGGACCAGGGCCCCCTATAAGTTAAAAAATATATATTGGCGCCAGGCCCCCCCATAAAAAGTTTTTTTAAAAAAAAGCATTGATGCCAGGGCCCCCCCTTACAAATTGAAAAAAAACTTGGGGACCCAAGGAACATATTTTTAAAAAAAACATTGGCGCTAGGGCCCTCCTTACAAGTTAAAAAAAATTGGGGCCCCAAAGAATATTTAGAGTATAGAGTATTAAAACAATACATTCGTGGCCAGGCGATTAAAGAAAATAAAACAACTAACTTTGGTGTTCAGAGGAATTGAACTCGTGGCTTCAGGACAATTTCGTCTGTTTTTGTGACTTCGGTCTTTTCAGCGCTTCATGACTTCAATTTTGGCTGTTTCCATGACTTTGGGTCTTTCGGCACTTCAGGACTTTAATTCCGTCTGTTTTCGTGACTTCGGGTCTTTTCTGTGCCTTCAGGACCTAAATTTTCGGCTGTTTTTATGACTTTGGGTGTTTTCGCCACTTTGGGACTTCGGCTGTTCGGCTTTTTCAGCACTTCCGCATTTTGGCTGTTCGGGACTTCCGAAAGAGGCGGCACGGCTTCAACGCTGTCAAGGGGGGTCCAGCTCTTTCGAAAAGTTCAACACTACTGGGCCCCCCTTCAGGCCTGGGCCCGGTACACTAGTACCCCCTGATGGCGGCCCTGCATATACATTTGAAAATACAATGCTTTTTTTGGTGCTGTTACAATATTTGGTATAAAGAGCTTTTCATATAGTTAAATCTAACAATGACTTGCACCAGAATTAATTTTAACAAAATTCTTGCCAACTTTTGAGGCTTAAAGGAGAACTAAAGGTTTAATCACTGGGGGTGCCACAATGTTGCCTGATACCTAAGGCCAGTGCTCTTGAAAAACTGCACAGCTCTAGAAAACTGCACAGCTGGGGGTATATATGTAGAAGTTAATTCGCAGTGATCTTCCTTTCTACTATCTTCTTTTTTCAGGCCTTGACAGGCACAGTGAAAAAGTTGTTTTTTGGGTTTCAGTTCAGCTTTTAGTCTGTTAAAAGATCCTGTGCATGCCTGTACCAGGACTGGAATGAAAAGAAGGTGGAAGAAACTGGCGCTTATGAGCTTCTACTGAAATACCTTGTGCCAGTTTTTTGCAATCAGCAGCAGTACCCCGGAATATCAGTTAAGTTAATATACATTTAATTCAAAGATTCACTTGGTTGGTAGATCTCAGTACTGCTGCTGATTCCGTAGTGCAATACAGGTATGGAACCTGTTATCCAGAATCCTTGGAGCCTGGAGTTTTTTGGATAGGGGATCTTTCCAAAATTTGGATTTCCATGCCTTACATCTCCTAAAAAATCACATAAACCTTAATTAAACTCAATAGGCTGGTTTTGCTTCTAATAAAGATTAATTATATCTTAGTTCAGATCAAATATAAAGTACTGTTTTATTAATACAGAATTAAAAGGAAATAATTTTTAAAAATTTGGATAACTTGGATAAACTGGAGTCTATGGCGGTGGCATTCAGAGCTTTTCTGGATTTAGTAAAATTGCCCCAAATTACAAATAATAGAGAATTTGCTAGGTCACTCATCTGGCTATTTTCTAATGATTTCTGTGAAAGTTTGGATTCTCAAAAATGTAATCAAACTTTAGAAGGATTAGAACACAGTGCTGAACTGCATTGCCTCCTAAAACCTTCTGAGATGCCATAAAGTCAACATAAAAATTTCAGCATTTAAGCATGTTGATGTTTACATTTCCACTCCAATTTCCACTCACCAAGAGTTAAGGTTAATCCTGATAACATGTTTTAATTGATCAGGTTTAACCAATCTGAGATTTATTCATTAATTTATTAATTCATTAATTGTGGCTGCGTCTGCCATATTAATCTTGCTCCGATGCAGCAGCTACTGATGTTAAAAAACAGTGATCCATAATGTTTTCTGATTCCTGGTGATTTTTAGAAGTGATATACACCAACAATTACTATATTAGGGGCAGCTTTACTATTTTTCGAATGAAAGGAAATGTGTGCCTCCCCCTGCCCGTCCCTCTTAAATGGAGTGCTGCATAATACAGAAAAAATCTTCGCCGGATCTTGGCCGTCCATCTTGTTCCCACCACCCAACCCTGATACACGTAATTGTGTGCGCCGTAGCAGACAGGAGGACAGAGGAAGGAGGGGAGAATGGCAAAGGCTTGCAACTAATTGCACAATACTCCACACAGTGATCAACCTGCAAAAACAAAGTGGCCAATTGCAGCCTATTTTTGAACTTTGCACACTGCATGGCACATTCTAAATCAGCCCTGAGGATTTAGAACTCAGGAACTGTGTAACCCTATTATAAATCACAATGCAAGTTGTAAATAGGAATCTACTTTTCCTGCCTTGAAAAGAGTGCACTTTCACTTTCATCATCCTTTCAATGAAATGTGTTTTCTATATTATTTCTTTTCATAATAAAGAACAGAAAAACTTTACTAGAAATTGAATCAATGAAACTGAAAAGAAAAAATTTGCTACAAATCATATAAATGACTAGTATGAGAGCAGAAAAAATAGGTAAATGACTTCATATATAGCGGCCCCATGCCAAGGGATTTATTGACATAAGTTAAGGTGGAAGGTTAGACTTATAATGCTTGTACATCTTCATCCATTATGCAAGAAATCAAAGTTGCTTCATTGTTCATTGTTATTGTGAAATCTAAACAAAAATCTAACTTTACAGCCCAAGCAAACCTCAAAGCTTGTAGTCAGGTGATTTCATGTCTTTTGGTTATTGAATTCAAATGCAGTTGTATTTTTATCATGGTATTTTTTCTAAAATAATGGTGACTGTTAAGTACTTTTACATTATTATAGAGTTTCTGTTATGAATGGTATCCAAAACCCAGAACAAACCCCAAGATCCTGGCCTCAGCTCATGCTTCCACCTCTAACAGCCGCCTTTTGCTTTGGGAGGAGCCCTCCTCTATTCAGATGCCGCCAGGTCTTAAAGTGAGTGGACCAGGAGAAACGTTCTGGGCAGGCAAGGGATCCAAACGTGTACAAACAAGGGGTCACTGCATTAATAAGTAACAATAAGTGCATTATTAGAAATACAATTCACATAATTATAAAATATAATTACACTACAGTGTAAGTGCTCAGTGTCAAGAAAACAAAAGGATGGAGGACCCTACCCGTAGGGCTTACAGACTAAATGGAAGGGTAACTTCCAGACACTATTCGGAAGGGTATTAAGTGCTGTAGGTTACAGTGTGTGACACTGTCATATAAGTACTAGTTCCCAGTTCAAGTGTTATCCAGGTGCTCCCAGAGGTAGTCTTTGAGTTTAGTTTAGCATCCATATACACACCCCTCCCTACTCTCAGATAAATTATATATACCCATATCTATACTAACTATAGAATTAAGTATCACAATAGCTTTTGATATTATGTCTATCCAAGAAATCATCCAAGCCATTCTTAAAGGCATTAACTGAATCAGCATCACAACATCACCCGGCAGTGCATTCCACAACCTCACTGTCCTGACTGTGAAGAACCCCCTACGTTGCTTCAAATGAAAGTTCTTCTCTTCTAGTCTGAAGGGGTGGCCTCTGCTGTGGCGATCCTCTTTATGGGTAAAAAGGTCCCCTGCTATTTGTCTATAATGTCCTCTAATGTACTTGTAAAGTGTAATCATGTCCCCTCGCAAGCACCTTTTTTCTTTTGGATGAGAGGATGAGAATTCTGGCAGCAGTGTTTAATATAGACTGTAGAGGGGAGATATGGGAGTTAGGGAGACCAGTTAGTAGAAGGTTACAGTAATCTAGTCTGGTTTAGGATGAGAGCATGCACAAGCATCTTGGCTGTAGCAGGTGAAAGAAAGGGACGGATTTTGACAGCAGTGTTAATATGATCAGAGAAAGAGAGAGGAAGGAGTCAAAGATTACTCCCAGACTGTGCTGAGTTGACAGGGTTAATGAGCATGCCATTGATAGAAATATTAAATAGGGGAATAAGACCAGGCTTAGGTGGAAAGATTATTAGTTTAGTTTTTGTTAAGTTGAGTTTGAGGTGGTGCTGGTTCATCCAGTTGGAGATGCCAAGTGAATACATAATCTGCATCAGGAGACAGTGGCCAACTGTATCAAATGCAGATGATAAGTCAAAGAGATAAGGAAGGAGAAGGGACCTTTAGCTTTGGCAACCCGAAGGTCATTTGTAACTCTGCACAAAGCAGTCTCAGTAAAGTGACCAGGCCGGAAACCAGATTGCAGAAGGTCCAATAGATGATGGGTGTTTAGAAAGTTAGTAATATGGGAGAATACTATACGTTCTAGGAGTTTAGATGCAAGCGGTAGAAGTGAGACAGCACAGTAATTCGACAGACAGGATGGATCAAGTGTGGCCTTTTTAGAAATAGTCTTTACACAAGCCTGTTTAAAAGGAGAAGGGAATTTTCCAGAGAAGAACTGAAGATGTGAGTAAGTGGTGGTGTAAGCAAGTTGTGGGTGGGTAGGACAAGAGAAGCTTGGAGTCTTCAGACATTAAAACCGAAGGGAAGGAATTAAGACATGCAGAAGAGGGCTTAGGAAGTAGGAGCCGGTTTGCATTAGTAGAGGTAGAGATTGAATTGCAGTTAGACTCTAATTTGTCTTTAAAGAAATCATCGAAGTCCTGAGGAGAGTGCGTCAGGTTGACCAATACTGTTGATGAGGGATGGAGAAGAGTATTGAATAAAGTAAACAGGTGTTGTGGGTTGGATTTGTGATTGTTTATAAGGGTACGGTAGTAATTTTGCTTGGCCTTCGACAAGGCAGAATTGAGGCAGGACAGTAGAAATTTATATTGAATAAAGTCTGATTGAGTACAGGATTTTTTCCATATACGTTCAGCAGATAGTAAGAATCTGGTTTGTGAATTCAGCCAGGGATGTGGATTTTGAGCACGTGCATGCTTAGCCTGTAAAAGGGCAAACGAGTTAATGGTTGAGGACAGTACGTGATTATACTCACTTACCAGGGTATCAGGATCAGACATCTCTTTAAAGAAAGTGAGACTGGACCTGAAAGCCTGAGGCCGGGAGGTCCATGTCACGTGTATCCCCAATTAAGACAGTGTGGGAAGGAGCAGGTGGGCAGGGAAAGTGAGAGATGGAAAATGTAACCAAATGGTGATCGGAAAGGGGGAAGAAGTCACAGTTAAAAACAGAGAGAGAGAGTTTTTTAGTAAACACTAGATCCAGAAAGTTTCCATCCTTATGAGTAGGGGTATTTGTCCGCTGCTTGAGCTCAAAGGATGAAGTTAAGTAGAGAAAACAAGAGGGCCAGGGTTGTAAAGCATCATCGATGGGGAAGTTAAAATCCCAAAGGATGATTGTAGGGCTGTCAGTGCAGAAGAAGAAAGAAAGTCAGATTTCAAAGTCAGAAAAGAAGGCAGCTGAGGAGGAAGCTGACTTGTACTTATTACAATGTAATTCTTAGGGATCAGTAAGGTTTGGGATTGGTTAGATTGTTTGCATGATTACCACAAAAAATGATGACTGTCCAGTTTTGCTCAAAAAAATATTCATTATACCATGGGAATTTTCATTACACATAGAAGTCACTGTTTGCTCCAACTTTTGGATTCAATGGTCATTTATTCTTAACAACTTTTTTCATGCATAATATGGTGTTTTGTTTGAGATACTTTTTCTGTAGTTTAAATATACGTTTCAGTAATCACCGGCATACTGGACTCTTGGGGGGTGGGTGACTGATGCATGCAAAGTATCAATAGTGGCTAAAATTGTTTCCTGCTGTAATTGAAGCTAAAGCTGCTAAAGTGGCATGGAGCAAATATTTTTGTATAATCGTTCTTTTGATAAAAAATTAAGTCCCTTTTGTTTCTGATTGTACTAGGTGAATAGAAGGTGTTTGCACTTCACCAACCGTTATGTGTGCAGAGTCATAGTTTGAGATGCATCTTGCAAAGCTACAAAACTGCATTGGTAGCAATATACAGGTGTAAGAAAATGTTATTGTTTGTCACCATGTACAATTTTTTACCCAATTTTACCAATTCATGTAACTGTAGTTTTTAAGATGATTTTTGACAGGTAAACTGATTTTTTTTTACCCAATTTGCAACAAATAATTCATGCCATCTCAGATCTGTCAAATGATGCATTTGTAAATTGGGCATAAACACAAAAGCATTGTGGATAATGCTGGGAAAATTGAAGACTTTTCAGAAATGCAAAAATAAAAATGTTTTAATCAAAGAGAAAAGGCCTTCCACAATTGTGATTAAAATCAAACAGCAGTAAAAAATATTGTTTTAAAATCAGCCAATTCCCATTATTGTGGGATTTAAAAAAATAAATAAAAACAGTGTTTTATTGTTTAAACATGTCCTGGAATCATTCTAATGTTTTGTAGCTGCCTGTTAAAATTGAAATACTGGTTTATATGTGCCCCTTGTGTGATGCAGCAATACTAGAGACATTCGGCTATACCAGTTTTCTTTTTGAGCACTAGCTGCTACAAAGTTGCATCATTTCTGAATCCTTTATCCATTTGAGTGGAAGATAATATGACAACCTTGTGATTATATAAATAAGGGAAAACTGATAAGCTTCTCTTGTGGTTCTTTTATAACGGCGATTTCCAGTTGGCTTGTGCTATGCACATATTTATGAACCTCTCCAACAAGATTCACTGGTCTCCAGAGAGCGACTGAAGTGTATATCATTGTTTCAATTGAGTATCTTCATTCAGACTAAACCATAGGCATAGAAAGGTGAATGACACTTTGTGACTTAATCCTATCTCTCGTTAGTGTTTCATTCAACTGTCATGTATTATTTTTTTTAAATGGCAAACAAAAAAAAAGGTAATGAAGTTGTGACTCCACTTGCTGGAAAGAAACAGAAATTGTATTGCTTTATAGATTTCTGTAAATAATGTAATTCTCTTTGTGGTATGCTATTACAGTATTTCATTAAAGCAAATGCATATGCTGCATATCTGATTGGACATACACATATTTATTAAACCTCAATGTTTTCTCTTTGGGGAAAAACTCACATTTTTAGAGAAAAAAACTAAAAATTTTCAAGCTTTATTATGCTCAGAAGTTGTTAATAAATCCAAAAATACTCCAGCTAAAAGCTGTCAAAATCATGTAGAAGTCAATAGCAGATGATCCTTTTAACAATTGGAAAATATTTTTTGCCTTCAGGATTCTCAATAGTTGTTTGTGCTGGCTTTTCATTCAATAATCCGATAAATGAGTGACAATTTGAAAAAGTCACACAATTCAAATTGACATACGGTACATACATTGTAACATAGTAAGTAAGGTTGAAAAAAGACACGTGTCCATCGAGTTCAACCTTTTTTTTTTAACTACTACCTATCTGCCAGTTGATCCAGAGGAAGGCAAAAAACCCATCTGAAGCCTCTCCAATTTGCCTTAGAGGGGGAAAATTCCTTCCTGACTCCAAAATGGCAATCGGACTAGTCCCTGGATCAACTTGGACTATGAGCTATTTTCCATAACCCTGTATTCCCTTACTTGCTAAAAAGCTATCCAACCCCTTCTTAAAGCTATCTAATGTATCAGCCTGTACAACTGATTCAGGGAGAGAATTCCACATCTTCACAGCTCTTACTGTAAAAAACCCCTTCCGAATATTTAGGTGGAACCTCTTTTCTTCTAATCGGAATGGGTGACCTTGTGTCAGCTGGAAAGACCTACTGGTAAATAAAGCATTAGAGAGATTATTATATGATCCCCTTATATATTTATACATAGTCATCATATCACCCCTTAAGCGCCTCTTCTCCAGCGTGAACATCCCCAATTTGGCCAGTCTTTCCTCATAGCTAAGATTTTCAATACCTTTTACCAGCTTAGTTGCCCTTCTCTGTACCCTCTCTAATACAATAATGTCCTGTTTGAGTGATGGAGACCAAAACTGTATGGCATATTCCAGATGGGGCCTTACAAGTGCTCTAAACAGTGGAAGAATGACCCCCTCCTCCCTTGACTCTATGCCCTTTTTAATACAGCTCAAGACCTTATTTGTCCTCGATGCTGCTGACTGGCATTGCTTGCTACAGACAAGTTTATCATCTACAAGGACTCCAAGGTCCTTTTCCATAATGGATTTGCCTAGTGCAGTCCCATTAAGGGTATAAGTGGCTTGGCTATTTTTACATCCCAGGTGCATGACTTTACATTTATCAACATTGAATCTCATTTGCCACTTAGCTGCCCAGATTGCCAGTTTGCCACATCCTGGATGGAATTAATTGGGCTGGATAATTTTGTGTTATCTGCAAACACTGATACATTACTTACAACACCCTCCCCTAAGTCATTAATGAACAAGTTAAATAAAAGTGGACCCAATACTGAGCCCTGGGGGACCCCACTAAGAACCTTACTCCAAGTAGAGAATGTCCCATTAACAACCACCCTCTGTACCCGATCCTGTAGCCAGTTTCCTATCCATGTGCAAACGGCTTCATTAAGCCCAACAGACAGGGTCGGACTGGGGGGACCGGGGCCCACCGGGACTGTTGCCGAGGGCCCCCCTCCGGCCACCCGTCCCCCCACTGTGGCGCGCCGGCTCAGCTAGGAAGCCGCTCGGTGCGCATGCGCAACAGCGCCGCTTGGCGCGCATGCGCAGGCGGCGCTGCTCAGCGCTGATAATTTTTATTTATGTTTTTTAAAATATAAATATTTAGAGAGGGGTTCTGGCCCGGCGGGGGCCCATGAGGGTCGGGGCCCACCGGGTATTTTCCCGGTGTCCCGCCGGGCCAGTCCGACACTGCCAACAGACCTTAGTTTAGAAAGCAGTCGTTTGTGGGGCACAGTATCAAACGCTTTTGCAAAATCCAAATAGATCACATCTACTGCCCCCCCCACTATCCAGAATCTTACTTACCACATCATAAAATGCAACCAAATTCGTCTGACATGACCTATCCTTCATAAAGCCATGCTGATTGTTGCTCATAATGCCATTCATTAGGACAAAATTTTGAATGTGATCCCTTAACAAGCCTTCAAATAATTTGCCCACCACAGATGTCAAGCTTACTGGCCTATAATTGCCAGGCTGAGATCGTAATCCCTTTTTAAATATTGGAATAACATCAGCTTTTCTCCAATCCATAGGCACCATACCAGATGACAGTGAATCTGAGAAAATCAGAAATAAGGGCTGGTCTAAAACTGAACTAAGCTCTCTTAGAACCCGGGGGTGTATGCCATCAGGCCCTGGGGCCTTGTTTACATTAATTTGTATTAAAGCTTTTTGAATCATATCCTGAGTCAGCCACTGACTAGATTGAGCTGAACCATTGGTGCAGTTATTAAGTGAGCCTGTGAACCCAGACTCCTCTATTGTATACACTGAAGAAAAGAACTGATCTGTATCTGTTACAACCATACTGGTACCATTATTTAATGGAGCAACACTCTCAACCTGCATCTTTTTACTATTAATATATTTAAAAACACTTTTTAGGGTTAGTTTTCACCTCCACTGCAATTAACTCTTCATTTCTTTTCTTAGCCTTCCGGATTGCTGATTTACAACATTTATTACAGTGTTTATATTCATTAAATGCAGCTTCTGACGCTTGATTTTGTTGCGGATTTTTGTAGCACCGATTTTTTTAGAAAATAATTATTGGTAAGCTAAGAGGATTTGGGTTTAGGAGTTTGGTGGAAAAAAGAGTTTTAGTAAATAGGCCTCATAGTAGCAAAGTGCACATACAATGCTAAAAACAAAAACAAAATAAGAGTCCAATGAGCCAAAAAAACTTTTAAAGGGAAATAAGTGTGCCTTGTTTCTCAGAAGGGTAATTGTAACTAATGAAAATCTTTAATTACAGAGTAAAAAAATAAATGGCTAGAAATTATGTTTTTATTGTAATTATGTTCTATACAGATTTTCCAGCACCTGCCCAGATGTTCACCATCACTATAATGGCAATAATAGGTGTCCACAGCAGCTTCCCATATTCTGAATTTCTATTGAGTGCCAGTTACATGCTCAGTGTGCTCTGGGCTGCAATTGAGAATCCAAGTTTAGGGGTCATAGAATATCATCAAAAATTGACAGAAAGTAAGGTTAAACCAGTCTTTGAAGCTGAGGCTACATGGTTTATTATTTATCATTTTAAATATAGGATGCACTGGTTTTATGCTGATGTAATATGACTACAAATTAATCAGACTTGTATTGTGAGTGTAAAATATTAAATAAATAAATAAATAAATAATTGGGAATTTGATTGCAAACTGTATACATACTTGTAGGAGCTACCCACTATTTCCCTATGGGCCCCAATTATTAAGTACCATTGAAAGCACAAGCACAACTTGAACTTTCTATCACTATAAAGTAAGTGGCCCCAAAATAAATGACAGAAGTAAAAGGATTCTGCAATGAGAGACTTCTTTATGAGTATTTAGCTATTTTTGTATACTAAAAATCTTTGTGAAATACCTCCAGTGATATGAACAAAGTACAGATAGGTAAATGTACACAAAGCAGGTGGTATTCTCACTCTCATTGCCTTCACATAAATAGTGTGTTCCACCTGGATATTTTGAAAGTCATGCTTAATTGTATTAATTGTATTCTGCTGGAGTTGGCACAAGTGACATGGCTTGGAAATGCCATGGGGAAATATCTCCTTCCTCTTGGCATGTTGACTTCTCTGATAAGGCTATTCATTTGTTTAAATGCTAATTTAGCTGGCGAAAAAACTTTTTAAAAGTGTTGAGTAAAGAATTCACGAAAATTCAGAAAAATTCATGAAATGATCAGTGGGAAGACAATATTAAATTACAGTTAAGACATGTTTATATATAAACAATTAGCAAATACGATGCCCTTAGTGTTGCCACCTTTTTGGCCAAATCTGACCAGCCAGCATTTCAGGAAGGCTGACAATGATGTTTTGGGGCAGGGCAATGATGTCACAGTGCTACGCAATATGTTGGCGCTATAGAAAAACATGTTAATAATAATAATAATAATAATAGGTACACAGAGTGGGCAGATTGGGTGTTGCAGTGGGCAAGCAGGGGCCAGGAGAAAGCTGCCTGCTGTTAAGAGCAGTGTAGAAAGAAGTTTCTTAGCACCATGCTGCAACTGTTTTTCTTAAAAAAGGCGCCCATGTTGTAAATGTTTCCTAGAGGAGAGCTGGGGAGGTCTCTGATCTCATTGGTTGATGAGAATGACAATGGGTGGATACTAATAATGTCTGCAAGGTTTCCATGGACCTGTAGTTTGCTTATCCCTTATACCAACTATTAGAATTGCAAGTGTAAAAGTAACGAGTAGGAAGTCAAGATTGGAGAATTTCTTCCCATAATTTAATTTTGCTTTCACAATCCATCTCCAGTGGAGAATACTTTATCCCTTCATAACACTGTGGAGTGAGCATTCAAGATGACTAAAATCTTCGCCCCTTAACTTGAATGTACAGTATGTTTTATTGTTAGATTTTTTGATGGTGTTGCTTTATAACATATGTAACACTAACTTGGCTAAGCAAACCAAAAAGGGGTAAATGTCCAGCTAGTGCTTAGAGCATGGGTTACATGTGACTCAAACACTTCAGGCTAGGGCCTTCTCTAAATGGAAGATTTCAGGAATGGTGTAATGCAACTGCAACTCTCAGGCAACTGTGCAACAAAAACAAGAATAATGGACTGCAGAGGTTCTTGCAGTATAACAGAATAACTTGTATTTGTCCAAGACACATGATCCACAGGTTTACTTACATCGGTACAGAGGCATTTTGCAGCATATATAAGCACACCCCACTCACACAGAGTTACAGAGGTAGATGCCAGGGAACGTCCAGAGACAGCACAGTGGAACTCCTTGAGGCGATAGCATCCACCTGAAAAGAGGCACCCTCATGATCTCAGCACCTGGACCTGGATCCTAACACAAGAATCAGGAAACTCACTAGACCTAATCCCTATTAGGCTGTGTCCCTATGCTACAGTCCAGTCTTGCCTGAGAGGAGAGCTACCTCCTTGTTATCCCTCCTAGTTGGAGCCAAGCTGCTCTTACTATCTGTACTCTCTATCTCACTCTCCTAGAGAGTATATTACAGATATATCCCTGCCACTCACTAGCCTCATTCAGGTGGTCCCTGCTCCAGACTCCTCCTCTAAAGGTACTGGTCCCTCTAGAGCACATGGCTTTTTTGGGCCTTGCTGTATCCAGGCCCTCCTGGGCACACCCAGTTGGATCAGCATCCAGTAGCCAAAGAGGAGGATCCACCACCTTCTCTCTCACTATACCAAGTGTGACAGGGTGTGGTCACAGCACCTCCTGTTCAATAGCATATCTATGCAAATTATATCCAGCTACATGAGCATCTGCCCAGCAACTAGGTAGATCAGGAAATATAGGGAATTAAAGCCATAGGGACACATTTTACCAAATGGGTCCCTACACATATATATTGTGACATGCCACTTGCCTGCACATGCACTTTATGGTGGAATTAGCGTTTGGGAGGCAGGTAAGCATAGGATTTTGAGCTTAGAGACAGGGACACCAAGGCTTTGGACAAAACACAGGTTTATTAAGCACCGGGCATTCCCAGCAACTTCAATGCAAAACATTCAGGTACATTCAGGGTACAGTTCAGCAACTTCAATAGAAAACATTTAGGGTTTCTCACCCTCTGGGCTCTTGCCATCCAGGGATTTAGGCTCACCAGCTGGCAGTAAGACCCCTTCTGCCAGGCACTGTCTCTTCCAGCAGCACCACACTTCTCGTCTCTCTAGGAGGTGTCTGGAGAGCTCTAAACTGTGGTAACAGAGCCCTTTTATGTTTCCATGTAGCTCCTCTCTCGGATATGTATATATATATATATATATATATATATATATATATAAAATATATATATATATATAAAATATATATATATATATATATATATATATATATATATATATATATATTTTTTTTTTTTTTTTTTTATTGACAGATTTTCTAATTGTCTTATATCCTTGTGGGAAAAGTCATATTTCTCACAAAGACATGAAAAGTGTAATGGTAAAAACATTTGCATAAATAAATATTATACTGTTCATTGCTTAAAGATGGCATATTCTTTTGATGCAAGAATGGTAAGAAGTGTTTTGGTAAGTAGTCTTATATACTCTGCTAAAAAATAAAATTTGCAATTAAAAATAAATTAAATACTTTATTTTTGGTGATTATTTACTTTAGGATTCTGCTCTTTTATTTAAATGGTTCTTTCTTCTTTAGAAAACTTGTTTTAAGCATTTGATGTTTGGGTAAAAAATAGAAGGTAATTCCTGCAAACATTTTTCATGAAGAGGAAAGTCAATTTGTTGCCATTGAGAATAAACTTGCTGTGTATGATACAAACTGCATAAGCAGACTGAATCAGGAGTAAGCTACAGAAAGCTATTAAACTGCCTGGGAATACATACAATTCTTATATGTCCCTCACGTACTTTTATGTTCCATTTGAAATTGGCTCAAAGTGCACTTTGACTTCTAAAAATCGGCTAGTAAGGTCTGACATGTGATACTTTGAATCTGAAAGCCATGGTTTCATAGTGCATTTAGGAGATAAAAACAGCAGAAAATGTAGCTTTAAAATCAAAAAAGTAATATGACAAAGGAAGCAAAATCCAATGCAATTTAGTCTTCTATATAAATAATTATTGGTTTATCTAGCACTATGTCTACCTGAAACATATTATTTTAAAATATATATACAGTAAAATGACTCTTCGGATCCAATCATGGTTTGGCTCTAATTGCATGGCTATTTCTTTCAAATTGTGTAATTTTTTATGTCTTTTTTTCTTAGAGCAACTCCACTCAAGTTTAGACTGCTAAACCTGTAAATAACTTTTTTGTGGGTAGGGTGCTAGGCGGTGGGTAGACCCAGCCTGCCATAGGTCATATAATGCATCAGACAAACAAGGTTCACTTTAGCGCACCACAGCAGGGAGGGGCAAGGAAATGGGAGGGGTAAGGAAGAGGGTGGAGTTCACTTAGATCCACAGGTATAAAGTCTCCTTTGTGAGACAAGTCCATTGCAAAGAAAAGACTGCTCATTCAATTACGTGACTATACCAGTAGACAGGCGGAAGATTCTGACTGCAGACACTGCCACGGACATACAATAGAACACCTTAGAGAAGGTTGGAGGTGCTGTGTGCGGTAAAGGTTTTACTAATGGACCTATTTATTATGCTGTGTAGCAGTCATTTTAACCATTGATGGCTAAATTCTGTTTTAATAAATATATATTTTATTCTAGTGTAGGGATGTGTAGAATAGCCACCCCTAGTATTTTGTGCAGGCAGTCCCTCCATGTTATGGACACCTAAATGGGTCCTAAAATACAGTTGGGAGGGGTACTGTTGACTCTTGCTGTTGCCCCTAGTGACCAGCAAAGGGCTGGGCTAGAGTATAAAAGGCTCTGAAGGCAGATTTCAGTGTCCATCTTGTGCTGGCTCTAGCCTGTGCAGGAGGCAGAGTTCGAGTTGGAACCTAGACAGGTCAGGTCTAGTAAGAATAGGCTACTCACATTTATAGATCACTCTAGGAGTGATAGTCAGTCAGTTTATTTAGCTGAGCAGTCTGAGGCTCCTACGAGGATTGTAGTGGGATTAAGATCCCAGGGTACTCATTGCCCAGAAGTAGGGACTAAGTGTACAGACCTAGGGTAGATAGATTCCCCTCAGGTTCCACTTAGGGAAAAGGCTGAAAACCGGGTGTACCTCCTCAAAGCTGCATGTATTGTTCCTATCTCTGAGGAGAATTATACTGACCAAGGTGTTGTGAGTACTGCCTATTCAATGTATTGTATGAACCTGCATTTCTCTGCTTTATGTACACTCCACTGAGGATTGTATACTGTGCTCAATAAATCTGTTATTTGGTTAAGTTATAAGAACCACTGGCGCCCAATTCTTTGCACCTTGATTACAGTTACAGTTGCACTACACCCTGCTTCCACCTCGATGCGAAGGCTCACTCCCTAAGGTTTAAGGTCTCATCCGGAGCATATGTAATAGGAGTGAAGCCCATAGTAGAGTTAGGTGCACTCAATTTACTATAGCGCTACACTAGTAAGTTAAAATGGCTGCCAAAAAGTGCAACCAGAGGTCTAATATTTTCAATTGCTGTTCCATGATTAATTTATTTTTATCTCATTGTGTTGATGCTAAATTTTGTCTCTTTGGTAAAGGAACACACATCCACCAAAATCTTTTTTTAAGTTTTTATTTTTAGCTTTATTTAATAGCTGCTATTAGGTACTTAATGAATAAATCCAGCACTACAAAGCTCAATTTTTTTAACTTAGTTTTCAAATTTTAGAATAGTGCTGATAAAACAACATTTAGCCAAGCTCTGGAAATGCCTCTAATGTTTTGTAAGAAAGGATTTGCAAGTCTTGCACAGTATTATGCACAATTAAGTTTAAGTGCAGGCAAAATAAATATTTTTCAGACCTTATATTAAGATGTCTAGGCTCTCTTGGTATTCTTCAAATTATTTTTTGAATAATAAGCTATAAGGAAAAATAATGATAATGGGTCCTGCAAATATTTGATTTTATATAAATATATGATTTTTAAAAATAATGGTTTTATATTACTAATGCAAAAGTAAAAAATGTTTTTTCCTAATGAAATGCAGATATTTGTAACATTTTACCCATGTTCTGTATTTATGAACTACTTTTTGGGTGCTTTTAGGATCCCCTGAAATTATAAATTAAATCTACATCTTAATTTTTGACAAACAATAGCAGGAATGCTATGAGATTTGATTTCAGACCTGCATAAAGGGATGCATATTTTTTTTAAATTGTTCAAACTTTGATGAATCAGCCTTTAATTTCTAAAACTGCCTTTTAGATTTCTACTTAGTACATTAAAAAAACATGCACATACTTATGTGGCACCTCTCCACAAAGTCTATGAGCAAATTCAAGATTAGTTTCTGGTAGTCATGTATCTGGTCTTTTCTAGTAGCAACATATTTTTAAAAAAATGAACCATAAATCTAAAATATTTTATTATCTTTTAATACACAAGAACCATCCGTGAACAGAGTCACTGCTTTCCATCAACATACAATGCAGCTTTGATATCCTTACCCTGGCAGCTTCAAAACAATTCACATTTCTAGTCATAGGGGCCGATTCACTAAGGGTTGAATATCGAGGGTTAATTAACCCTCGATATTCGACTAGGAATTAAAATCCTTTGACTTCGAGTATCGAACTCGAAGGATTTAGCGCAGATACTTCGATCGAACGATCGAAGGATAATTCCTTCGATCGAACGTTAAAATCCTTCGAATCGAAGGATTCGAAGGATTTTAATCCAACGATCGAAGGAATATCCTTTGATCAAAAAAAGTTAGCCAAGCCTATGGGGACCTTCCCCATAGGCTAACATTGACTTCGGTAGCTTTCAGATGGCGAACTAGGGGGTCGAAGTTTTTTTAAAGAGACAGTATCGAATGGTCGGATAGTCGAACGATTTTTACTTTGAATCCTTCGATTCAAAGTCGTAGTCAAAGGTCGAAGTAGCCCATTCGATGGTCGAAGTAGTCCAAAAAAAACCTTCGAAATTTGAAGTTTTTTACCTTCGAATCCTTCACTCGAAGTTAGTGAATCGGCCCCATAGTCATTGTAAGATTAACACCTGCTCCAATGAAAATTATAGTACTATTGTGACTGGATCACACTTACACACTCTGTGAGTTTAAGACAGCACTTTACTGAAGTTCAATGGAACCATTTAGATTGGGTGTCTGTGACTTTACTACCCTCAAGGGTTTACATGTGGGGAATTCCCTACCACTTCAGTTAAACTGATGAGTGGTGAAAAATTTTTCAAGAAAAAAAATCTAAGGGTTTTATTTATCAAAATCCAAATTTCAATAAAAAAGGTCAGACAAAACTAGAATCCATGATTGGACCTTATTTATTAATAAAAACATGATTTAATTGCATCGGGGATAAACTCAATAAAATTGAGTGAAGACTCAATATTGCTCAATATTTTCTGGCTTTTTCCTGAAAACCCAAATTTTTCGTATTTTTTGCCTGAAAAATCTGAAACATTTGGATTTTGGGCTAATTCCAGCACAGACCACAGAAACTTCCAAATAGGATAAGGACCTCTCCCGTAGACTTAAGCTGGCCATAGACACAAAGATCTGATCGTACGAATCAAGGATTCGTACGATTTTCGGAACGTGTGTGGAGAGTCCCGACATTTTTCGTCCGGCGGAGATCGGTCGTTTGGTCGATCGGACAGGTTAGAAAATTTATGTCGGCTGCCGATAATATCTCTGCGTGTATTGCCGATCGGTGGGAGACTGTCACTGGCTTTGGTTGGACATAGATATTGTACGATTGCTGTCAGGGGCAGAATATTGCTGATCTGTTCTAAAACTAATCTGACTGGTAAGACTTTGATCTGAATGGTTAGTGGCGGGTCGGGAGATGGGAAAGTCCGATCGTACGGTGATTCGTACGATCGGATCTTTGCATCTATTGCCAGCTTTATATACCACCCCTGCAAGTCTGAGATGCCAGATTTTCAGATTAGGAGTTTTTCAATAAATCTTGAAAAATCTGAGTTTTTTTCCACTAAAATTTCAGATTTCATAGTAAAAAAAATGCCTTTTTCAAGGTTTTGACATTCTGACTTTAATAAATAGCCCCCTTGATGTCCAGACTTAATTCTACTAGATATTGTATAATGACCTGGATAAATGAGAATCTTCATAGACATATTGCTACTCATTTTGGGGAGACTACAGACTATTGGTACGGGAATATGAGAGGAAAACTTGCGGATTACAGAAACCATCAATGTTTAACCTACAATGCCGATATCAGGGAATTACAGCATGCAGCACCAAGAGACTATGGCGTCCTATGATGTTACATCTCTGTTCACTTGCATACTCATATCTGAGGCAATTGGAACAGTAAAGGAATGTCTGAAACAATATACCACCTTCAGCAGCAGGACAAAACTGAACCCAGAACAAGTTTGTTCCAACAAATCCACAAACGCCCCAATTGGTTGCATTTGTCAAAAGTTCAATTTGGACTGCAAATTGTATTTTTATGTGGAGATTTTAAACATTCATAGATTTAAATTTTTCAGCTGTGTCAGGTCTGAGATGTTGAAAACTATTATAACCAAAGAACAAAATTACTGCAAAAAAATGTAATACATAAACCCCTTGATGATTTAACTTCTCTATATTTTACTACTGTATTTTGAGCAGTATTTAAAGAACAACTGAATTTTTTTTGACAGACAGATCGATCATTAGATATGATGAAAACAACATTTAATTTTAATTAAAATGCGTTTTAACAAAAGTAGATATTGTATGTTTCCATTTGATATTAAAGCAGCCGCTATGTAAACAGATGGCTTCTGATAGTCTCAAGCTCCCAATTAAAGAAAAACCACAAAGTCATAGTAATAATAAAAAATTGCTAATTACAGCAAACCTAACACAATCCTTACATCTTATTTTAGTACATTTTTGTACTAATCACTTTGAAGCGTTATTCCTATGTTTCGCCCACTAATGAAAAACATATGTCTTCTCATAAGAGAATAGAACGCTTGTAATTTAACTGAAACAATTACTGCAAACTCTAACAGATCAGTTGTAATTTTTTTCAGCAGCCGTGCCCTGGAGTACTATGTGTATAAAAACAGCATTTCATAAATCAGCTTTCAGCATATTTAATGGAATACACAATTACATGACGCTAGAAGCCAAGGAAATTTAAATGTAATTGACCGTGGTTAGAAGTATACCTTAAAATAAGATAAAAATATATCCCAGTGGTTGATTAAAACTTTCTCTCTCTGGTCCTTTTAGACATGATAAAAAAATGAGTGTGAATGTTTTACACTTAATTTCTGTGTTCTGGGATTCTGTCATTTAGACTTGGGTTGTACAGGAGTTCATTTTCTTTCTACCTGCTAGCTGTTGTTTAATAAAAAATTCAAGATACATTTATATCTCAATACTATGCTGTAGGGAGGTAGAACACCAACACCAACAGATAGACCCCAAAGGTGTTAGCTGGTCAGTAGACACCAAGGTTAATAAAGCTAACTGTACCAACATGCTGTTTTTCCTTCTCCTCAGTATCTTAAAAGGGATGTAAACCTTTCTTTAAATGGATTTTTACACTACCTTGGAATGGTAGTGTATAATGAATACAGATGCCATCATCAGTGCCAGTCAACTCATTGTTATGTAACATATTGGAATTTCTGTGCAATTTTGTTTTGTTAATATTATGCTGCAGTCAAACTTCAGATGGGAGGCTAAAGGGATGCTTAGGTTTTAACAGCTACAAAATTTAATTTGTTTAATGCCATAAGACATGATTGCAGAAAACCAAGAAAAGACAGAGGGGTTTATCGTTTGAGGATATTCTTGCATAAATAAGGCTAGCTTTGAAGGATTCCTGAATTCTTAAAGTGGACCTGTCACCCAGACACAAAAATCTGTATAATAAAATTCCTTTTCAAATTAAACATGAAATCCAATTTCTATTTTTTATTACAGCATTCATAGCTGTTGCAAACTCATTTAAAAATCTCAGCTGTCAATCAAATATCTGCCCCTCCGCTATGCCTTAGCCATAGAGGCGGGGCAGACAATTACTTTCACTTTCCATTCAGCACTTACTAGATGTTACTGCTCTCCCCACATTCCCCCAGTTCTCTTCACCATTTAATTTAATCAGATCCCCCATTCTGGTGCACACACAAGATTCTGAGATGACCCAAGGCTTGCCTTAATAACAGTGTCCACAAAATGGCTCCTGCCTGCTTGCTATAATTATGAGTTCCCAGACTGAAGGAAACAATATTCAAATAATGTATATAGTGTAACTATATATATATATAAGTTCATTTTGCTTGACTAATGTGATAAAATAGGATTTTGAATAATTTTTTTGGGTGACGGGCCCCCTTTAAAGTATTACATTAAGAATCAATTCCTGTGGTTACTGGACTAAGATCCCATGATTAAACCCTTACTAATGGTGGAGTATGTTGGGAATGGCAACATTTGGGTGAGGGAAAAACTTCTCTGCATTCCATGTTAGATAACAGTTAGGTGACTTGTCATTGTCTTGGCAAAAAGTATTCTAATTGAGGAAGTTTCTTGCATCTGTGATTAAAGGAATAGTTCAGTGTAAAAATACAAACTGGGTAAATAGATAGTCTGTGCAAAATAAAAAATGTTTCTAATATAGTTAGTTAGCCAAAATGTAATGTATAAAGGCTGGAGTGACTGGATGTCTAACATAATAGCCAGAACACTACTTCCTGCTTTTCAGCTCTCTTGATGTACGCTGATTGGTCACAAGGCAGTAACCAATCAGAGACTTGAGGGGGGCCATATGGGTTATAACTTCTGCTTTTGAATCTGAGCTATATGCTAATGATCAGTTGCAAACTCACTGAACAGTTATGTCCCATGTGGCTGACTAACTCAGAGTTAGAGAGCTGAAAAGCAGGAAGTTGTGTTCTGTTATGTTATGTTAGACATCCAGTTACTCCAGCCTTTATACATTACATTTCTAGCTAACTAACTATATTAGAAACATTTTTTATTTTTCACATATAATCTATTTACCCAGTTTTTATTTGTACACTGAACTGTTCCTTTAAGATATGATCATTTTCTGAGAGAGAACTAGGGGACATAATAGGGCAGTTTGTAGTGTAAGATTTAGATACCTACATTTTTTTTAACAATGAAAGAAAATGTATACTTTTATTTTTAAATGTAACTGGTATGGAAATCAGTATTATCCATTTCTTTTCTCTCTGTTTCTGGTTTTTATTCTTGAAACAACATAGCAGAAGCCAACTGATTGACAGTTGTAAAAAGCATGCAAGGCATTGGGGAAATTGGAGTCTTGGCTGGAAAAAAATGGCTTTTGCTACACAGTTTTAAGAGTTGGAGCCTGCAGTGCAGAAAGAGACAAATAGGCAGTATTTGGTGTTTTCTCCACCAGCATTTTACCACAGGTGGAGGGACTGCAATATTAGCCTTACATAGTACTGTACATTATTTTCAGGCACAAGAAAAAACTACAGTGCTGTACAGATTAAACTGGGGAATCCAGAAGAGCTTTGTGCAAAATTATTAATGCAAACCTCAGTACAAAGCCATCAACATTTTAATTGTAATGGCTACTAACATCCAAGTTTCTCTTTTTCAACCATATTAAGATACATTGACAATGGATGGGTGTGTTGTAGGGCAAATCTTGGGTTTTTATAGAAACTCATAACGTTTATTAGTTTATTTGAGATTGGCAGATGTTAAACTGAGGAATTTTTGAAGGTGAGCATTTTGTTAGCTCATTATTTTTTACCTGACCTTCACATTCTATTAGTGGCATTTTAGAGATCTTGAAAGAGCATTGCCGGCGAATAGCTTTGCAAATCTATTCAAGTATAAAGCAATAGAAATAAGTGAATCAATGAAACACGTTTTCAACAACATATATGGAATCACAATCCTGTATATGCTTTTATATTCAACTTGTTGCAGATTTAGTTTTTGAAAACATTTTTCTATACCTAGCAAAAGGTGCCTTTCCATGGGGGAAAGGATAGGACTGCAGTGAATCGAATGTTCCATATTAATCTGCAAAGTACTGAAAATTCTGCAGAAAGCTGTTTCCTAGAGAACTTTAGAAGAAATCTCCCACTTAAAGAGAAGGAGAAGGCAACCACTATGTACTGTACATAAATAACTTGTAAGGCCTAGTGGACCTCAAAGTAAAAGTCCTGGAGTCCTGAATTCTTGTGATTTTCAGCAACACTATTTGCATTTCAGCTAGTCGAAAAGTAGAACCTGCACGGCCTTTTGAAGTCAATTACAGCAGAGCCGTTTGTAAGGGTCGTGCCATGTGTTTTCTATTTAAGGACAGCTAAAACACATGTACAGTAATTCTGTAGATTTGCTGTGATGTAAATGTGCTCTTGTTCATGTCAATAAAGGATAAATATCCTGGAAACAGCAGCATGGTAATATTGGAGATATGGTGCTAAAGCAGAATGCACATTCAGGTGATTTTATGCTCTTTTCTTGTTGACTGGAAACAAAGTCTATACTTTAAGCAATAATGTTTGAACATTAAATACACCACTCTTTGTCCAGCTTTATTAATAAAAAAATGAACAGGGCAAATACTGTATGTCCATTGTGTGAATCATTCTGCTCTGTACAAAGTTAATACAAGAATTGATGTAAATTACTGAAGAGTAGGTACATGCAAAGGCCTGGGCCTAGGGCAGCGAAATTCTATGGGCAGCATGCCGTCCAGCCGCATTGGGAACGAAGCATTCCCGGTGATATAGCGTATATATATATATATATATATATATATATATATATATATATATATATATATATATATATATATATATATATATATACTGTATTTATATTATATGTAAATACATATACAGTATGAGTGTGTATATAATACCGTATATTCACTTGTGCAATTTCATATTCACAATGGAGGAATAAGCTATAAATTTCTAACCTGCTTAGAAAAAAATACTTTATTAGTTACACATGTTTTTATTTCAAATCTTAATGTCAAATGCATCATTATTCCAGTGATTTCATCTATGTTTTTTATGTTATACTGTTCAAAATACTGTACAGGTAAAACATATATTCACTAATATTTTCTTTTTATATATAACAGGAAAAAGGCAGGTGTGCCTGCAGCAAATCTGGAAGTAGATCAAGAATCTGATTAAATCATACATTTAATCTGGTGGAAGTGGGTAGCAAATGCTTGCAATCCGCGTTATTTATTAATATGCCTAGCATAAGCCCTAATTTAACTTTGTACACTGAAATCAAAATGAAAAACAAATCACCTTAAGCTATGCTTTTTTGGTTAATCATACTAGGTTTAGTTACAGGTTACTACTATATTTGCACCCCCTTAACAGACTATAAAGAGAATGCATTGTAGTAGAAACAGCACCTCCAATGCAACATCATGGCTGTGTGAAGATAATACTTATAGGGTCAGAGTTGGACTGGGGGGTCCGGGGCCCACCAGAGCTGCTGTCACAGGGCCCCCTCCTGGCAGCCCCCGAGGCCCCCTCCTGACCTCCAGCTTGTCTCCACAAATGAGCAAAAGACCAGTTGCACCGCAGAATTAAGTTTATTTTCTGGGAAGCAGGTCTGGCCCAGCAGGAGCCCAGTCCAATCCTGTATATGATACTTATAGGAAAATCTTAGTGTACCAGTCAAGTGGCCATCAAGCTGGTCTCTAAGGTGTATCAAGGGTGAAGAATGGTTCTCTCTAAATCTGCATTTTATTATATGCAGCAATAAATTAGCAAGTGCTAACCCTGCCAATATCAACCTTGTGTGGCAGTGAACTACGTCCTTCCACATTGGTTATGAGGTTGCCTATTCTTCCTTCACAGTGCACCTGGGCTCGTTTGTTGGAGTGCCAGGGTGTGCGTGTGTAATTTGTAATTATTTATAAATCTTACCCTAGCTGGCACCACTGGGGGTCCAGCCTTTAATTTAAAACATTTAGGGGCAGATTTATCAAGGGTCCAAATTTCGAATTCATGGGAGTTCTTAAAACTCGAAATTCGACCAATCTAAGGGGCACATTTATCAAGGGTTGAATATCGAGGGTTAATAAAACCCTCAAATTCGACCCTCGAATTTAAATCCTTTGAATTTGAATATCGCATTTGAAGGATTTAGCGCAAATCCTTTGATCGATCAATTGAAGTAAAAATCGTTCGATCAAGCGATAAAATCCTTCGAATCGAATGATTCGAACGATTTTAATCGCTCAAAGGATTTTTCTTCGATCAAAAAAAGGTTAGAAAAGTGATGGGGAAGGTCCCCATAGGCTAACATTGTACCTTGGTAGGTTTAAACTGCCGAAGTATGTAGTTTTTTTTAAAGAGACACTACTTTGACTATTGATTGGTCGAATAGTCAAATGATTTTTAGTTTGAATCGTTTAAAAAATTGAATGTCAGGAAGGCTGCAAACAACTCCAACTTGATCCTGGGACGTCTTCCATTGACTAAAACATCAATTCGGCAGGTTTTAGGTAGCAAATAGTCAAATTCCAATTCTTAAAAGGCCAATGTATGATAAATCTCAAAAATTTATTTTGAATTTGAAAGAATTTTAATAATTCCCTAATCAAATTTGACAGTTTTGGCCATAAAAAAACATGAAAACTCAAATTCAAATCCGAAATTCGAATTTTTACTTCAACCCTTGATAAATCTGCCCACTAAAGATGTAGAAATTAATAAAGAGAAAAGGTGGGGATAGACCAGATTATTTTATCATTATGATTATAATATCATTGATGAAGAAAAGTAGTGCATGCAATAATTGTTATGTTTTTGATTCAATGGTGGAAGATAAAACTGTAGACCTTTAATGAATTAAATGCACTAATGTTTACATAGTTGTATTCACTGGTATTTGAATATATTGCATACTGTGATAATCATAATTCTGCATGAACATGATGTTAAACACAAAATATAAAGTCAGTTCCAAAACGTTGACTGTAACACCCAAGGGGGCCAAAGCAGTGGGTAGCAAGTAAGCCATAAAGGCTTAATCATTAATATATAAATAAATAAATATACAAATAAATATATGCAAAATATACTCCCAATACATTTGTAAAGAACTATTTTTCTGTATCACTACCAAAGAAAAATGTATATACATGCTATTAATGGGCAGATTTATCAAAGGTTTTTTTTACCTATTAAATTTAAATATACTTTCAACTCAAATGGGAGGTTAAGAAATAATTCTAACGTCTAATATTCGATTGACTAGGAACACTCCGAAAAATCAATTCATATTTGATTCGAGTTTTCCCTCCAAAAAAATCGAATGCCAGGAAGGCTATTAACATCTTCAATGGCTCAACAGAACTCTGCCATTGATTTGTACATAAACTTGGCAGGTTTTAGGTGGTGAATATTTGAATTGTAAATATACTGTTTTCATGGCCAAGGTGTGATAAATCTCATATTTGAATTTACATTCGAATATGGGGATTAAAATTCAAAAGTGTGATTTCTGATTTCATCAAATTTTTATTGAAAATTCTAATTCAAATTTACTATTTGGCCCTAATTGAATCTGATTTAATGAATTAATTTAATGAATCTAATTTAATCTGGCCCTTCTTCCTACAATATTTCCTTCTATATTGTTAATAGTACCCCTGTAAAATTTTAATGATATTCATAAGGTAAAATCTGCACCAGGTCTAATTGCCCGTAAAAAAACAAGCAAAACAGCTACTTGCTGGTTGGTTTCTATGGATTTCTAGACCTAGTGCAAGCTTCATGCATTTTATAACATTACCCCATTGTTAGTGATAATATATTAACCCCTAATTAACTATAGTCTTCTCAATGATTAGTTTAAAAAGAAGAGAATTGGTAAAAAGGAGCATAGTTACAGTTATAATCAACCCTCGATTTCAAACTTTGCTAAAGTAAATCTCATCTAACTTCTACTTTTAATGGTGCATTTGACTAAACACGATTCAAGCTGATCGTTATGGTATGGTATAATGTTAAGTTATTTATTATATGATTTAGGAAAATTGGATTTTGATTGGAATTGATTGATCCATGAAGATTTTTCATATTGTCCTTTTGCTTTTATCCCAAAGATTTTATGAAGTTGGTACCACCTCAAGTCTTAGATTCAACACATTCTTTGCCTGAAGTTCTTTATGCTTTCTGTAACAATTTTGTGTTGTACTCCCCTGACCAAAAGCCAGGACCTCATAATTCAAGGGGGGTGGCCTTATATCTAGTGATTGGTACGACTAAATTTGGCATGCTTGGATTTGCTTCAAATTTACGTGTTTTGCCATCCGCAAATGTTTTTACGAAACTCCGTCGAAAATTTGCCAGCAAAAAATTAGTCGCATGTCAAAATTGGCGCATGCATAAAAATTTACATCCATCAAAATTATTCAGACACCTATTGACTTTAATTAATTTGGCCAAATTGTCAGAATTATTTTGACACTCAATGCGCTTCAAGAACTTTCACCGTTTTGAGAATTATTTTGCCGTTTCACGGAATATTCGGCAAAGCGAAACAGGACAAATTTGTCCATCACTATTAATGTCAATAGGTTGAGCACAAGCTTATAGGAGCTTAAAGCCTTAAAACCCTTTTTCAGATCCAAGTCAAGAGGTTCCTTCATTTGAAGAAAGATTCTTACCCCTGAAACATTATGCACTACTTTTTACTAATAAATGTGATATATGCCTTGCACCTTCCTGTTTATTTTGTAGTGCCCCATACATAAGCTTGTGGACATACAGTATACACTGGAACTGTGAGCACCAACGAGAAGTCTAAGGGAGTTTGACTGGTTGAACCTCTGTTTCAGGCTTATATCACTAGGCTGTGGTTATAAAATGAAAGTCTCTGTATCAGGTATAACATTTCCCTACAAAGTAACAGTTTTACCAGTATCAAGATTTATTTTATAGAATTTGCATAGGCACAAAGTAAAACAACTGTGTTTTATTGGCAGTGGCATAAGTACTAAATATATTTGTCATATTTGAAAATTGTTATTAAATTAATTGCTTTTTTTTTTTTAATTTGTTTATTAATAGCATAGATCAATTATTCCTTGGAATATTTTCATTACACTCACTATAACATTTCCATGCAGTTATAAGATAATGTATTACTTTCTACTATGTATATAGCTTCAATTTGTTAATGGCATTTGGTGTGACATTGTAATACTCTACGGAATCTAGCCAGAAAAATAGGGCACTTCAATGAAACAATGTGTAGATTGTTGAGACTAGGCTACTAATTACAAAAATTGAATAAGACAGTATACCCCAGATTCTTTAAGACATAAAGATGAAAATCCATACATAAAATGAATTAGAAATGTAGGAAATCAGGATGGATCTTTTGCATATTACACAGAACATATTCCGTGATACTGAGCAGAAAGACATGCTCCTGTCAGGCACTGGCTGGAGTTTTATTCAACAAAGTGAGCTGAATTCTGCTCTATATGCACCAGCTCATGCCACGAAGGTGAACACATTTCCATTTTTGTGGATGCAAACAGACAACAATTATGTGAAGACAACTAAGTAGTTGGAATTTTAATATTAGCATGAGTGGGGGATGCTTGATATTCCTAAAATAGATGCTTCAGTAAGAAGCCTGGGTGCGTAGATGACTTTATTTCTACCATTTTCAAAGATTCATAAAACCTTCAAATGCATGATGTGATCTGAATCTTTCACTTTATCTGTATATTTATCTAATCTGTCCATCCTTCTTTAAGCTACAGTGATACTAAAGGTTCTTTAACTGCTCATCATTTATAGTGAATAGGATTCTGCCATGAACAGCAAAGGTTTTATTTGTGCCTTAAGACAATATATATTATTTTATATTAAAAAAGTATAAAAAAAAAAGATTGACGTAAGTTCTTAGAAGTAATTTCTATGTTTGTTTGAGAACTACAGTATATTTCCCTGGACTTATATGAGTAAACACTTTATGGGAGTTAAATGTGTCAGTTCCATTTTCCAAGAAGGAATCTGAAATCAAACACAATGATCATCCAAATATGGATTTCCTTGTATTTTGCCACTTACATCAACATTTTTCAGGGGTGAAAAGTTTTCATCAGTGAAAAGTATACTGTGAAAATTTTTTTGTAGAGACAACCACCATAAGATGCCCATTGACTTTAATGCATTAGGAGCAAGAAAAAAAACTTGAGATAAAACGCAGAGACAAAAAAATATGCCACCAGAAAAATGTCCATTGATTAGTGGACTAGTTATTAACCTTTTTTTAAGATTTTTCTAAATAAAGGCCAAATCTAGGAGGATGTGTAAGGCAGAAATATGATGAAAAGGTCAATATGCAATTGTCTTTCATCCAAGATGTTTGTGTACTTCCATAATAAACTGAATAGGATCTTCTTCTAATCAAAGTACCTTTTTTCTTTAATTTTCTGTTATTATGCAAAATTGTTCATGGGCTGTGGCATTTTGCTTCAGTGTGGTTTAAGTTCAGTAATGTTGAGTAGATTACTTGTTGTCAAGGATTAGGTAGGGTGTGCTGTGGAGGTACATGAGGAAGGTGAGTCCTTTAGGCAGGGGCTGTTTGTGCCCACGGAACACGTAAGAAAGGCAGGAACAGGGTGAAAAGGGTGAAAAGGGTGATGAATCAGACTGGAATGGGTGAAGAGGGTGATGAGTCAAACTGTATAGGAAGATAAGGGTGAGGAGTCAGGACGGGAGCAGACTGGGTAGGAGCAGGATGGAGCAGGCGTAGAACAGGAACAGACTGGATGGGACAGGACAGTGCGGGCGTAGATTGGGATAGGATGGAGTGAGCATAGATTGGGACAGACTGCATCGGATAGGACAGGACAGAGCAATCTGAGATTGGGAGCAAACTGGATAGGATAGGACTGGAATGCAGGAGGACTGGAAAGCAGGAGGACTGTAGAGCCGGAGGACTGGAAAGATAAGGATCAGGCTAGGAAGACGAGATTCAGACAGGAGACAGGAAAGATACGGCAAAGTGCAAGGTAAGGTCAAGGCAAGGTCAGGATTGGAGCGAGGACCAGAGCAAGGTTCAGAATAGAAAGGAAGACAAGGTACAATATAAGACAAGGTTGGAGGTAAAAGGCAGAACAGGACTGGAAGCAGGAGCAGGCAAGGCAAGGTCAGAATAAGAATAAGGTTAAGGCAAGACAGGATCAGAACAAGGCAAGGTAACAAGGAAAGGTTCAAAGTAAGGCAAGACAAGGCAGTACAAGGAAAGGAGGCTAGAGCAGGAACCTTTAGCTAGAGGCAAAGCCACAGAGCTAGTATAGGTAGCTAATACTCAGGCAAAAAGGGTGAGGAGGACTGGCCTTAAATAGGGCAGAGTCAGCCCTGATTGGCTGACTCCAAACCACCAATCATGCTGCTGCTGGGCTAGGGCTGCAAAAGGCCAGGTAATAGACAGTGAGCAACCCTGCAGGCTGCTCCCCTGGCCCAAAGGTTAAGGCACTGAGCCAGAAACCCAAAGGTCCATCACTCAAATCCCAGCAGAGCCTAACACTTGTAAAGGCTTCTACGGCTTTATGAGAGCCGAAACGCGTTGATGCACCATGCACAAATAAATACACTTTGACATACATCCGATGGTCAATGCCATGAGTGCTTTCATTTAACAATGTTTCCCCATGTGTTATAGACCTTTATGCTGTACTTAGGGGCAAGTTTACTAACATTGGAGATAAATATCTGGAGAGATTTCTGGAGATGTTGCCCATAGCAACCAATCAGCAATTAGATTTAAACAGCCAGCAAAGATCTGATTGGTTGCTATGGGCAACATCTCCAGAAATCTCTCCAGATATTTATCTCCAATGTTAGTAAACATGCCCCTCTATCTTTAAGTTAATTTTCTGCAATGATGGCTTCTTCACTTACTTTCATGTTAATAAAGAAAGTCTCTGCATCTTATTTTCTTCTATTTATATGTATGTATGTACAAATTTAAGCCTGACTGTTGACCTAAAATGACACTTTATGTAATGGACCATAAATACTAATGTAATTGTAATAATATGTGTGGGGTGGCAGGGAAGTCCAGCACTATCTTAGATGCACGCCAGCTTCAATTTGGCATGTCCTTTTATTTCGCCACGCTCTGTGACATCATCACACACGGCAAAATTCCAGAGTTTATAGGCGCCAAGGCCATTTTCCTGCTGCCAAACGTATGTCTATAGTTCCTTTGTGCCTTCTTTTTCTGATTTACTGTTCCTGACTCTTGTCTGTCCTTTGATCATTGTTGTTTTCCTGCCTGAACCAACCATTGCTTGTTACTACGCTTTTGGATCCTGATCCTGTACTGCGCTGACTGATTGTTTTTTGACCCCGGCCTGTTTCTCGAACACACTTTACTCTTTCATCATTACTATCATCGCACATTCCAGTTCCCTTTCGTGACCAGAACCTTCTCCTTGGTTTTCACACTTTAAAACCTGGCAGCATCCGAGTAGCAAAGGGCTCCTTCCAACGTGAAAAGTGTCTGTTAAAGGCAGTAGCATGAGCTGTGACTGGAGCTCTGCCATCTGTTCTGGGTTTTGGGATACCAAACGTGACAGTAATGTATACAATTGAAGGTGAGGATCATTGGTGATGTGTGGATTGAGAGCTCAGTGGGAAAGCTCACGCTGATTTCTTCACATACGCTGGTCTCTAATAGGCTACACTGCACAGAATTGCAGTCTTGAGTAGAGTGCTTGAGTAAAGGTTTATGGAAAATTCAGATCGGACTTCTTGTATATATATTTTAATAAGAAAGTAGGTTGATGACTCAGCCTAGATTAGGGAAGAAAGGGCATGGCAGAGCTGGAGGTTGCTAAGATCCTCCTAGTTTCTGGTGTTGGATTGGCCATTTTCAAAGATTTTCAGTGTCAGTGGCATCAGCCAGGCATTTAAGGGGTGCAGGGATATCCCCATCTTCTATTTCATCTTAGTCAGCACAGTAGAACGCCAATCCTCCCTCCCTCCCTACATGTGTTTGGTTGCCATGGTGTTTGTGGCGGGGTAGTTGAGTCTGGAGGTGGATTATCAATGGGTAGGCTAGGATGGGAGTTTCATGGTTAATGAGGAAGTGAGCATGGTCAGGGGATGAGGTGATTTACAGGCTAGAGTATCAGTTACAGTTACAGTAAATGGTTGTTCAAGAGTTAACAATTTGTTATACAAACAGAAAGAAAATAGACAGCTAGATAGATAGATGATAGTTTTTTTTCATAGCTTATATACTGTATATTCTTTTAAAATAAATAAGCTTAAAAATTGTGTTTGTGATATGCCTATTATAAAATCGCAACTTGCTTTTGCCTTTCAAAAAACCTTTAATATCATATACACATTAGTATTTACTGAATGTCATAAAGACAGGCATAAAACAATTTGAACAAAACAGTTGGTCTCAATGAATACATTCAAATGCTTTAGAAAAACCTTGACTGCAAATAATGGGTTCATAAAACAAACTGATTTTATGTTACCTGACATTACAACTGAGTCAATGTAAGCTCTTTCTGTTCACCTTTCTGTTTGTTTACATAAATATATATTAAGAGAATGACCATCACATTCTCAAGGCCATTGTGTAAATAGACTATTTAATACAGCCATCTCACTTCTAAATCCGAATGCATTAGCTGTTTTTACTTAGCACACACACAACACAAATTATATGTGAAAAGCTAGAGATTTATTTTGAGGGAGGAATTTGCCAGAATGGCATGTTATAAAGTTTCAAGGCAAGCCCAAAATGTTTCAATTTACTAACCATACACAAGTACAGATTTACTGCACTATTCAATGCTGTAAGGTCATATAAACAGAATACTTATGAGCTTTACTCTTCTACATAAAAACATTGCTCTGTTACATAATGGATGCTGAGAAATTGTAAGGGTTTGAATACCACTGTTACCATGTAACTGAAAATACATTCTTCTTTTTGACTTCGATATATACTGTAGATATCAAAAAAAGTTTTGTTTTCACTTTAAATATAGATATATGGGGATATGGGGAAAGCTACGATTCTGTTGATAACAGACCCTATATCCATAGGAAGGTATGATTAGGATTACAAACTTGTATTGTATTGCCTGAGTGAGTTTGAATATTCTCATGGTTGTGTGAATTAAATTAAAAATTTAGAATTTTGCCTATATGTTTTATGGCAATGTACATTATCTGTCACGTTGTTGCATCACAGAGTAGCTTGGTTTAATCAAGATTTTAATTCCCCATTGTGCATATGTAAACAAAACATATGCACAATGATGTATTGCTAATAATGTGTAAATAGTTTGTATCACACAAAAATGTATATTAGGTGTATTTTATAAAATCCTCAGTAAGGGTGATGGAAACTATGTTGACTTGACAAAGAGCCCAAAGGCTCAAAACATGTTGTGCTTACAATAAACCACGTTAATCAGTTAACCTGCCTCCTGACCATTCCTTGTACTTTCTAATCGTGATTTCCAATTGATTACTGTACCCGTGACAGAGGTATACACAAGGAATAGGCTGAAAAATCGACCTGCTTTGCATTCTAAAGTACCAGTCCAACTTGGCTCTAGTTTGGCTTCACATAGGCCTCATTTAATTGTAACAGTAACTCAAGTAACTTTAGACCTTCTTTGATCTTCCTGGAGCTGATGGCTGGCCATTCTTCTATCCATTCAAATGGTACGTTTTTGCTTTCTTCCACTTCTTTTAGGCTTTGTTGCCATTTTAAAGCATTTGAGATAATTTCAGCTGAGAAACATGTTCTGCACTTCTTGATATATTTTCCCCTCTCCAATAACTTTTTAACCAAATTACATTGTTCTTCTGAACAATGTCTGGAACAGCCCATATTTCTCAGATTTTCAGAGAGAAATGCACAACATTTGCTGCTTTCCTTCCTTAAATAAGGGCCATAATTGACACCTGTTTTTTCACATAATTAATGACCTCACTCCACACTGCTATTATTTGTTACAAGTTATTATTTTGAATACTGCTATTATTTTGAACAAGTTATTCAATTACGCAGAATCAGCAGCATGCATGCCATAACTGTTGGGGTTGTTGGTTTTTTATTACTCTACTTCACCTACTAGTAAATTATTTTCCATGTAGAATTTTTTAATTTCTACCAGAAACAGTAATTGATCAGGTTACTGATGTCAGACTGCTATAATTCTGAACCTAACTTTATATAGGAAAAATCTTTAATGTATCAGTCATTCAGCCATAGCTCCAAGAATAGCCAGGACATGAAAAAAATCTCACCTTAATAAACTTTCAATTTAATCTAGGAAAGCTAAAACAGTCATTCACCCCAAGTCTCACTCTAAATCGTGTTCCAAGCCCCCCCAAGTAGGGCCGGCTCGACAATTTGGTAACAACTGCTGTACAAGCCCTGGTACTATTCTTGCTACTACATATAATGCACTTCAGTAAGAAAGTTCCACACCAGAGAGTAAAGGTGGCCAAAGACACACCAATAATATAGTTTGGTATGATATTCGATGTGTGTGTGGCGGGAGATGAGGTGACACTGTTAGTGTTTGGGGTCTTTTAAAGGCACCCAAATATTGGCCACTGTTAGATACAAGTAGAATTCTATTATTTCTACCTGTATATGTGATGATTTCATTATAACAAGTCTGTATTGACAGCAAATGTATAATTGCTACATCTATGGCCACCTTAATTCCTCTCTGTGCTTTGTACATGCTATCACACTTTCATCCAAGATCCATATCTAGAACAAAAGGATATCTGAGAGGAGCAGAACAGGCATTTCTAATTAAACCAGTGGTTCTGGATGCAGATAAGCCTGAGCGCTCTGACTCACCTCACAGCCTAGCAGCCTGTAAGTATTTAAAATAGTTCTGGTGTGTGGCACTCCATCCTCTGTTCTTCATTCTGGATGCATAGTTGGCCACAGGGACATAAAGGGGTGATCTGCATGTCTGCCCACAATGCCTTATGTGAGAATTAAAATCTAAATTTTGGTATGAAAGCAGTGCTGTGTGTGGCATGAGGCATGTAAATACCTTATAAAGGCTTTACACTGCATGTCTTGCATTGTGAAGGGCTTTTTGGCTCATTTCACCATAACCAGGTTAGTTTCTGTGCTAATCATATTATGTAATACTGTTCGGAACCTAACAGGGAAGGGTAGGGATTTTTTGCTCAGACATAGGAGTGTTGAAAAACTATGACAAGGGCTCCTATACTGTAACTTGAGATGGGCATTTTCAAATGCATTAAGAAAAAAGAACAATAAAAGGAGCAAGCTTAGATACTAGAAGGAGGCCTGGGACCAAAGTTGCTCACAATAATGCTCCTAAGGGTTTAAATGAAACCTTCCACCTTATTGGATTTATATAACATTGAGGAGTATTCTAGCTTATCGCTAGCTTGACCATTCACAGACAGACTTTGTGACACTAACTTTGAAATCCTGTTAGTTGGGGGTCACTCTCTACTACTTACCTATTCTATTAATGAAACTAGTGATTGAGTTTTTTTTTTTTACCTTGAATGAACTCTAAGGACCTTGCTACTTGAATGGTTATCTTACATAAGAAAAAACGTGAACGTCTAAAACTCGAACAACTATTACCTACCCAAAAACTTAAATTGAATTTGAATGCAATTTGAATCGAGTTTTCCTCGAATTTTGCAGTTTTTTTTGATGTGCGTCAATTTATATTTGAAGTGCAACATTTTTTTTCTCCCATTGGAGTCTATGGTGTGTCATTTTAGCTGTGAATATTGGCAAAAATTTGGCTCATCACTACTATCAACATCTTCAAATAGTTCAAAGGATCTCTGCCATTGACTTGTACAGTACCTCGACAGGTTTTAGATGGTGTATTTTCAGATTCCAGCTATTTCCAGGGTCGAGGTATAATAAATCTCAAATTTTCTTTTTAACCCCAAAATACGAGTTTTGCCTCCCAAAAAACTGGACTATTGAATTTTCGAGTTAAAATACAACTCTAACTTTAATAAATCTGCCCCAGTGCAATTATATCATGAAAATAACCAGACAATTATATCCCAGAGTTTCCTTGCCTTATATATCTAACATGTTGTGGCCTGTCTAATCATGTAAGTGTAAGTGTAATCATGAGCTGAATTCTAATGTAGTTTTGAATAACCAGTTAATTCTTTGTAGCTGCTTCCATCCCCTTGAGCTGCCATTTAAGTCTAAAGAACATGGAGTTTCAGGGAACTGTTGTTATAAGTACCTTTTGCAGGAATTACCCAGAGGGATACCATCTCTTTAGTGTACAGTGGTTTGTGATGGAAATAATTTGATGTACTCCTCGTAACGAACTACAGATAATACTGATCAGCACTTAATTCCTTTATTTACCACTGTTACTATCACCTGTTTTCATTCTAGCCATGTCCCCTTTTATTCCAGACAAACTACGCATTTTATACCAGAGATGGCGTCAGTGTTTGGGGATTAAATGCGCAATAGGTCCTTATGCATTTCTTTATTATGAAAAAGATTAATCTTTCCTACGTACTTTTATGTACCCTCATTAAAAGCATTGTCCACATACTTCTAGATTAATAAAAAGAATGTATTAGTAATTAAAACACATCAATACTTAGTTTAATGGCAGTTCAAAGGAAAACTATACTGTAAAAATAAACAGCTTATAAATACATACTGTATATACTGTATATGCTGTGTATATATATATATATATATATATATATATATATATATATATATATATATAAGGTGCAATGACCTCCTGGGGTTGTCTGCCTTTCACCATTTTTTGAATATGTAAAGTCAGGTTAGATAAAAGTAATTTTTATAAGATGCAAAATATATTTGATGTTGCTGGACTGCAACCAATGTTATACTCAAACTTGCTATAAAGGACTAAATCATACTAAAAGCTGTATTTTTGTGCATTTTTTTAAGTAAACAATTTGCTTCCATCTCAGTAATGTTTTACCTAAATGTTAGAGGACTAAATACAGCATCTGTCAGCATTTTATCATCGGTTAATGATACAGAATAATCAGTAGTATGTTCATGTTAACTTGACTGTGTGTTGATGTAAAAAATGACTGAATTTTAAATATAAATATAGTTACAGCGCTTACAGTCCAAATAGTGTTCTAGTCGGAACCAAACCAAGAGACCTTTTGCTGCTGGAATAAGTGTTATCCATTGTGCCGTCACACATGAGCAATGGTTTGCTTGCTACTCCTTGTCTAAAGGACAGTGTATATTGTACAATTTACAATATAGACCTGATACATATAGATTATATTGTATGCTATTCATTTACTGTAATTAGTGTCAATGGTGTCAGAGCATTTTGCGTTAATACTTTACATTTCTTTCACTGAAATGGTAAAACACCACATGACAGCATTAAACTGCATTTTTATTGTAACTATTCTGCTATTACTTATATCTACAAAAGCAAAATATTGCAATTATTTAAGTATCATCAGTTTGTGATTTTGCCAGGCGACATGACAATGGAAAGTCCAACCTTCAGCAGTAAGAGTAGGGTCCTTGGTTTGATTATGACCTGAACACTATTTGAGTTGAATGAGTTGATATTTTCTACCAGTTTATGATTTGTTTAATGTTTTTTATCAGCATCAGAAAAACGTGTCTATATGTAAGTGAGTTGTAAACTTTATGGGAGAGAGACTGATGTACATAATTAAAACATTCTTAATGAAGAACTGCAATATATGTATTATATATATATATATATATATATATATATATATATATATATATATATATTTTTTTTTTTTTTTATGGGATCCCATCTGAAAACGTCAAACCATTCCAGCAGCTCATCTCCTTTCAGGCATTTTTCTCTTTTCACTTGCATGTTCAAGTTAAAAAAACAAAAAAAAGTACAGACAGAGGGAGACCATCGATTTGCCATATACTTGTAATGGATAAGAAACCAAAATAACTCAAACTAAATTATGAGAGTAAATGACCTGCTAGGCAATATAATACTAAATTCCAAGGAACAGTTAAGAGTTTGCTTTGATCTTTTTAGCTTCACAGAGTGAAATTTAAAACATGTATTTAATATTTGATTGCATATGCCAGTTTAATTTCTAACATCACAAATCATTTTAAATTGTGTTACACACTAAGTTGGTATTTCTTTATAAGGCTTACTTTGGCAATGTGTAAGAGCTGTTTAAAATACTGGAGAGAAGGTAGAAGTGAGATGTAAGTCATTTTCCAGTGCAAATGTAAATCTTTTAGATAAATGTACTTACTGGAAAAATATTGTTTCTTTCTTTGAGATTCTTTCCCGTAGAAGGGCTTTTAAAAAAATTTGAAATGCCAGGAGTGTGGCAGTATTTTACTTCACATATTGCCTGGTCCAAAACCTCTGTGGTGCACAGGTAAAAGGTGCAACATAATATGGTTTCCCTTGTATGAAGATAATATGAAGACCAACTGTATAAATTCAAAGCTCAGGCCTCAATCTGAAAATGACTTATTTGTGCATGAAGCTGTCCAGTTGATGATCTTGGGGTTTCTGCCTTCAGGATGTTTCTGTATAGAACATTGTAGCTGCGGTTGATGATAAGTACTTTAAATTGGTTCACTGTGATTTTATTTAAGTTGCCTCTCTGTATAATAAATATTTTAGGATTATGTCATATTAAGATAATTGCTGGTATTTATACATTAGCTGGGTAATAATGTGCTTCGTTATAGATCAAGTAGCCTATTATTCTCTAAAAAAACACTATTTGTAGCCTTCAAGAAGCCTGTTAAAGTTACGATACCCATAGATGAACATTTTTCGAACACACCAAGGAGGTTATTTAGTAAACTCTGAATGCAAAAATCATAGTAACATAGTAACATAGTAAGTAAGGTTGAAAAAAGACATGTCCATCGAGTTCAACCTTTTTTTTTTTTTTAATTTTATTAACTATCTGCCAGTTGATCCAGAGGAAGGCAAAAAAAACCCATCTGAAGCCTCTCCAATTTGCCTTAGAGGGGGGAAAATTCCTTCCTGACTCCAAAATGGCAATCGGACTAGTCCCTCGATCAACTTTGACTATGAGCTATTTCCCATAACCCTGTATTCCCTTACTTGCTAAAAAGCCATCCAACCCCTTCTTAAAGCTATCTAATGTATCAGCCTGTACAACTGATTCAGGGAGAGAATTCCACATCTTTACAGCTCTCACTGTAAGAAACCCCTTCCGAATATTTAGGAGGAACCTCTTTTCTTCTAATCGGAATGGGTGACCTTGTGTCAGCTGGAAAGACCTACTGGTAAATAAAGCATTAGAGAGATTATTATATGATCCCCTTATATATTTATACATAGTCATCATATCACCCCTTAAGCGCCTCTTCTCCAGCGTGAACATCCCCAATTTGGCCAGTCTTTCCTCATAGCTAAGATTTTCAATACCTTTTACCAGCTTAGTTGCCCTTCTCTGTACCCTCTCTAATACAATAATGTCCTGTTTGAGTGATGGAGACCAAAACTGTACGGCATATTCTAGATGGGGCCTTACAAGTGCTCTATACAGTGGAAGAATGACCCCCTCCTCCCTTGACTCTATGCCCCTTTTAATACAGCTCAAGACCTTATTTGCCCTTGATGCTGCTGACTGGCATTGCTTGCTACAGCCAAGTTTATCATCTACAAGGACTCCAAGGTCCTTTTCCATAATGGATTTGCCTAGTGCAGTCCCATTAAGGGTATAAGTGGCTTGGATATTTTTACATCCCAGGTGCATGACTTTACATTTATCAACATTGAATCTCATCTGCCACTTAGCTGCCCAGATTGCCAGTTTGTCAAGATCATGTTGCAAGGATGCCACATTCTGGATGGAATTAATTGGGCTGGATAATTTTGTGTCATCTGCAAACACTGATACATTACTTACAACACCCTCCCCTAAGTCATTAAAGGACCAGTAACATCAAAAAATTAAATTGTTTTAAAGTAATAAAAATATAATGCAGTGTTGCCCTGCACTAGTAAAACTGCTGTGTTTGCTTCAGAAACATTACTATTGTTTATATAAATAAGCTGCTGTGTAGCCATGGGGGCAGCCATTCAAAGGAGAAAAGGCTCAAGTTACACAGCAGACAGCAGATAAGCTCTGTCTGTCTAATGGTGTTATCTGTTATCCATTATCTATCCTGTGCCATTTAGCCGTTTTTCAATTTCCGCCATTGCTACACAGCAGCTTGTTTATATGAACTATAGTAGTGTTTCTGAAGCAAACACATCAGTTTTACCAGAGCATGGCAACACTACATAATATTTTCATTACTTTAAAACACTTTCAGTTTTTGGTGTTACTGTTCCTTTAAGGGCTGTTAGGAAGTCCATAGTGTGAATACATGCAAGTACTGGGCATATATAATGTGCAATTATGGGATGTTTGCTGCAAGGCAATGCATATACGTGTGATTGGTTTAGGTTGAAACGCTATTTGACTGTTCCATGGATCCACCACAATATTTCTTAATTTATATTCAGGCTGTATAAATGGGGCCTAGTTCCGTTACCCTGCCCTAGGGCGCCCCCTATGGGAAACAAGAATATTATCCCTGCAGCTATTTAACCCACTGTAAGACATGATGATAAAAACACAATTACTGGAAAAATAATAGATCACCAGCTCTTCTGAGCAGGGCTCAACCAATATCAGCTAGAAGGTACTTGTATTAATTAAAGGGGGTAGTTCACCTGTAAGTTAACTTTTATTATGTTATAGAATGGCCAATTCTTAGCAACTTCAACTGGTCTTCATTTTTTAAATAGTTTTTTAATTTGCCTTTAATTCTGACTCTTTACAGGTTACACATTTATTGTTATTGCTACTTTTTATAACTCATCTTTCTCTCCCATTCTTTTTTAAAGGAACAGTAACACCAAAAAATGAAAGTGTTTTAAAGTAATGAAAATATAATGTAGTGTTGCCCTGCGCTTGTAAAACTGATTAGTTTGCTTCAGAAACACTACTATAGTTTAGAGTCCTGCGCGGAACCAATTTCCAGGACCCCAACCTGCAACCGGAACCGCATATTTACCCGCTTTGAACTGCTAGCCGACTCGGACCTGCAACTGCCTTATCTACAACCCGACCTACAACCCAACGACCCCATCAAACCAGAAGTGATGTTGCTGCAAACTGGAAGTGACATCATCAAACGTGCCCGATAGTCGTGAGGGAGAGGGACAGGGACAGAAGTGAGTCGTGTGATGTAAGAGAGCTGTGCTGGAAGTCAGATGGGAGAGGGAGATGAGTGGAGGGAAAGCTGAAGGGAGAGAGCTGCAGCAGGAAGAGACCCGCAACCAGACTTGCGACCCCGCAGACCCGCATCTGAAAAGTCTACCCTCATTCCGCAGGCTACACACTTTTTTTAGGGTAACCCGCGGGTACCTAACCCGCTGCAGGACTCTATATATCTCTACTATAGTTTATATAAATAAGCTGCTGTGTACCAATGGCAGAAATTGAAAAAAGACTATATGGCACAGGTTAAATAGTGGATAACAACATTATGTTCTACAGATCTTATCTGATGTGTAACCTGAGCCTTTTCTCCTTTGAATGGCTGCCCACATTGCTACACAGCAGATTATTTATATAAACTATAGTAGTACTTATCTGTTATCTACTGTGTATCCTGTGCTTGAATGGCTGCCCCCATGTCTACACAGCAGCTTGTTTATATAAACTATAGTAGTACTTATCTGTTATCTACTGTGTATCCTGTGCTTGAATGGCTGCCCCCATGGCTACACAGCAGCTTGTTTATATAAACTATAGTAGTACTTATCTGTTATCTACTGTGTATCCTGTGCTTGAATGGCTGCCCCCATGGCTACACAGGAGCTTGTTTATATAAACTATAGTAGTACTTATCTGTTATCTACTGTGTATCATGTGCTTGAATGGCTGCCCCCATGGCTACACAGCAGCTTGTTTATATAAACTATAGTAGTACTTATCTGTTATCTACTGTGTATCCTGTGCTTGAATGGCTGCCCCCATGGCTACACAGCAGCTTGTTTATATAAACTATAGTAGTACTTATCTGTTATCTACTGTGTATCCTGTGCTTGAATGGCTGCCCCCATGGCTACACAGGAGCTTGTGTATATAAACTATAGTAGTACTTATCTGTTATCTACTGTGTATCCTGTGCTTGAATGGCTGCCCCCATGGCTACACAGCAGCTTGTTTATATAAACTATAGTAGTACTTATCTGTTATCTACTGTGTATCCTGTGCTTGAATGGCTGACCCCATTGCTACGCAGCAGCTTATTTATATAAACTATAGTAGTGTTTCTGAAGCAAACACACCAGTTTTACCAGTGCAGGGCAGCACTACATTATATTTTTAATACTTTAAAACAATTAAATTTTTTGATGTTACTGGTCCTTTAATGAACAAGTTAAATAAAAGTGGACCCAATACTGAGCCCTGGGGGACCCCACTAAGAACCTTACTCCAAGTAGAGAATGTCCCATTAACTACCCTCTGTACCCGATCCTGTAGCCAGTTTCCTATCCATGCGCAAACGACTTCATTAAGCCCAACAGACCTTAGTTTAGAAAGCAGTCGTTTGTGGGGAACAGTATCAAACGCTTTGGCGAAATCCAAATAGATCACATCTACTGCCCCCCACTATCCAGAATCTTACTTACCACATCATAAAATGCAATCAAATTCGTCTGACATGACCTATCCTTCATAAAGCCATGCTGATTGTTGCTCATAATGCCATTCATTAGGACAAAATTTTGACTGTGATCCCTTAACAAGCCTTCAAATAATTTGCCCACCACAGATGTCAAGCTTACTGGCCTATAATTGCCAGGCTGAGATCGTAATCCCTTTTTAAATATTGGAATAACATCAGCTTTTCTCCAATCCATAGGCACCATACCAGATGACAGGGAATCTGAGAAAATCAGAAATAAGGGCTGGTCTAAAACTGAACTAAGCTCTCTTAGAACCCGGGGGTGTATGCCATCAGGCCCTGGAGCCTTGTTTACATTAATTTGTATTAAAGCTTTTTGAATCATATCCTGAGTCAGCCACTGACTAGATTGAGCTGAACCATTCGTGCAGTTATTAAGTGAGCCTGTGAACCCAGACTCCTCTATTGTATACACTGAAGAAAAGAACTGATTTAACACATTTGCCTTATCTGTATCTGTTACAACCATACTGGTACCATTATTTAATGGAGCAACACTCTCAACCTGCATCTTTTTACTATTAATATATTTAAAAAACTTTTTTGGGTTAGTTTTCACCTCCACCGCAATTAACTCTTCATTTCTTTTCTTAGCCTTCCAGATTGCTGATTTACAACATTTATTGCAGTGTTTATATTCATTAAATGCAGCTTCTGTCCCTACAGATTTGTAGTTTTTAAATGCCTTTCTCTTCTTTCCCATTAACTTGTTTACTTCTGTATTAAGCCACACAGGATGATTCTTAGAGCTTCTACGTTTAGTCCTTAAGGGAATAAATTGAGAACAGTAATGATTTAATATCATTTTAAAGGACAACCATTTCTGTTCTGTGTTTTTAGCTGAAAACCTAATGCCCCAATCAATGCTCTGTAGGGCAGCCCTCAAGGCACTAAAATTAGCTTTTGCAAAATTCATGGTTTTGTTGCCCCAGTATATTTTTGTTTTTTGCACCAGACATTAAACGATATAACCTTATGGTCACTATTACCCAGGGGTTCAATGACTTGCACATTTGCTATAAGTTCTGGGTCATTTGAGATCACTAAATCAAGAATAGCATTTTTTCTGGTAGGCGCCTCAACAACCTGTGCTAAAAAATTGTTGTGCAATAAGTTTATAAACTTGTTCCCATTAACTGATCTAGCAGTACCATTGCTCCAGTCAATATCTGGGTAATTAAAATCCCCCATTATCATTACTTTACCTAAATTAGTAGCCTTTTCTATTTGCATTAGGAGCTTTGTCTCTTCCTCCTCACTTACATTAGGGGGTCTATAGCATACATTCAAAAAAACAGAAAAGAATGACCCACAATTTGCACCACCCCATTAGTCATTCAGTAAATCCCATGACAGAAAGTGAAACATAAAACGTAACCTTTATTAAATTACTTAAAAACGACCAAGGTTGAAAAATTCACAAACAATTAAAAATACAAAAAGGAGGAGCACATCCAATGCTTCATGTAGTCTCATACCCCCAAAGCTCTAAAAATTGATCGTGTCCAACCTATTGGGATCATGTAGAGCGAATCATCAATGGGATAGATTATATTGAATCCTGTGTATGATAGCTAAAGGCAACTACATTGGTATTAGATACCCAAAGGGTGACTACACTTATATGTGCAGAAATTGTTAAATGAGCAAAAATAGTGGGCAATGTTGCTATTGAACCCACATTATAGCCGCAACCCCTCTGTATGACAGAAATATAATGACATGAGATCTGTCTTAGAGGGTTACATACTCGGCATTGCCCCAGTCTAACCGCTGTAGTGTCTTAAGACTATCCTTTCACCATGTACCCCCAGCGTTCCTGGCGGGTCTGTGAAAAATTAAATTGCGGCGCCTTTGACAAAGCTCGCTGAGCGAGTGAAACGCGCGTCAGGCGCCTCTCAGTTATTTTAGTTCAATTAGGCAGGTAGCACATCAGCTTTAACAAAAATCCTTTTGCGCCATAATTCACTTTACCTCGGACCCGCCAGGAACGCTGGGGGTATACCGAGAAAGGATAGCTTAATGATACTTGCGCCGCAATTTAATTTTTCACAGACCCGCCAGGAACGCTGGGGGTACATGGTGAAAGGATAGTCTTAAGACACTACAGCGGTTAGACTGGGGCAATGCCGAGTATGTAACCCTCTAAGACAAATCTTATGTCATTATATTTCTGTCATACAGAGGGGTTGCGGCTATAATGTGGGTTCAATAGCAACATTGCCCACTATTTTTGCTCATTTAACAATTTCTGCACATATAAGTGTAGTCACCCTTTGGGTATCTAATACCAATGTAGTTGCCTTTAGCTATCATACACAGGATTCAATATAATCTATCCCATTGATGATTCGCTCTACATGATCCCAATAGGTTGGACACAATCAATTTTTAGAGCTTTGAGGGTATGAGACTACATGAAGCATTGGATGTGCTCCTCCTTTTTGTATTTTTAATTGTTTGTGAATTTTTCAACCTTGGTCGTTTTTAAGTAATTTAATAAAGGTTACGTTTTATGTTTCACTTTCTGTCATGGGATTTACTGAATGACTAATGGGGTGGTGCAAATTGTGGGTCATTCTTTTCTGTTTTTTGAATATTTACTATTAACCCTTGACCCTGCACACCATTTTTTGTGCTCTCCTGTTTGGTGGAAGGTGCTATATACTCCAATCTCTGTATATTATTAAGTCTATAGCATACACCTACAATTAATTTGCTGGATTCTTTACAATTGGTGAAGAACTCCACCCATACGACTTCTGCCCCCTCATTTTCTAACATAACCTCCTCCTTTATATGAGCTTTTAAATCCTGCCTAAGATACAGACATACCCCTCCTCCTTTTCTATTGCCTCTGTCCCTCCGAAACAAAGTATAGCCACTGATATTTACTGCCCAGTCATGCGACTCATTCAGCCATGTTTCGGCCACACCAATCACATCATATTTTCCTTCCATCACCAGCAGCTCCAGCTCTCCCATTTTACCAGCCAGACTTTGTAAACATACATTTAATACTGGCACCATATTGAACATATGACATGCGGTCCTCCCTCTCCTTAACAGTATCCCCAGCCAAATCTCCTCCCCCATTTTCCCTTTCTTTGACCACTATCTCATCTAACCTGTCTACCACAGAATCTATTACTGAACCCTCCCCCCCACACCTAGTTTAAAATCTTCTCCAACCCTCTAGCCATCTTCTCTCCCAGAACAGCTGCCCCATCATCATTGAGGTGCAGCCCATCCCTAGCAAAGAGCCTGTAGCCGACTGAAAAATCAGCCCAGTTCTCCAAAAACCCAAACCCCTCCTCCCTACACCAATCTTTCAGCCACGCATTAATCTCCCTACGCTCCCGCTGTCTCCTTAGCGTTGCTCGTGGCTCAGGTAATATCTCTGAGAAAATTACCTTGGAAGTCCTCGCCCTCAGCTTTGAACCTAGTTTTTTAAAATCATTTTTGAGGACTTCACCACCTCCTCTAACTTTGTCATTGGTACCTATGTGTACCAAGACCGCTGGGTCTTCCCCAGCCCCTCCCAATAATCTGTCCACTCGTTCCACCACATGCCGAACCCTAGCACCAGGTAAGCAGCAGACTGTTCGGCATGTAGGGGCCTTGCGACAGATTACCCTATCCACCTTTCTAATAATTGAATCCCCTATAACTAGAACCTGCCTTTCCTTCCTTGCACTTCCCCCACCACCCGTATTAGAGCCACTGCCTCCCGGGGTGCTCCGAGAGTCAGCCTGCTCCATACATGCCAGTTCGGAGTTTTCCTCCCCAGCATCTTCAGCCAAAACGGCGAATTTGCTGTTTTGGACATACTGTGGACCAGCCCCCCTACTCTTCTGTCCCCTACTTCCCCTCTTGACTGTCACAAACCTTCCTCCCTCATTAGCCTCCACTGCCCCTTCTCCTCCCCCCACTCCACTAGCCCCTGCCAGTGGTTGCTCTGTGAGCCTCCTGTCATTCCCCTCGTTTGCCGATGCTCTCAGTGCTGCAAGTTCACCCCTTAGAGTCTGCAGCTCAGATTCCAAGATGAAACCCCACCGACATCTCTCACATGTAAATACTGCATGGAACTGCTGCTCCAACACCACATACATGTGACAAGACACACACCAGCAAATCCACTCATATTTACACTGGGTACTAACAGTCTCCCAAATGTAATTCCTCACCAACACCTTTTTGGTTTTAAATGCCTTAAGGTTTTTAACGCTGCTTAACACTTAATTCACATGCAACACTTGGATCACATGCAACACTCGCTAAGCAGCTCCCACACTCGCTTTGCCTTCACAAGTGTAAGGTTTCAACCAGAGCACACAAAGCCTGTTCAGAATTTACCTGATTAACCCCTCCCCTTAATTAGAAGAAAGAGGGAAAGGAGAAAAAAAAAAAATGCTATTTGCTACCAACAGTAAATAAAAACCCTTAACTTTTTTTTTTTTATGTTCCCCTTAGATCTCTAAAGCTAAAACACAAAAAGAAAGTAAATGCTCTTAATGTATCAAATAGTTTACCCCAAAGAGAGAAAAGAAAAAGCTGTTTGTCTCAGTCAGATAACTCACAGAACACACAGCAGTCAGTTATTTGCACTTACTCCCTCCTTGCACCCAGCACTCCCAGCATGCACAGCAAACACCAACGCCTTAAGGTTTTTAACGCTGCTTAACACTTAATTCACATGCAACACTTCGATCACATGCAACACTCGCTAAGCAGCTCCCACACTCGCTTTGCCTTCACAAGTGTAAGGTTTCAACCAGAGCACACACAGCCTGTTCAGAATTTACCTGATTAACCCCTCCCCCTTAATTAGAAGAAAGAGGGAAAGGAGAAAAAAAAATGCTATTTGCTACCAACAGTAAATAAAAACCCTTATTAACTTTTTTTTTTATGTTCCCCTTAGACCTCTAAAGCTAAAACACAAAAAGAAAGTAAATGCTCTTAATGTATCAACTAGTTTACCCCAAAGAGAGAAAAGAAAAAGCTGTTTGTCTCAGTCAGATAACTCACAGAACACACAGCAGTCAGTTATTTGCACTTACTCCCTCCTTGCACCCAGCACTCCCAGCATGCACAGCAAACACCAACGCCTTAAGGTTTTTAACGCTGCTTAACACTTAATTCACATGCAACACTTCGATCACATGCAACACTCGCTAAGCAGCTCCCACACTCGCTTTGCCTTCACAAGTGTAAGGTTTCAACCCTTTCACAAAAAAATTTATGATTTTTTTGTTATAAAATCAGACTTCTAAAAAATCACGAATTTTTCTGAATGTATTAAACCCTGTGGATGGAAAAGTCTGAATCTGAAAATCCGGCATCTAAGACCTGTTGAAGTTGCATATAAGTCAATGGGAAAAGTTCCAATGATCTTTTGATGTGAATGCTGGGTTTTGTGCAATACCTCGAAGTTTTCAGGTAAAAATTCAGGAAAAATTGCGATGAAAAAAATCCAAGTGAAAATCTGATTTTTATCTGCAAAGCAAGTTTTCGGGAAAATTTAATATTAAATAAGCGTAAAAAACCCGAGCGGATTTGATCGGAGTTTGTAGCAGAAAATATTGAGATAAATTCAGACTTTGATAAATAGCCCTTTTAAAGGAGCAGTATATTCATTGGACCACGAGTTAAATTAATAGAAATCAGGGATGCATCGAATCCAGGATTTGGTTCGGGATTCGGACAGGATTCATCCTTTTTCAGCAGGATTTTCGGCCAAATTCCTCTGCCCGGTGGAACCGAATCTGAATTTGCATATGCAAATTAGGGCCAGGGAGGGATATTGCGTGACTTTTTGTCACAAAATAAGGAAGTAAAAAATGTTTCCCCCTTCCCACCCCTAATTTGCATATGTAAATAAGGATTCGGTTCGGTATTCAGCCAAAACTTTCCTGAAGGATTCAGGGGTTCGGCCGAATCCAGAATAGTGGATTCGGTGCATCCCTAATAGAACTTGTACTAAACATGTTTTTTTGCCTGGTTTCCCTGGTTTCTGATATTTCTTGAGCTAAACAGGGAACATAGAGAAACTGAAACTGGTTTCAGTTCCAATATTCCTGTTCTTATGAGCAATTGTAAAGGAGAATGTAGTTAATTAGACAACTAGTATAAAGAAAACACCCCTGCATAATGAATTCTTTCTTATCTAAATGCCAGAGACAGTCACAGCAAAGGGGGGGGGGGGAAATAAGGAGAATGTGTTAAAATTCAGAATAAAGGAAAAGGGAAGGTTATAAGTATTACATTTTGAATTAATTATAAATTGTTTGGAAGAAATAAAAAGGAGAAGAAATATGATTCTACCTAAACTAGATAAAAGTACTCTGATAAAGCTCCAAATAAATTGTTATTAATAAGAATTGCACTTTATTGACATTAAAACATAATCAATTCCAATTGAGCAGTAAAGTGCTCACAATTCTATATTGAAATATTACACAAAGATAGAGCTATTTAACCAAATATTAGCATTAATTAAGTGTTTTAAATACATTCATAAAATTGTTAAAACATTATCACCATGCTGCAGTGTAAAAAACCCCACAAAAGTCACATTACCATAAAAATAGCCTCATAAGACTCCACAAAAAGTTTCTAAACCCACAATGATTAAATATAAAGGATAATCCTGGGCAGGCCATTTTATTGATAAAGATTGATTTGGAACTTTATTTCAGAGAGCTATTACCCAGTTTATGTAGCTTATTATGTACTAATATTTATTTTATTATCCCCACTGGTTTGCATAATTGGCAGCTCAGTAAGTAATTAACTTTCCACCTTTCATTTAATCTGAAACGTATCTTACCTGCTATTTTGCACATATGTATTTGATTTTCAACTTTTGAGTGCAGACTGGTGTGTGGTATTGAATAAATATTATTTCTCATGGGTCAGGTTTGGATAAAACAACATACTGTAAGTGTGAGCCAGCTAAACACAGGTGAACGTTTTATTTTTTTTTTTTTAAAAAAAGCCTTAATTGTGGGTAAAAAGGAAACAATTCTGGAAAATAATCAATGTGAAAGAATACAAGCAAGATAAACTACTTGAGCCTTTTTAAATTTTTTTACCCAAACCAAAAATCAAGTATAATAAATCTTCTGGGTATGTTTGACGAAATGATTTACGAATTTGGTATTTCAGAGCTGCTCCTAGGAATTATCATACTGCCTTATTTACATTTTATTTTACATGGCACATTATTTTAATCAAACTGTCATCATGCTCTGTACTTACTTATGCAGTTTATGTAAAATGTAGGACAACTTTGTACAAATTTAACTACATCAATCATTAAATTAATTTTGGTACAACGTCGGATGTAACTATATTTTTTTTAACCAATCGCCCACTCATGTAACCATCT